>CM037032.1:115988853-117188853 GCA_020882235.1 Schizaphis graminum | reverse complement strand
ATATATATATATTTTTTGTATTATTTTACGAAAAATACATAATATACTGAACGTTAAAAAACCGGTTTGGGAATGAAAAAACGGAAGACAAAACTGGAAAACCATGTACCTATACGACCGGCTACCAATAGTGCCTAATGCGTATATTATTAAGATGAGCTCACTAACAAATAATACAGGAATGCATGTTGAAAACATTGTATTGATTTGGGAAGAAGCGGTAGAGTATAATATTATTATTTTATGTAGATTGAATATATTGTTAAACGTTTTACGACGGATTTTTAATATTAAAACACACACAGAGATGGTACACCTATATAGCCATATAGGTACGTGTTTGTATGCCGCAATCGTGAGGTGATACAAAATATAGAATATGTTTTACGCAAGTTTTAATATCATAATAATAATGCACCATACGAAATGGCATTTACTAATTGTTTAACGATTCCGAAACCGTATAGTGGCCATATTATTATTACGTAGGTATTGTTTGACCGTTGTCGGAAAATAATAGCTAAGTTAAATTCAAATCGTGGCATATGACGATGATGACAATGGACGTTTCACATTTAAAAAAATATAAATTATTTTCAGATCTACGTGCGTACGTACATATAGGTAGGTACTCTTAATTCGTACACTATACGCGCATCTTACAGCATCAAGGCGGCGTTATTGACATATTATTATAATACACTACTCAGTGCCGCAACTACCGCCGGTGCAGGCGGTGCAAGGCGCCGCCTGAGGGGCCTTCAAAATGTATGTATCGGGGCCTCAGATTTGTATGAATTTTTTTTTGTATATAATAAATATAACCAAAATTCCAAAATATAATAAAAAAAAATTAATCCTTATCAGCGTGAGATTTAAATAATAATTATGCGATATTATATTATAGTCAATTTCGTCCGAAAGGCTATATTTAATTACAAATTAAAATGTAATTTATATTAATAAAAAAGCAACAAATTATATGAATATAGGTATAATGTAGTATATTAATTAAGTATTAATCACGTTTGTTTTCATACTTTGTGTCTTTGTTGAAGTGTTTGGTAGTATAGATTTAGCTTCTATTTTATAGATAGGAGGCTTGATATAAATAAAGAAAATCTTCGTTAATTTTTCAATCATCGTTACAGTTTCTGCGTACAGATTGCATACAGCAATAATTGTCCAATTTAAAGAAAGGTTCACAGGTTTATACGAAGTACCTAACTAACAAACTTAATTTTCTTGTATCTCAAAATATCTTAAAGTGTAGTGAACTAGTGAACGTGAACATGATGTTGTAAAGGCAACTTATGGCTCTACTATTTTATAAAACTGACACCAGTACAGATATAATTAGATAAATGTTATGTATTAAAAATATATTTTAAAATTCTCTAAAAACAATATACAGCATAAAAAAATCTTTTGCAGTGTCTATTAGACATTTAGACAATGATGTGGCTTCTATTTAGAAGATATTTTCAGTGCATGTATTATTTTCCTAACATTGCCCGTCGACCGTCACTGTAGCAAATGTAGAACGTTCATTTTTCAAATTAAAAATTACATAAAATTATTTATGAGGAAGTCTCACCCGCATGTGTTGTCTCCGTCTTACACACGTACGACATAGTAAATTTTCGTTCACCAGTTTCAATAGTATGCTTTAAATTTTAATATTAGAGTGAATTAACCTATTATCAAACTTTTAGGTAAGAACATTATATGTGTTCTCTCGTGGGCTTTTTACGATATTTTAATTTTTAAATGAAATATGATCATTTTCAAATAATTAATAGTTTCATACTCATAACTCACCTAAAAATTAAAATATCGTAAAATGTAATTTGTGTTGGTTGGTCTTAATAAAATTTATTGTTTCCAACTAAGTTGTTCCATAGGTTTCAAAAGTTTTTGAGGTAGAGTGGAAGTTGAAATTATAAGAGAAAGTAGCATAAATATTTATTTTTGTGGTGTATGATATTTGAATACTATTGTATACTTCATCAAATCATAGGTTATTAATTTTTCAACGACTCAACATTTAGATACCACTGACAATAAGGGGCATAAGGGGACTAGGGGCCTCTAAAATTAGCTGGCACCTGGGCCTCAAAATTGTAGTTGCGGCACTGACACTACTACTCGCCCGCAGTAAGCGTAATAATTGTGTTTTTATAATAATAATAATATGATAATGTATAATATTATAATGTTATGTATTATAGCAGTTAATGGGTTTACTGAGAAATTATTAGACATTTAGACCGCGTTATTGAAACGCGAGTATTATAGTAATAACACTAATAAGTATATGTTATAATAATAATAATAATAATACGCAGCCGCGCAATACGTTAAAATATCTGGTTTCGACAAGTATAAAATAATATATTATTATTATGCGCTATGACTCGGGCGCCGCCGCGATTGTCGGGATGTTACGCCGTCGCGCATATTTACCCTATGGACAATTATTCTGTTATTGTGACGCAGTATATACACCGCAGCCACTGTGTAATATTGTCAAGTAGAAAAATGTCGGGCTAAACCGTGCCCAGAAAAAAACCTATCGGACGTCTGCGGAATATAATATTATTATAAAATATTAATCATCACTAATCAGGACGTGAAAGTCGCTCGTGCCCGTTTCGTCGGCTATTATTGCCTATACCGTTTCCTCTGCGTGTCGCATTAAGTATTCGGGGCGCAATACAATATAATATTATATTGTCAGCCACCACTGCGCGAGCAGGGGGAAGGGGGCTTGGTCGAGTATTTATATTTTAATATTAATGTATTTCAGTGGCAACGGCGGGCCGACGCGAAAACTACGTATCATCCATATAAATAGTTGCAAAAAACGACGTATAATAATAATAGTAATATTGTCCGTTATTGTCAGCGGAACGATGGTGGAAATGGTGACGCAACGCGTATTTTATGCCCGAAAACGGCAACTGGACGTCTCGGCCGCCGCCGCCGCCGCGGTGTGCACACATAATCTTATTAAGCGCTCGACTTTTTATCATTATCATTATTTTATTTCGTTTTAGAATATAATTCGATGATAATAATATTATATAGTAATTTAATATAATATATCTATAATAGGTACGGGTCAAGCCGGACAGTGAAAGTCCTTTCCTTTGCCGCATAATACCCGGTATATACATAATATTATGTATATACGTATAGTATTATACTGCACGTATATATATAGGGTTACATATTATTATTATTACATTATCGCCGTACAATTATTGAAATATTCGCAGACCGTTTGTCTACAACGTTCGCGTCCAATCGGTATAATAGGTATGTATAATATGCAGTTTTCGACTATATAGTTGGAACCGCTCGTTCGTTACAGGCGCGGCTTGCAGTGTGCGTATACGATTTATATTCTTAAGATTTTACTCGTCCATAAATAATATATTATAATAACGAAATGTAGACACATGTTCACACACACACACACACACACACACACACACACGCCTATATAGTATCCAATTATCGCGATGTTTACCAACGAAAGTGTTATCGTTGAAAGCTTTCGCTTTCACTGTGCCTATATAAAGCGACTATTAAAAGTATTAACCTAACGTGCAGACATCGAGCGTAATGCCTCGATGTATACACAAGCACATTATTACACAGAAATATGCGATTTATAATATTATTTTATAGTTTTCAGATCGAATTCGATTCGCGTGCACTATCGTATATTATAGTATTATAATGTTTATAATAACATAAGTATATTTCAGGCGCCAAGTGCATAATAATTTATACGTACCATTCGTGTGCGTGTGTTTGACCTATTTACATATATATATATATATATCGTTATAATATATTTGACAGATATCGTCCGTTTGTGAAAACACATTATTATTATTATGACATGCGATTATCATAGTCGCTGCGCTGCAACCGTCCGAACGGTTCGAAGTAACAGTATACTCTCCTTCGTATTTTTTTCGTTGCATGCCCGTGGGTACCTATATCGCACACATTTGTTATACATAATATTTTGCGATACTCGCGTATAATTGTGCACGTCGTGCATTTCGGGTGAAAGGAAAAGTAACCTTGGGACAAAAAAAAAAAAAAAAAAAATTAAAAACACGCGGACTTAAAAAATAGATTTTCAAATCACGACACACACAGACTTGTCTATATTTGTTTTTAATTACACTATATTATATACCTGCTGTACACGCGCCCGCTACTGCTGCAGTAGTGTTCGGTTTTAATGGATTAGCCACATCAATATAATATCGTTATATTATTGTGGTTTCGTTATTATCGATTCACGTCTTACCTAGCGTTATTATTATATGTATCATGTATATATAGGCTGGTACGCTAGATACGCGGATGTCGGTTAATCGAGACACTATATAGCAATTGTGTTCCTGAATCACTGCAATGGTTATACGGTGCAATTTTACGTTTTTTTTTATTCGTAACGTACTTGAACTCTCAACGATATATATTTTGTATTCTATATGTATAGTCAATCTGCAATAATACGGGTCGCGTTTTTTCAGACATTTCAATAACCGTTGGTTTACTTTACGATTTTATTCTGCAATTACCTGAAATGTATAATATTAATATTATTATAGGTAGTCAGCAAGTGTCTCCGTATTAATTATTATGATACACAATATACGCGTATATTATATTTATTTAATTATTTTTAACTTTTAAAACAGGTTCATTTTATAGCTATATATGAAAGTAAGTTGTCCGTAATAGAAACATTTTAAATATACATTATTTAAACGAGTACAAGTATTCATTCCCACAATTGTTGTCATTATAGCCGGATGCACTTGTTGAAATTCATTTTTATGTACGTTTTACATTTTGAGATTTGTAACCTAAAATAATGTTGAAAAAGTTCCAACACGATCATTGTTCCGACTAATAACATAATACATATTAAAATCATATTAAATAGGAATAATTCAAAATGCGGTAAGAAATCTGACCATCGACCTTCGAGAAGTTGTCCTTGAAATGTTACCAGACTTTTCTAGAACTTACTACACATTCAATTAACTGTATGATATTAAAATAATTCTTTATCGAGATCTAACAGGAAATTTTTAGATTATAGTTTGACAGCTTTGTAGGGAATAATAAAATGTAAATAAAAATGTCAATGTTTTTTTTTTTTAAACAAATCATCAGTATTATTTAATCGTAGTTAACCGATTAATTGTTTATTTATTTAAAAAAATACAACACATACAATTTATTATCGATATTAAATTATTATGTAATATAATTTTCTTTTAAAATTTTTATTTGTATGTACACGATTTCATGGTCATTTATCCTTAAAGGTCGTTAACTTTCGTTTTAAAAATTCATTTTTTACATCTTTTAAATCGTCAAATCCATTCATATATATTACTTTTGTTAGTATCATTGAATACAATTGATATGTTACGCACATAATATATAATTTAAAAACGGTGTATTCGGCGACACGTGCATTGTACATAATATTATATTGGTAGTTTGTTTCTCAGCACTAAACCACCGAGTATAGTATCGAGATGATGTAACACACATTTTACAAAAATGCTTAACAAAATACGTCCAAGTAATAATATTTTGCAGGCGTTAAATAGTTAATGATTAACGATCAGAGATTCGAACGTTTTATTGCAATAATCGGGTCGGTATATTATAGAACTTTATTGCGTTCGCAGTGTATATCCAAATTCTACAATAGTACCGCAGTATGGTATATCCCCAAGGTTTGCCGATCTCTATATATGCAGATGCAGTTGCAACGATGTAACCGTGCATGGTAATAATATTATATAATAGAAGTGCTTAGTATGGATAATAATTATGACTTTGAGTCAATATTGAATTCGAACGTGAAGCAAACGACACGATTGGCAAAGTGTTGCCGTTCGATCGATTATTTAGCAAATCGCCCGACGCGATACAACTATTATAATATCTATGGTTGTAACATATATGTTAAGCCTGACCATATAATATTATACAGGCACCTACTACCTATTATATATATATATCTAATGAACATAATAGTACATATTATTATTATTATCATTATAATGTCGCTCCGTTCGTTTTATTTTTTCTTTTACAAAACAGTTGCGTGTACCTCTACACTCGCGTACAATATAATATGCTATAATACAATGCAGAAATCGATTAATATAAGTCGTTTAGATTTCGGTCAGCCCCCACCGCGTTCGTGCCCCCGGGGCGCGAGCTAGGAATCTATGAAAACCATTAAATGGTAGCCGACCGACCGACTGCTGGGGTGGCCGAAGGTTGCGCAGCGGCACGTCGCCGCGGACACACACGTCGGTTGCGCATTCGTGATTTTCGCACCTCAATTCCGACAGCCAGCCGGGCAGCCGACTTTTTCGCACTTATAATATATAAAGCGTATTTTTACGACGATGTAATCGAATAACTGTTCGAGGGACTGCAGTGGCGGCGTGTCCAGAACTTTCTTTGTGGATGGGCCACAAAAGTTAAGTTCAGAATGGTTTTAGCCCCTCCCGTATTATAATTTGATCTATTTAAGTTTTAGTATTTTTATTTTTACCTTTTATTAAAACATAAACTTTATCATAAAATATACTTTGGTTCTTAAATATTTTATTCTTAGATTAACCATAAACTAAAAATAACTGTAATAGAAAAAGTTATGGTAACAAAAACAATATTTAGAATACAATGCCCCGTATAATATAAAAAAATCCACAATTTCTCTTTAAATATTCAAATCTTACATTTTTATTGAAATACCTACCTAACCTAATCAAAACAATTTTTTTCTAACTACCTATAAATCAGGTGTCCCCAATTAATATTTTTGAAGGGCCGCATTAGGGATCTGAAAATTTTTCACGGGCCATCAAAATTCTAAGTACATATTTAAATTATTTAAAAACCAATAATATTTAACAAAAATAATAATTTACAATAATAACACATAATATAATGTTGTTGTAATAATGTGTTTTTTATTATTTGTCTGCGGGCCGGATAAAATGTGTTCAGGGGTCGTATGCGGTCCGCGGGCCGCCATTTGGTGACCCATGCTATAAATCATATTTTCATTTTTCATTGAGCATCGGACTTATACTAGTTTAATACTTATATAAAAATGTGGGTGGGCACTTGCCTACCCAGGTCCACCCCCTAAACACGCCACTGCGAAAGAGACGTATATTGTATAATACCGCGTGTGTGTGCGTCCCGAGCGAATATCGCTGTTGTTTTACTTTATATAAAAAACGCGCGCCATCCGCCACTCTTTTGAGTCGGGTACAGGGCGATCGGAGCCGACTGCCGAACGATTTTCCAGACGTTAATCGGTCTCGATAATTTTGACGATCGTTTGCGACTGTATCGGTGTTGCGATGACGCCGACGAGCGTGTGGTCCGCGAGACCCGATCTTCGAAGCTGATTTCCCCCACACAACAAAACATAGATTTTCTCTATTATACCGTAAAAGTTTCAATTATTATATTTCACGGCCGCTTTAGTATGTTTTTAATGTCCGATCGTTTTCTACAATAGTCACTTAAAATTTGTGAAACAATAACGATGCTATTCGCGCATCGTCGTATAACATTATATTATTGCGTATAAATAGACGAAATTATATGTCCCGCGCACGAATAAATCATTTATTAAATAACGCATGGAAAACACATCGGTTTCATCTTAACACTTTCTCTAAACGTTTTTCATTTGTCGTTGAAAATTAAAAATTATAATGAAAAATAATCACATTTTAGGCAGAGGAGGTACATCAATATAATAATTGGTCATTGACATAAACTCGAATGCATTATGCATAAGTACTCTGGAAGAGGAAATTATTATAAAACCCTATCACAAATATGTAATAAATAATAATAAATAGAAATTAGTTTTGATAATGTACCTACTATAATAGTACCTAATGATAAGTGAAACGTATTGCAGGCGAATGGCGTATACAACTTTAATACCACAGAATAAAAAAAATATCCCTGAGCGTTGCTTTATGTTATAATATGTAACGCTGCTGGTGTTTATAGATAACTACTACTTATCTAAATAAACTAAATTCAAGTAAGATAATAGATTTCGTAATTCCCATGTCGTAATAACACCGTATATATGGTCATTATTACTATAACTATACGTATGCATTATAGGAATTATATCAATTACGTTATGAGATCATTTAGCATTGACCAGTTTTATTCGGACATTTTATAAAAAATTATAATAATTATTATTTTCGTTTAAATAATATTCTACATGTGCCATTGACTGGTTTAGCTGCATTTTCTTAATAATAATATAATATCTAGTTTAAGTATAGGTAATATACGCATTAATAGTACTTAACGGCCATTAAACGAGATTGCTGTGTCTCTATGTTTAACACGCGTACAAAATATATTTCGAGTTCATTATTTCAAAATTCTTTTAATATTTATTTTTTGATCTATATTATTATAGTTGGATAAGTTATGAAACGAGAATACAGGTATCATATTTAATCATTGAAATATTTCAAAATGTTAACCAAAAATTTCAACCTAGTTCTGTTTGTTTTCTTTTTTGTATCGAAACATATTCACTAGCATTGATTTCTAAGTCATTGACCTTCGTTTGTACTTTATTATTAATGAAACGAATTATTATTTTTCCCATCTACCTAATTAATTATTTAATTAAGGTATAACGGTTATTATGTACTAATGTTGATTGCATAATGAGAAATACAATTTTAAATGGATATTAATCTATATAGGTACATCATTACATTATACGTACAGGTATATTATAATAATATTATTATCATTAATAATTATCATACGTAGGACTAATACTATATTCTATTATAATATGGGAGTATGGGACATATAATGTGTTCATAGAGAATATTGTTAGTATTTAGTACATTTACTAAATGTATTTATCTTCTCATATTTCACACATTATTTTGCATTAAATTCAATTGAGCTAGATCTGTAATTTGCCATACTGTGGATTTTTCAACCTTCGGAATTATCATATTAAATTATATTCATGATGTACTTTAAACTAACTGAAAGGTCAATCCATTCTAGTCGTAGAACAATGACTGGTGCTTAGAACAATAAAATTGTTGTTTTCAAAATACCTGAGGGTATTTTAAACAGCTCCTATATATTATATGATATCAGATTCCATATCTGTAGAAAATAAGCTTTTTGTAGGTACCTAGAAATCCAATCGTACATCTCAGTGTTTATAAATGTTTTTTGCAAATAAATACATGTAATATTACAACATTTTGCTGCCATTAATTATCATAATGGTACTCTTGCGGTACAAAATCCTGATGTAACGGATCATTTTAGATAACCGTAAATACGGTTTGGTATGGGTAGGTACTTTGCAAACGTCGGACAGGGTTAGTGCTTGACACATAAAAAAAGAAGAAAAATCCGCGTGTGCTTGGATTGCGAAATCCGTTAATCGTGTACTTACACGACTTATTGCGATTTATAACGCGCGTTCCGATGGTCCGAAAACTATGTTTGACCAATGTATTGGTATCGTCGCGATAAAATTACGTACGTTCAGGTACGTGCACAACGACGCGGTGACCAAACGGAAAAACGGCAGAACGAGTGCGCGTGTGTGCGGTTTATAGTATATATTATATTGGCTATTTTTTTTTTTTTTTGCTTCGTTACTATTATTATATTATTATTATTTATTGCTACTGTGTATAATAACACGAGTCCTCCCCTCCCTGCGATATGCGTTTTTCACTCGGCAAGAGCATTGACCACAAATTATTATTATTATTCACACAATGTAAAGAAAAAAAAACTGCGATCATAACGCAACTCGCGCCGGTACTGAACGGAATATCAATTATTACGGTTGGTCGGACGAGATCAGTTTTTGTAAACGATCGCGGAGTCATGGTTTTTTGGCTTTCGTTACCGACCGGGCCGGCAACAGTATATAATATACCTAATATATACATCATTATATCTGTACGCTGCAGCGGCGAACGAGGAAAACGTTATACTCGCTGGACAAACTCGCACACCATGAACAACAACAACGAAAAAAAAAAACAATATAATATAATATTAAATACTAAATAGTAATGATAATATTATGGTCCGGCGACAACGCCCATTATCGCGCGTGTATCTGTTGCTGCAGTATCGCCCGGTACCACCCGGAGGCTGTGCGGCGAATATATGTAACGCAAACGGACATGACTTTGTGTGCGCGATTGATATTGTTATATTATCCACGCAATGTTCATTTTGACACGCGTGTGTGCGTGTGTGTGGGTCATCCGAGTTCACCGCGACCACGCCCGACACGTATATTATATGGGTGGTGCGAGAGCGGGTGATGTTAAAGGCGAGGGTGGTGCAGACTTTGGGTGGACTTGAGTCGAAGCAAAAGTCGTTGACGAACACTATACTCACCGTTCGACGGCATTACGACACAAAAACCGTCTCGGAATGGTATATACCTACCGGTGCAGTACTTCAACGAAGAGAAGGCGTAACCCGATCTAACTCTAAAAAAAACCGCATTACACGGAAAACTTATTGCACACGACGGTATATAGGTACAATAATAAATTTATACGTATAAAAATGCATAACAATCAGTTACACAACAATATCAAGAGTAACTACCTGTACAGTATAAAAAGAGCGTTCGTTTTACAAAAATAAAAAAATAAATATTATAAACCAAAAGTGGTCGCTGTTATTTATAGTTAAGCTTTTTAAAAACAAAATTCGTGTCTTCACACGATGTGCCTGTTGTGTCTACATTACAGTTCTGAGTAGCCATTATAATTATCGTGTTATCCACCGTGATCGTTTATCAAAACATTATTTTACACTTTGATGTCATTAATGAAACTAATGGAACGAAACGGTGACTACGGTTTATTATAATATACCTGCCTATAGTATAAACAATTTTTTTTTTTAGATTCTCCATTCTTCATATTTCTTATGAAATGATATTTAAAATTAGTTCAAACTATTTATTTTGTCCCGTGTACACCGTTGATCTGCTTATTATTTTTTTTCGCAACACTCATGATTGTGTTGCACCAACCCGCCGGCCATCGACTTGTACGTATTTTGAATTTTCTGGACGGTCAGGTAAAAATATATGACACGTGCAGCGCATGTACCTACGTATTTATTTTTTTTTTTAATTTCAAAACATCGTGTCATATATATATTATAATGCCTTCTCGTGTCATTCTATACAGAGACTTCTTTCTAGTGCATTGACAGTGATTTAACAATGGGTTATCGGATGTAGAGAGAAAGAAAGAGAAGAAAAACGGCGGTGGAATGAATTATTTAAAATATAAAATATGTTTATAGTATATATAATAATAAAGCTCTACATACTGATTTATGAATATATTTTACATTTTTTTTTTACACGTGATGGATAATTTATACACAAAAAAGACAATTGTTATGAAAACAACAATGAGGTTACAGAATAGTGGGTCACCATTCGGTAGGTTTCCCTTGAAGAACATACTATAATACACACATTACGCCCTCCTTCTCTTTTTAATATCAATGTGTTATATTTTCAGTATTATTACTTTTTTTTTATATCTAAAATAATAAAACTAGTTTTTTATTTCTTTTTCTTTTTCATTTATTCGTTGACAACGAAATTTTCAATTAAGTATACTGAAAATTCGATTTCACACAGTTTTCAAAGAAAGAGAGCTATAAATAATTTCGCTCACCTATACGCTTCTATACGCGAGATGTTTCCCTTTCGGTACAAGAACTTCGGGAAAACTGCTTGTATACGGGGGAACAGATTACGTAATTACATCGTATAATATCAAATATAATAATATATTGTATATATACGATGTTTTTACATAATAGGTATACGTATACGTTTAAAATAATGTCCACGTATGCATCACCGCGGCGGCACCGCGCATTCAATCATTCGCACGAGACACGGCGGTAATATGCGAGTATTCTGAAAATAATAAAAATACATACCTACACGCGTGTAGGGGACCACAAAATAATGTGTCGAGGTTCATGTAGAGCGTGTCCAAGGTGAACCAGGGGGCTACGCCCTGTTGCGGCTAATGAAAGCCACAAATAAAGCACACACACACACGAATGAAACACGCGCATAAAAACCAATATTTACCCGTCCGTGTGAGAACACTGTGAACTTACCGTAGGAAACCGTTTCTTTTACTTTCGAGCTGCGGCATACATAATATAATGTGTACGAGACGCGTCCCTTTTTTCTCGAGATATCTCAGTAATCGTCGTTGTCGAGGTATACTTACCGTTTGCCGTTTAATGTTAAAACATGAAAAATATTCATTAGGCGGATACTACACGATTGTTCGACGCAAAATCATATAATATACAAATAGAATTCAATGCCGTTCGAGTTTGACGTTTTACCTACCTGTCAAAGGTCGGGGGAAAATGTCGCTGAGTACGCTTTTAGGAAAACCTGAAAAAAAAAAACCACTAGTCGCGGCGTTCGATGAAATGCCGTGTTCGCTAAAAGCTCTCAGATGATATCATGTCGTGATCGCGCGTCGATCGTAAATCCATGATGATAATATATTATGATGTATTATACTATCGAATTAACTATAAAAAAAAATCGATGGTATTGTCCGTGGCACACGATATCGCGTCACGGGTAGGACTAAAAACTCGGAAGTCGGTCGTTAATGAGTGCCATATTTGGTGGCTACACGTATTGAGAGCAAAAGGTCCACTCGACCTAAAATCATACTGCCAGCCAAGGTTGACAAAAACAATGTGTGTTTACTGTTTATTTCACACGTCGCGCGTGCGCGTGCGCGCTTATTTGGGTCTCTCGATTTTCGCCATAATCCTATAATATTATATTGTATGTATACTACACATCTTGAGAACTGTGTCTTCTTTCAGACTATCTAATTAATCCGTATTCAGATCACGCGTTGTGCAACTGGAAAAACGATACGCATAGGCTATTTTTTATATATATTATGTGTGTGTTGTCAGAGAAAGCTGAGTTGCCCGAACGCGCGTGTCCAGAGTGTATGCTGTATGGCTTCTTCGTACATGCGATTCCTCAGACTGTTATATTATTATACACGCGAGGATCGAGTTTATATTATACCATTATCATCCGGCCACGGATATGTCTAATTGCTAATCTCTGGCTGTTGTGAACGTTATTGTTTTGGCTTTCGCATTTGCTCCAATTTCAAACTAATTAAATCCTTTATGAAAAATTAAAAACGAAAGGATTGGGTATTAATGTGTATGAATCTTTACTCGAGCGGTTTCTCTCTCTCTTTCGTTTCTCTCTCTTTCAAAATTCATCTCGCCTCCATCGTAACTTTATTGTATACGCGCAAATCGACGAATAGCATATAACTTTCCTGGCACGTCTGTATACGCATGAAAGATATTCTGGTATCCGACACTGTAGAATAACATCTCACTATAATAATTATATAGGAATATGAATTATGAGATTTGTGTTTGACGTGTTTATTACACTAGCACAAAAATATATTTTAGTAGAAAAATACCTTTATCGTGATATTCTTAATTTGAAGATAGATTATACATGATATTATTAGCTCATTTATTTAATTAAAAATATACCAAGAAATGATATTATAATTAACTGCAAGTTACGTTCAACGTATTTAATTAACAATCATATTCGTTATTTTTGTAATAACGAACGATAGGAATGAGAATAAGTAAATATTTCGGTTTTAAAACTAAATTCGAGTCGAAGTTATATGATGTGCATACTGCTGTTATCAGCTATTCGTCCATTTTCACGGAGTCATATGACAGCCGTCAACCAACAACGACGACGATCAAACGTATTAAACTAGGTATACATAAGATGACGGAACAACAGTGTTTTCGTACCTATTTTCGCTAGTCATACATGACGACAAAGAGTCAGAAAATCGGTGAAAGCTAGTGATATTTATATAAATAACTAGATGAGGAAAGTGTATGAAATTGAACGGATCTCCACAAACACGTGAATCCGATTTACCATGGTTAATCTCGAAACATTAGGCATTATTTCCTTCAACGTAAATGGAGTCCACGTTCCATGGCTATTACACGCGACTATATAATTATTTTATTTATTTATTCTACTGTTGTATGTCTGTTGTTAATCTTTGGTATTGTTGTATTTTTCAGACAAACAGAAAATTTAAACTTTGCTTCCACTTTAAATTGCTGCTCATTGTAACCATCCTAGCAACACTATGCTCGTATACAAATTCAGAAGGTAAGTTTTAAATAAAATATTTGGTATCAATCGTGATTTACAGCTTTTTTTTATTAAAATATTATTTCAATAAAGCAAAAACTAATTTCCTTTAAAACCTAATATTAAAATTTGTAAAAAACGTATCTTTCAAAAAAATTTACGTTTAGTATATTCATTAAATCATAAATACAAACCTAGGAAATAACACCGTTAAGTTGGTTTTTATAACATCATTTTTTAGGTATCTGTTGAAGGAGACTTAATCATTTTTAAAAACAATTATTAGGTAATAAGTTATCTATATAGTTATAGTTATTGAAAAGCTTAGAAGTTAGGTATAAATGTATAATAAGTTTAATACGTTGCTATGCGTACAGTATAACGTTGTAGTTTTCTTTCGTACGCTGTATGGCTAAAATGTGTATTAACTATTAAGGTCAGTTTTTATACATGACTGGAAATAGCGTGTTATACTTTATAGGCTTTTTAGGGCACACATTTCGGCGCTCAGATCCCAACACAAGCAATGAAGCAAATGTAAAATGTTTAGTTACTTTCATTTTATTCACTGCAATGTAGAAATGTATAGAGAAACTCTAACGATAGTGTAAGAAATTATGAAAATAAATATATAATATTCTGTTCGACAAAAAACTAACAACTAAATAATATGAGTCATGTAATTCATATACTATTTATAGTTATTAAAAATGATCACGTAAAGAGTTATTATTAGGTACTTGTGTATATTTTTGATATACTTAATACTTATATTATTTGTAGGTATGTTACAGGACTGTAATTATTCTTGTTTTAATTGTTTGATTTTAATATAAAATATAAAAATATTGTTAAAGTATATTATGTTGTATTGTTACTATGAAATAGGTAATAATAAAATATATAAGATATAAATAATAAAACCGTGAACTGAATGACCGAAGTACACATATTATTATACATAATCGAAACGTTCGAGAATTATACAACACTTGCCATTTTTTATTTAAACCAGAGTTCACATAATTAAGTCAAAAGAGAAATAATCATTTCATAATATTAAAAAGTGTATGATTTTCATCGATACCGTACCAACGTTACGTTACGTAGGTATAACACATGATAGTGTTACCTAATAAATGCGATGATTAATATAAAACGATAATCTTTATGGGTAACTATACTTATTCATACTACCTAGTTTATTAATATATATATACATTGACGATTTTTCGCTCAGA
This sequence comes from Schizaphis graminum, assembly GCA_020882235.1. Classification (NCBI taxonomy): domain Eukaryota; kingdom Metazoa; phylum Arthropoda; class Insecta; order Hemiptera; family Aphididae; genus Schizaphis; species Schizaphis graminum. The sequence goes on along the minus strand of CM037032.1, from coordinate 117,173,241 downwards.
GGTCATTTAACTCTGTAATAAAGTCAAGTATCGTTGTTATAAAATACTGTACCGATTTATTCGACTCACTGTTTACGAGTTCGTATGTACATATATTATTACTTATAAAGTTATAATTTTATCAGACATTAGGTCTATTCACCTTTCCCTTCGAATCGATTGAAAATAATTCATCAGAACTATATTATCTACTCAGTATACTATATTATTTATCTAGTTTCTTCCGATTAGTAGGTTTAATTTTTTTCACCAAACACATAACGCCATTGGAAACCAAACCACAGAGTTATATATTTTATCAATGGCAATTTTTCAGTAGTAACTGGTGAAGTTGCACACACACACACATAACCCTCACAATTTGCTCTGGGGTATCGTAACTTGCGACCGGCAACAGGTATGATATCTGCAGTTTAACATTCACGCAAACGATATTGTGTGATCGCCTCGTATATACTTTCTCCCTAAGCACATGCACGACGGCTATTATTACGTTGCAGAGCCCGGACGAGTGTAACTATATATATTATATAGTATAAACATACGCTTTTTTATTTTATTTTTTACTATTTTTGTCTTCTCTCTGGTCGATTCGCACGATCGTTTAAGCTTCGCAGGATGTCCGATGCGCTTTCACTGGTTCCGGGCGGCGGTGCAAGGTCGTTGTACCGCGGGTCAAGGTTCAAAACGGCGCATAGGTGTACCTATATAGATAAGCGCAATACTTGCAATTTCATCGGGACCGGTTTCCCCAAATCCTGCACCGGTTGTCCAGCTGGCACGATCGTGTGACATAATCCTATATCGAAGAAAACAATATTATTATAAAATAATGTAACTGTTAAATACGTCTTGCACGCGGTTCTGTATTAGGTATACCTATATGTGGGGACGTACGGCCAAATCAAACAAACATTCATTCCTACCGACCATTCATGTTTCAAACGCTTATTTCGTATAATAATAATATGTATACGTTAATGTGTTATAAAGTTATATAATAGTTCAGTGATAAACGACGGTATTTATGGAGAAAAAAAATAATAAAAATAATTGCAAAACACTCGATCACGCAAAAATCTTGCACAGCCCTAAAACGATATATCAGTGTCAAGCTGTGAGAACGTACACGTACAGGACCGTATTATCTACTCAGAATTTATTTGATTTTATCGTTTCAAAAATTTACAAAATTAAAACACTTGCAAAGTTTCACGATGGCGGTTTAGATAAGACAACGGGCCCAGTACCTGTTCGTAATATTTTATATGATTTAATTTCGCAACAATAGAAGAATAACGAGTTCCATTTAATTATATAAGAACATTATCAAACGTATTCTAATTAAATTATGTACATTGGTATAAAATTCTAACACTACAACAATTTTACTTGTTATTTTTGGTTGTTATAAACTTATAAATAATAATTATTCGTTTAAAATTCTGAGTGGTTCGACCAATGTATTGGTTTTAGAACGATGTGTGGTTTTATTTAGTTTTTAATTATAACGTCTTCTTTCCAACACCTTTTTAAGTGGTAATAAAAATACGCTATAAATCTTAAAGCTATTTTATTAGAAAATTAGATCTAGACTTGATTTTCTGAGATCTATGTAGATAATTCCTTGTAATTTTTAAAATAACAAAAACTAAAACTAAATTAAGGAAAAATTAGAATATTTATGCAACGCCTGTTTACGAAAATATCGATTCAAAAATGAATAACTATAGAGGTACATGAATACTTAACACTTAACATTTCTCTCAAATATGTATGTATATTTTTTCTTATTATAAAATAATATATTTACAGTACATATGACGTATGTTATCAAAAATAATTATATTATAATTTTCTAGACATGAAATAATATTTTAAATATTTTGACCAGTTTTTTTTTATCTATTCATAGAAATTTTAAATTCTTAGTTTTGCACGATTTATGTTGATAAAAATGTCTATGTTTGGTAACAAAACTAAAAAATGTAATACAAAGTTCTAAATATAATTAGTTTTCGCATTAATATAAATATCGAAAATATATAAACACAATTTTTTCTATAAGCGTTTTAAGTTTAGATTTTAACAAAATTGAATGTTTATACTAAAAATAGTTTTTCCTTCTAATCATTAAATATAATATTCACTATCAAAACATAAAACTTTTCGCCATTACGTATATTATGGTTATTGTATATAGCTTATAAACACTATAAAATTTTTAAAATTTTTAGAATGATGATAAACTAATTACACCACGAACCTATTTCACTATTTTACTGTACCTATTAGTATTCACTTTTATGTTTTTATTTTAAATACATTTTTTCAAATATTTCAGATAATGAATGCTTAAGTTTAATATATAACATAATATAGCATGTATATAAGTATACAATAACCAATATATTAATATTATAATAGATTAGGTATTATAATATTATTATACTTCTATCAATACTTTTATATGATATAATCACAATATAATGTCACGGAATAATTATTCTGTGATAATATTACCAACTTTTACCGTCTCATTAAAAGTGATTTAGATAAATCAAAAAATATTCTTAAAAGTAGTCTTGCATAGTTACACATCGTTGTAGCTCAAAATCATTATTCGTACACTAAAAAGACAAAACTACACACCAAAGCGTCTTTTCCATTTTTTTTAGATCAGACTACTTTATTAATTTGTTTTATTAGTGTTTTTTACCTATCTTTATTAATTTTTTTTCATTAAATATATTTTTATTTTTTTTTTGCTTTTGTAACGTGTTCCAAATTATTTTAGACTGACTTATAAAATACAATTTTACAATTATTTGATACTTTGAGAGTTATAATTTGCACAATAGGCGCGACCGGATACAATAATGTTAGATTGGATATTGTGGGCACTAATCTCGCTTCACTAATTTCTGTACAATCCAGTTTTCTATTATTATTCATTATCATAAATGTAAAAGCATTGATAAATTATGGCATACAATAAACTACTTCATTTAATATTATTATTTGTTTTACTATAATAAGCTGATTTCTTTTTGAACAAAAACATTGAAAATTCGTTAAAAAAATTAATTATGTTTAACTTTCCTTTACTCTCTAACTCCCAGATTATAATAGTTTATTTATATGACCTATTACAGATTCACAAAAATTTCAAACTCAACGTATATACAAAAATTTTATTGTATCATATTAATATATTATTATTATTTAAAATTTGAATAACTAACTTAAACATTATATTCACGATAGTTGCAAATAACTTGTAATTCATATGAAATCTCAGATGGTGCAAGAAGGTCCCTGTTCAACTCTGAATTAATTTATTATACTACGTGGCACGTCGAATTATATTTGTATACAATATTTTAGACATTTGGTTACGAGTTCGAAGTAAATCTGATATTATAATAGTTTGTATATGAACAATTTAGAATATAAAAATATTATGAAATCTGTCAGAATAATGACTTTATTATACAATTTTCTTAAAATATAGCTCATGGGTATAACAGTCACGATTGTCATTTTAAAGAGTTGTTATTTATTACAAAATTCACATTATTACTTGATATTTAGAATGTACATTTGCTCTAATTTATATTTTTGTTAATTATTATCAATTCACCCACGACAAATTGTAAGTTATAAATGTTTGATAATCAACCTGACCTGTGATGCGGTTAAAAATATTAAACCGTAAACGTATTTATGCGTTTGGCATAACGTACAGTGCGTTTGCCAAATGCGCAGAAAAAAATATACGAAATAATAACACAAATATAACTAGAAACGATTCACACGTCGAAACACATCTTACACGCCGGCCGGCCAAATGGTTATAAACTTAAAATCTGACGTTGGCAGGAGTTGCGATAGGGACGGTATACGAAAACTGTTGTTTCATCCAAATGTACCTATACGCGGAGTGCTGCAAAAGTCAGTGTTAGTGAAAAGTCTCGTAATCTGAGATCGTGTGTGTCTTTACATCAATAATATTAATATTATATCCATGTATTAATAATTATATTATCCACACGGATATTATTTTTATTTTATGTTATAATAATATAATGTAGACGGACAGACGCAGACAATAATCTTTGGGCGGACACGCGGAGAACCAGTTTCGCCATTCAGCTAGGCGAACGGTCGTTTTGCGCACCTTTTACTTTTTATTTATTTATTTATTTATTTTTTTGTCAACGACGCGTGCGCAACGCTCTCGTTTTTTACGCTGACCCGCACCAATCGTCGTCCTCAACCAGCTGATCTGTGCACTCTCACACACACACGCATATATTATTATTATTATTATTATACTTGGACAAATATATATATATATATATATATATATGATATCTTATAATAATTACACCCTTGTCGTGTATCGGTAGACTAGCTCAACCAGCTCCCGACGGCGACGGTTACTCAACGTAATATATATTATATTCGTGTACACACAAACACACAGATGTATATACCGACGTTAATATGGGTTCACCGCTGATTGTGTTTCCTTTTTAAACTGGATTATCGACCGAATCATTTCCCAACATATAAATCTATCACCGTTGTTGAGTCAAATCATTTTATGCCATCGCCATCAAACCGGTTGCTTTCAGATACATTTTTATCTAAAAATTGTTCAACGGACCATAATAATTTTTCAAAAAGAAATAGTATATTGTACGTACAATACGGTCCGTATGGGCAATAAAAGTTATAATAGTGCGAGCACGAAGTTCGTTAATTGTTTAAAACCGCAATGTTCAGGAATAGTTTGGTAAATTGCTTCGATAAATTTTAAAGTTAACAACATAATATTACGTGCCTGACAAATTCGTATTGATCATACTATTATTTACTGTTCAACGTGACAACGTATATATTATGCGTTACAAGCTTGACGGGGAAAAAACCTTGAGATAAACACCGGTATGAGTTGTATGTGTAAAGAAAAAAAATCGAGAAACTTATAGAATATATTATTTTATATTTGAATGAAATAATTTAATATGATAACGTGGATGTATGAATTTACTGAGTTAATATAAAAACCATGTGTTTGTATTGAATTACGACATTTTCCTGATTGTCTTGATAAACATTAAATATAAAAAATATATGGTATAGGTACTAAGGTACATCCTACACGTAAGTTTGAGGGGAAAATTATACCAAACCAATTTAAAATAAAAAAAGTTCCAATTAATTTACTTGAAAAAGATAAATGCGTGATAAATCATGAATATAATATATTATTATTTTCCTTCCCACGTTCCAATTAATTGATTCTGAATATATTATTCTGTAGAAAAGTTCTAGCATTATTTTAACAAGGTTATATCTTCTAAGTTTTGATCAGATTTTTTTTTTGATAAATCTAATTAGTTCATGGTCGTCTTCATTACTGTTACCATTTTTCTCATAAATAAATAATTGTAACGTAAAACGTGTTTGAGAGTGATAGATAGATATTTTTGAAAATCTCTCAAACAAATTATACCAGTATAGATACGAATAAGTACCCTAGTATCTCTAATGAATTCTATATGTTTTTAAATTATTTCGAATCGAATAGTTTTAATCAATAGAGATCGTTATTAGTAAATTTTTTCTTTGCAAGTAGCTAATCAAGCCTTAAATAATCAATGATTTATCATGACGTGATTGAGTATTGTATAATTTTAGTTATGAATACATTTACTTACATTACGATTAGTTATGACCAATAACAGAGTGTTTTTGCTTTTTACATAAAGTTTAATGAGATGTGGATATTTGCTCGGTTATCTTGCGTAGTATTTGAATAGGTGTCAATCAAACGCTATTTTTCTTATATTCTTTGTCTTTAATTTTTTCAGCACTTTTCACATTTTGCTTTTAAGTCTTAACCAATCAAAGTTTTACTTAATTTTAACTATTTATTAAATCTTATATTTAGTAATTTTATCAAGATATTAATAGTATTATTTATATAAAGCGTAATTTTGAAGGTCTTTAAAATTTTTTTTTCTAGTTTATAGATTTTTACATATACCATAAAGTATGTAGTATACATTGTTCACGTAAATATTAGTATTTACTATTTCACATGCTTCTAAAATGATATAGCTATTAATGATTAATCTAAAATGTTTAACAAACTATAGAACTTAAATAATATTAAAAAGAAAATAAGTTCAGAAAATCAGTATACATACAAACTGTATACAAACTTATTTAGTAAAGATATTATGTTTGTTGGGTTTGAGAACAATGCATAAAATGTAAATTATGTCTGTGTATAATACAACAATAATATACGAGAATCTCATTAACTGTCAACCATTAGTTTAAATCATACATTTTATTGTGTTGTTTTGTCAACATATAAATATATCTTATCCTTTTTGTTTTAAATTTTTATTTAAAACCATTGTAGATGATAATAATATAATACTTTTGAAACATTTGAAGCTCCATAACTATAAATCAGAGAATAATTTATTCATAAATAAACTAAAAAAAAAAAAAACATAATGAAAAATATAATTTATTATTAAAAATCAAATAAAAGCGTAGCATAAACACAAGTTTTTTTTAAATAATTTGGACAATCTTAACTATTACAAAAAATTTTAATTAAAATTAAACATTTTTTACTCGTAATAATAGTGTAATCAAAATTACATGTAATTTTAATATCTATTATAAAATAAAAGAGATAATGGATTAAAAATGTATTTAATTTTACCTACTTATTATTAAATCAACTATGATTAAATCTATACTTATATATTATTTTTTATTATCCTTTTTAGAATTTTAACTGTTTGTTGTAGTAATTACGTGCGTCGGACTTATTCATTCAACTATATTTAATTTATTAATTATTAATGTATAATTCCATTTATATAATATACATTAGTTACACAAAAATTTTATTGAAAATACAAAAATATTATGTTTTATATTTTTAATTTAAAAGTAAAATTGTGTTCTGGATTCAATGTATTTCATATAAATAATATAAGAAATATTTTTTTTCGATTTTTTTCTATATACGAAGAGATGACAGGGTTTTTAAAAATAATTTTAAAATTTAAATTTATTTAAATTTAATTTAAAATAATTTCGGTGTTATGTCGAAGATTTTTTTTGAGTGGTTATTTTCTCAGATATTCTCAGCTATGATTTATCGTTTCTTTCAAATTTAATATTAGCTATAGAACTTTCATTTCATGTATCTAGCTGATTCTTGTGTTAACACTTTTTAAGTTTAAAACTTTTATTTGTAGCAATCCGAAGAAGACTGAGGCGGCCTACGGGCAACAAATTGCAGCAGGAAACTACTGCAGTTTCAGATTCATCAGCGGCAGCCACCTCCCCGGTTGTCGACATGGAAACATCGGCTTCGGTGAACAAGTTTAAGATACGCAACCGTACTGCCACCAGAAAGTCGGGTACAGACGCTTCGACGGAAAAACACGTGACAACAGCGAAAGACAACCAGGACGATGGCGGATATAAGGTACGTAAATTCTCACCAAATTTAAGAAACGGGAAGTGCAGCTCAAAACCGTATTATACTTGGATAAATAATTTTTATTCTGAATTTTATTTAACGCAATATGACTTAGCCTATATTAGACCTTCGGTGTTTATCGAGCGAGAAAATTAATGTCAATATCGACGTACATAAAATTCTATTCAACGGAAACCTCAGGAAAACCTCTCAGGAAACCTTACCTATACATCTCTAAACCATATACGATTAAAAATACATAAAACCTTTTGTGTCTAAATTCGAACATATGAAACGTATGACAGGCCAGGAAATATTATTTTTTTATTGATAGAATTGACGAAAAAAACAAAGTATATAATGTATAACAAATCTTCCGAAGGGCACGTATGATTATGATTTTAAATTGAAAAATACTTATTCAATCAGTGAGTGACTATATGATATTGTTACGCAATGAAATATTATTTCGACAGTGATAATAACATAATGACATGTTCTAATTAAATGACAACGTAGTTTTGATGAAACCAAACGTATTTGGTTTTCGAGAGTTTAATTTCGAAACAATTCTAATTTCGAAACATCCGTCGTTCAAATACAATTCAATAGTTATATATATATACGACTATAAAACGTCTTCATTATAAATTAAAATTCGGTATGGAATTTAAATTATTATTATCATTATTATTTAACTGTAAGCTTAAAAAAAGCGGGTAAGTGAGTATCGCTCTGCTGTACATTAGGGGGTGGGATGGACCTCGGACTAGGGAAGGTTAAATTTGAATGCAATGATAGGTATCATTGTATACGAAAAACGATTCTGAACGGAGATGATTTGTCAGTCTAGGATATATTATACTTAAATATTGTAATATATTCTACTTTGAAACTAATTCAAACATTTAAGTAAAAGTTTCAAGATCTTACGTTAAGTAATTTTTTGAAAATAACAAAAATCGAAAATTATTTATTGGTAAAAAGTTATTTTACACGTGTATTTTTGATTTCAAATTAAAATTAAAACTTTAAACACACGTAAAATTTTTTAAATTGAACAATCCTCAAACTTGTTTATAATTATTCTAAGCTTAACTTATGGACAGCATAGCATTAAATTTTCAATTCTTAGCTTTTGATAGAAAAATATTTATAAATTTTTAACTACCAAATAGTGAAAAATATTCATGATTTTGACGAATTTTTGTCAATATTTGAACTTCAAATGCTAATAAAAAAAAATTGTGCGTATGTATTTTTAAAATTTTTGAATGAGAGTTAGAACAAGTTATGTGGACTCTTCGATTAAATTTTCAAGTAATTTGTCCCATCTAAATTTTTTTTATCAACATTTATAAAAAAAAAATTAAAAAAAATTGAAAATTTCAATTGTCTATAAATAGCTCAAAAAAAGTCAAAACGTTTTGAAAATCAAATCACGTAAAGAAAATGGCAATCTTAATAACTGGTAAAATTTTCAAGTATTTACGACTTATACTGTTTGAATAACAACAAATATCAAAAATCGTTTGAGGCTAAACCGTTATTTAACGCGGTTTTGTAAAAATTTAAATTTCAAACCCTCATAAAAATTTTTTGTCTGAATCCGGTAGAGTTTTTTTTACAGATAATTGAAGAAAAATTTATGGAGAACCTTGTACCAAATTTTCAAAACTTAGTTATAAAAGAAAAAAATTTTACGATTTTTCAACCACAAAATTACTCGCAAATTTTCGCAATTTTGACATATTTCGTATAAATTCGAACTTTAAACACTTATAAAAAAAAATTGTGACTAACGATTTCGGATTTTTTTTTATCACTTTAAGAACAACTTATAAGAAACCTTGTATTAAATTTTCAAGATCTTCTGGTCGGCCAAAAAATTTTTATCGTTATTTTAAAAAAAAATACTAAAAAAAATTAAAAATTTCAATTGTCTATAAATAGCTCAAAAAAAGTCAAAATTCTTTGAAAATTTAACTGTGTTTGGAGAACGCTAACATAAACATTTGGTGAAAATTTCAAGTATTTACATCAATTAGTTTTTGAGTTATAGCAAAATAAAAAATTCGATTTTCGCGAAACTGGTTTTGCGTAAAAATTCCCGTTTTTCCGTCATTTTTTTAAGGTTTTTCCCGACTCACTTAAAAAATATTGAAAATTTTTAACTTTTGACCCCCCAAAGTACCAACTAGATCCGATTTCCTTTTCAAAGAGGGGCTGAAGTCAAAAATCGAAGCATTTTTACTGCCCCAAATGTTGTCGACAGACACAAAAAAAAAAAAACAAAAAAACAAAAAAAAAAAAAAAAAAAAAAACACACATCATTGTAAAATCAATACATTCATCACTCCGTTCAGAATCTAAAATATTATTATTGACTTTCACGATTTATTTCCAACCGACGAAGAACTAATTATAAAACAATAATGTAGAAACAATAAATAAGTAATTAGTAGTTATTTATGTTTTTCTATGATCTAAAACAGTCGTCAACAACTACATTAGACGTAATATTATAAGTAAATATTAAATTAGTGTTCAAGGTGCTATCAGGTCGTTGTTAATGAAGATTTTGTGTAATGTATTTATATTATAAATGTACTTATTCTTGATATAACACAATTAAGGTGTACCAGCAGCTGTTATGCTCGTATAATGAGAGAACCAGTCATAAATACGAACAAAACGGGTTTAATTTTGTGGTTTTGTATAAGTATTAAAGTACTATAATGTACTATGTACCTTTATATTACACCATGACGACTTATACGCGCGTGTTAATTTTTTTCTATACGAATTATTCACTTTTACGCTATTATATCTAATCAAGTGGTTCATAATTCTCTCGGCACTTGTGTTACGTACTTATGACCTTTTAAGTTTTACTGTAAATTACAAGACACCCGCAGGTATTCATTAATGACTGACATTTGTACATTTATCTAGTACACATTCATAATTAATATAATACGTGTGTGTAACATATATAGTATAGGCTATATTATAGGAATGTATTTAATAATATTATATACCTAAAAACGAAATAAAATATTATGCGTCTGGTGGTAAATGACTATACACTATAATAGGTACCCTATTTGCAAGACATTCTTTTTGTCTATGCGTTAAGTTAAATTATTAATTCCAACGACTTGTCACACAGATGCCGAAGTGTAAACAGTGTAAATGCCAAGGATATTTTTAAAGTGTTGTTAGAATAAAAAAAACTACGTAGGTACGATAATTAATATGTGGACACACCTGCTCTTTGTTCCGGTATTATTTTATTGTTAGCTTTCTCTATTATTAGGGCGTCAAGGATTAGGGTGATAATTAGAAAATTTTTAACATAGAAGTCGTGTGTTTCAGATTGTTTGCTACTATACAAATTGGTCACAATATAGACCGAAAACCGGAAAATACTTACCCGAAGACATCGACCCGGAATTATGTACTCACGTCATATTTGCCTTCGGGTGGTTGAAAAAAGGACGTTTATCGTCATTTGAATCGAATGACGAAAGCAAAGACGGAAAAGTTGGATTATACGACAGAATAAAGAACCTAAAAAAAGCCAATCCAAAGTTAAAAACTCTATTAGCTTTAGGTAAAGTTTATTAAATAATATTCCTAGTATTTAGTAATTAATATAAAGTATTTACTATTTAGTATACATAAACATAATAATTAAATAATACATTATACAATTTAAATTATGGTAATTTTTTTAGGTCGATGAATATGACGCTTAGTCATAAAATGTTATGTACCTACTATAAATAACTATTAATTATTAATTTAATTTTTAGACGATATTATAATAACTTTTAATCAATGCATCTATATTTTAAATTGGTCAAAATACTATTTTTACTTAATGCCAATTAGGTATTGTTTATAAAAAAATTCAAGCTAAATAATTATGTATATTAATATTCAAATATTATTTTTGAATTTATATTTAAACGATAAAAGTTATAAAGTTAGTTAATAATATAAATAGGTCCTCTTTTTTAACAAACCTGACAAAATAAAAGTAATTTATTTACGTTTAATATTCAAATTTTAATTTAAAAAATATTTCGTTTGTTTTCCAGATGCTATTAATTTTTCATTATTGAAAATTTTTTTTTGTTTATGAGTTTATATTGAAATGTTCGATAAAATAATAAAAATATATAAGTATATCATAATAAAATGACTCATCGTGTCGATTTAAACCATCCATATTCATTTATAATTATTATTCGCTGATATTTTCCTTTGTCATTTATATAGTGTAATAGTAAAAAATAGTTCTACATTTAATCTGCCACATTACAAAAATAGTTTTCGTTATTAGATTTTTTGTTACAACTACTATTATTATATTTTGACACGTCACTAGGCACAATGAGGTAAACCTTCAGATTCCAACCATCATTCATCAGTTTATCAAGAAACAATTTTATAATTATCTTTAATAAATGATAATATGATATTTCATTTTATTGTATCGAAACGTGTTGTTTTTAAGATGTCTATAGTGAAATTTTCATTTTTTAGGTGGTTGGTCGTTTGGCACACAGAAGTTTAAGGACATGTCAGCTACTCGATATGCAAGGCAGACATTTATTTACAGTGCTATACCTTTCCTCCGTGCTCGTAGTTTTGACGGTTTAGATTTGGATTGGGAATACCCCAAAGGACAGGATGACAAAAAGAACTTTGTACATTTATTGAAAGGTATGTAATAAGATGACATGATAAATCATTTTATATTTTTAATAAGTATTTACAAAATATTTGATTGATTCCGGAATTATTTGTTTTCAGAGCTTAGAGAAGCATTTGAAGCCGAAGCACAAGAAGTGAAGAAACCTCGTTTGTTATTAACTGCTGCAGTCCCCGTTGGTCCTGATAACATCAAAGGTGGATATGACGTTCCGGCTGTTTCTTCGTAAGTATTTATTTTCAAAAAAATTTATGAATTCAATGTATATTTTTTCTAAAACATATTTATTTTATTCGATTAGATATTTGGACTTCATAAACGTTATGGCCTACGACTTTCACGGAAAATGGGAAAGAGAAACTGGACATAATGCACCGTTATACTCCCCATCGTCTGATTCCGAGTGGCGTAAACAATTGAGCGTTGATAATGCCGCGAGTATATGGACTAAGATGGGTGCACCTAAGGATAAACTTATCATAGGTATGCCGACGTATGGCAGAACATTCACTTTGTCCAATACAGCAAATTATAAAGTGAATTCACCGGCATCTGGTGGTGGAAAAGCTGGAGAGTATACAAAAGAAGCAGGATTTTTAGCTTACTACGAAGTAATTATAATTATTATGAGCTAATTTTATTTGTAACAATTACAATTCACTTATTATGGTAGTAATATAATAATTATTAATTGGGTAATTTATTTATTTTATTATCACTAACTGTAAATTATTATTTTATCATTTAAATTTGAGATCAATTGTTGGGTTATATTTATACTATTTAATTTTAAATTAGATTCATTTACTTTAATATAATGCATTAAGTTTAAATTATTGTTTTTTTTTTTTTTAATTTTATAAAATTCGTTATCTTATCAATATTACATTTTTTTAGTAATTTGTAATTAATACAATTATTAAATATGTGAAAATAAAATTTCAAATTTTCAAATTGTATATTTTTATTTTTTGTATCTGTTTTAGATTTGTGAAATACTTAAAAATGGTGCGACCTATATATGGGACGAAGAAATGAAAGTACCTTATGCTATTTCTGGAGATCAATGGATTGGATTTGATGACGAGCGATCTATCAGAAATAAAATGAAATGGATTAAAGACAATGGATACGGAGGAGCTATGGTGTGGACTGTAGATATGGATGATTTCACCGGTACTTTCTGTGGCGGAGATGTTAAATACCCATTAATTGGTGCCATGAGGTTTGTATGAAAACCAATTATTTAAGTCATTAAGTAATATAATTCATTTATTGTAATAGAGAAGAGCTTAGAGGAATAAAAAGAGGTAAAGAGGACATTGATTGGTCAAAAGTAGCTAACACTATTATAGCCGAAACCATTACTAAACCGACACCAATCAAAATAAGTGTCAGTGAAGTATTATCAAAGGTTAAACCTTCCAAAATTCAAGCATCTACTGCTATACAGACCGACGTAGTTGACATGAACGGTAAGCATTTATATATTTTAAATTATACTTATCAATATTTATACAATATCTTGTTGTTCATTTTAGTGCGAGCACCTCAAGTTATATGTTATATGACTAGTTGGTCTATTAAGAGACCAGGTGCTGGTAAATTTACTCCAGATAACATCGATTCTTCTTTATGTACTCACGTAATATATGCTTTCGGGTCATTAAAAGACTTCAAACTAACATATGTTGACGAGAAAGATACTGATCAATACAAAGAAATGATGGCTCTTCGCGACAAAAATGCTAATCTTAAAGTAAACATAATAACTAATGAAAATTTGAATAATTGATTTTATTTTAACGTCATATTCTTATGTTCTATTAATAATTTTGTTAATTAAAGGTGCTCTTAGCTATTGGTGGTTGGGCATTTGGATCAACACCCTTTAAAGAACTGACTGGTAATGTATTCCGTATGAACCAGTTTGTGTATGAAGCCATTGAGTTCCTCAGAGAACATAAATTTAATGGTTTGGATGTTGACTGGGAATATCCTAGAGGACTAGATGATAAAGCAGCATATGTCAATTTACTGAAAGAACTACGATTAGCCTTCGAAGGAGAATCGAAGAGCTCTGGCCTTCCAAGACTATTATTGACGGCAGCCGTACCAGCCAGTTTTGAAGCAATTGCTGCTGGGTAAGTAATATGTTACTTGATCTCCAATAAACCATAATTAATATATTTTTTTATTATTTTTTTTTTTTATTTAGGTATGATGTTGTTGAAATATCAAAGTATTTAGATTTTATTAATGTGATGACATATGATTTTCACGGACAGTGGGAACGTCAAGTTGGACACAATAGCCCTCTATATCCTTTAGAAAGTGCCACAAGCTACCAAAAGAAGCTTACTGTCGTGAGTAAAACTAAATAATTTTAAATACAATTTTTAATTCAATTAATTAATATCGAAATTTAATCTCATAGGACTATAGTGCCAGAGAATGGGTGAAACAAGGTGCTCCCAAAGAAAAGCTCATGATTGGAATGCCGACTTATGGAAGGTCGTTTACATTAGTTGATCCAGCCAAGTTTGATATTGGCGCTCCTGCATCTGGTGGTGGTACAGCTGGAAAATACACTTCTGAAGCTGGTTTTATGGCATACTATGAAGTGCGTATAATTCATAAACGATTATAAAATTGATCTCAACATTTGAAAATGTTCTTAGGTGTGTGATTTCTTACACGTGGAAAATACTACACTTGTCTGGGACAATGAGCAACAAGTGCCATTTGCTTATAGAAAAGATCAGTGGATTGGTTTTGACGACGAGAGAAGTCTTAAAACCAAGGTATGGACAAGTGATAATGTGCCTAATTATTTTATGTTGTTATTTTAAATAGTTCCAAGTTAAACTAATCACATGATATTTGTTCGTAGATGAATTGGTTGAAGGAAGAAGGATTTGGTGGTGTTATGATATGGTCTGTAGATATGGACGATTATCGTGGTGTATGTGGTACTGGTAAATATCCATTAATTAATGCCATGAAACAAGAACTTGCAGGATATACTGTTAAATTGGAATACGATGGACCATATGAAGCTACTGGAAGAAATGCCGTTTATACAACCAAAGACCGTAATTATATTTCAAAGCACTATAAATATATTATAATATTTGTCAAATTATTATTATTATTTAATTATATTATTATTATTATGAATAATAAATTAATAACAATAAAAAATATATTTTCATCTCAATATAAATCAAATTTTTGTTACACCATTTTATTGATAATATTAATTACTAAAAACTTAAACATCATAACAATAACATATAATTATATAATTTATCATACGATATAAATAGCATTACTAGGTACGGTTTACGCTAAAAATTAACAAAAGAACTTTTTAGTAGAAATTATTTTGTTTTGAAATTGAAATAATCAAAAAATTATATTTTAAATTTTTAAACGTATTTTATTTGATATTTTATACGATTTAATACTCTCACATTTTAAGCGATAGTATATTTAAAAAAAACATTATACAAAATATAATCTAATTTAAATAATTTTTTTTTGGAAGAATCACGCGGATAAATAGTTAATTTAATGGCTTAATTTAAAAATACTTATATTATGCATAATATAAAATATGTAATTTATAGTGTGAAAAGTTTTATAATGTTTATATTTTTATTTCATTTATTTATTTAGCGACGTCTGTGACATGCGAAGAAGAAGATGGTCATATATCATATCATCCAGATAAAGCTGACTGCACGATGTATTACATGTGCGAAGGCGAAAGAAAACATCACATGCCATGTCCATCGAATTTAGTATTTAACCCGAAAGAAAATGTTTGTGATTGGCCAGAAAATGTTGAGGGTTGTATGCAACATACCCCAGCCCCGCCGACGTCTAGACGATAAGTGTGTCATCAAGTCCCAAATTATTATACTTATTATTATATATATATATTTTTTTCTTGTAAATAATAATACAGAATAATTGTTATATTATTTTATTTATACCTACTTGACCCCAAATTTATTTTTTTTATATATTTTTCATTGCCAGTATTATTTTGGCTACGTTTGAATTGATAGACATTTCAATTTTAGTTAGTTTTTGTCTGTTATTTTCTACAGATAATATTTCTATGATTTATTAATTAATTGTGAAATAATGTAAATTTAATAACTTATTATGAATAAATATATTATTAAAGTGTGTTAATTAATCAATAGTTATTTTTTTTCATTATCTCATAAAACATTGAATTTAGAGGATCAAAATTAATATTAATTTTTTTTAGGAACAATTTAAATGACTTAAAGCAAATATTATATCTCTTGTCGCGTGACAGATAATGTATTTTATTAGTAAAAGTTTAGTAGATGAATAATTATGTTTTGTTATTGTTTAATAATATTTATTAAAATAAGAATATGTCTAATCTCATCAATTATTTTTAAATATTATTATAATTTTTTTTAAATTTTGAACGATTTTGATGTTAAGTTATAAAAAAAATATAGTTATAGATTATAATATAATAATTACAAAACATTTATAAATAAATGATAACATTAATATAAACATTTTAACATTAAAATTGCTGGTATAACTTTAAAACAATGTATTCCATGAATAATATAGAGTTGATTAAAAATACTAGGTATACACAAGAAAATGTACCATCTCATAATAATTAATGTTGATATTGTTCTATCAATTGTAAATTGCTGTTGATAGTAAAAAGTCGGTCAATATTGTATGTGATTAATACTATTATATTTTAAGAAAAGCTCACCAGTCATAGTTTTTGTCTAATTATCTGGTACTTAAGTTCAATTACTAATTTTAGGATTAAAAGAGTTGATCTTTCAATTTATTAAATTTTTTGAATTGTACGCTTTAATCATAATTATATTCAGAAAGTGTCCTATAAGATTATGAGTAGTCTAAAACTAAAAATTACTAATTGTTTATTAATTAGGGCTAGAATTTCTATGCAGTAAAAAAATGTAAATTATGCATTTTATTTACCAAAATATACAAAAATATGCAAAAACAATTTTTTTTAAATATCAGTTAATATTATTACATTCTATTATTAAATTATGTTTTTAAAATTTTAAAATTTGAACAACCGGCAATTATATCAAAAATTTATATTGGCTAAAACTACTTTCCACATCACACGATGTTGTTGGAGCATATTTAAATGACGTGATTTGTCCCGGATTTAAAGTACAATAAGTACCTAATATTAAGGTATTTTTCTTCCGTCTTTTAATTACCGTTTCTAATGTTACACATTTTTAGAAATGTTTTGAATCCCTTATTCTTCTTTAGTATTGAGTTCATTTTAGTTTAAATCGGTATAGTATATTTTCGATAATTCGACAAATAAACCATTCATTTTAGACGTTTATTAAATAAATACCAGTTAAAGTTACAAGATACTCAACAACTTATATATATGCAATTATATGCATTATGTTCAAAATATGCAAAAATATGCAAAAAAAATTGTACTATTTAATCAAAAATAAGCCAAATCGTGGACATAATATCTTACAACCAATCAATTCGGTCTTAAGGGAAAAAACATGCAAATGCATAGAAATCCTAACTCTAAAGATGATAATATATTATATATTAAACATAGAAAAACGAATAAAATACATTACAAGTGCAACGTAGATAATTAAAAACATACATAATCAAATTGATTATAGGCATACATAAAAATAATTATAAAGTGTGAAAAACATAAATATATTATTAGTTACCGTGAATGTGCTGTATTATATTTACATTAAAATACATAAGACATAATCGAGATAATAATTTAATTTGAATAACCATTGAAAATAGTAAATACATTATTTATACTTTGTACGGACCACAATCAAGAGTCACCCACAAAAAATATGACATCTCCGAACTTTTATGTGATATTCAAAATGATTGAAAAATAACCGATGTCTGTTATATTATTTAATGTATTCTTCAAAGTTAAAACGAATGTAATATTTAATTGTTTTAATATATTAGATTCTGATCGAAGTGATGAATGTATTGCATTTACTATGATGTGTGTTTTTTTTTTTTTTTTTTGTGTCTGACTCCAACATTTAGAGCAGTAATAATGCTCCGATTTTTGACTTCAGCCCCTCTTTGAATAGGGAATTGAATCTAGTTGGTACTTTAGGGGAGTCAAAATTAAAATTTTCTAATAGTTTTCAAAAAAATCGAGAAAAACAAAAAAAAAATGACAGAAAAATGGAAATTTTACGGAAAAACCACTTTTCGACAAAATCGATTTTTTGATTTTGCTGTAACTCAAAAACGAATTATTGTAAATACTTGAAATTTTCACCAAATGTTTATATTATGGTTATCTCTTTACAGTTAAATTTTCAAAATATTTTGACCATTTTTAAGCTACTAATAGACAATTGAAATTTTCGACTTTTCTAAGTTTTTTTTTCTTCAAATGCCGATAAAAATTTTTTGGGTGGCCAGAAAATCTTGAAAATTTAATACAAGGTTTCTTATAAATTGTTCTTAAAGTGATAAAAAAAAATCCGAAATCGTTAGTCACAATTTTTTTTTATAAGTGTTTAAAGTTCGAATTTATACGAAATATGTCAAAATTTAAATTAAATTTCATACGCTCATAATGCGAATGTTGGCCATAGTAACCATAGTAACATATAAAAACTATACTATTTGTTTCAAAATAGAATATTTGACAATATAATATATCCTAAACTGACAAATCATCTTCGTTCAGAATCGTTTTTCGTATACAATGATACCTATCATTGCATTCAAATTTAACCTTCCATAGTCTGAGGTCCACCCCACCCCCTAATATACAGCAGAGCGATACCCACTTACCCGCTTTTTTCTCTGCATTTGAATTTAAATAATACAATTGTGTATAAATAACTAAAGAAAATCGTTTAAAAAAATATTGATAATTAGAGGAACGGGTAGCACAGTCTTATTGTACCAATCTGCACGCGTGAAATAAAAACCATGAATGAAAAACGGACCTACATAGGTAATATGTTTGGAGCGAAAATTTAAATTATTACAGATTTATTATTAACTTAATATGGTATAGGTACTCGTAATGTTATAACAGTTTGATAACATTTCATAGTAATGTAAAAATTTAAACTTATAATTCACATTAGTATATATAATAAAAATAAAAATGAGTATACCGTATACCATTATTTATATCGTACTTTCTCGACTATTTCGAAATCTGTAAGAAAAATAATATCATATACCAAAATTACCATAATCAATTATTATGATATTACAAGATAATTTAATAATATATCGATAAATAACAGTGTTCAGAAAAATTAACGGGCCCGCAAAATGTCGACCGCAATTAGAATTGATGAATATACAGGTATTTGCTGGCTTGTAATAAACAACGCCGTGCTCGTCGTTAGGGCGATTTTACCACGGCGGCGACCGATGGTATTCTAAACAAGTTTATATATTATTTGTTAATCATAAGACGTGTATACACAACTGACAACTGCACATTTCTTCATAAAAAAATGGATTCTCAAACCACCGATATCAACACGGCCACTAAGTTATTGGACTACATGTTCCAGGAGCTACAAACCATCATGGACCGGATAATAGAAATCGAGAACATCACGATTGAACCTGATAAGTCCACTAACGAGTCTGCCGATGAATCTGCCGATGATTCTGCCGACAAATCCACAGATTTATTTATTAACGACATCGTCGAACATTTGTTGTGGTCGGCGTGTAAACCGCCGGCCGGCGGTTCACACGCGCCATCCGAGATCACGCGGCGGTCCTCCGCAAGTTTCCCGTCGTCAGACGTCATCGATATCTCCTGCACACCAGGAATGCCAGCAGCAGTCGACGAGAACGGGCCGTCTGACGACGGGAAACTTGCGGAGGACCGCCGCGTGATCTCGGAGCCGGCCAAAGGATCGGAAGTGGGAAGCGAGATCGTGGGTTGCCTTCGCCTGGATGAGTCGCCCGCACAAAGCGCTCCGCGCCGTCCGCGCCGTTTTGCCACGGCGTGGCGGAGCGTCAAGCGCTTTGTGTTGAGAGCGTGCTGTATCCGACGTAGATAGCTTCCCGGAAGTGGGCCCCTTTGGGCGGATGACATCGGTCACAGGATTACGGAGATCTTTTTTTAAAGCAATTATTTTTTTTAATTACTTTGTTGTTTTTTTTCCTAGGCATTTTTTTCTGCGAGGAATCACCTATATAAATAATAAAAATACAGCTAATTTAGTTCTTATCATATTATATTCTTCAAAATAGTAAATAACTTTAAAATTTATAACACAGGTTATATAAATAATAAAAATATAAATAAATTTAGAATTAAATCCTCTTTGCTCCGTTCATATTAGATTTTTTTTCTAATAACAAATAATCATAAAAATAACATCATTTTTAGTTAAAATTGTTTTTATAATTATTTATTATTAAATAAATAATTAATTATTACTACTACTAAATATTTGATAATAAATGTTATTTAATAAGTAAAAAGATATATTTTCTTTTTTATGTATAAGGGGCACCCATAATGCATTCCGTCCAGGGGCCACCACATACCCAAATCCGCCCCTGGTACTACATATACGTGTGCATTTCAATATTCACACATAAAACTGTGGAGTTGTTTTGACCACCAAATAAGTCAATTCCGTGCACATTCGAGCGTTAGATTTCGCCTAAGGATGAAGGAGTGTTAATTTGACTACGCTATGTAGTTCAGAGCCTGATTTACAAATTTTGAGGCCGGGGATTTAATAAAAAGAGGTCTCATATAATGTTATTAATTATCTTATGTAATTAATAGCGTTAATACGGAGTCAATATCATAGATAATAATATTATGACAATTTTTATTATTCTTTTTTTTAAATTTTATAATTCTACAATAAAAAAATATATAAACTAGCAAAACATTTGAGGGCCGCTCTAAATTGGGGCCGGGTGACTAGTCACCCAGGTACCCCCCTAAATCAGGCACTGATGTAGTTAATAGTAACCACTTGATTTAATTAATTTATGTTAGTTAATACAACTCCAGTTTCAGTTCTAATTTACTTCATAAAAAGTATCGGTATAACTACATCAATAATGTTATCTCCACTATTTTATGGAGTTAAAATCAATATTATTTTTACCACATATTGCAAAAAATTTTGAGAACTGGCAGAGAATCGAACTTCAATTAGGGGTATTTCTAAATTTGCCTAACCTAACGCCTAACCTACTGAGCCACTACCTAACTTGATTGAAGATGTGGAAACACTGTTATCTAAATAAAGTCATATCTATAATTTACCCGTGTAATTATAAATTATTATAAAAAAAATTGTTGTAGATAATTAACTAATGAACATAGGCAGATATTTGATCACATTTTTGGGGGCTTAACATGTTTGTCTGATCCATATAAAATATAAATATATATTTTAAACTCTTCAACCATGCAGTGTGGCTTGATTACGTTTTGAGAAGGATTAAGCCCCTAATATTCACCTATGCTAATGAGATAAAATAAAACGAATACGAATTGCCTCTCAATATAATATAATAAGTACCTTAAATTGTATCGTTCGCAACACGAATAATTAAGATATACAGGATACGAAACGAACGTGTGATGAAACTTGTCAAAATTATAAAAAAATTAATGCAGATAAAAAAATTAATTTAATTTAATGTTACAAATTAAGTTAATTTACAAATAACAAGCTTAATATAATATAACAGGTATCTTTCATTGCATACTTTTTTATGCGATTAGATTCAAATAAAACAAACATTGAGAACAACTTAAAAGTTAAAAAAAATAAAAAACATTACAATTTATATCAACTACTATAGGCTAGTCACAACAACGTGCATCGATATTTATTTTAAGAATAAAAATAATTCAGAATAACTCATTAACTTGTAGTCATTTTAATCCTCAAAACATGTTAAATTAAATAATCTGGATTCTCAAAATAACAATTTTTACGAGTTATTTCAATACCTTCAAATAGTTGAAATATTATATTTAAATCAACGCTCTATTCAGGGTTGGGCAGTATCAAAGATACAAGTATCAAAGATACGTATCAATGATACAATTGTATCTTATATCTTGTATAATGTATCATGATACATAATTTTAAAGTATCAAGTATCGTGTATCATGATACATGTATCATGATCATAAGACATTTCGATTTTCGTCATTAGATAATTTCGTCACGGATTGTAAGATAATTTGAAAAACATAAAATTAAATTAAGGTGCCCGTATGGCCGTATGTCCGTAGCCCATATACGATAACGTATCTACAGTTATATAGTATGTTATATAATATGAATCCGCTACCTAGATGGCTAGATATGAGTGTAACCGTGTAGGTATTTCCACATAAACTAGAAAATAAAATCAACAGTAAAGATAAGCAATTACTATTACTATACTATTCGCATTGTTGTACCACTCTATACATTTTAGTATTTGTTCTGTCTGTAGTGTGACTGTGTCAACTGGCCGTTTACGATTTTTTCATATTTTGTTTCTTTATAATTGATTTTTAAATTTTTTTCAATGGATTATTTTACTGAACAAAATATTAAAATTCCGTCGTCGTTGAATGGAGTTTTTTTTAAAATTTTGTCTCATGAACCAAATGGGTCTGATTATGCTGTAAAAGCATTATGTATGACATGCCAAGATGTTAAAAAGGAAAATAAAATACTTTCGGGATCTCTTAAATTCACCACAAATTTTCGACTGCATATAAAAGTAATGTATTATTGTATTATATATTATTATAAATTTTATATATTATACATAAAATAATATTTATTTTATTATAAAATAATTTTTAGAGAGTTCATTTTCAAAAATTAACCATAGCCGTAAGAGACCACTTGACCAGTCATCGAGCGGTGATTTATGTCCACTTAAACAACCAAAAATAAGTTTTTTTAATAAACAAGACAAACAGAATCAACTAGATAAAAATATAATGCGTTATATTGTTTTGGGTATGAGGCCTTTGTCTACCGTCGAGGATGAACATTTTATAAAAATAATAAAAGGTAAATTCTCTTAATTCAAATATTAGGAATATAAATTATAAAAATGTCAGCAATTTCCGTTAATAGTACTAGTTTAAAATAATTAGGCATAGACAATGACTTGCAAGTGTATTCGAGAAGAACACTAAGTCGTCGTATTAACGAGGATTTTATAAATGTAATTGACAAAATTAAAAATGTGTTTACAACTGAACCACGAACACTTATAACTACAACAGCGGATATTTGGTCAACAAAACATCGAAGTTTTATGGGCGTCACAGCACACTGAGTATTAAATACTAATTAAATAATATCCATCACTATAATTATTTGATTTTAAATTACGTTATAAATTTGCAAAATTATTTTTTTTTAGATTACAGAAAACACATTGGAACGTGGCAACTGTGTACTTGCCTGCAAACGAATGACTGGTAAACATTCATACGATCGTATAGCAGAATTATTACAGGACATTTTTAATGAGTATTCACTTCTTCGAGAACAAATTGTTTCAACCGTTACAGATAATGGGTCAAATTTTATAAAAGCCTTCAAAGAGTTTGGATATGACATTCAAGCCCATATGACGGATGATATGGATCTTGGCGATGAAGGTTTTATTTTAATTGATATTTATAATAATAATAATTATTATTATTATTGTTGAATTTATTTTTATTTAGAAGCGGAAGAAACTTTACATTTTCAAGTTATTGCAGTGGATGAAGATAATGAAAGTAATGAGCAGGCAATATTTCTTCCTCATCATTTACGATGTGCCAGCCATACACTTAGCCTAATAGCAACTACAGACTTTTCAAATGCAGTAAAAACTTCATCAGTTAATAGACTACATAACGGAGCTATTGGTAAATGTACTGCATTGTGGAACATGTCTAGGCGACCGAAATCTTCAGAAATCATACACAATTTATTAGGTTGTTCACTTTTTTATCCGTGTCCAACGAGGTGGAATTCTTTGTACGACGCTCTGAGTCAATTATTAAAGTTTAAGGACAAATTGAATATACTTTTCCAACAATGTTAATTCTAGATTTAAAGACATAGAGTTAATATATTTAGATGAATTAATAATTTTACTAAAACCAATAGCTTGTGCCCTAGATTGTTTGCAAGCTCAAAATAATTGTTTCTACGGAATTTTAATACCATCATTGTTTTCTTTAAAATCCCGATTAGAAAATTTAAAAGAAAAAAATTTAAAATATTGTTCTTTTTTAATTACACCTTTAATTAGTTCTCTTACAAAACGGTTTAATTTATTTTTCGAACTATCTCCTGAAATTAATGAAGCTATTCTAGCAACATGTTTCCATCCAAATTTTAAACTAAGGTGGATTCCAGATTACATTAGTGATCACCAAAAAAAAATAATACAAAATTTGTGTATAAATGCTACAGAAAATATTATTAATGAATGTAGTAACCATGAATCCAGTAAGGATTCTGAAGACAGTTTTTTTATATTTTCTTCTCGGGTTGAAAATAAACAGCAATCAAAGAATGAACTAGAATTAATTACTTATTTTAACGACAATAACAAATCAATAAATTGTTTAAATAATTATCAATCCATAAAAAAACTATTTATAAAATATAATACAAGTCTATGTTCATCTGCTCCTGTTGAGCGTTTATTTTCATTTGCTAGTTTTGTGCACTCACCCAGTAGATCTAATCTATCAGACAAAACGTTTGAAAAATTAATTTTTCTTAAAGGTAATCAATATTTTATTCATAAAAACAATATTTAATTTGAAAACTAACTTTAATTTTTATATTCATTTTTGACCAGAAGTCCATAACCAGTTATAATTAAGATGTAATTTGTATGCAATTTATTAATTTTGGTGTATTCATATTATATACTGATGTATTAGGTACTGTATTACTGTATTAGTTATAGACTTATAAATTTATAATGTGTACCAATTGACTTATTGTATTATTTAATATAATTATGACTTTATTATAAGTATTTATCAGTATTAATCAAGACACCGTACTGTTCGGTCGTGCAATCGTGCCCGTCCTAATTAAACTAACGTTATCTTTATAATTTCTCTTTCATTTACCTTGTTATCTAAACGTATTTCGGTGTATACACAGTGCGTAAAATGTCTAATTGCATGAAGTGTAATGAATCACTAACTCACAATGAAGATACTTTGGAATGCTCCGTATGTAACAATAATTATCACTACTACTGTATCGGGATCTCAGAAACCAACTTCAAAAAAATGTCAAAAAAAACAAAAAACAGATACTCATGTGCTAAGTGTCACAATTCTGAAACAAAAACAATAAATGACCCACTACTCAAACTAAACACAAAGATGGAAGATGTCATAAAGTCAGTGAATTTTATGGGTCTACAGTTCGACGATTTCAACAATAAATTGGAATCTACACTGACTGAATTGAAATACTTAAAAAAAGAAAACGAAATTATAAAAACAGATAATTTACGGCTATCCAATGAAATCCTTGAAATTAAACAAAAATTGGATACATTTGAGCAACAAAACCTCGGAATCAGCGTTGAAATAAATGGTGTACCTAAATCGAATAATGAAAATTGTATTGCCGTCGTGCAATCAATTGCTAAACAGCTTAATATTAACGCCACAGTTACCGAAGCAACTAGAATTATACTATCAGATAACAAAATCCCGATAATAGTGGCGAAACTGGACACAATCGATATGAGGAGAGATCTAATTCGAGCAAATAAAGTTAAAAAGTTAAATGCGAATATGCTGTCTAATAATTGGTCCACGGACAATAAAATATATATAAACGAACGTCTAACCAAAGAAAAAAGGATTCTTTATTCAAAAACGAGAGCTGCAGCCAAAGTCAGTAATTTCAAATTCGTATGGATCAACAATGCAGACATTCTTGCCAGGAAGGATGAACATTCAAAAATCATACGAATAAGGTCTAGTACAGATTTAAACAAACTATAAGCTATTAATTTTTAAGAATGTTTACTAGGTTGATACAATATACTTATTTATGTTTAATTTCCATGCAAAAAAAACTATCATCAAATCATATCTTACTACACACTCATTAAAATACTTTAATATTAATTTCTTATCTATGAATTTACATGGCCTCGACAACATCGGTTCACATCACATTTACCCTATTTACAAAGTACCTACAATTTTAATCAGCACTAATGACCGCTATTAACACACTTTATGATTTAATTGATAAAGATAATACAAACACAACAATAAAATCTTTAGATGAAATTAACAAATTATGCTCAAACAATTACTCCGGTATAAACATACTCTTCCTAAATATTAGAAGTATTGAAAATCACTTTCCTGAACTAGAATGCCTTAACACCTCACTTAATCAAACAAATCATATAATAATTACAGCGGAATCATGGCTTGGAAAACATACCAATCAGAACACCTTTTCATTAAATAACTATAAAAATATAATCTCAAATATCAATGTACGTAAATCTGATGGTTTAGTTTTATATAATATAAGGAACGATATTACTTCACATAACACAATAGAACTAGAAATACCGGATGCAAATTGTCTGTTTACAACATTAACGTTCAACAAAATAAAATACGGAATATTATCAGTTTACAGATCCCCGAGCGGTAATATTATTAAATTTATTGATAATATTGATACAATAATAACTAACATAAGTAACTCCCACAAACATATCACACTAATTCTAATAGGTGATATCAACATAAATTTACTAGATACTACAAACTCCACAACAATTTACTTAGATCTATTAAACTCTTTTAACTTTACTCAATACATCAATTGCCCAACGAGACCCATATCGAATAGTTGCATCGACCATATATTTGTCAGAGACATTCACAAACATATAATTAAAGCAACTGCCATAGACTCCCTTATTACAGATCACTATCCATTATTTCTACAACTAAATAACCCCTCTTTGAAAACAATTAAAAATAGTAACATTAAACCTCATAAATATATAAATTATAATGAATTAAAAACGGCAATTAACAAAACTAATTGGAATAATATAAAAACAATTAACCTTGCTGAAGATAAGATAACGTCACTTTCAACAATTATACAAAACCATATAAATAAATGTACTCATTACGGTAAAACGAAACATAACCAAGACAAGCAATGGATTACACCAGGTATCATTAAATCAATTAAAATAAGGAATAAATTACACATTCTAACTAGGCGTCAACCATTTAACCTTTTGTTAATAAATAAATACAAAACTTATAGAAATAAATTGACAGATATCATACATAAACAGAAACAAAATTTTTATGGCATTAAAATTAAAAGATGTAGTAATAATCCCAAAAAAATATGGTCAACAATAAAAGAAATTACAACCCAAACACAATCATATCAACAAAATTATAGCTTAAACATACATAACAATATTCACGAATCAAACGATGAACCACTATTAATAGCAAACGCGTTTAACGAACATTTTTCAACAATGGGTATCCATAATAATACTATTAAAAATCATAATATAAAAATTAGTCTTCCGTTTAATTCAGATCACAACCAGTCTTTTTATTTAAGAAAAATATCTGCGTCTGAAGTATGTAATATAATAAAATTGATGGTATGAGAAATGATTCAGCTCCTGGTAAAGATGGGATATCAATTAATGTAATAAAACAAAACAAAGAAACACTATCTAATATCTTAGAACACATTTTTAATAAAATTATCCAAGAAAGTAACATACCTAATTCGTTTAAATGTGCCATCGTAACACCGATACATAAAGGCGGCGACAAAACTTCAATTAATAATTATAGACCTATCAGCTTATTAAATATTTTTTCCAAAATTTTTGAAAGAGCAATCAAAACTAGACTTTTATCTTACTTAGAAGAAAATGCTATTCTACCTAAATCACAATTTGGTTTTAGAGAAAGACTAGGTACCGAAGATGCTCTTACAGAGCTTTCAATGGATATCTATTCAAACCTAAACAAAAAATACAAAACATTAGGAATTTTCTTAGACCTTAGCAAAGCCTTTGACAGTATCTCTCATGAAACATTGATTAATACTTTAAAATCCATAGGTATTGTCAATAACCCACTACTCCTATTAAAATCATATTTAACAAATAGGATACAACAAGTGAGAATATCAAACACACTAAGTAGGGAAATTATTATTACCACTGGAGTTCCTCAAGGAACAGTTTTATCACCAATTCTATACCTAATTTACGTAACTTCCTTAGCAAAATTAAATTTACATGGTAAACTTTTTTCCTATGCAGACGATACGGCCATACTTTTAACTGGAAATAATTGGGAAGAAATTCGTCTAAATGCCGAATCAGACATGCACTTAATGAATACATGGTTCTTAAAAAATAATCTACGAATAAATTATACCAAATCAAATTTCTTAGCTTTCACACAAGACAAAAGAACACAACCAAACTTTAATGAAATAAAAATCCACGACCCAAATTGTAAAACAAACAATTGCTCATGTAACATCATTAACAAAACAGAACATACGAAATACTTAGGATTAATTATTGACCAACACCTAAAATGGGACATACACATAAGTACCTACATTAATTATGAAATTACGAAAACTACAACACCTTTATATAAATGCAAGAAAATTCCTAAATATACAAACACTACGTATGATATATTTTTCCATGACACAATCTATCCTTCAATATGGTATAACTGCATGGGGTGGTCTAGGTATCGTTGCAAGCAATAAAATACTGAGAGCTCAAAAAAGTATAATAAAAATAATATTAAAGAAACCAAAAACATATCCTACTACACAATTATACAAGGAATTTAATGTTTTATCTGTTCAAAAGTTATTTCAAAGAAATTCTCTCTATTTCATATATAAAATGAATTTAATAAATTTAAAACATAAATACTATAATACACGACAGGAAAATAACATAGAGATACATTCTACACGATCGATTAAATCGAGTCTATGTTTTTCACAGGTAGGCCTTAAGCTCCTAAATAAAGCACCTTCTCACATTTTAAATGGCATATCCTATGTACAATACAAAAGAAATATTAAAATTTGGCTAAACCAAAGCCCAAACATCTGAATTATAGTGTTTATTGTATACTTGTATAAAATATGATGTGATGCCGGTTAACTTTACTATATTATAAAAGCAACATATTAACTTACTTACTTATTACTTTCTCAAATTTCAATATGTATATATATTTTTTTTTTTGTCTTTGTTTTTTAATGTTTATTATACTTTGTTTTTTAATGTTTCCATTTTTTAATTTTTAAAATTTATACTTATTTAATTACTTAAGTTTTTCATTAATACTCCAATTTCACCAATAAGAGATTTTTATCTCAGTGGTGAGTTGGGCCATTAAATGTGTTTTTTTCTCTTTTTGAAACTATATTGTAACTAAATATTATGGCCAATAAATTATTATATTATTATTATTATTATTATTTATGTATTGACAGTATAGTGAATTATGTATAGACGTTTTAAGTTTAATAGTAAATAAAATTCGATTAGAAATATAAAAGTATCATGTATCTAAGTATCTTTGATACATGTATCATGTATCTTGTATCTTTTCTACATTCACCGTGTATCTTGTATCTTGTATCTTGATACACTAAATGCATGTATCATGTATCATGTATCATGATACTTTTTTTTTAGTATCTTGCCCAACCCTGCCTCTATTGCAGTTGATTTAACTTACAAATTCAGTTCACTTCAATTATAATGCTTGACAACATAGTATGTAGTTAAAACAACTGTCCCATTTTTATGTGTGTTCGTAATTCGTAATTCGTCACTCCATATACGTTGGTACATCGTGCTTTCCTACTGACATTTTTATAGATTTTGAATCAGCAATACATAGTGTTGTAGCGGAAGTCTTCCCTATTGCATAAATAAGAGGATGTAGATTTCATTTAGGGCAAAGTTGGTGAGGAAAATTCAAAGTTTAGGACATACTAAATTATACAATGATAACACAGGCGATAGTAATTATTTATATTTTTTTGGATTACCATTTTTGGAGTCTGAAATCACCATAGACTGCTTTACCGACAAATTTTTAACAATACAGGCTGCTGAAAATGACCAGATTATGAAATTTACAAACTACATTTTTGAAAACTATATTTCACCAGACGCTTTGTTCCCCCCCCCCCCCCCGAATATTTGGGCACAGTTCACTGCTAACTGCAACCGTACTACTAACAGCTGTGAAAGTTTTCATTCAAAACTAAACATGTCGTTCTACACTAGCCATCCTAACATAATATATAACTTCGTCGATGTGTTACTACAAGTTCAATTTGAAATATACATAAAATGCAGAAGTAAAAATGCAGGACAAAGAAATTATGTTAAAAATAATCTTTCATTAGAGAACAGATGACAAAACACGAGCTAAAAGAAATACATAATTTTGATTTAGTTAAATCGTTGAGTTTTCAGTTATTGTCAAAACACTAGTAAATGAAATTATTATACAATATTATTAGGTAATAAGCGAATACTTTTATTTTTAACATTATTATTATCATAATATACCTAATAAATTCTTAAAACATAAAAAAATGTTATTAATACATGAATGCTTTTATTTTTTTTTACGACAAATACTAATATAAAAACGACAATTTATACTAGAAAATACGTTGTATTATAATTAATACGTGTATTGTGATGTTTATATAATATATATATATATAATATAATATGTAATATATACATTATTGAATTGACCACAATTCGTACGTACCTTTCATAAACCTGGGCTGCAATTTATATGTTATTTAGGGATTGGGCTGCAAATCACCAACACCGAATTACTTGAATTTAATACATTTATAAATATTTGTGTTTGATTAGATTAAACGGTACATATTAAAAAAAAATAAAAACAATAATATTATTATTTTTTTATGTCTACTTATTTTTTGAAACGGATAATCACGAAGTAGAATATGATTTTATACCAATTGGAAAACATCCGAACCTGTAAATTATTACATCATAATAATAAATTATCCATAACGACCATAACAATGTAGGTGTCGGGCTGGAATAACTAACTCACGTCGCGTTCACAATATATTCAAAGCTTTATTATAATTATATTATAATAATTAATAACACGTTAATACGCTCGGCGACCGTGGATCTTTTAAGACTGCCTGGTGACCCCGCGACTCGACCGGTCGCGGGTCGCGCTCTTGCGAACTTAGATAAGCAGTTGTAATAAATATGAATGAACGCAACACTAGTTTATTGTTCACAAATATATTATTAACGTTTATTAAGGTATAATGATAGGTACTTCAAGTTTACAGTATTTTCTTTTATAACTTATACCACATAATGTGATTTGACATATATAAAAAACATTCAATTGAGGATATAGATGTTGATATGGTAATTATGTTGACTCACGGTTATCCTTGACTGATGAAGTCCGATTAATTGAATCCGGTTGAATTTGTACAATAAATGTTTTGATGTGCGACGATAAATATGCGTCTGATTATTGTTAAATTGTTTACGTTCAATAGTGGTAGATTTCATACATAAACAATATCAGACGCGTTACGGGCGGCGTAATTAAATATTGGAAGGCGTCGTAAGCTCGTTCACGATTATCACAAGTCGCGTAAAGAATTATGAATCGGACGGCAGCGTAGGCTCGTTCACGATGATTACAAGTCGCGTAAATAATTACGAATCGGACGGCAGCATAGGCTCGTTCACGATTATTACAAGTCGCGTAAATAATTACGAATCGGACGGCAGCATAGGCTCGTTCACGATTATTACAAGTCGCGTAATTAAATACGTATCGGACGGCAGCGTTAGCGGAATACAGACGAACTCATAATGGCTCGTTTGACGTAGTGTTTAAGCTACGTCCGAGCACGATGGACTATACGAAAAGAGAATATAATAAAAGATAATTTTAATTTTTATAACAATTATGTATTATTTGGACGACAAACATGTGATATTATTAAAAATTCTCTTTTTCGTATAGTAAATAATTAAATGTGTACTTTTTATATAATTTTAATTTTTATAATAATGTATTATTTTGACGAAAAACTAGTGATGTATAACAATTGATATTTATACTTGTACTGTTTTTACGTACGATTCGTATATAATAGCGTATGCTTTGGAAAATACAGTGGGTATATACTTAAATAGGCGAATAACAATAGTAAGATAAGATATTGATAATAGTTTATGATCAATATCTGTGCGAGGTGAGGCGTGTGTGTGATACAAGGTGAGGCGCGTACATCAAATCATTAGGTACAAATTGATGGATTCAGTTCAGGGGTTCTCAGGTAATTGGTTCGTATATTATTCAAAGTGAATAAATCGTTATTTCTAGTTAAAAAAATTTTTGCTTTAAAATTTAGTCTTTCTAGTATTTCTTGGCATTCAATTTTGTTACTTAA
Source organism: Schizaphis graminum (assembly GCA_020882235.1). Lineage (NCBI taxonomy): Eukaryota > Metazoa > Arthropoda > Insecta > Hemiptera > Aphididae > Schizaphis > Schizaphis graminum. The sequence goes on along the minus strand of CM037032.1, from coordinate 117,140,348 downwards.
TAAATTAAAAAGAAAAATGTAAGCTAGATATTTTCTACGATTTCTCAAAGTAGGTATGTTGAAAAAACCAGAAACTCCCTCATAACCTGAATGTGAATGGCGTTCTACATTACATTTGTAAGATAAAAAACGTAAAAAAGAATTTTGAACGGAATCAAGAGTTTGATTTAGAATTAAGGAATTAGGAGACCAAATAAAAGCAGCATATTCTAGTTGAGAACGTACAATAGAAAAATAAATGTTTTTTAATGCGAAATGATTGTTAAAATTTGAACATTGTCGTTTCAAGAATACTAACTTCGAAGATGCTTTATTTTTTATTTTATTGATATGTTGTTTAAAATTCATTTTTGTGTCGAAAAATACACCTAAATCATTTATTAAATATACACGTTGGATTTCAAGGTTTAAAAATTTGTAATTAAAATCAAGAATGGTTTTTTTTTGAGAGAATGAGATAATTGAACATTTATTTATATTTAGTTCCATGCCGTTATTTCATATTTGTGCACCAATCGCAAAATGCGTCTAAATCTGATTGTAACTTCAAGGCATCAGAAACGGAGCAAATAGAGACCTAACCCTAACCTAACCTCCGCCCGTCATATAATAAATAAAAAATAAAATAAAAATATAAAATAACCCATAATCTGTCCATAATAATATAAAATATATTGCTTATTAAATTTAAAATTTTTGATTATTATATATTATTTATTTCATAGATCATGTCCAGCGCAAACGGTGCAGGCAAACTCGCCACAGCGACGACCGCCGCATTTATAGCCGGCATTAAATTTTGCGGGCAGTTTTTATGGTAAATATGTAAACATTTAATTGTATAAATTAGTCATAAATCATAATTTATTAAGCTACTTTCATGATATATTTATTTATATATGTATATTTTTTTAAATTAAATATTATAAATGTACACATTTTTTTTTTAATTTTTATAGCCCTAATCCGTCGCCGTCGCCTCCAACTGAAAAAGTGAAAATACAAATCATCATAAACAATTGCAAATGCGATGGTCACGCAAAAACGGGTAAGTCATTTTGCCTTAAAATAAAATAATTTACTTATTGGTTCTATTTATCGGGGGCAGGACCCGTAATAGACCCAGTTATCAGTGGCGCTGAAACCAATGAAACCAGTGAAACCGGTCCGGTTTTAAAAGAAAAGTCCACAGATATAAAATAAAACAAAGTACAGAAATAGAACACAAAATGCTATTAAACACAAAAGATCAGAAAAATGTTTTTAATCACAAAAAGATCACAAACCACAACCTTTAGCATAATTATCAGAAATAGAACACAAAATGATATTAAATATGAAAAGATCAGTAAAATAACTTTAAACACAAATATAACACAAAATGAAATAAATCATCAAATGCAAAATTTTTCAAAAGAAATTGAATACCTTAGTTAAAGGAATTGAAATGTATAATAAAACAATGGATACAACTATCAAAGATTTTAATAAATTACAACAAAATGAAATGCAAAACGAAATAAGAAACTCTATATTAAATAATAAATGTTATGTACATTTTTGTAAATATGAATACTATGAAAATAATAATAAAAATATTAAAATAATGAAATATAATCTAAATGCAATTCCTATTAAAGGAAATATTATAATTGTCGATCATGGTAACATTATTTCTGGAAATGGAAAGCCTTATGCTTCTAAAATACTAGAATCACCTACATGGCTCGAAATTTGTAAGATAGCTAATGATTTAATAATTACAACCGGTACTTTTTATTTTAAATATCTCCATGATATTTGTGTGGTTCAAGATTTAGGAAATATAAAAATATGTAGCCTTGGTATGGGAGGTGCAGATTCCGATTTCAAAATGATTAGAATATAATTATATTGAATCATCAAATTTTTAATAGAATTGTTCTATTAAAAAAATAAAAATTTTTTTGAAAATGATTTTACACTATGAGACTATGAGGGGGACTTTTAAAGAATTAAAATCAAAAACGTTTAATGTAAAAATGAACATTCTAACATAAATAGCATCGGAGTTATACTTAAATCAAAAATATGAAGTGAGGAGTAAACTTTTAATATGTAGTGTAGATAAGCATATAAATAATATCTGTGCTGTTCCGACTTGATAATTTCAAATATTAAATGAATTATCAGACTTTAAAATATTTAATGATAATAATAATAATAATAATAATAACAAATATTTTCAATTGAAAAAAAATCTGAAAAAAAATGTAAAAAATCTGTAAAATCATTCCCAGCTTTACAGATACCCGTTATGAAAAAAGGAGGCCGGAACTCTTTTACAGATATCTGTAAAGCTATCGTGGGAGGGAGAAATTATCCAAGTGTTGTTGATCGTCAACTACAGTTTTTCAGTAGAACTAGATAGGTGGGCGCCTACACCTATCCAATTTACTGTAAACGTCTTCAAAGCATGATTAAATTAGCAGGAGAATATGCGGCGCCACACATTCCCCACTAATTACGATCTTACTAAGAACACATTTAAAACAAACTGACCAGGCTACAACACTTGGACATGTATAAATGATATTTAAACACTATTTAAATAATTCGATAAATAAAAACCTCATAATATATATACATATTATATATGATAAGATATTCAATACCGGATGTTAAAAATTTAATCAGTCTAGCTACACAAACGTTGATATATTATATATTATTATTATTATTATTATTATACGTAAATATTATTATACGTAATTATTCAACGTAGTTATGTTGTTATGTTTTAATATATGTTTTAACATATATTACAACGTGAATGTGAACGTGAACGTGAAAATCAACAACGACAATAAAATTTTCTATATATAAAATTATTTAAAAAATATTTAAAAATGAGGATTTATAGTAAAAAAATATTATTGGTAAAACATGAATGTACATTATTAATGTAACAACGTCAAACGTCCAACGTCCAACGTAATAACGTCCAACGTCTTACGTTGAAAATCTACGTTATTCTTATTACGTTGTTACGTTGTTTTGAAAAAAAATTTTTTATTAAAAAAAAAATATATATTTACTTATATAAATAAGAAATGGAAATGGAAAACTTTAAAGCAACTTTAAATAAAATCAACAATGAACATAATTTTATAAAATTTAGTGATTTAGAACAAGGAAAACCGTACGTAGTAAAATGTTTTAAAAAAATTGATACAATGTTTGTAAAAGATTATCTGTTGTATTAAACGATGATGATTTATTAACTTTACCTGATAGATATACAAACGAATTTACAGATGAACAAATAACAATGTATAATGACAAAAATTCAAAAATTTAATTTAATCTTATTTATAATGAAAAAAAAGCGGGCAAGTGAGTATCGCTCTGCTGTACATTAGGGGGTGGGGTGGACCTCGGACTATGGTAGGTTAAATTTGAATGCAATGATAGGTATCATTGTATACGAAAAACGATTCTGAACGGAGATGATTTGTCAGTCTAGGATATATTCTATTAAAATATTGTCATATATTATATTTTAAAAAAAATTTACAAATTCAAACACTAAAGTAAAAGCTTCAAGATCTTACGTTTGATAATTTTTTAAAAATAACAAAAATCGAAAATTATTTATTAGTAAAACGTAATTTTACAAGCGTATTTTTGATTTCAAATTAAAATTAAAACTTTAAACACTTGTAAAATTTTTTAAATTGAATAATCCTCAAACTTTTTTATAATTATTCTAAGCTTAACTTATGGACAGCATAGTATTAAATTTTCAATTCTTAGCTATTGATAGTAAAATATTTATAAATTTTTTACTACCAAATAGTGAAAAATATTCATGATTTTGACGAATTTGTGTCAATATTTGAACTTCAAATGCTAATAAAAAAAAATTGTGACTATGTATTTTTATAATTTTTGAATGAGAGTTAGAACAAGCTATGTGGACCCTTCAATTAAATTTTCAAGTAATTTGTCCCAGCTAAATTTTTTTTATCAACATTTATAAAAAAAAAAATAAAAAAAAATTGAAAATTTCAATTGTCTATAAATAGCTCAAAAAAGTCAAAATGTTTTGAAAATCAAATCACGTAAAGAAAACGGCAATCTAAATAACTGGTGAAATTTTCAAGTATTTACGACTTATACTGATTGAATAACAACAAATATCAAAAAGCGGGTAAGTGGGTATCGCTCTGCTGTGTATTAGGGGGTGGGGTGGACCTCAGACTATCGAAGGTTAAATTTGAATGCAATGGTATCATTGTATACGAAAAACGATTCTGAACGAAGATGATTTGTCAGTTTAGGATATATTATACTTAAATATTGTCAAATATTCTATTTTGAAACAAATAGTATAGTTTTTATATGTTACTATGGTTACTATGGCCAACATTCGCATTATGAGCGTATGAAATTTAATTTAAATTTTGACATATTTCGTATAAATTCGAACTTTAAACACTTATAAAAAAAAATTGTGACTAACGATTTCGGATTTTTTTTTATCACTTTAAGAACAACTTATAAGAAACCTTGTATTAAATTTTCAAGATTTTCTAGCCACCCAAAAAAATTTTATCGGCATTTGAAGAAAAAAAAACTTAGAAAAGTCGAAAATTTCAATTGTCTATAAGTAGCTTAAAAATGGTCAAAATATTTTGAAAATTTAACTGTAAAGAGATAACCATAATATAAACATTTGGTGAAAATTTCAAGTATTTTCAATGATTCGTTTTTGAGTTACAGCAAAATCAAAAAATCGATTTTGTCGAAAAGTGGTTTTTCCGTAAAATTTCCATTTTTCTGTCATTTTTTTTTTTGTTTTTCTCGATTTTTTTGAAAACTATTAGAAAATTTTAATTTTGACCCCCCTAAAGTACCAACTAGATTCAATTCCCTATTCAAAGAGGGGCTGAAGTCAAAAATCGGAGCATTATTAATGCTCCAAATGTTGTCGTCAGACACAAAAAAAAAAAAAAAAAACACAAAAACACACATCATAGTAAAAGCAATACATTCATCACTTCGTTCAGAATCTAAAATCGATTGAGGCTAAACCATTATTTAACGTGGTTTTGTAAAAATTTAAATTTCAAACACTCATAAAAATTTTTTGTCTGAATCCAGTAGAGTTTTTTTTTACAGATAATTGAAGAAAAATGTATGGAGAACCTTGTATCAAATTTTCAAAACTTAGTTATAAAAGTAAAAAATTTTACGAATTTTCAACCACAAAATTACTTGCCAATTTTCGCAATTTTGACATATTTCGTATAAATTCGAACTTTAAGCACTTATAAAAAAAAATTGTGACTAACGATTTCGGATTTTTTTTTATCACTTTAAGAGCAACTTATAAGAAACCTTGTATTAAATTTTCAAGATTTTCTGGTCGGCCAAAAAATTTTTATCGTTATTTAAAAAAAAAATACTAAAAAAAATTAAAAATTTCAATTGCCTATAAATAGCTTAAAAAAGTCAAAATTCTTTAAAAATTTAACTGTGTATTGAGAACGCTAATATAAACATTTTGTGAAAATTTCAAGTATTTACATCAAGTAGTTTTTGAGTTATAGCAAAATAAAAATTTGATTTTGACGAAAACTGGTTGTGCGTAAAAAATCCCGTTTTTTCCGTCATTTTTTTAAGGTTTTTCCCGACTCATTTAAAAAATATTTAACTTTTGACCCCCCAAAGTACCAACTAGATCCGATTTCCTTTTCAAAGAGGGGCAGAAGTTGAAAATCGAAGCATTTTTACTGCCCCAAATGTTGTCGACAGACACAAAAAAAAAAAAAAAAATAAAAAAAAAAACACACATCATTGTAAAATCAATACAGTCATCACTCCGTTCAGAATCTAAAAATTAAAAAATGGTAAAAAAATGCATGTTATTAAATTTGAATAAAATAAAATAAATTTACTTTTATAAATGGTATTTATAAAAGTTAAAAACGGCTGCATTAGGTTATCACATCCAAAATTCAATGCTAATAATAATTTTAAAATAGGTCTTGAATCAATGTTTTTAAAAGAGTTAAATTTGATAAATATTGAAACAGACTGTAAAATAAAAATTGATGGTAGAGTAGTACATATAAAAAAAGATAAATATACTATTTCAAATTTAAATAAACTAATTGAACCGGTATTTTTATCATTTGAAAATAAAAAAATTCAAATTAAATCCCAATGTTATTATAATTTAGATGAAAAATTGAAAGAATATTTAGGTTTTCCAAACACAACATTTGATTTTTCATTAGTTGGTAATAAAACAATGTATATACCTACTCCCGATGAAAAATATATAAATATTGATAAAGAATATACATTTACAGTAGATAAAGATAATTCAGTTTATAAAATACCTATTGGTATTTATTCAATAAAAGAATTAGAAACAATATTGAATTGTGATAAAAAGTATGATAACACAAAACTTACATTTAAAAAAAATGTATTAAATATTAGTACTAATTATAAATATAATTTTGATGCTGATTTATTAAAATGTTTAGGAATGTTTTATTTTGTTAGTGCACCTAATTTGTCTTCATATATGTTTAGTCCTGTAGGTGTTAATGAACCAAAATTGTATACACAAGGTTTTTTAAAAAATATAAGTGGTGCTATATTTACTCAAAGTAATGAAATTGGACCTGAAGAAATAATTAATAAAACAGAAATAAATGGAAACTATTCAATTGAACAATTAACAAGTTTATTACCTTCGGCTATCAAATTACAAAATGATAATAATTTTATTTCATTAAGTTCAAAGAATTATTTTTTATTAGACAAAAATTTAAAATTAAGTTTAGGGATTGCTAATGATTATTTATATTCACATGTAGGAGAAAAAGATATATTAAATAATAATATAAATAAACAATTATTAGAAGTACATTGCAACATAATTGAAAAATCTGTTTCATCTATTAATGAAAAGATTATCGAAGATGAACTTTTGTTTGTTTTTTATTATGATTCTAATAATCTTTTTATAAGATCTAATCCAATAATTTACAGACAAGTAAATGTTCGCACTATTCAAAAGATAGAAATATATATTATTGATCAAAATAATAACGTTGTTAATTTTGATAATTTTATTGTTAATCTTGATCTAATTGAAGAAAAAACAAAATAAATATAAATATAAAAATAAGCGGGTAAGTGAGTATCGCTCTGCTGTATATTAGGGGGTGGGGTGGACCTCAGACTATGGTAGGATTTAACAATACCTACGCAAAAAAATCAACTACTATATTTAAATATAATATATCCTAGACTGACACATCATCTCCGTTCAGAATCGTTTTTCGTATACAATGATACCTATCATTGCATTCAAATTTAACCTACCCTAGTCCGAGGTCCACCCCACCCCCTAATGTACAGCAGAGCGATACTCACTTACCCGCTTTTTTTTACAATATATTGCTTACAGCTTTATTTGTATAGGTAATCAAAAATTTGATTTGACTGATAATAGTCATAATATTATTCATTATAAATTGAGGTGCTTAAGTTAAATGTATGAATTATATTTAGACAGTTATTTTATAGTTTATTTTGCTTGACTGATGCCTTCTATTAGAAGATCAAACATTGGACGACGTACACGTAATGCAATAATTTGTGAGAATGTCCGTTATAATCAAACGCAAGAGGAACGTGCAGAAGCAAATACGTGCATCACCCCAGCCCCACCCATTTGGAATTTTTGAAAAATTTCTTTACCAATATTTAGTATGTAATTTGTATGAATTTGTATGACAACTTTCAAAATTTGTGCGGCCTTGGCTTTCTCGTTATCAACCAAAAACAATGGGTGGGGCTGGAGTGATGTGATTTCAGCCCCTACCAAGGTTAACATTAAATAATTCATACTCTAACCTACACCATAATTTAGTATGTAATTTGTATGTCTTTGTACAACTGTTTTAAAAATTTGTACGAACGTCGTTTGCCGGCAATAGCAAATACTAAAAAACCGGTGTCACCCTAGCCCCACCCCGCGGACAAATTTAAACATTTTCGAATTTTTTCCAGTCCTATGTTTTAGTACGTAATTTGTATGAATTTGTACGACCGTTTTCAAAATTTGTACGATCTTCGTTCGGCGGCAATAGCAAATACTAAAAAACCGGCGTCACCCCAGCACCACCACGCGGACAAATTTTAGAGTTTTCGAATTTTTTCCAGTCCTATGTTTTAGTACGTAATTTGTATTTAAAGTTTACTTGCGCGGAGTGGAGTGGTACGGGGTTACCCCGCAAAATGTTTGTCCACTACTCCGCTTGTCTAAACTTTAAATAAGTATAACTCATAAACTACTCACCCTAAATTCGATTTTTATGTATCAAAATACTCAAAAAATTATTCTACTTTAGAATATGAAATTAAAAATCTATGTTGTCATTCAAAAAAGTAAAAACTTAAAAAATTATAAGGATAAAAAATATTTAAAAATATATATTTTTTTATAAAAACCTTGTTTTTTAACAATTTGAAACTATGTAAAAAAATATTTTCAAAAACATGAATACTTTTGGAAATAATGAGTGTTGTTTGATAAAATTCTTCGTGTTCTTTGTACTTCCAAATCCTAACATTGTTATCAGCGACTTTTAACAACGTAATCATTATAGACATCAGATAAAAGCAAGGTTTATAGATTATACAGGTTAACTCATTTCGCATTTTTGAAATTTCGGGAGTGGGAGAAGCCACACCGTGATGTCACTCGAAGTATAAACTATTTCGTTATTCCTATATAACACGGGTAAAATTAACACGGTTTTTAACTTTCCCAAGCTCCTACAACTTCAATATTAATTTTTTTAATTTGAAAAAAAAATGGTATAGGCTCAAGGTATAAATGAATATATTTGCATAAAAAAAAAAAAAAAAATGAAATTTAACCATAACTTGATTAAAAAAAATATAAAAAGTGAATGATCTAAGTTATCACATTGAGTAGTTTCGGGTGACATGGAACAGTTACGTTATTCTCTCTATCTCTTACTCAAGCTCGGAGATAGATAATCGTTATATTGTAATTATAAACTTGTGTATTGTAATTTTTAGATTATCATTGATTATAATAAAAAAAAAAAAATGTGTGCGTTATTTGTGCCGCCGCGGCCGGCTCGCCAGATTAACACGGTCGCCCGTTCCTTCTTCTGCCGTACATGGCCGTGTGAACAGTGCTTTACAAAAAAAGTAATAGGTACAGTAAAAACTCGATAAGACAGAATCGCTTAAGACCATGCAATTTTTCCGTGACAAAGTTTCCGTTTTGACGGGATTCAAAAAAATGAAATTTGAAAAAAAGCACTAAAGAAATTCTCCGTATTACCAGGGTTTCCGTTTTACCAAAGTTCCGTCTTATCGAGGTTTTACTGTAGTACTTAATAGTATAATAACAGGTTGTTATGTTCGTACTGTCGTTTATATACTAACACTACTAACATAAAACAGATACTTTAAAATTTAAATAAATACAAACAAAATATAAATTCAACAGCATATCTTTATTAAAACACATAAAATATTCGTTCTCTGATCACAGTACTTTATCCGTACCGTGACTTTCAGAAGAGTCACCTTTTCTCACATTTCGATACTCTTTAATAGGTATCTAATACATTTTGTTGTCTCAGCTCATTTGCTTCATTGACCTAAATTATATGAGTATTGTTTAGCATTTATAAACAATCTTTTATTCAAATAATCGATTAAATAACCGCACAGCCCTAAACATAATAAAGTTGTAATATATTGACTATTGAGGTCATTAATCGGGATAAAAACTATCCTAACGTATGACGGAGACAAAATTACAATATGAATCGTTTTTTATTTAACAATGATTTTTTTTTTAACATATTTTTAAGGTTAGTTTTTTGTAAATTGATTGAAATTTTACTAGAATATTTGAATACACCACTGTGATAATATTGTGATGACTGATATTGACATGATATGTTTGTACACAGAATGCACTTCAGCATATAATACATCTATATGTATATTTATTAAAATTTTCTTTCTTTTTTTTTGCTCAAAAATACGATCACACGCATGTTGCATAATTTTTTATCAAATGAGTGCTGATTGTTTTATACCTGTTGTCTGAATTATCAGTATCTGATGATCATGAATAATTTAATCTACGTAATATTTTGCAGATGTCAACATCATTTTTGTTTTAGATTCTGAACGAAGTGATGAATGTATTGCTTTTACTATGATGTGTGTTTTTTTTTTTTTTTTTTTTTTTTTTTTTTTTTTTTTTTTTTTTTTTTTTTTTTGTGTCTGGGGACAACATTTGGAGCAGTAACAATGCTCCGATTTTTGACTTCAGCCCCTCTTTGAATAGGGAATTGAATCTAGTTGGTACTTTAGGGGGGTCAAAATTAAAATTTTCTAATAGTTTTCAAAAAAATCGAGAAAAACAAAAAAAAAATGACAGAAAAATGGAAATTTTACGGAAAAACCACTTTTCGACAAAATCGATTTTTTGATTTTGCTGTAACTCAAAAACGAATCATTGTAAATACTTGAAATTTTCACCAAATGTTTATATTATGGTTATCTCTTTACAGTTAAATTTTCAAAATATTTTGACCATTTTTAAGCTACTAATAGACAATTGAAATTTTCGACTTTTCTAAGTTTTTTTTTCTTCAAATGCCGATAAAAAATTTTTGGATGGCCAGAAAATCTTGAAAATTTAATACAATATTTCTTATAAGTTGTTCTTATAGTGATAAAAAAAAATCCGAAATCGTTAGACACAATTTTTTTTTATAAGTGTTTAAAGTTCGAATTTATACGAAATATGTCAAAATTTAAATTAAATTTCATACGCTCATAATGCGAATGTTGGCCATAGTAACCATAGTAACATAATATAAAAACTATACTATTTGTTTCAAAATAGAATATTTGACAATATTTAAATATAATATATCCTAAACTGACAAATCATCTTCGTTCAGAATCGTTTTTCGTATACAATGATACCTATCATTGCATTCAAATTTAACCTACCCTAGTCCGAGGTCCACCCCATCCCCTAATGTACAGCAGAGCGATACTCACTTACCAACTTTTTTTTTATGTTGATATTATTGTAAAATTTCAATCACTTAATTTCTAACCTTATTTTTTTTTTTATTTTTTTCTGAACACTCTTTCTCTTTATAATTAATTATTTGTATGTATCTCTCGCCCTTTTTTTTTACATAAATATTGTAATAGTAATATATATACACATATATAATATATAATATATACATCTTATAATACTTCGTTCTCATATCCAATATTTATGTTTCGTCACTTGCGGAAATCCGTTTCATCGTTTGAATAGACTGTCCATATATGTGTCAACAGTCCTGCAACCTGTATTGGAACAATAAGGAAGCCTGTTGTCGTTGTGTGTTAGAAACCGCCGTGTTCGTCTAAACTTATAAATTTTCTCGTTCTTTTTTTTTTTTTAAACGATATCATGAAGATAATAATATATATTAATATATCCTACAAATTAGTTAATAGTAATTATCATTGACTAAAAAATCATCAGAATTAGTATAATACCTATATAAGTTCAACTTATAATATACCTTGTATTAAGTTTTAAAGATTTTTTATTATGGCAAATTTTTTTATCTACATTTCAAGAAAAAAAAATTTGGAAAAATAGAAAATTTCAATGCTTTATAAATAACTTAAAAGAATTCTAAATATTTTGAAAATTTAATCGTAAATAGATAATGTTAATATAAAAATAAGGTGAAAATTTAGTTTACTACTACTACTACTACTACTAACCTACTACTAGCATTTACTTTAAATCAGTAAAATAGATTCATATAGTATAAAAAGATGATGTCTTAAAATTAATTAAAAATTTCATTGCTCATAGTAAAATTCATAATAATATAATAGTCGTAAGGTTTTAAATCCTTACGAATATTTTTGATTTATAAAAAAATAATTAGTATAGTGTTATTCATTGTTAAAATACGATATCTTAAAAAATTTGAACTTTTTCAAATGTCTGTAAACAATTGTTGTGTTTATATATTATTTTTAGATTCTTTAGTTTCATCATAAAATATTTATGAGGTACATTTTCAAACCTAAGATACAAAAATAAAAGATTTTGTAAGTTCTTAACTATAAAAATACTTGTAGCATGTAGTTTTCGTAATTTTGACAAATTTTATAAAAATTTGAAAAATGTATACAAAAAATTGTACATAAGGATTTTTAATAATTTTATAAAGATACAAGAATAACTTATGTGGTATTTTGTATAAAAATTTAATTTTAAGAAGTTTGACTCATTGAATAATTTTTTATCACCATTTATAGAAAAAAAATCGAAAATTTCTCATGTTTTTAAATAGTTTAAAAGAGAAAATATTTTAAAGAATTTTGAACTTTCGGAAAATGAACGACTTATTAGAAATAAGAAAATTTAAATCACTTTTCACTTTGTTATTTTTAAAAAATTACTAAACGTAAGATCTTGAAACTTTTACTTAAATGTTTGAATTTGATTCAAAATAGAATATAATATGACAATATTTAAGTATAATATATCCTAGACTGACACATCATCTCCGTTCAGAATCGTTTTTCGTATACAATGATACCTATCATTGCATTTAGATTTAACCTACCCTAGTCCGAAGTCCACCCCACCCCCTAATGTACAGCAGATTGATACTCACTTACCCGCTTTTTTTATTTATTTTTTTTTTAATGCTATACAGGCCATTAAGGCTTTTTGCACGCTTAAACCAAACTTCTCCATACATACAAGTATTATAATAGATATTATTAATATAAAATGAAAATGACTGCTTAACGACACCGTCAATTTCTTTTTTTCTTTTTTCTTTTTTTTTATTTATTATTTTAAAATGTTTCAGCACTTTAGGTGCTATTACAAGTAAGGTACATTACATTACATTAGCAATTAAAATTTAATATTTTTCATTTATGTTAGTGATTACAATGGTTTATAAAAAATTTTGAGGATTATTCAATTTAAAAAAGCGGGTAAGTGAGTATCGCTCTGCTGTACATTAGGGGGTGGGGTGGACCTCGGACTATGGTAGGTTAAATTCGAATGCAATGAAAGGTATCATTGTATACGAAAAACGATTCTGAACGAAGATGATTTGTCAGTTTAGTCAGTTTAGGATATATTACATTTGGATATTTGTTTATGTTGATTCCACTGATTGTATTTTTTTTAATCAATAGTAAGTATAAGATAAGATACACCCAGTTTAACATAATTTTTAAATTTAACCTTGACATAATAAAAAAGCAGGTAAGTCAGTATCGCTCTTCTGTACATTAGGGTGAGGGGTGGACTTCGGACTAGGGTAGGTTAAATTTGAATGCAATGATATAGGTATCATTGTATACGAAAAACGATTCTGAACGGAGATGATTTGTCAGTCTAGGACATATTATACTTAAATATTGTCATAATATATTCTATTTTGAAACAAATTCAAACATTTAAGTAAAAGTTTCAAAATCTTACGTTTAGTAATTTTTTAAAATAACAAAAATCGAAAATTATTTATTAGTAAAACGTGATTTTACACGTCGTGTATTTTTGATTTCAAATTAAAATTAAAACTTTAAACACTCGTAAATTTTTTTAAATTGAACAATCCTCAAACTTTTTTATAATTATTCTAAGCTTAACTTATGGACAGCATAGTATTAAATTTTCAATTCTTAGCTTTTGATAGAAAAATATTTATAAATTTTTAACTACCAAATAGTGAAAAATATTCATGATTTTGACGAATTTTTGTCAATATTTGAACTTCAAATGCTAATAAAAAAAAATTGTGCCTATGTATTTTTATAATTTTTGAATGAGAGTTAGAACAAGTTATGTAGACCCTTCAATTAAATTTTCAAGTAATTTGTCCCAGCTAAATTTTTTTTATCAACATTTATAAAAAAAAAAAAAAAAAAATTGAAAATTTCAATTGTCTATAAATAGCTCAAAAAAAGTCAAAATAATTTGAAAATCAAATCACGTAAAGAAAATGGCAATCTAAAAAACTGGTAAAATTTTCAAGTATTTACGACTTATACTGTTTGAATTACAACAAATATCAAAAATCGTTTGAGGCTAAACCGTTATTTAACGCGGTTTTGTAAAAATTTCAATTTCAATCACTCATAAAAATTTTTTGTTTTAGTCCGGTAGAGTTTTTTTTGCAGATAGTTGAAGAAAATTTTATGGAGAACCTTGTACCAAATTTTCAAATCTTAGTTATAAAAGAAAAAATTTTTACGATTTTTTAACCACAAAATTACTTGCCAATTTTCGCAATTTTGACATATTTCGTATAAATTCGAACTTTAAGCACTTATAAAAAAAAATTGTGACTAACGATTTCGGATTTTTTTTTATCACTTTAAGAACAACTTATAAGAAACCTTGTATTAAATTTTCAAGATTTTCTGGCCGGCCAAAAAATTTTTATCGTTATTTAAAAAAAAAATACTAAAAAAAATTAAAAATTTCAATTGTCTATAAATAGCTCAAAAAAAGTCAAAATTCTTTGAAAATTTACCTATGTATGGAGAACGCTAATATAAACATTTGGTGAAAGTTTCAAGTATTTTCATCTATTAGTTTTTGAGTTATAGCAAAATAAAAAATTCGATTTTGTCGAAAACTGGTTTTGCGTAAAAAATCCCGTTTTTCCGTCATTTTTTTTATGTTTTTCCCGACTCATTTAAAAAATATTGAAAAATTTTAACTTTTGACCCCCCAAAGTACCAACTAGATTCGATTTCCTTTTCAAAGAGGGGCTGAAGTCCAAAATCGAAGCATTTTTACTGCTCCAAATGTTGTCGTCAGACACAAAAAAAAAAAAATAAAAAAATAAAAAAATAAAAAAAAAAAAAAAAAAAAACACACATCATTGTAAAATCAATACATTCATCACTCCGTTCAGAATCTAAAATTAAGATTAAGATTCAAGATATAATAAGATATATAATTATCATTTATGTTTTCTATAGGGAAAATATCCAAAAGATGATCAAGAATATTTTTCAGGGTTGATCGATGGAGTACTATTTGGCAATTTATTGTCATTTTTAATAAGATAATTTAAGCGGTAAATATATACACATTCAATTGCATAAATTAGTCATAATTAAGATGTTTTCATGATATATATATATATTATATATACCCAATTTTTTACAGTCATTATCATAGAAAAAAAGAAAAAGAAACAGAAGAAAACGAGAAAAATCAAATGATGGTTACATATTATATTTGGATATTTGTTTATGTTGATTCCACTGATTGTATTTTTTTTAATCAATAGTAGGTATAAGATAAGATACACCCAGTTTAACATAATTTTTAAATTTAACCTTGACATAATAAAAAATTAAGATTAAGATTCAAGATATAATAAGATATATAATTATCATTTATGTTTTCTATAGGGAAAATATCCAAAAGATGATCAAGAATATTTTTCAGGGTTGATCGATGGAGTACTATTTGGCAATTTATTGTCATTTTTAATAAGATAATTTAAGCGGTAAATATATACACATTAAATTGCATAAATTAGTCATAATTAAGCTGTTTTCATGATATATATATATATTATATATACCCAATTTTTTACAGTCATTATCATAGAAAAAAAGAAAAAGAAACAGAAGAAAACGAGAAAAATCAAATGATGGTTACATATTATATTTGGATATTTGTTTATGTTGATTCCACTGATTGTATTTTTTTTAATCAATAGTAGGTATAAGATAAGATACACCCAGTTTAACATAATTTTTAAATTTAACCTTGACATAATAAAAAATTAAGATTAAGATTCAAGATATAATAAGATATATAATTATCATTTATGTTTTCTATAGGGAAAATATCCAAAAGATGATCAAGAATATTTTTCAGGGTTGATCGATGGAGTACTATTTGGCATTTTATTGTCATTTTTAATAAGATAATTTAAGCGGTAAATATATACACATTCAATTGCATAAATTAGTCATAATTAAGCTGTTTTCATGATATATATATATATTATATATACCCAATTTTTTACAGTCATTATCATAGAAAAAAAGAAAAAGAAACATAAGAAAACGAGAAAAATCAAATGATGGTTACATATTATATTTGGATATTTGTTTATGTTGATTCCACTGATTGTATTTTTTTTAATCAATAGTAGGTATAAGATAAGATACACCCAGTTTAACATAATTTTTAAATTTAACCTTGACATAATAAAAAATTAAGATTAAGATTCAAGATATAATAAGATATATAATTATCATTTATGTTTTCTATAGGGAAAATATCCAAAAGATGATCAAGAATATTTTTCAGGGTTGATCGATGGAGTACTATTTGGCATTTTATTGTCATTTTTAATAAGATAATTTAAGCGGTAAATATATACACATTCAATTGCATAAATTAGTCATAATTAAGCTGTTTTCATGATATATATATATATTATATATACCCAATTTTTTACAGTCATTATCATAGAAAAAAAGAAAAAGAAACAGAAGAAAACGAGAAAAATCAAATGATGGTTACATATTATATTTGGATATTTGTTTATGTTGATTCCACTGATTGTATTTTTTTTAATCAATAGTAGGTATAAGATAAGATACACCCAGTTTAACATAATTTTTAAATTTAACCTTGACATAATAAAAAATTAAGATTAAGATTCAAGATATAATAAGATATATAATTATCATTTATGTTTTCTATAGGGAAAATATCCAAAAGATGATCAAGAATATTTTTCAGGGTTGATCGATGGAGTACTATTTGGCATTTTATTGTCATTTTTAATAAGATAATTTAAGCGGTAAATATATACACATTCAATTGCATAAATTAGTCATAATTAAGCTGTTTTCATGATATATATATATATTATATATACCCAATTTTTTACAGTCATTATCATAGAAAAAAAGAAAAAGAAACATAAGAAAACGAGAAAAATCAAATGATGGTTACATATTATATTTGGATATTTGTTTATGTTGATTCCACTGATTGTATTTTTTTTAATCAATAGTAAGTATAAGATAAGATACACCCAGTTTAACATAATTTTTAAATTTAACCTTGACATAATAAAAAATTAAGATTAAGATTCAAGATATAATAAGATATATAATTATCATTTATGTTTTCTATAGGGAAAATATCCAAATGATGATCAAGAATATTTTTCAGGGTTGATCGATGGAGTACTATTTGGCATTTTATTGTCATTTTTAATAAGATAATTTAAGCGGTAAATATATACACATTCAATTGCATAAATTAGTCATAATTAAGCTGTTTTCATGATATATATATATATTATATATACCCAATTTTTTACAGTCATTATCATAGAAAAAAAGAAAAAGAAACAGAAGAAAACGAGAAAAATCAAATGATGGTTACATATTATATTTGGATATTTGTTTATGTTGATTCCACTGATTGTATTTTTTTTAATCAATAGTAGGTATAAGATAAGATACACCCAGTTTAACATAATTTTTAAATTTAACCTTGACATAATAAAAAATTAAGATTAAGATTCAAGATATAATAAGATATATAATTATCATTTATGTTTTCTATAGGGAAAATATCCAAAAGATGATCAAGAATATTTTTCAGGGTTGATCGATGGAGTACTATTTGGCATTTTATTGTCATTTTTAATAAGATAATTTAAGCGGTAAATATATACACATTCAATTGCATAAATTAGTCATAATTAAGCTGTTTTCATGATATATATATATATTATATATACCCAATTTTTTACAGTCATTATCATAGAAAAAAAGAAAAAGAAACATAAGAAAACGAGAAAAATCAAATGATGGTTACATATTATATTTGGATATTTGTTTATGTTGATTCCACTGATTGTATTTTTTTTAATCAATAGTAGGTATAAGATAAGATACACCCAGTTTAACATAATTTTTAAATTTAACCTTGACATAATAAAAAATTAAGATTAAGATTCAAGATATAATAAGATATATAATTATCATTTATGTTTTCTATAGGGAAAATATCCAAAAGATGATCAAGAATATTTTTCAGGGTTGATCGATGGAGTACTATTTGGCATTTTATTGTCATTTTTAATAAGATAATTTAAGCGGTAAATATTTACACATTCAATTGCATAAATTAGTCATAATTAAGCTGTTTTCATGATATACAGGGTGTTCCAAATTTCATGTGACAGCAGATATCAGCATGATCTACTTAAATTAGGAAAAAATTACCTATGTGAAAACTTTTTTGAATCATATAATCTAAATTAATTTGATATTAAATATTTTTTTTATTAATTAGGATGGGGAGGTTCGAGGGGTAACTTTAAAAATTCAAATGGGAACCTATGTTTTTGAAACATAATTCATGCACAGATTAATTTTAAATGAATTTTGACGGGTCATTCACAAAAATGTCTTAATAATTGAAGGAGTTATTGACATCTGAATATTGGTGTTAATTTATAAAATTCTACAGTGAATAATTAATACTAAAAGTGCTTCTGTTGTACGACCTTAATTATCTGGGTATGTAATTATCAATTTATTACAGTAAACAGTAGCAATACAAAACGTATATCAGTATTATCGCTTGATATTATTAGTTTATTACCAATTACAGATTATTTTTATTTATGTTGTCCTAATTGCATTTCTTAATCTGACAATCGATGACTTTAATTAAATTTTATAAAATAAAATAATATATTAATATGTAGATATAACCTATAAGAGTCTGAGACCGTGATAATAGCGTTTTGTATTATTTAATTATTTTATCAATGATAATAGTGATATAAGCATGAACATTAGAGAACTTCTTTAAATTTCATGGATATAAGATTAAAGATATGATGATTTATAACTTTAAGATTATTTAATTTTAATAACATTTTCTACGTCAACCTTTTTGAATCATATAATCTAAAATAATTTGATATTAATAATTTTTTTTTATTAATTAAAAAGGGGAAATTTTATAAAATTTACCCCTATAGGGGTTAATTTTAAAATTCAAATGGGAACAAAAATTTTTTGAAATATGATTCATATACGATTTATTTTTTAATGAGTTTTGACGTATCATTCATAATTATGCATAAATAAATAAAGAAGTTAATAGTTATTAACATTTGAATTTTGTATTTTAATTTATAAAATGCCATCAATGGATAATAATAATAGAAATTTGTGCTTCTGTTATACGCCGATGCATTCTTATGCAAAATTAATAATCTTTACGCTATCTAACTATCAATTTATTATAGTCATAAAACGTATGTTTGATATCTTAATTTAAGCTTAATATATTACATAGGTAAAATCGCATCATTGTATTGAAAAAAAAAAAAACACATTATAACAATATGTATACCTACATAATATTATAATACGTAATATATTGTATATTGTTCTATTTATTATTTATAATGTAAAGTTATAAACAAATATCATACAGTAAATAAATAGGCTATAGCTATTTAATACCAAATTGTTGTATAAATTATATTATACAGCATAAAATTATTTAAAATTTATACAAATAGGTACCTGTATTTTTCGACTAATTTAGGAACCTAAATATATTTTTTAATTTAAATAATAGGTAATAACTAGGGCCCGGAAGTTCATGCATTTGCATGTTTTTACTGAGTGCATCAAAACGTTGCTGGATGAGATAAAAGTTTGAATCACAATCTAACGAGTTCAAAAGTGAAATTTTAATGTACATATTTTCGCATAGGTATTTTGAGGTTTTTTAAAAATACGAGTATAAGCATACTTAAAATAAAATTGCATTTTACTGCATTTTAGTATTATTATTATTATTTTTTTTTTTTTTTATTAATATTTCATGATAATGTCGGACTTTGAGTATATTTCAAAATGTAATTGTTGAAAAATATGTCCTTTCAACGTTGCCAATATGAAATAAAAACCTGATTAAAATTATTAGCGTCATTGCTTGGTCGGGCTGATAATTGTCATTCATTTGTATTTGAAACCCTAACAAAATATTCAAAATCCATAGTTGTAAATTTTAATTCTTGAAGTAAATAATATAACATATTAAAATTGATATTTTTCCCATCTTTGAATTATTATTTTTACAGAAAAAAAAACCTTAACGTAAAAAAAAACAAAATACACATTTAGCTCATATTTTAGTGATTTTAAGCGTATATTTTGATAGTTTTTAATGTATGAACTTTCAGGCCCTATTAATACTATTATCATACCTATTTTCATATTTTGTTTGAATAAACTTAATATTAGATATACCATTTCTAAACACTACAAAATGACAACATTGATTTCGAAAACTTGTATGATTAAATTTCGCGTTCAACATATAGCTAAATGATGCATAAAAATCAAACAGTTTTTGAAAGAACATCATCCTTTCACAACATAAAGATACGATTTATCAAATATTAAATAATAATAATAACTAGGACTTGGATGTTGTTACAATGATTAAAAGTTATTAAAGACTTAAGGTTAAAGCTAGACTTGGGAATTTAAAAGTTATAAAAACAGTCAAATACAAATAAAAATATGAGCAAATACAAACATACACTAGAACAAGGCAATTTTGACTGAATTTATTTGAAAATGTGTCTATTATTTGTATTATCTATTTTTCCTTTTTTTGAATAATTGTACCTACCTATTGATCCAATATCAATATCATTGAATAAAATAACTGATAGGTTAATATAAAGTATAATATTCATCTGTGGCATGGAGAACAAAGCCAATGACATAAAATTCACACAATATTTACATAAAATTGGTAAAATACATTACATAATAAGTACCAATAAGAACTTTAATTTTTAAACTAAATTTACATGAAATTTTTTCCTCTAATAAGTAAACTGTTTAACGTACGTATTTGCTAATTTTATTAGTTGCATACCATATTTATACGTATACAAATGTATTATGTATAGTTTTATATAAAAATAAATATTATAATATGAGTTTTTAATTTAATTCTAACAACATCCAAGTCCAAATCATGACTTCAAACAAAATATGTATTTTAAGTATGTCCTATTGCATCAGCCATCAGTAAAAAAATATTCATAATATATTCTGAGTGGTGAATTATTTTTGTCATTTAGTTTATTTTAGTATATTAAAATAATCTAGTCACTAAGACTAAGGTATGTATGGTAAACTAAATTTAAAAGCAAATTAATACATTTTAAAAGACTATCAATTTTAAAATTCATAATTTAATTTTAATGAATGTGAAGATAGTTGAAATGTGTATAATTTTGTCAAGACAAATTATTGTTGTCATTTAGTAGGTAGGTACATTTTAGTATAAAATAAGCAACCCTGCGACCCATTGAGATATGTATCATACTATTATGTATGGTAAATTAAATTTGCAAAACTAAAATTACAAATTTGTTTTATTTATTACCTACACTATTAAATGTGATAATAACCAATTACTTAAATATTATGTTCAAGTATTCATATGAATTAATTAGTTAAAAATAGTTGCTTCTGTGTGAATAACATTATAAAATATAAGTGCTAATCTTTAAAAAGTTATATCAATATAGGTACTAATTGTTTACAACACTCGCAATATTTAAATTAAGCTACAAGTAATATTACCTCTGATATGTATATTTATTGTGATTGTCTTACAGAAACTTACAGAATTTTGGTTCATGCCAGCGGTTTCATGTAGTACAATTGAATAATAAATCATAATATAGTTATTTATTATTTTGCTATATTTATTATAATTATGTTTAACATGATTAGTTTACAGAAACTTACAGAATTTTGGTTCATGCCAGCGGTTTCATGTAGTACAATCGAATAATAAATCATAATATAGGTATTTACTATTTTGCTATATTTATTGCGACAGTGCTTAAACAAATTAATAGAAAATATTGATAAGCTCAAAATAGTAGGTTTTGTTTGAATAACCTTATAAAATATAACTGCAAGACTTTAAAACGTTATAAATTCTATAATTTTATTAACACAAACCAACAATAAACCATACAATATAATAATATTTATTAAGTAAATTTATGAATTCTATGTACCTAATTATTACTCATGAGCAAGAAATAAATAAAATAAATTAATTAATTAAATACATTAACAAATCCAAAGGTTTCAGCTAAAATTCACTGAATTTTATTATTTTTCATGAAAATAAATATGTACCATCAAAGGTTACAATATCAATAAGGACAATAAAATTTAATGAAAAAAAAATGATGTCACATTTGCAGTCTTATGTACCTACCTACAATGACTTTTAGAGTAGTTAAACATTTGCTTTAATTTAATTAGCTACCATACATTTCAATAAACTTTTGTCTAAAACTGAAGAAAATGGATCATATCCAAAACAGATTTAATTTAAATCAATGGTATAATATGCATAAAAAATATACATACAAAATGTATAGTTATGTATAGTTGTATACTTACATATAATTATAAATATTATAATACATATGAATTTTTTATTTAATTATAACAACATCAAAGTCTCAACCATGACAACAAACATAATAAGTATTTCAAATATTTCAAATTACATCAGTAAAAAATTATAATATATTCTGAGTGGTGAATTAATGTTGTCATTTAGTTAATTTTAGTATAAAATAAATGACCCATTAAGATATGTATGGTAAACTAAATTATTAATTTGCTATATTTATTATACTATTAAATGTGACCAATGTTTAAACGAATTACTAATTAATATACCTATATATAAAAATGGAAACAAAAATGTATAAGAATTCATCAATTGAGTACGGCTGAATCGATTTCGCTAATTCCTTTTTTGGCAAAACTTCTTAATATAATAAGTTGTGTCGCGACATGGTAGTTCGCGACACAACTTCGCAACGAACACCGTAGGTTATAACGTATTACGTAATAACACTAATAACTATAATAAATATAAATTTTATAATAAAAATATTTTTTGTAACCAAGGATTTGATATTATATTATTTATTATAAACAAATATTTATTTTTCTATAATATCATAATCGATATTTGAATTGAAAATAGCTGGCAAGTCACAAATATTATATCAATTTTATCACAAAATATATAGTTTTTCGACGAATACCTATTATTATCATAACCGATTATTGTAGGTAAACGAATTAAAATCATGTTTTGGAATAAAATATATCAAGCCGCCTTCATAAGTACCTATAAATAAAATTATTTAAAAATAAAAATATTCTTGTCTTTTTATTATTATTCTGTCTCTATGTAATATACACTGTCGTCTGTCGATCGTCTACGTACGCCAATCGCGCAGCTACGCGCTCTATAATAATTAATCATAGAATAACCATTAAATTATTTTACGCTAGTTTCATTTTTTGCTTTTCATTCCAATAAACGTGGTCATCAGAAAATCTTAAACAAATTATGTGACATAAAAAGTTTTTTAATTTCTAATACCTATCAAAAATTAAAGGCCCACAAAAAAATTATGCCTACTAAAATTTTACGTCCGAGATGAATCCTCCCCTTAGTTCCACCACTGCACATTTGATGAAAATCAAACATTTAATAAAATAAAAGTAGGTATATTATTATTATTATTACATTTTCATAATTTACCACAGTTGTTCTATTAATTAAATTATTTAATAACAATTAAATAAAATATTCTTAAAATAACTTAACATAATCAATCAGGAACTTGTAATTATCTATTTAAGTTTATAATAATTAACAAACTTTAACATAGTATTTACAGTTTACATTATAATTTAAAAAAAAGGAATATCATAGTTGTATAGGAACAAGTAGTATGCTTTTACTAGTTTACTACTGATTTAAGTATATTTATAAAAACATAATTACAATTTAAAATAATAAATCATAAAAATTAAGCAAACAATTAGAGTAAAATGTTATAACTAGTCATCAATCTCCCCAGATTGTAGACTTTCATAAAATGCCCATTGGTTTAAATATAATACATATTACATAATTAAAATTTAAAATAATAATTTATAAAAATAAAGAAAACAATTAGTGTAAAATGTTGATACAAAAGTGGTAAAATAAATATGTAGGTACTCACGAATTTACATCTCTCAGATTCCACAATGAGTTTTGTTCTTTTTGATCGTAACATTTTAAAATAATAGTTAAATACATTTAATGTTAACTAATAATATTTATCGTTAATTCTAAATTATTAAAACATATTAAATAAAAAATCACGTTCTGTTGTTTATCAAATAGAATAATTATTAATGACGACCAAAAATAATAGTCTATAATTTTCTGTGGTATTACCTAGCTACGGATTCCTCGTGACAAAATAAATTTGGCAAAGAATTGGATAAATATATTTAAGCCATGATACTGAGTATGTTAGTGCATATTTTAAGGAATAATATTATTTTTTTTTTTTTTTTTTATTAAAATTAGATAAGATGTTCCTAGCCTTGGCTATCTACATCTATTGATATTTAAAATGGTACATTTTTAATAATTTGAACATGATTACTAATTTATATAAATTTAAATAATAAAATGAGTTTGATAACTAGTATAATATGTACATTAGTGATCGTTAACGTTAGAGATAGTTACACCGAGACGTAACTGACTATATTAGTAACAGTAGATAACTGATATAATTATATTAACAAATAACAATATAAAAGTATTAATACAGATATAACAGATATAATATGTATAACAAGTCGTAAAACTTAATATTAGACACTACGAGTAACAACCAGCTACTGTATATTGTGTGGAGTTGTTAAACCAGAAGGTCATGCGGACGTCCACGTTTTAATCTAGGTTGAGGTGGATGTACGTGGAGTTTATAGTAAAGTGAGCCAGAAGAGTTGAACAGTGAGGCATGGAAGTTTTTTGATGCGGTTTTAATATGGTCTGTGATTTCCTGGATCAGAAGGTCTTTGTGTAAGTTTGCGTTCCTTATAAACCAAGGTGCGTTAGCAATAATACGTAACACTTTATTTTGAAAAATTTGGATTTTATTGATGTGAGTGGACGCGCATTTCCCCCAGACCGGACACGCATAAGTGAGTAGTGGACGTAAAATTTGTTTATATATTAGAAGAGAACATTTTTTCTGTATTGGCGATTTTTTATTGAGAATAGGGTATAACATAGAGAGGCGCTGATATGCCTGTTGAAGTTTGGATGAGATATGAGGCTGCCATGTTAGCCGTTTATCTAATATCAAGCCGAGGTATTTTACTGACGAGCTCCAAGGTATATTAACATTGTTAAATGTTAGTTGTTCAGGGGAGCGGTAAGGACGAAGACTGAAGATAACACCTGTGCTTTTTGACGCATTTATTTGAATACGCCATTTTTTACACCAGTAAGATATTTCATGAAGATGTGCTTGTAGATTTGTGGTTACTGCTTCAATGTTACGAGATTCTGTGAATATTGTAGTATCGTCTGCGAATAGGGCAATATTCGTGCGAGGTGACTGGGGAATATCATAAACATAGATATTAAATAGTATGGGACCAAGCTTAGAGCCCTGAGGTACACCAGCAGATATAGGCATAAGGTCTGAGGTGTTATCATTTATTTTAACAGCGAACTGCCTGTTAAGTAGAAATGAATTAATAATATTGAACAAGTAAGTTGGAGTATTAATGGATTTTAGTTTAAACAGTAGGCCCTCGTGCCAGACTTTATCGAAAGCTTTTGAAATATCTATTAATACCGCTCCAGTATGACAATGTTTTTCGAATGCAGTATTAATATGTTCAGTTATTCTAAGTAATTGTTGAACCGTAGAATAATTTTATCTAAACCCGAATTGGAATTTAGGTATAATATCTATGGCATTTTGTAACGGAACAAATATACTACACTACTAAAACGGCCATTATCATGGCCAACACATATCACTATAGGGAGGGAAACACGAGACCGTTGAGAAAGATATAAATTTTTGCCGATGGAAAACAACATCTTGACAACCAAGCAACCATCGGAACGAGGACAGTTTGACTTGCCTAACCATGGGTCGGCAGCCAATCAGGAACCGGAACACATTGGGGAATGGGTATATATACGGGTGCGTTTCCCAATAATATTCACTTCGTTCAAAACCTTCAGACCTTCAACATCTCTATCAAAAACAAACCCGAAGGACCTGAAGCAGCACCGGCCAACGACGATCTTAGAATTGATCACTGCGGAGACAAGCTACCAAGCGCTCTCGCAGTCCCGACGACCACGAGCCACGACGATCCGGGAACGAGCTACCAAACGTTCCTGCAAAACCCAACGACCAACGACGATCTACGAATAGCCTGCGGCGGACACGAGATACAAGCTCTATCACGGCATCGACCGCAAGACTGTCGAGCACGCCGATTTCACCAGCAACCGAGTGAGGGTTGCCTATATTATACGACCAACGGCGCATAGTATTGTTCGACACCGCTCAGGGCTAATCGGTTAATCAGGCAACGTCGTATCCACCGACACCTGACGAACGTCCTCGACGTGCGAACAAACTAGCGTCAAAACGTGTATATAAGCAACGCCGTGACCCCGCCACAAGGCCGTGGCGATATCACTCCGTCGTCATTGACGAGCAGTACCTCCGCCGAACCTATCCCGGCCGACGGCTAATACCGTCGGATAACCGCGGGAATCAACAAAATCGTCCTTTTCAGGACGTCCACACCTAATTCGACCCCTCAAGCGCGCCTGATACGGCCACGCTACCCGAACGAAGTTCATAGACCGAACGCCACTTTTACAAGCGGGCCCGGTATATTAACCTCATTCTTTCCACTTAATTGTAATTAATATATATCATAAACCATTCCTATTATTGTACGGGAAACCGACGGCCGGGTGGCCCTCGAACCCCCTCCCCTTGTAAAAATTGTAAATAATTAATCATTCCATAGAAATAAACAACAATCTTATATACCAAAACCTGAAGAAGTTTTTCATTATTATACAACGGTGCCACGTGAAGTACGTGCACCGTTTCAATTTAAATAGAAAAGAAGTCTAGTGTGAATGATTTTTTCAAACAATTTTGAATTTGAAGATAAGAGGCTGATTGGCCTGTAGCTGTCAGGATTTGATTTGTCCTTCCCTGGTTTGCTTATTAGTATTATGTTTGCAACTTTCCATTTGGGTGGAAAGTAACCAAGACGCAATAAAGAATTAAATAAAGTGGTAATAAACACTAGTCCTTTCGGTGGTAATTTTTTTAACATAAGATTTGTAATTTTGTCATGGCCCGGTGACTTTTTGTTCGGGAGATTTTTAATAATTTGTTTGATTTCACTTGGCGTTACGTGATTAATAGAATTTTGGACTTCATAATTTGGTAGTTCTAAGGTGTGTTTTACTCTTAGGTCATTGCTTGGATTACAGATATGGTTGGGATAAAAGGTATTTTGCAGCATGTTTGAAAAAACAACACATTTATCTTGATCGGATATGACTAGTTTATCATCAGTGCGGAGAGGGGGAATGGTGTTGATATCTTGGTTTAATAGTCGTTTTGTTGCTTTCCACAAATTTGATTCACCCGGTCCCCAGATAGCAAAGAAATGTATTATCAACATTGCATTAAAGTTTTTTTACTAACGATTACAGTAAATACATATTGAATGGATGTTTCTTTTTGATTTTTTAATGTCTCCACAATATGCATGCAACTTTTATTGGCCACAGTTTTAATATTCATGCCATTTTAAACAATGAACATGCATATAATGATACATGTGTGTTGTATAACATGCCAGTGATATTTGTCTAATGCATTAAACATTTTTTGTAACCTATATGTAATATACAATAAGTGTCGATTTAGAATGTATATAACATTTATATAATGTTTTATTCTCAAATGTTAATATAAATGTAATGAAGGGACAATATTAACAATTAACTATAGTAATTCGTAATATTGTAGTACTTTAATGTAGAATTATAATAATAATATTACTCAACATTTCTAAAATATATTATAAATAAAGTTACATAATATACAATAATATACCATTGCTTATTAAAAGGATTTTTTTGTCTTTGGAAGTGCACATTATTTTTGTGATAAACCCATAGGCTTATATATATATGTAATATATATAAACAAATACAACTCACATGGCCTGCCCACCTCACTATAAATAATAATTGTCTTCCATACCCACTGTATTTTTAATTTAAACTTCATAATTGTCTAAATAATAAAAATAAAATATCATAGTTTTGCAAACTTTAGGTATAATAAAATCGAATATGAAAAAAAAAAATGCTATTTTCATAATATGACATTATATTATAACAAATCATATTTAAACAAAAAAAATAAAAATTGAGTAACTCACAGTTTGTAACAAATTATACAAAATATTATTATAACAATATAAACCAATTTCTTGATAGTTATAATATTTATAACAAACATAATAAAAAATAATAAGAGATGCATGAGAAAAAATAAAATTTTAAAAGAAAAAGGAAAGTTTTTATCATGTTTATATAATACATACAGCATTATTACAATATTTAAAATTTAAAAACATATCATATATTATACATATCAATATTGTGTGACCCGCAGTTTGTATTACATACATATTGTACAAAATATAAAATTAAATTAGAATTAACTTCTTGGTAGGTAAATACTGATAAAAAATAATTATAAAAAAAGATTATCATTAATTAATATACTTAATAATAATATTATTATATTATATATTTAATATATATTATTTAAATAATATAAATGTATGCATATATATTTTTATAATAAAACAGCAAATATTTTAATTGGATGTAGTACCAATATTCTTACATTTTTGTTGTTCTCTTTGGAGTCTGAATGGCGCTTGAGACAAATATATCTTAATACAATCTTCTATATCATTTAGTTATACTTCAGAATATTTTGAATCTTTCTTTATAGATTCTTTAATGTGAATAACAATATTATATTATATTAGTATGAACTAAAACTATTAAAATTAAATACTTATACAATTGTATTATTATAAATAGTGTACCTAAAATTACTGCACAGATATTCAGTGTTGAAAATGGATCTTTCTTTCTAATTCCATGATAAGAAAAATGACACAAAATTTCATCATGAAACAGTTTTTGAAAAATTCTTTTTACAGATTGTTTGATTGTCTTCCTAGTTTGTTTAGATAGGCTATAAACCTAATAACATAAAAATATTTTTTTAAATTTAATGTATAATAATGCAGTGCAAATAACAATGGTAATTTTTTTAATACCAATTGATTACGATAATCAGGATATAAATTTCCATGATTGACAATTTTTCGCTCTACCAAATTAAGAGAATCCATATCAGAAATATATTCGATTGTGAATTGTTCATAAAAACTATTATTAGTCATATTTGGATTTTTTGAAGCATTCAACTTATCTTCAATTCTGTCAACAGCTTCCAGTTTAGAACAATTAATGATAATTTCCTGCGAGTCTGATATTAATATAGATTATAATCAAGTTATAGATGAGTTTGCCAGTACTACATCTGTATTATCAAAACATTTAATCTAGGATTGGGTAAACTTTGTTATTTTTTAGTTGAAATTATAAAATAGTACAAAATGTTTTAATATTTATTGTTTTATAATAAATTGTTTTTAAGAACTAAAATTATGTTTGTAAACACTAAAAAAGTGATTTTTATTGAAATAGATACATATTATACAATAAAAAATAGAGACTATTATTTTATGTTACTATATTGTCCGCGAGCGAAGCGAGCGGTTTTGTGTTTTAAATATTTTCTTATGTTTTTGAATAATGAATTTTAGGTAGGTGGGTGATATTTTGTGAGAATTGAACCACCTTTTTTAACTGAAATCGGCGCCACTGAGTATAGACAATTAATACTTATTTTACAAAGCTTGTACCTACCTAACTACTTTACATTATCAAAAATAATCTTACTTTTAAAACTGAACTGTATAGGTATAATAACTGAAATGAACTGTATATATAATATATACTAGAGTACTAGACAAATATCTAATATTATACCTAATCAAAGTATCTGCCAACCATGCACAAAACATTAAAACACAATTCACATATAGGTACTATTACTTGTATTATATTGATCTAAAAATATACAATTTATAAGTAATGTAAGACATTGGACATAGCTAGGTAATAAAATAATTATTTTAAGATTGTTCTAAAATAAATTACACTAATTGCTACGAGATAAAATAATAGACATATGATATCCTATCAAACATATAAGATTATTCCATTACTATTCTTAAATTAATTAATTAGAATATTATATTGGATATGATGATTTTATAGTAATTATTGAAGAGTTTAGTTTCATGGTTTCTATATAGTAAACCTACTATTTAACTGCTCAATTTTATGTATTGTACCTAATATAGAAATATAGAAAAAAAAAGATTATTTACATCAATATTTTATATTAGTTATTATTAAAAATGTATAGTAATTTTTTAATTGTATTAACAAATCAATTTACCTATAACGATTGCTTTTCTTTATTGTATACCAACTTCAAATAACTTTTTATACTTATAGTTTACCTATAAGAATTTGTTTTAAAAATTGTGAACTAATGAACCTCCACATGAACATAATATTGTGTTTAATGGGCGACATTTTCTTCTTGAAGAATAAATAAAAATAAATACATACCAAATTTAACATAGTACAATATAATATTTTATTGGTAGGAAGGTATAATGTTAAACTTATTAAATCAATTATTTAGAATGATTACCTACTTCAAATATTTAAGTTATTTTATTTGAACTACTGGATCCATTATATAAGTATAAGTTAAGTATAAGTTCGAACTTATAAATTACTTATCTATCTAAAATTCTAAAGCTTTAAATAAGATGTTAATATAATAATATTGTATGTTGATAGCTGAATAATATGATTAGCTACCCATAATATTATAAAAAAAATTATTGATGGATAAAACATTTAGAAACTGTTTCATAACATAATTAATTTAAATTTTAAATGTAATAAAATAATAATACAAATAATATAGGTAATGGCTAATTGTGTCAATGTTTGAAAACAAATTATTTTTTGAGCTTTTGTGAAAATACTTGTTAAAAATGTTAAACTATGCGATGAGCAATGTAGGTACTTGAACAATATTTGAAAATTTTCTTTAGGTGCATATGCACCTATCTTATTTGATTATGGTTTGTTGACACATAGAATTGAAAATTTTGTTAAAATCATGACAAGTGAAAGAACAAAAAGGAGAAGAGTTAAGGAAGAGCTAGAATCTATGCAGTTTGATCTTAACTTTTCAAAATTGCAAAAGAAAAGACAACATACTTATTGTAAAGAAGTGAATGTGAATGATGATTTTATTGCTAATAATCTGCATAACAAATACTATGAAGAAAACATCAGTACTCCAATATGTAATAGTTATAAACAAAATATTGAAGAAAATTGTTTCAGTCCTGGAACAACATTTTGTAATGTATATGAATCATATTATAATCATAGTTTATTTAGGATGGAGTTTTTAAACAAAAATATAATATACTTAAATAATAATTGACACTGGTTATATATCGCTTATTATCTGGCTTATTACATTACAAAATTACACTAATAACAAATCTTACTAAAGGTAAATACAAATTAAATAAAAGTTATAAACTGGCTATATAGGTGCCAGGTGACAATAACTCCATCCTACTTTTAGGTATTTTACCTACTATTTTATTATCTTTAAACTTTTATTTTAATAGTTTCCTGAGAATAATGCTGCATTTAATGAACCAATTGAAACTATTAATGAATGTGATTTATTCAAGCGTAATTTGTGTCAGTGGGCAGTAAATTTTAACATAAATCATAATGCTTTGGATGGATTATTGGTTATTTTGAAAAATGTGTCAACATTATCACAACTTCCTAAAGATTCACGTAGTAATCGTAGTATTTTAGATACCAGAAAAATGAACGAGACATAGTGCTTAACTACAATAAATCCTGGTTTATATTACCATTTTGGTTTGAAATCAGCTATTTTGGAACATTTTAAATTTATTTCAACAAATAATATAGATGTTATCAAAATAGTTATTGGCATTGATGGCTTGCCAATCTCAAAAAGTAGTGCAAGTCAATTATGGCCCATTTTGGGGTATATACGCCCATTCAAGAATTCTGTGTTTCCAATTGGTATATACTGGGGCCATGAGAAGCCTGAAGATTCTAATTTATATTTAAAACAATTTTGTGTAGAAGCTAAAGAGTTATTGACAAATAGAGTTAATATTAATGGAGTGATTTTTAAAGTTTTAATCGATGGATTTTCTCTAGACGCCCCGGCTAAGTCGTTTGTGCTAAAAGTCAAGGGTCACAGTGGTTATGTTCGTGCACCCGGTGCATAGAAGAAGGCGAGTATTTGAAAAATAGATCATGTTTTCCATACACAGCAAGTAGTGAAAAAAACGCACACATGACGACTACATTAGTATGAAATATGAAGAACATCATGTTGGGAATACAATCTCAATTTTATCAGATTTACCTGGTGTAAATATTGTTGATGCATTTGCGTTAGATTACATGCATCTTGTTTGCATAGGTATTATGAAAAAATTAATCCAATTATGGATGAACAAAGGACCATTGAATGTTCGTATACCTAGTTCTGTTGTAAAAATAATATCAGACCAACTGGTATCATTTAAAAAGAGTGTCCCTTGTGATTTTTCTCGAAAACCCAGGGCCTTAAATGAATTACCAAGATTTAAGGCCACAGAACTGCGTCAAATCCTTTTGTATACTGGACAGGTCGTTTTCAAAGACAACATAAACAGCAACTGTTATATGCATTTCATGGCACTTAACATAGCTATGACCATATTATTAAGTGATAATATGAAAAAAAAGTACATACATTTTGCTAGAAATTTACTCAAATATTTTGTTTAACATTTTGAAAATCTCTATGGCAGACATTTTATTTCGCATAATGTTCATGGGCTTTTACATATCTCTGATGACTATACCAATTCTGGCCCTCTCGACAACATAAGTGCGTTTCCTTTTGAAAATTATATGAAGTCCCTCAAAAAAATGATAAAAAAACACGATAAACCACTACAACAAATAATTAAAAGATTCTATGAACAAAAAAATGTAAATACTCCTAAAAATACTAATACAGAAATTATTTTTAAAAATAAACACACAAATGGACCTATGTTAAATGATTTAATAGCACCACAATTTAAAATTGTCCATTTACTTAATACAAAAATTAAAACAACATGTATAGCTGATCAATTTATATTAACTATAGATAATAATATTATGAAAGTCTTAAACATAGCTCATACCAAAGATACCAATGAAGTAGTTTTTATTGGGAAAATATTCCAATCTAAAAAACCATTTTATGAAGAACCGCTAAGCTCAGATACTTTTAATATTTATATTATTGATAATTGATCTAATGAACTATGTTGGATTCCAATGAAAAATTTAAAAAAAAAAGGTTATGTTATTGGAAAAATGTAATGAAACAATAGCTTTGCCTATTATACATTCAATTAATGATGATTAAACTTATAAAAAAAAAATTTTCGAAGGTACTTAGTTTAATATATTTTTTTGTACTTAACCTAAATTAGTTTAATTTTATGTTTACAGTTTTATTTTGTACATTCAACTTAAGTATGACTTATCATATAGTAATATTCAAAAAAGAAAATGCAGTTGAAGTTGTACCATCTCATTGGCTGTCAAAAGATGGAATTACTTGTGCTTGGCCACATAGAAATTTAGATCCAAAAAAACAGATTGAAAAAAAAACAAACCCTAATACAGTGGTTTTCAACCTGTGCGTCGCGGCTCTCAGAGGCGTCGCCGGTTATTATCAAGGGAGCCGTGTTCGCAATAGAAACTAAAAATAAAATTTCCGCGCACCAATACGTCATATATTATTACATGTTTCGTGTGTGAGACAGATAACCGTGTTTACGATATTGAGTAATAGTATTTTTCGATTACTATTTACAATTAGGTAGGAATAAATAATGTAAATTTGTTTATTTTAAATGTTCGTATGGGAGCCGTATATTTTATTTCAAAATCAAAAGGAACCGTGGACCCAAAAAGGTTGACAACCACTGCCCTAATACATCAGATTTTAATTGGTATGATGTTCGTATTTTAGCAAAAGATATTGGTAAGTAAATTTTCAAGTGTATATAGTAGTTAATTTGCAATAAAAATGTCTAATTAATATTAGGTATATTTTTATTTATAGTTAGTTAATACTTAATTATAATATATTGCTTTAAAACGGTTTCAGCAAGTTTAAAAGATGCCAAAATAAAATGTAGTAAAGCAACTTTTACTTCGGATTTATCAGAAAATGAAAATAAAGAAACTAGAAAATTTCGATGCAAAATACTTGATGATGATGATAATAGTTTTCATTTAAAAAAAAAAAGAAAAAATCTTTCCGCACATATACAACAGCCAAAACTATCTAGTCCTCCCAAATTAATTGCTGATACAGGTAAACAATAAAAATTAAATTAAACATGGTTATTATAATATAATGTTATATTTATAATTTTTTTTTAGACAATTCAGATTATGATGACTCTGATACTGACCGTACATTTGGTCTTCCAATTATGAATTCATGTAAGATAAACAAATTATGATTATTATTTGTTATTTAATTACAGTATTACTCATTTAATTAACTTTACTTAATTTTATTAGGTATTAAGAAGTCTCCAATAAAACATTTTGAAGTAAAAATGAGTGATAAGCAACAAAACATGTCAAAAAACAATATTTATCGATCTCCTTCTCGAAAGTTATCTCTTGATGGTAATTAAAGTATTATACTTCAATGAATACACATAACTAGACAGACTGTTGTGTTTGCTAACTACATATGAATGAAGTTATTTATATTTTTATTATCATTATATTTTAGGACCAAGCTCAAATATTATTAAATTAAACTCACCATCATCAGAAAAATGGAAAGTGATTGATATTAATAATTCAAGTTCCACTAAGTTTTCAAGAAGAAAGCTAAATTTTGATTCAATTTCACAAAACATAAATGGGAACTGTAATAGTAATCGCCGTGTCAGTCAGTCTCCAAAACATTTTGGTAAAATCAAACTTACATTATTACATTTACATAAAATTAAAATTATACATTAGTTATATTATTAAAAAATATATATACATCAATAAATTTATTTTTAATCTCTGTTTGTATAAATCAAAAAAAGTTTCCTTGAATTAATTATGTACTTCACTATTATTACTTTCAGAAAACATAAATACAGATTTGCTTAAGTCCCCCACAGGAAACTGGCGCATAAATGATCATAATATTGATGATGTTGCTACTACTCAAGTTGATTTTAATACGTCACCCATGTCTTGTAGTCTTAATACTAATGAAGTCTTAGCTATTGATGGTAACAAAATAATTAAATAATTTGCATATTATTCAAAATCATAATGTAAATAATTTGTGAAATGTATACAAAATTGAATATTATTAATAATTTTTCAGGTTTAAAAAGTACTTTAATAAATTTGACTCGTTCTATTACAAACATCCAGTATGATATGAAAAATTGTATGATAAAAATTGATAGGATTGAAAATATGTTGAGTGATATTCATACAAATTAAAATAAATCTTTCTCAAAAGAAGTTAATTATTTTGTCAATGAAAGTATTTATAAATTCCCAATGACAAATATTGATGAGCTGAATATGTTTGAAGAAAAATTAGGTGACATAGAATTTCGTCAGAAAGTGGTGGGTTTAATAATTTATCTTCAATAATTTTACTTACATTTAATAAAAATTTTACTAAAAAATTGTAATTTTTTTTTTTATTATTTTCCAGATACATTACTTGAGTAGACTAGAACGTGAAAGTGTTTCAGATATGACGCGACAAATAATGTCCAAGTTATTTCATAATAATTTGTTATCAAAATTTTCGTATGCAGGACAAAAACAAAAAATGGTCTTTGCTACTTTACATTCCTGTTCTATCATATTTGGTAATTTTTTTTTTTAAACTATGTAATTATTATAACTTATATACTAAATAATGTTTATAAATATAAAAATTTGCTGCTATGATGAAATTGAACCATTCAGATTCTGATATTAAATTCAAATAGAACCCTGCAGGTGTCTACTGCCTACATAATTAATAAAACAAAATATACTTAATATTTTAGAAACTGTAAGAAGTGTACATAAACATCGGAATTGCACTGATCAAGAAATATTAAAGCCAATGAAGTTTTTCATGGCAAATGCAAAATTCAGAGAAGAGAAGAAACAACAAAAACATCACTCTTTTTAATTGTTATTATTCATAATTTTAAATGTTTTATTTTATAAGCTAACAATAAGAGAATTGTCATCAGTATAGTTACTAAAAGAAAATTGTAAATTACTTATAATATACAATTAAAAGTTTATTTTAATTCTAATATTGTTTATTATTATTCATATTCAAAATATTATTTTTAATATTATCTAATTTACAGTACTATTATACAATAGTATAGATAAGTTTATTGGGTTTTATAATGATAATTCTAATATTAGTTAGTATTTGAACTATATAATATAGTATAATGCACCATAACAAAGGGTTAATTCATACATTTTAATCAATAAATGTTTAAGTAATTACTAATTAATAAATATTTTGAAGTTATCTTTAAAATGATTATAAAATATTATCATATATTTTGAAAATATCATTAACAATATATTTTAAAAATTTAATTATGCAAATATTTTAAAAAATATTTTGAAGACTATTTTTTTCGGCCAAAAAAAAATTTTCTAATTATTTTTAAAATATATGTTGATCATTAAACGATGTTTTATAAATATTCATTATTTTCTGAAAAATATTTCTAAAATGATTTTAAAATCACTTTTTGTTATGTGGGAAGTTAAGCTTAGAATAATTATAAAAAAAGTTTGAGGATTGTTCAATTGAAAAAATTTCACGTGTGTTTAAAGTTTTAATTTTAATTTGAAATCAAAAATACACGTGTAAAATAACTTTTTACTAATAAATAATTTTCGATTTTTGTTATTTTTAAAAAATTACTTGACGTAAGTTCTTGAAACTTTTACTTAAATGTTTGAATTAGTTTCAAAGTAGAATATATTACAATATTTAAGTATAATATATCCTAGACTGACCACTGACAAATCATCTCCGTTCAGAATCGTTTTTCGTATACAATGATACCTATCATTGCATTCAAATTTAACCTTCCCTAGTCCGAGGTCCATCCCACCCCCTAATGTACAGCAGAGCGATACTCACTTACCCGCTTTTTTTTTTTTTTTTTTTTGTGTGTGTACAGCATAACTAGTCGAAATAATGCTTTAATTTCAAACTTTGGGGATGGTTTCCGATGGCAAAGTGGATATCCTTGGTGCATTATAGAGGTGAAAAGTAAACATTTTCCAACATTTTTCAAAAAAATCGAATTTTTTATTTTGCTTTAACTCAAAAACTAATCGATGTAAATACTTGAAATTTTCACCAAATGTTTATGTTATAGCGTTCTCCATACACAGTTAAATTTACAAAGAATTTTGACTTTTTTTGAGCTATTTATAGACAATTGAAATTTTCAATTTTTCTAAGTAGTTTTTTTTTAAATAACGATAAAAATTGTTTGGCCGGCCAGAAAATCTTGAAAATCTAATACAAGGTTTCTCATAAGTTGTTCTTAAAGTGATAAAAAAAAATTCGAGATCGTTAGTCACAATTTTTTTTTATAAGTGCTTAAAGTTCGAATTTATACGAAATATGTAAAAATTGCGAAAATTTGCAAGTAATTTTGTGGTTAAAAAATCGTAAAATTTTTTTCTTTTATAACTAAGTTTTGAAAATTTGGTACAAGGTTCTCCATAAGTTTTTCTTCAAATATCTGTAAAAATAACTCTACCGGACTAAGACAAAAAATTTTATGAGTGTTTGAAATTTAAATTGTTACAAAACCGCGTTAAATAACGGTTTAGCCTCAAACGATTTTTGATATTTGTTGTTAATCAAATAGTATAAGTCGTAAATACTTGAAAATTTTACCAGTTATTGAGATTGCCATTTTATTTACGTGATTTGATTTTCAAAACATTTTGACTTTTTTGAGCTATTTATAGACAATTGAAATTTTCATTTTTTTTTAATTTTTTTTTTTATAAATGTTGATAAAAAAAATTTAGCTTGGACAAATTACTTGAAAATTTAATTGAAGGGTCCACATAACTTGTTCTAACTCTCATTCAAAAATTATAAAAATACATAGGCACAATTTTTTTTTATTACCATTTGAAGTTCAAATATTGACAAAAATTTGTCAAAATCATGAATATTTTTCACTATTTGGTTGTTAAAAATTTATAAATATTTTACTATCAAAAGTTAAGAATTGAAAATTTAATACTATGCTGTCCATAAGTTAAGCTTAGAATAATTATAAAAAAGTTTGAGGATTATTCAATTTAAAAAATTTTACGAGTGTTTAAAGTTTTAATTTTAATTGGAAATCAAAAATACACGTGTAAAATTACGTTTTACTAATAAATAATTTTCGATTTTTGTTATTTTTAAAAAATTACTTGACGTAAGTTCTTGAAACTTTTACTTAAATGTTTGAATTTGTTTCAAAATAGAATATATGACAATATTTAAAATTAATATATCCTAGACTGACAAATCATCTCCGTTCAGAATCGTTTTTCGTATACAATGATACCTATCATTGCATTCAAATTTAACCTACCCTAGTCCGAGGTCCAACCCACCCCCTAATGTACAGCAGAGCGATACTCACTTACCCGCTTTTTTTAGGTAAATCTTCATTTAAATCCACATGTAAAATAATATTTTTCTTAGTTGCAGAAATATTTGTTGGTTGTCTACTTATGTTAACAAGATATATTGCTCTAAATTTTTTAAAATCGTTTGGATTATTATACATTAACGGATATTCTTGATCATGGGTTCTCAACCTTTTGAGGTCCACGCCCCCTTTCAAACTATTTTATAAGTTCACGCCTCCTCCCCCCCTCACTACTATAAGATTGATGTATGCATAATATTTATATGCAAACTATACTTTAATGTTGGTTATTATTTTTTTCAACATTTTCACGCCCCCCCTGAAATTTTGTCACGCCTCCCTAGGGGGGCGCGCCCCCCAGGTTGAGAACCCATGTTCTTGATGATTTTTAAGATAATTTTTTTTTAGGAGGATGAGTATGAAGCAAGAGTTGGTGCTAGATTCCCAATCAAATGGACTGCACCAGAAGCTGCTAATTATAGCAAATTTTCTATAAAATCTGATGTATGGTCATTTGGAATTTTACTAACTGAGCTAGTTACCTATGGGCGAATACCTTATCCGGGTAAATATTAATACAGTTTAATATTAATGCAGTTTTTGAAAAAAAAAAAAAAAATGATTTATGTATTTATAAAATATTATATTGTACCTTTTTATTGAAATTTCTGGTTAATTTTAGGTATGACCAATGCTGAGGTATTGCAAGGTCACTGACCCTGGCACCACAAAGTAAAAATTTTGGGGTAAAAATGGTTTCAAAAATTAGTAACCAATTCGTAATAATTCGTAACCACAAATTTGGAATTCGTAACTCAAGTTTACCCCCCCTTAATCGATTTTATGTTTTCGGGTGCCAGCGTCAGTTGACTCCAGCACCCGAACCTCGAAAAATGGTCGTACAGAGTCCGAAACTGAACGATTAGTAACCAATTCGTTAATTTTAATATTTAAGTAATTTACCAAACTAATTATTTAATATCGTGATCGTTTATTCTTCGTATAATTTTTAATGATTTGTACTATTATATTGTACACGACCTGCTTATAACATGACTATACCAATTACCAACAATAATTTTCCTTAAAATAATTTTATCTAAAAAAAAAAATAATAACAATTTTTCTTAATGAATTATTCATTTTCAAATGTTAGTATTTTCATGTTCACACATTTTCTACACAATTATTTTTATTTACTTATTACGTTTTGCCTTGATTATTAAGATTAGTTTTTAAATACATTGAATATTACTCTGATATACCTTCATTGTTTTAATTTGTACATTCTAATATTATCTAAAAGTATTAAATATTATTTTACTTGAATTACTTCTGTCCATTTTATTATTATTTGTCATTTATTATAAAACTATTTTAATTTATTTCATTATGATTGCTATAAATAAATACCCAATAGAAGCATATTTGGTGTGACGCGCAGAGACCTAAATGCTATTGTTTATTTTTGGGATATTCCCATGTTCTTGTTTGATTTATTTTGTTACACTCACACACTCTCATGTACAGTTTATATGACGTGCTATAGCGGCATTTCTTAACGAATATCTTTAAGCAAAGACGTTTGTTTCTGATTGCTATATTATTTATTAAAATGGTTTGAAGAATCCCAAATGTCGATTCAAAACTTTTAGATGGCATAATATTATTGCATAAAGATGATATTATTACATCCGGTGGTCATGGTAAGTAATTATAATTTATATATGATAATTCTCAGTTTAATTAGTCCATTATTTGATATCTACCTATTTAATAAGGAATTTTATAAATTGTCTACATTACCTATATTAGCTATAAGGGGTTACAATATAACATCAGTCACCCACACAGTTTTAATATTTTTTTAGTTTTTACAAATTTTTTGCTAGCTTATATTAAATATAAAAGTTTTATTAATATTTTATTGTAAAAATAAAGTAAGTAAGTAGGTTTAACTGGTTTATAGTATACGATAAGTTCAAACTTTATTTTTTTAAGCATTTTAAAATGTTCGGACAATGTCTTAATTACATACCACATAGTAATTAGTAGATATTAAATACTTACTTCCTATATTATTAATATTAATAATATATATATATTAATATTCCTATATATATAATATATATTATGTGTGTGTGTGTGTTGTTTGTGTATATAAATATATTGTAATATCGTATTATCGGGTAGGTACATATTGTGTATGGCTAGGCGGCAAGCTAGATGATTATTGATTATTAAAAACAGGGCTTAAAACTTAAAAAAAATAATGTTTACCGTTATATGGGTATTAAATGTTATTCAACTTTATACGTTTAATTGTTTTTCAAATTTAAACGTTATTTAATTTATGCATTTAGCGTTAAAACGTTAGAACAGCTTAAGTATGGCTAAATTTAGCTACGAGTTTATCTTTTTACGTAAAATTAGTGCAATATCATAACTCATAAGTGAACCAATCATTTGTACAAGAACAATAGAATGCACATTTCGCATAAAATTAAAAATATTTATTTTTTGTCAATTGATGATTATACAGTATATTATTACCCACGGTAATAATAGTAATAATAATAATAATAATAATAATCTACCGTGATATTACCAATGCATTGTAGGTGTTGACCGAAAGTATTTAATTTTTTTGATTAGGCAGAACATACGGCTTCCGCGCTGATAATATCAAGATATATTATATCCTATAGCGTTTTACTGTGTACTTTTTAAGAAAGCCATTTTATAAAGTACCTATTAATTATAATTGCTAATGTGTATTTTTCATTTGAAATATTTATTGCTATTTTAAACTTCCTTTTACATATTTTATTCTATTTTGATTAGGTACCTATTTTAAGTCACAGTTGTACAAAAATAACTATATATATTTTACTGATTGTTATAATTTTATAAGTATATTTTTATTTTGGCAATGTTTATGTTGTTTCAATAATTAATCGTTTTTTGTCATGTTATTCGATATTAATTAATAATTAAAATTGTTTATCGCTTAGGTACTCACGTAATGATAAATTATGTAAATATATGTAATATATTAATTAGATTTAATGTTACATATTTAGTAGGTAATTGATATTTAACCATTTTAAGTTAACAAAAATGTATATAAAATTATTATCTTGTTAGTTGATAGTTCTAACATTTATAACAATTTAAAAAGTATCAATACAGCTTAATACGAAATAATAAAAATGCCATGGACACAACATCTTCGATAAAAATATAAAAAATATACAATAAGTGCCCAGCCACTCGGCCAGTTTTTATTCCATTACCGCACATGTACTAAATTAACGCATCTTTGTTTAAATCAATATATTATTTCAAGTATACTGTTTTTTTTATTTATTTTGTTAATTCCTAAAATATCAATCCTCTCAACATTCAAGAAGATTACTCCAAACCACAAATTCTACAAAAGGTAAGGTGACATCTATCTTCGATGTATATATATATATATAAATATTTTTTTTTTTTTTTTTTTTTTTTTTTTTTTTGCATATGGCATTTTTAAGTCCGGGAGTAGGCAAAGGCCTAGTTCGGACGCCTTGTTGGCAGAATTTCTATTTGGGCACCCGTAGGTTTCTGCCATGCCCGGGAGGGGGGATGGCGGTCTCTCTCTCCAGACACCGTGACTTGCCCGAAGAGAGGTGCCGCCCGTGACCGAGGTTCGAACCTGCGACAGTGCGCATCACAGCCACCGCCTTAAAACACTCGGCCACTTCGTCCCCATATAAATATATAATATCATGCTTAATCCTATTGGCTATTAATACATTTTTATATATAAATAAAGGAAAAACTTTCTTACTCACTCCCCGTACTTAGATTTTATATTAAACAATATTACATCACGTGCGTGAAGTTGGCTTCCTCCCACCACTTTAACC
The DNA here is from genome assembly GCA_020882235.1 of Schizaphis graminum. NCBI lineage: Eukaryota > Metazoa > Arthropoda > Insecta > Hemiptera > Aphididae > Schizaphis > Schizaphis graminum. The sequence continues at coordinate 117,097,287 of CM037032.1, read as the reverse complement.
CAGGAACTTCAATCCTTTTTAGAAAAATTGCTACAAAATTTTTATTCTTACTAAATTTTTTATTCAAATTACATTTTTTTAATTATACTATAGATTTTTGTCCTCAACTTGACTATTTTTAACCAAATAAGATTTTCATTTCATGGTCGTTTTTTATTCCAGTTAATTCCATTGTTTTATTTAATATGAAATCATTTTTTTTTTATTTATTCAATTAAGAATAATATATCAAACATAGATTTTCATCTAATTCGAATAAAAACACTGAATATATCTAGAAAAAAGCGGGTAAGTGAGTATCGCTCTGCTGTACATTAGGGGGTGGGGTGGACCTCGGACTAGGGTAGGTTAAATTTGAATGCAATGATAGGTATCATTGTATACGAAAAACGATTCTGAACGGAGATGATTTGTCAGTCTAGGATATGTTAATATATTATATTTAAATATTGTCATATATTCTATTTTGAAACAAATTCAAACATTTAAGTAAAAGTCTCAAGCTCCAACGTTTGGTAATTTTTTTTAAAAATACAAATCGAAAATTATTTAGTAGTAAAACGTTATTTTACACGTGTATTTTTGATTTCAAATTAAAATTAAAACTTTAAACACTCGTAAAATTTTTTAAATTGAATAATCCTCAAACTGTTTTATATTTACTCTAAGCTTAACTTATGGACAGCATAGTATTAAATTTTCAATTCTTAGCTTTTGATAGTAAAATATTTATAAATTTTTAAATAGCAAACAGTGAAAAATATTCATGATTTTGACGAATTTTTGTCAATATTTGGACTTCAAATGCTAATAAAAATAAAACACATCATTGTAAAATCAATACATTCATCACTCCGTTCAGAATCTAAAATATAACAATTATTCTTAAGGGTCTAATAACTCAAAATCAGCCAACGTAAAGTTAGTCGGATTGCTGGACTCGATCGGTCAAAGTCGGGGGACTGCGTGAGCTAGGCCCCCGATTTTGTTTTTTGATTTCTAAGTTTTCTAATAATTTACAAATTTGGGGAATTAATTTACAATTGTTTCAAATAATTTTGAAAATTTTTGGACAAAGTCGGGGGGCCATCTTCACGTATGTTATTACATCAAGTAATGAGTTGAGAAAATCAAAAAACAATAAATCAATTCATTAATATGCTTTTATGCAAATAATATTAGATTAGAATTTATCACTTTCCTCTAAAATTAAAATGAATCTAGTTGGTACCTTTGGGGTCAAAAATCGAAAATGTTTCAATAGTTTTAAATTAAAAAAGTATAAACTTTTTTAAAATAGTTTATGAGAATTATTTAATAGGTCCTTGTTAAAGTTGAAATGTGTTTTAAAAAAGTTATTACTTTTCAAATGATTGTTTTCCTTTAAAAAATGCTGATACGTAAAATTTTAATTTTAATAATAGGAATAGTTGGTACAACTGCAGATGTGTGGCAAAATATTGCAACACAAATTCAGGGTTCCAGTAAAACAGGTAAAGTAACACCAGCATCTGTGCGACTGCGTGTGGCACTCAACAGAGGTGGATTATTGCAAAAATTGGGTGTGAAGTCGAGATGTTCACTATCAAAAAATGATGACTGCTCTATAACAAGAGATAAAATAGACAGTAGTTTGAGTAAGTAAATTTAATCATTTATTGATACAAATTGCATTTCATAATTGTACACGAATTAATTTTATTCTTAGACGTTATTCATTCGGAAACGGATGATAGCAGTGAAGCTGGCGAATCAGAGGAACGTTACAATGAATTAAAATTTTCCATAACATTTTCCATTGAAGAGTGGAATGCTATAAAACCTCAAAAAAAAGCATTCATGGAAAAACGTGGTTTACGCTATTATGATATGTTAACGCCTTATGTATGGAGCAATGTTGTTCAGGAACATTTTTTTTTACATTCCAAATTGCCATGTGCAATATCATTTAAGAAGGCACAAGTTACAGTCACTGGGAAAGTATTTATAAATATACGTGGTAGGTGCACAGATTGCCATTCATTATTTGAAGGTGTTGTGGAAGATGTACCTGCTGTTAATGCAAGGTAAACATATTTTTTTTAAATTGTTTTTGTTTATATACAAATTGAAATGATTATATAATTTAGAGTTGTAATGCACTGTACATACTATGGCCATTATAAAGAGAAGCATATAAAAAGACGCCGATTGATGGGATCGGAATTACACCGAGCTGTATCATCGATGGTAGAAATGAACGTGGTTCCATCTGTGTACAGAAAAAATGAAGCAAATCGTCTTATGAGTGAAGGTTTGCTTTGTTGATTAATTTCAATACTATTAAAATTATTTAAATCATGTCATTAGTTGAATATTTTGTTTGTAATATATATATATTTTTTATACTACCTAATATACACTAGAATATTAAGATATGTATAAACCTGACATTTTACACAACACTTCGATAATAGTAACTTAGTTTTAATAAATCCAAAAAAAAGTAAATAAATATTTTTTGAGATAATATTTACAAATTCATACTAAACATTTTCTAAGATACAATTAAAATATTTAATAAATATATATAGTTAATGTGATTCTAGGTGATTTAATTCCAGCACAAGTGCCTAATTTAAATAGCTTACAAAAAGCCAAAAGTAGAGCGATCGCAGCTCAAAGGCTACATGCAGATCCAGTGTTAGCCTTATGTATAATGAAAGAAAATGGAGGATTTGGTTCTGCTATCCGTAACATTGGTATTAATAAATTTTTTGTTCATTTTTGGAGTGATCTTCAACTAAAAGTGTATAAAGAATCGTATTCTAAGGTCGATACACCAACCATGTGTTTCGATGCAACTGGTGGTTGTGTTAGAAAATTAAAACGACAAAATAATACATATAGTGGGCCAATATTTTTATATGATGGTGTAATGAAAGTTAACGAACAAACATTTACTGTTTTATCAATGTTATCTGAAGAGCATGATAACATTTCTATCAGAGTGTGGATTCAACGATGGCTTCGATGTGGTGTTCGGTCTCCTAAAATGGTAATAAGTGATCAATCTTTAGCTCTGATGTCAGCTTTGGTTCAAAGTTTTACGCAATTTACTTCTCTTGAGATGTATTTAGATGCTTGTATGAAACTTACACAAGGACAAAATAATACAGATATTCCATTTTGTTACATACGGAATGATGTTAACCATTTCATGCATCTCGTAACACAATGGCCATGTCTAAAAAACACGAAGTTTATACGAACCAAACAGTTATATACACGAGCAATAGGCCTTTTAGTACTATGCATTAAGTTATCTGATGCTAAAACTATCTTAGAAGCAATTTTTACAATAGCATTTAGCGAAACTGATGGGCCAGATGAACACGGGGATTTAACACCATGTGCTGAGTCAAAAATATACCTTAAGAATTGCATAACTGCTACTGTCATTGATTTTGTCGATCCACTAATTGATATAAATCAAGAAGACAATATTTCACCTCAAAATGATGATGAATTCGATAACAATGAATCAATGCCTATTAATACATCTTTCAAAGAATGGACCAAGTCAATAGCAAACGAATGTCAGTTGAAAGTGGAATTAGGAATAAAAGGTAAATGTTTTAATTGCCCTATATTTCTGAAAATCTAATTTAATTTTTGGTTTTGTTTAAAATAGGTATAGAAGATAATGTCCAGTATGAGTTAGAAATAGTACCTCACATAATAAATGTAATGAAATTGTTTCCATGTTGGTCAGGAATAATGAGGCCATTATTTGGATATGGAAGTGAAACAGCATCTAGTAGCCGAATTGAGAGCAACTTCAATAATTTAAAACACAGAGTCTTCCACAACGATGTACTACCACTAAGAATAGATAATTTTTTAGAAAAAATAATTCATTATTACAGAGGCGACCACCTACTTTTGCAAGGTTCAACACAAAATATTGATAACAGAGAGGAATGTGACAATATAGGTAAAGAAGATAACGAGAATGATATAGAACTTGAAGAATACGTTGATCACGAAGTAGAAGCAGACCACAACGATAGTGAAGATGATGAAATTGTAGTAGATCATGGACATGACATAGGGCAAACATTAAATTGTGAAAGAGACAGTCATTTAATATCACAAAGTCCGTCTAACTCATGTTTGGCATGCATTAATGGTGACTTTCCTACTGGTCTTCACAAATGCAAAATTTGTCAAACAAATGTTCATCTATTTGGCTGTTCTGTCCCCGCCCTGGATACAGAAGAAGGATGTGGAGAAGAAAGGCTTTGCTTAATTTGTGCAGATATTGATGTTGAAAATAATGCAATAGAAAAATGGGGTAAAAAAAAAAAACGGAAAAATCTAAAAAATCAAGATCTGCTTTTTCTTATCTTTCTAAACAGCCAGGATTTGATGAATTAAATTTGAACGAAAAAGGATCATCAGCATCAGTTTATTTTCTTAAAAATAGAAATTTATTTAAAAATCGAACTATAAAAATTAAAGAAATATCCGGAGTCAACAATAAATTTGTATTGAGTAACACATGCGCTATAGATTCTTTAATGACTGTTTTGGCATGCTCAGCATCTGACAGTAGAGGATTCAAAAAATTTTTATTCCGTAATGTTGATAAAAATAAACTAATTGAATTTATACTAGATATGTTAAGTCCAACAGGAAAAAAAATGTATAATAAAAGAGTTGAATTAATTTATCCACATTTTAAAAGTACACCTTTGGTTGGAGGTATACAACTTATTGATGTGACAGATACAGCAACCAGTATAACTAATAAACTTCTTAAAGGATTGCCGTCTATAACACGTCATATTAATTGTAATAATGAACTATGTGAAAAATATATGAAAAAAACAATTTTATCATCCACTGTAATATCACTAAATGTGTATGATGAAAAAATCGATTTACAACAAGAAATAGAAAATATAATTGATTCAGATGAGATATGTGAATCTTGTGAGACTAAGAAATTTTCAATTATAACATTAGGAGAATATTTAATTATTGAACTTAACTCCATGCCAGCAGGTAGAAAATATTATAAATACACATAAATATCATAATAATTAATTATGAAATATAAACTTATTTTTATTGTTACTTATTGATTACAGGGCTGTACGCTGATACAAGTAAAGATATTGAAAGTGCACCACTGGATACAATAAATCAAAATTATGTGACGCCTTTCAAAATGTTTCTCGAAAATATTACAAAAAAAATCGTAATTAACCAAAAAGAATATAAGGTTAGAGGAATTATAGCATTCAGTTCACCAACAAGAGCAAACCTTAGGTTTAACACAACTGGTCACTATACTACATATGCATATAGGTCTAATGACAGATGGGAGTTATATGATGACTGCAAAGAAAAAGTTTTAAATGTAAACCCGCGATGTGAAGTTAATACTGAATTAATTGTATTTACACTTTGATTACACTAAATTTAAATGTATTTTTAATCATTATATTTTAATTATACAGATTGAATATTACATTTAATTGATTCATTAAACAGAAGTATAATTTATGAATAATTAAATTTTTTATTATTATTATCACAGTAATTCTATAATATTTTGTAGGTATAATAATAACTACAATTCCATATGGACATAGTTATATGATATGTAATTTTAACAAAGGTGGGGAAGTTAATGAAAATAATCAACTGCAGTTAAGTCAAGTTAATACCACACAAGATTGGTACATTTTAAGTTAATATGGAAACAAATTATATTAACTTGACTCAGTTTAAATCTAATTTTCTAAATTATAATAAACAATTTTATCAAACATTTATCATAACTTACCTATAACTATTTTACATTACATGTTTATTAAATATTAAAATTATAAGTACACAATACGTCAATACCACGATTTAATTAAAAAATATTAATGTTTTAGTCATACTAGCTTGACTTTAATGAGTTTAATTAAATAATAATTTGTATAGAAACATATGTTTCTATAATATATTCAATTAATATTTACGTATAAAACCAATAGGACCAATATATATATGTGTGAAGAGCTCGCAGAGTTATAGCGATAACATATATATTTATATACTATACAAATAAATATTATTTCATACAAAGTAAATTATACAAAATGTATCATGTATAGCTGGGAACATAATATATGTATTTATTTATATAGTACAAATTATTTTAACTAATAAAAACATTTACTTTAAAATAGTCACATTTTAATAGACATTTGATTTTCATCTATGACAGACATCTAATAATAATAATAGCTTGGGGTGGTTGCAATACCACTTTAAAATGTAATTTATCAATAAGACAAAAGAACCTAATTAAAATCATTCTAAATAAACAGAAAACCTTTCCTTCATCTGAATTATATAAAATGTTAAGAGTACTTGATATTGACAATTTATACAAAAAGCAAGCAATTTGCTTCATCTTTAAAAATAATTTATTTAATATTAAAAATCAAACATACAACTTCAGAAAAACAAATCTTGAAATACCTTTCGTTGTTACTAAAAAAGCATCAATGTCATTCTTACAAGTTGGTTTACGGTCTTTAAATGAGATTCCTAAAATATCTAGCTTTAAATTTTCTTTTTTACTATTGTATTAATTATTATTATTATTATTTGTTTTATATAAGGTCTCTTACTATCTTTCATTATTATCACGGCTACTAAAAAAAAAAAACAAAAAAAAAATGTACTCTTACTCTACGACACGAGGTTTCACCTCAGTGTAGAGTAATGTCTAGTTAATATTTGTCTTTGTTATATCACGTATTTGTCTTGTAACTAGAATTTAAATAAATAAATAAATAAATAAATCTATTTTTTAGGGTAAGTAAAAATTAATTTTTTTTCCAAATTTGTGGTTACGAATAATTACGAATTGGTTACAAATCGGTCGTGCAGTTTCGGACACTGTACGACCATTTTTCGAGGTTCGGGTGCTGGAGTCAACTGACGCTGGCACCCGAAAACATAAAATCGATTTAGGGGGGGCTAAACTTGAGTTACGAATTCCAAATTTGTGGTTACGAATTATTACGAATTGGTTACAAATCGGTCGTGCAGTTTCGGACACTGTACGACCATTTTTCGAGGTTCGGGTGCTGGAGTCAACTGACGCTGGCACCCGAAAACATAAAATCGATTTAGGGGGGGCTAAACTTGAGTTACGAATTCCAAATTTGTGGTTACGAATTATTACGAATTGGTTACAAATCGGTCGTGCAGTTTCGGACACTGTACGACCATTTTTCGAGGTTCGGGTGCTGGAGTCAACTGACGCTGGCACCCGAAAACATAAAATCGATTAAGGGGGGGTAAACTTGAGTTACGAATTCCAAATTTGTGGTTACGAATTATTACGAATTGGTTACTAATTTTTGAAACCATTTTTACCCCAAAATTTTTACTTTGTGGTGCCAGGGTCAGTGACCTGGTATTGCATCAAGTTGAGCATGGTTACCGAATGCCAATGCCACCTAATTGTCCAACGGCATTGTATGACATTATGTTAGAATGCTGGCATAAAGATGCAATGAAGAGACCAACATTTGAAAGACTCCAGTGGAAACTAGAAGATTTCTTCACAATGGAGGGGTCTGAGTATAAAGAAGCATCGGGTTACTGAGATCACGCCCGCCTCTCGGAGTGGCCTATGCAACAGGCCATCGCTCTACGCGGTGCTAATCCTCAAGCAGCCGCCATATATATGCAACATGCATCTGCGGTTTATCACGCACACAGACATCAACTACATCATTTGCACAATATTTATCATTAACACTGCTAGATACATCTTTGACCATCATTACTTTTGGTAAGTCATAAATTTTTATAACTTATCAGTTTCTTTTTTTTTTTTGAAGTTTTTATGAATGAATTGTTTTTAAACTATTAAGTTGTAGTCGTTGTAGATAATCTTTTAATTTTTTAGATACTGTTATTCTATTCAACATTAGATTGTAAACTACTTAGGTTAAATAATTTTTATATCTGCCAACATGCTTTATCCAATTTGTATTTTTTTTTCATTTTTATTAATGTTAATAAGTTTTATTTTTTATAACACAGTAAGTAATATTATCTCTGTAGAGATAATACATATAACCATAAACATATCTCAAAGAAACCTTGTACAAGAAAATGTAATTTAGTGATGTTGTTCCTGAATCAGTTAATTGTGCCCTTTATTGTGTAATATTTTAAAACTGTGATTGTTGTACGGTTCTTGAACGTCAGAGAACTAGTGTATTATATCTAAGGACAATGCATTTTTTTATAATCTTGGTATATTATATATTATATTTTATTGTAACAGGTGTAATTTTTACCTGCATATAGAATATTATATTGTAAGTTAGTACAATTTGTTAATTTATTGTTCAACTCATATATTATACACTAGTTCTTTGCTTAATAATATCAAAAGTAATATCCATTTGTGATCTGCAATGTCAATTGTTAATCTATTTTTAGTGAAAATTAATATATGTTATATATTTGTTTTGTAGTTATTCTAAAAATTAATTCATACAAATTACATTCAGTATTATTCAAATAATGAAAAATATATTCATTTAAATATATTTAATAAAATTAATAACTTTCTATGATAATGCATAGTTATTAGTTATTACTAATATTTGAATAAGAATAATATTAAATAAAATATTTTATAAATAATAATTATTAGTTTATTTTACTTATTTGATAGTATTTCATATCGGTTTTTGTCTTGTAATTTCCAAGTATTGTACCAATCACAGTTTATTTTAAATGATCGCAATTTTTAAATTGTTCAAAATATTTTTGATAAAATACTTCATAATCACATCACAACATTCATTTTCTATTTACTGTTTATATCACAAAATAGTTATTATATAATGTATTCTTTTTTATGCCTTTTTCTTTATTTTTTTACCATATTATATTTTCTACATTTTTTTTATGACTAACAAAAATAATTTTGTTAAGTACAAACCAAAAATCCAAAAGATGTTCTAAACTACCATAACGAATTAACACAAAACAAACAACAAAAGTGTTCATAATTTCAAAGCGATTTCGAGAGGTTAACGTATTATTCTATAATACTAATAAATAAATAATTAAATAAAAAAAATTGTTCTCATCATGCGTTTTTTATACTAGGAAAACATTCAAAAGTTGTTATTTAATGTTTTGTATTTTTGCATGCATACTAGAGTAGTATGAAAAGGGGGATTCTGGAACCTACTCCCTGCTCCCTGCTCCCTGCTCCCTGCTCCCTGCTCCCTGCTCCCTGCTCCCTGCTCCATGCTCCCTGACCATTGCCACACCCCCTGAGCCGCTGAGCCTTACCCCCCTACCGCCACCAGGTCCAACACGTACATGACGTATTTTTACCCCCTGCCGCCACACCACCCGCTCCCACACCATGAGCCGCTGAGCCTTACCCCCTACCACCACCCGGTCCAACACATACATGACGTATTTTTACCCCTCCCGCCACACCACCCGCTCCCACACGTACATGACGTATTTTGAGCGCGCGCTATATTATTGTACACGCAACATATTATTGTACACATACCATATTATTGTACACGCACCATATTATTGTACATTCAACATATTATTGTACACACACCATATTTTTATGCACGCGTCATATTTTTGACTACCGTGTATTCGAGCCGCCGGATGCAATATGTATCAACATCTCAATCAAAATATATGCAATACATAATTTCGACAGGAATATACTTGCAACAACATATCTATTGTTAATCAATGACCTTAGTAAAGAAATACTTACCGATAATCCACAATTGTTTGTCGGCATCACGTTCTGTACACCCATAGAATTTGTATTTAAACCCAAAATTATGAGTCACATGTCCATCCTTTGTCATAGAGGAATTTACCCCTACCTATTATCGTTTTCCCACCTAATAATTTCTCAAATCGACAGACACTTGACTCTGCAAGAGCCGACATACGATCAGTCTGTCTTCAGTCTTACACACTTGTAATTCACCTCCGCGTTTCAACAAGTCTTTATAATTTTTCCAAGTCTTTTTTTCAACGTTTACTAACAAGTGATTTAATATGGCCGGTTCAATCGAAGACAACAAAGCGTTATACAAGAAGCATACCTTTACGTATGTACCACCAAAACCTCCGACCGAACTCATCGAATCTACTAGCTACACACTAGACTTTGCAGCCCGTAAGTTTATACATATTGGTATTGATCCGAGTGAAAAATTACAAGTCGTTGTTCATTTATTAACTTCTTCACGGCACGTGCATATTACTACAGATTTTTTGAAAAAAATATTCTCATACATGGGGCATATCTTGTCGTTCATATTAGACACACCACAAAAATATAAGCGAGTTATATTTTATGAAGACGAAAAAATGAAACTATCGAGTATGACGTACAGCGGAGAAAATGTGTTGGTGATCGAAGCAAAAAATCGTGATGGATGCAGAGTACTGTTGAACCGGGCGGATCTTATACGTCTTCAATATCTCGAATGCTCTATTTTCGAAAGCATCGTGCGAAAAGAAGTATTCACCGCTCCGTTGGTTATAAAACAATATGAAGAGATTGTCGTATACCTAGACAAGAAATGCACTCAACATAATTCACCGCTGAAAAATGTTGACGAGATGATAGTTTTCATTAAGAACGTACAAGACGATCGAGTCGTTAAATCTATACCAAATTTCACCAATCAAATACAGATGTGTGCAGCCGAACAATTAGCTGAATCACTGTTGAACCAGAGGGCGAACAACTCACATAAGGTAATTCAAAATTATATTATTCCTTAAACAAAAATATTAAATAATTTATTTTATTTTAGATTTTCAACGAAACGATGGCCATTTCACCACTATCATTACCTACACCAATGTCACCACCATCTACACCGTCTACACCGATATCACGATCTCCTTCACCGAGTCATATTATACCTAACTGGAGCAGAGCAGCCGATGAAAATGATGGACCAAATTTTTGCAATACGTCAGCGTCAACACAAAACTTCGATAGCGCTGTATCGGAATTTTATTTCATACCAAAACGTAAACTCTTTTAATAATAAATACATAAAATGTAAAAACAATTTTCATATTTGTAAAATAATTTTGTGTAAAATAAAAAAAGACGTGATATTTAAAAACAATTTTTCATTTATTAAATTAATATTAAGTTTTACAAGGTTCTCACTTCCCCGTTAAACGGGTTATAAGTTATAATTTGGTCATGTAATATTAAACAATATGCTGAAGTGGAAGCTGGAAACGCTTCGTCGGCTTCGAGTTCAATTCTGAGGTCCACTGTCGACATTTTCACGTTGTCGTTCTGCCGGCTCATATCAACGACTATGATTGGAGAACGATTTTTGAAATCTGTGCGGTTCAACAGGGGTGTCACATCATCGCGTCCGTAGTAAGATTTTTGGAACTCTGCGTACGCGTGGTATAATGTAGCCATCTTATTCTTGGTAAAGTCGCTTTGGAAATCTTCATAGGGAAACACTTCGCTGTTCAAATAGACCTTCAAGTTTTTAATTTTACAATGATCGAAATATGACATTGCTTTGTTCGAGCTATTTTTTCTATCAGTTTGAAATCCGATTATGACATATCTAGGTTTTTCTAATTTGTTAGATGTCTTTACTTTCCACGAATGTGAAGTGTTTTGCGGTAAAAATGGATATTCACACAACTCCCACGATCTAAATGCACATATGTGGTGAAAATGTGTTGGTAATAGAATCTAAAATTTAAGACGACAGCAGCTACAATATTTAAAATTGTCGATTTTTGAGACAGTCGTACGAAAGTCTACAATCATGAGTCCCACTATTTTAAAACAATTTAAAACGTTTTATAATTATATTGATCGAAAATTGACTACAAAGAAAACGAATGAAATGAACAGGTTTATATCGAATCTCCAAAACAATCATATTATCGCAACTTTTCCAAAATATGAAGTTAAAGAAAAATAGTTTGGTAATACGTCAAAAATATAGAGAACGTAGTTAATTATGTTGAATTTATCCGCTCACTCGAGCCCGAGTTGAAACAATTATTGAAAACACGATTACAGGAGCATCCAATAAAATTTAACTTGAAGCTAGAGGCTACCTACAGTCGGTCAAATGTGACTAATTCATTGGAGAATAGAGCATTTAAGACATCAGTGGTTGACATTTTAGCGAAAAGTAATATAACAGAGATTATCGAGAGAGCGTTTATAAAGTTTTTGAGTGAACGGGAGACTTATGCGAGCAGAGTGGGGCGGATTTACGATAGAGTCGATCGACGGGTTATTGCTGGGTGTATACAAATACTCTCCAATGTCCGGTTCGTCATACATACAGTTACCTGCGTTTTTCGAGTGGAAACGGACGGCTATCAACCCACAGAACGTAGACCGGTACTATTTCAAGTGGGCGATTCTCGCGAGGCATGTGACGGGACCGACGGTATTCCGTGTCAATGAAAATAATAAGCAGCACGAAGACAAGTATAATTTCGAGAGTATTTCATTCCCGACACCGATTTCAGACATAACCAAATTCGAAAAAAATATTCAGTTCGTGTCCGTAAATGTTTACGGACTTCAAAAAAAAAAATTCCAACCGCCGAAGAAATACCCGACATATGAAGTTTCCCCATTACGTATCGCTGACAGTGAAAAATCCAATCATTTCGACCTGTTGATGTTGGGAGACGATAACGGCCAACACTACGTGTACATTTTTAATTTTTACCGGCTCACACGATCGCAGAAAACAGCTCACAATGAGAGAGTCGTATTTTTGTAAGCGTTGTTGTACAATTTTTCGACAATAGGCAGCATACATTTAAGTTTGAGTGGGCGCGAGGCGTTGGAGCAGCATAAGCTAATCTGCGGGGGACATAGCTCCATCTTACACATAATGCCTAAAGAGGGAGGTTGTGTGCAATTCAAAACATGGAAAAATACTGTCCGACATCCATTTGTAATCTATGCCGATTTCGAGGCAATATTAGCGAAGACAGATGAGAAGAAGGGTGAAAATACACAGATATTTCAAAAACGCGAGGCCATGAGCTATGGGTTTTTAGTGAAGGCGAGCGATGACGTACCGGCAGAGCTATTAGATGAACATGACATACCGACAGGACCGGTAATATATAGAGGCGGTGAAGAGGTTCAAGACGTAGCGAAACATTTTGTGGCGGTGATAGTTGAAGCGAGTAGGAAAATCGATAATTTTATGAAGACTAACATTCCTTTATTAATGACCAAGGACCAAGAAAAAACATATCAAGAGTCTATTATATGTAATCTGTGTAAATGTAGTTTAACCGGAGGCGATAAAGCTAGAGATCATGACTATCTGACGGGTAAATGTAGGCAGACTTGGTGCTCATAGCGTAACTTGGAGTTACAACAGCCTAAATATGCACCCGTATTTTCTTATAATCTAAGCAACTACGACTCGCACTTCATAATCACCGTACTTGGTTATGATACCTAACCTATAGCCGTTATTCCGAACAGTGAGGATAAATTTATATCTTTCTCGAAATATATAAGTAGTAACTTTACTGTACGGTTTATCGATACGAACAGGTTTATGGCGTCGAGTTTATCGTCTCTGGCTGAAAACTTACGATTAAATTCGAAAACTTCCGTGAGACAGCTAAACATTTTGTCACCGGAGATATGCCGTTTGTGTCTCGTAAAGGTGTCTACCCGTACGAGTACACAGATAGTTGGAGTAAATTATACATTACTCGAAGAAAAATACAATTTTACTGATTTAACGTTCTCAACACCCATCGCGGAAATAAAAATATTCGAAAAAAATAACCAGAACGTATCTGTTAACGTACGAGTATACGGGTAAAATAAAAAAAAAAAAACCCTTAACAAGAGTGAAAAACATATTATTTATCCACTTAACGTCATTATGAATGAAGAAGAAAAATATAATTTTGCTCAATTATAACTAATTACCTGCACCCGCATTTTCTTATAATCTAAGCAACTACGACTCACATTTCATAATCACCGTACTTGGTTATGATACCTAACCTATAACCGTTATTCCGAACAGTGAGGATAAATTTATATCTTTCTCGAAATATATAAGTAGTAACTTTACTGTACGGTTTATCGATACGAACAGGTTTATGGCGTCGAGTTTATCGTCTCTGGCTGAAAACTTACGATTAAATTCGAAAACTTCCGTGAGACAGCTAAACATTTTGTCACCGGAGATATGCCGTTTGTGTCTCGTAAAGGTGTCTCCCCGTACGAGTACACAGATAGTTGGAGTAAATTATACATTACTCGAAGAAAAATACAATTTTACTGATTTAACGTTCTCAACACCCTTCACCGCCTCTATATATTACCGGTCCTGTCGGTATGTCATGTTCATCTAATAGCTCTGCCGGTACGTCATCGCTCGCCTTCACTAAAAACCCATAGCTCATGGCCTCGCGTTTTTGAAATATCTGTGTATTTTCACCCTTCTTCTCATCTGTCTTCGCTAATATTGCCTCGAAATCGGCATAGATTACAAATGGATGTCGGACAGTATTTTTCCATGTTTTGAATTGCACACAACCTCCCTCTTTAGGCATTATGTGTAAGATGGAGCTATGTCCCCCGCAGATTAGCTTATGCTGCTCCAACGCCTCGCGCCCACTCAAACTTAAATGTATGCTGCCTATTGTCGAAAAATTGTACAACAACGCTTACAAAAATACGACTCTCTCATTGTGAGCTGTTTTCTGCGATCGTGTGAGCCGGTAAAAATTAAAAATGTACACGTAGTGTTGGCCGTTATCGTCTCCCAACATCAACAGGTCGAAATGATTGGATTTTTCACTGTCAGCGATACGTAATGGGGAAACTTCATATGTCGGGTATTTCTTCGGCGGTTGGAATTTTTTTTTTTGAAGTCCGTAAACATTTACGGACACGAACTGAATATTTTTTTCGAATTTGGTTATGTCTGAAATCGGTGTCGGGAATGAAATACTCTCGAAATTATACTTGTCTTCGTGCTGCTTATTATTTTCATTGACACGGAATACCGTCGGTCCCGTCACATGCCTCGCGAGAATCGCCCACTTGAAATAGTACCGGTCTACGTTCTGTGGGTTGATAGCCGTCCGTTTCCACTCGAAAAACGCAGGTAACTGTATGTATGACGAACCGGACATTGGAGAGTATTTGTATACACCCAGCAATAACCCGTCGATCGACTCTATCGTAAATCCGCCCCACTCTGCTCGCATAAGTCTCCCGTTCACTCAAAAACTTTATAAACGCTCTCTCGATAATCTCTGTTATATTACTTTTCGCTAAAATGTCAACCACTGATGTCTTAAATGCTCTATTCTCCAATGAATTAGTCACATTTGACCGACTGTAGGTAGCCTCTAGCTTCAAGTTAAATTTTATTGGATGCTCCTGTAATCGTGTTTTCAATAATTGTTTCAACTCGGGCTCGAGTGAGCGGATAAATTCAACATAATTAACTACGTTCTCTATATTTTTGACGTATTACCAAACTATTTTTCTTTAACTTCATATTTTGGAAAAGTTGCGATAATATGATTGTTTTGGAGATTCGATATAAACCTGTTCATTTCATTCGTTTTCTTTGTAGTCAATTTTCGATCAATATAATTATAAAACGTTTTAAATTGTTTTAAAATAGTGGGACTCATGATTGTAGACTTTCGTACGACTGTCTCAAAAATCGACAATTTTAAATATTGTAGCTGCTGTCGTCTTAAATTTTAGATTCTATTACCAACACATTTTCACCACATATGTGCATTTAGATCGTGGGAGTTGTGTGAATATCCATTTTTACCGCAAAACACTTCACATTCGTGGAAAGTAAAGACATCTAACAAATTAGAAAAACCTAGATATGTCATAATCGGATTTCAAACTGATAGAAAAAATAGCTCGAACAAAGCAATGTCATATTTCGATCATTGTAAAATTAAAAACTTGAAGGTCTATTTGAACAGCGAAGTGTTTCCCTATGAAGATTTCCAAAGCGACTTTACCAAGAATAAGATGGCTACATTATACCACGCGTACGCAGAGTTCCAAAAATCTTACTACGGACGCGATGATGTGACACCCCTGTTGAACCGCACAGATTTCAAAAATCGTTCTCCAATCATAGTCGTTGATATGAGCCGGCAGAACGACAACGTGAAAATGTCGACAGTGGACCTCAGAATTGAACTCGAAGCCGACGAAGCGTTTCCAGCTTCCACTTCAGCATATTGTTTAATATTACATGACCAAATTATAACTTATAACCCGTTTAACGGGGAAGTGAGAACCTTGTAAAACTTAATATTAATTTAATAAATGAAAAATTGTTTTTAAATATCACGTCTTTTTTTATTTTACACAAAATTATTTTACAAATATGAAAATTGTTTTTACATTTTATGTATTTATTATTAAAAGAGTTTACGTTTTGGTATGAAATAAAATTCCGATACAGCGCTATCGAAGTTTTGTGTTGACGCTGACGTATTGCAAAAATTTGGTCCATCATTTTCATCGGCTGCTCTGCTCCAGTTAGGTATAATATGACTCGGTGAAGGAGATCGTGATATCGGTGTAGACGGTGTAGATGGTGGTGACATTGGTGTAGGTAATGATAGTGGTGAAATGGCCATCGTTTCGTTGAAAATCTAAAATAAAATAAATTATTTAATATTTTTGTTTAAGGAATAATATAATTTTGAATTACCTTATGTGAGTTGTTCGCCCTCTGGTTCAACAGTGATTCAGCTAATTGTTCGGCTGCACACATCTGTATTTGATTGGTGAAATTTGGTATAGATTTAACGACTCGATCGTCTTGTACGTTCTTAATGAAAACTATCATCTCGTCAACATTTTTCAGCGGTGAATTATGTTGAGTGCATTTCTTGTCTAGGTATACGACAATCTCTTCATATTGTTTTATAACCAACGGAGCGGTGAATACTTCTTTTCGCACGATGCTTTCGAAAATAGAGCATTCGAGATATTGAAGACGTATAAGATCCGCCCGGTTCAACAGTACTCTGCATCCATCACGATTTTTTGCTTCGATCACCAACACATTTTCTCCGCTGTACGTCATACTCGATAGTTTCATTTTTTCGTCTTCATAAAATATAACTCGCTTATATTTTTGTGGTGTGTCTAATATGAACGACAAGATATGCCCCATGTATGAGAATATTTTTTTCAAAAAATCTGTAGTAATATGCACGTGCCGTGAAGAAGTTAATAAATGAACAACGACTTGTAATTTTTCACTCGGATCAATACCAATATGTATAAACTTACGGGCTGCAAAGTCTAGTGTGTAGCTAGTAGATTCGATGAGTTCGGTCGGAGGTTTTGGTGGTACATACGTAAAGGTATGCTTCTTGTATAACGCTTTGTTGTCTTCGATTGAACCGGCCATATTAAATCACTTGTTAGTAAACGTTGAAAAAAAGACTTGGAAAAATTATAAAGACTTGTTGAAACGCGGAGGTGAATTACAAGTGTGTAAGACTGAAGACAGACTGATCGTATGTCGGCTCTTGCAGAGTCAAGTGTCTGTCGATTTGAGAAATTATTAGGTGGGAAAACGATAATAGGTAGGGGTAAATTCCTCTATGACAAAGGATGGACATGTGACTCATAATTTTGGGTTTAAATACAAATTCTATGGGTGTACAGAACGTGATGCCGACAAACAATTGTGGATTATCGGTAAGTATTTCTTTACTAAGGTCATTGATTAACAATAGATATGTTGTTGCAAGTATATTCCTGTCGAAATTATGTATTGCATATATTTTGATTGAGATGTTGATACATATTGCATCCGGCGGCTCGAATACACGGGAGTCAAAAATATGACGCGTGCATAAAAATATGGTGTGTGTACAATAATATGTTGAATGTACAATAATATGGTGCGTGTACAATAATATGGTATGTGTACAATAATATGTTGCGTGTACAATAATATAGCGCGCGCTCAAAATACGTCATGTACGTGTGGGAGCGGGTGGTGTGGCGGGAGGGGTAAAAATACGTCATGTATGTGTTGGACCGGGTGGTGGTAGGGGGTAAGGCTCAGCGGCTCATGGTGTGGGAGCGGGTGGTGTGGCGGCAGGGGGTAAAAATACGTCATGTACGTGTTGGACCTGGTGGCGGTAGGGGGGTAAGGCTCAGCGGCTCAGGGGGTGTGGCAATGGTCAGAGGGTCAGGTGGTCAGGGAGCATGGAGCAGGGAGCAGGGAGCAGGGAGCAGGGAGTAGGTTCCAGAATCCCCCTTTTCATACTACTTACTAGAATAGAATGTCTTAACATTTAGTAATTCGAACAAAAAATTATTTTTTTTTTTTTTTACCTTTTTTAAATTCTTATATGTTCATTTAATTATTATTATTAATTTTATTTGTATTTTCTAGTTCCTTAAAATTTATTCATTTATAAACTTGTTAACACGTATATTCCAAAATTTTAATATGTATATGTATATGTTAAAAAAGACATCTTTTTGCAATCTTAATGACAAATTACCTAATTATTATTATCATTGTTTTATGTGTATATAATATCTAAACTTATTATAAAAAAAATATTAGTTTTATATAAACTAAACTATTAATCATTATTATAGGTAATTTTATTAAAATAAAGTTTTACCTATAAATCTTGTATTATTTTTTTTTTATTATCCAACAATGATCTTCTAAAGCGTTTCTCAAACTGTGGATTGCAAAACAGTTTTTGGTTGGTCATGAGAATTTTTTTTAATTACCTGTATAGATTCTAAAGTATTTATGTTATTTTATACTGTATAAATCTAAACTATATAAATTATAATGTGCTGTTAGAACCACATCAGGAAACAAGCAGTAAGCACACACTTTGCATACGTTTCATTGTTAAAAAAGCGGGTAAGTGGGTATCGCTCTGCTGTATATTAGGGGGTGGGGTGGACCTCAGACTATGGAGGGTTAAATTTGAATGCAATGATAGGTATCATTGTATACGAAAAACGATTCTGAACGAAGATGATTTGTCAGTTTAGGATATATTATATTTTTATATTATGTTACTATGGTTACTATGGCCAACATTCGCATTATGAGCGTATGTAATTTAATTTAAATTTTGACATATTTCGTATAAATTCGAACTTTAAACACTTATAAAAAAAAATTGTGACTAACGATTTCGGATTTTTTTTTATCACTTTAAGCACAACTTATAAGAAACCTTGTATTAAATTTTCAAGATTTTCTGGCCACCCAAAAAATTTTTATCGGCATTTGAAGAAAAAAAAACTTAGAAAAGTCGAAAATTTCAATTGTCTATTAGTAGCTTAAAAATGGTCAAAATATTTTGAAAAATTAACTGTAAAGAGATAACCATAATATAAACATTTGGTGAAAATTTCAAGTATTTACAATAATTCGTTTTTGAGTTACAGCAAAATCAAAAAATCGATTTTGTCGAAAAGTGGTTTTTCCGTAAAATTTCCATTTTTCTGTCATTTTTTTTTGTTTTTCTCGATTTTTTTGAAAACTATTAGAAAATTTTAATTTTGACCCCCCTAAAGTACCAACTAGATTCAATTCCCTATTCAAAGAGGGGCTGAAGTCAAAAATCGGAGCATTATTACTGCTCCAAATGTTGGAGTCAGACACACAAAAAAAAAAAAAACACACATCATAGTAAAAGCAATACATTCATCACTTCGTTCAGAATCTAAAATATATTTTATACAATTATATTCATTATAAACCTATAGACTTAATAGTATAAACTATTAAGTAGTAAAAGTAATAAATAGATTACTTATTTATCCAGTAAAGGTGAAACCATTCGACTCGAATGATTCGAGTTGCGATAGATTTTTAGGGGAAAATTTGGGTCATAGTTCTAAAATTGAGAACCATAGATCTAATAAATAATTATTTTTCAAAAAATATTTTGTTACCTGAATCCTATTTTTAGGTCTGATTATAATTATAATTATTATTTTTTAAATCTAATTTTAATTTATTTAAAATTCTTAATTTTCTTCATGTTTAATGTTTACTGCTTGGAACATAATGATAAACATTTTTTTTTCTTTAATGTACCAAGTTGAGAATAATATTTATTTATTTTCATTTTTTTTTTTTTGAAATTTAATTATTTTTACTACTTAAAGTTTTTCATTGATTTTAAAAATATGTTTGCACCAAATATTGACAATTTTACTTCCTCACTTGCTTTTGCATTATGTTCAACTATTTTACTATTGAAGTAATGCTTTGAAATCTATGGTATTGCGATACTTTCATAGGAATGTTTCACGCAACATTATGATATTTCAAACGTTTAAGTTAGGTAGTACATTTTAGTTTCACTTTGCAAACTCCCACATCACGAAAAAGAAGTAAAAATAAAACAAAAATAAAGATGGTTATGAATTAATGATTATTTATTTTTTTAAATTATAAATATTATAATATAATATAATATATGTATCTATTGGAATAAAAGTTGTAAGATACATTTTAACAGAATACGTGCAAACAGTTCAGGACCCTCGAACACATATACTCATTTCTGTAACAAAATAATTATATTAATATAAAAACATAATAAAAAGTATTAAATAATTTACTTGCAAATATTACAAGTATTAATTTCTAAATTAGTTTCATCTTCAATCAAAAAGTCATTACTTGAATCTAAAGACGATGTATCCATATTTAAGGATTTTTAATTATATCACGATAGATACTTGTATAAATTTTGTTATTATTGGAGTACAACGTTATCTAAAAGTAAATAATAAAAAAATAAGATTAATAATTAAATATTATTAAAAGCTACAAAAAGTGTCAGGTTTTTAACACTTTGGCTGCGGACATGGGTTGACCTGAGCGACCCCCTGTGTGGAATATTTTTATAATATGAACAATACATTATGTAAACAATGCATTATGTAAAATGAAAAATAAAACAAAAAGACATGGATTATTAGGTGTAATGGAAATTCAATCAGCAACTATGACTTTAATAAAATTAGTTCAACAATATGCGTTTACAAAAGAATTACGTATTTTAAATATAAATAGTGGAGCTAAAACTGGCATATCAATGAAAGGTCATTTACTCGCGCTAAACTCGTTAATCGTTAAGGACGGAGTGTTGCGGGTCGGCGGCCGATTGCTAAATGCGTCCGATATTTCGTATGAACAAAAACATTAAATTATATTACCGCACATCGAACCTTTTTCGTCATTATTTCGTTCGACACGAGCATGAAAGACTAATGCATGCAGGTGCACAGACGATGCTGTTTTTAAAATTAACCGTATACGCTCGTCGTTATCGGTTGCTAATCGCTATTGTTATTGTTGATTATTATCTTTAAACATTTTTATTATTTATAACACTTTAATAATAAAATAATATATACAATATGTATACATGCGTTGATGCGTGTACATTTGAACTGCGGTGTTATATACGCGTTTTTGACGACTGGTAGCGTCGTCCGTGATATAATTATATATTATTATAATATTATTTTCATTATAATTAATTTGACAATTTGTTATATCTATGACTAGGGGGCAGGGGCATTAATGTATTATATTTAAAGTCGCACCCCCATCACCAGCACCCACGAGCCGCCACCATAGGCGTAGAATGGTGGGGGCTAAGGGGGCTATAGCCCCTCCAGAATTCTACTAAGCCCCCCAGAAATTTTTATGTAATAGTTTACTGTTCTATACGTCCATATGTGGGAACTGAAAACATTTTCTATTGTTTATTTTGATATCCGAAAAATATAAAGAACATTACGAGGTTAGTAAAATACATGAAAATATATTATATTAATGTTAATATACGGTTTTAGATTCTGAACGAAGTGATGAATGTATTGCTTTTACTATGATGTGTGTTTTTTTTTTTTTTTTTTTTGTGTCTGACGACAACATTTGGAGACTTCAGCCCCTCTTTGAATAGGGAATTGAATCTAGTTGGTACTTTAGGGGGGTCAAAATTAAAATTTTCTAATAGTTTTCAAAAAAATCGAGAAAAACAAAAAAAAAAAGCGGGTAAGTGAGTATCGCTCTGCTGTACATTAGGGGGTGGGGTGGACCTGGGACTAGGGTAGGTTAAATTTGAATGCAATGATAGGTATCATTGTATACGAAAAACGATTCTGAACGGAGATGATTTGTCAGTCTAGGATATATTATAAAAAAATCGAAAATTATTTATTAGTAAAACGTTATTTTACACGTGTTTTTTTGATTCCAAATTAAAATTAAAACTTTAAACACTCGTAAAATTTTTTTAATTGAATAATACTCAAACTTTTTTATAATTATTCTAAGCTTAACTTATGGACAGCATAGTATTAAATTTTCAATTCTTAGCTTTTGATAGTAAAATATTTATAAATTTTTAACTACCAAATAGTGAAAATATTCATGATTTTGACGAATTTTTGTCAATATTTGAATTTCAAATGCTAATAAAAAAAAATTGTGCCTATGTATTTTTATCATTTTTGAATGATAGTTAGAACAAGTTATGTGGACCCTTCAATTAAATTTTCAAGTAATTTGTCCCAGCTAAATTTTTTTTATCAACATTTATAAAAAAAAAATAAAAAAAAATTGAAAATTTCAATTGTCTATAAATAGCTCAAAAAAAGTCAAAATGTTTTGAAAATCAAATCACGTAAAGAAAATTGCAATCTATATAACTGGTAAAATTTTCAAGTATTTACGATTTATACTGTTTGAATAACAACAAATATCAAAAATCGTTTGAGGCTAAACCGTTATTTAACGCGGTTTTGTAAAAATTTAAATTTCAATCACTCATAAAATTTTTTTGTCTTAGTCCGGTAGAGTTTTTTTTTCAGATAGTTGAAGAAAATTTTATGGAGAACATTGTACCAAGATTTCAAATCTTAGTTATAAAAGAAAAAATTTTTACGATTTTTCAACCACAAAATTACTTGCCAATTTTCGCAATTTTGACATATTTCGTAAAAATTCGAACTTTAAGCACTTATAAAAAAAAATTGTGACTAACGATTTCGGATTTTTTTTTATCACTTTAAGAACAACTTATGAGAAATCTTGTATTAAATTTTCAAGATTTTCTGGCCGGCCAAAAAATTTTTATCATTATTTAAAAATAAAATACTAAAAAAAATTAAAAATTTCAATTGTCTATAAATAGCTCAAAAAAAGTCAAAATTCTTTGAAAATTTAACTGTGTATGGAGAACTCTAATATAAACATTTGGTGAAAATTTCAAGTATTTACATCTATTAGTTTTTGAGTTATAGCAAAATAAAAAATTCGATTTGGGCGAAAACTGGTTTGGCGGGAGCCAGTTGAAACGTCGACAATCAAAATATCGACAAGTTAAAATGTCGACGGTTGAAACATCGACAAGTACAAAATGTCGACGGATCATTATATCGATAAGTAAATAATGTCGACAGGTCAATATATCGACAAATTAAATAAAATAAAATTATTATTATTTTAATTTATTTAAAAAATAAAATAATGATATAATATATAAATAAAATAAAATATAGGATATAAAATATGAAATATGAATTATATAAATAAATTAAATATTCTAGGATATAGATATAAATAAAAATAAAATGTATAAACATGAAATAAAATAAAATTATAATGTCATATTGTAAGCAATTCCTCTTAAAAACTCTAAAACTGGAACGTTTCCGTAATTTTGTATGACGTTTTGGATTCTGTCCTCTCGTTGTTCATTTTTCTTATTTGGACGTGGACGAGGTACTCCGCTAAGGATTGACTCAATCATTATTTCTGTACTTTTTTGTTCTTTTTGTAATTCTTTAATTAAGTGATATACTCCTACGTGTGATTCACCAACAAGACACTCCCAGCGTCGATGCCAAGCTTCAATATTATTTTGTGTTCTTGGAATATTTTGATTAAAAACAGACCACAATTCTGGTGAAAATAATGGTAATCCTCGAACAATGTTGCCATTTCTTAGTGTTTTACGAACTCGACCTAGAACATAATTTTCCTCAAACCACATTAAAAGATATTCCGTGCCTGGTTCTATTTCTAGCTGTTTTTTAACTTCGGCAAATGCTGATGGAATTTCTTCGGATGGTAAAAAAGCGAGAGCAAGCAAATGACGGATTAGCAAACTGAATTCTTCGTCTTCGCCATATTTAATAGAAAGACCAACAGACTGAACTTTTCGCCACATACTTTGTCCCAAATGAAAGAGACATAATCGACTTTGACTATTAGTGAACTCTTGTTTAACTGCACTAATAGCCGCTTGTTCAAAATCGGTTAAAATATAGTCAGGCTGTAAAACTATATTATTTTCCGATGCATAGTCTTGTAAATCTTGAAACATACGAATATAACATTGTTTAGACTTACTACTTAAAAGAGCAAAAACAAGAGGTAAAATTCGCGAATTTGTACAATGTCCAACTGGAGCATGAATTGAATATAACTGGTGGAATATTGTTGGTACTGTTTTAAACGTTCCATCCATTATCCAGTATTTTGCCAATTCGAGCTTACGGAGGTTCGCTAAGGTTGTAAATAAAAGTATTTTATCATTTCCAATTTCAGATTCATTGATAAGAAAAAGTTCACTATTCAATGTTTGCTTTAATTCTTCGGGTATAACTAGCAAATCCAATGACGTAGGTTCTGACATAACATTTTGTCTACGCACTCTTTTTATTTGTTGACGCATTGCATCTTTTGAAGGCATTGATTGGGCATTATTTATGTCCATAGAAGCATAAATACTTTGAATTATCTGGGCTGGTTTGTCTTTTGAGGTCTCAGCTTTCTGTTTTAAGGTTGTTATTATTTTTGCAATTTTCGGTTTACTGGCTTCGGGAGCATGATTGTGGTTATTATTTTGACCATATAAATGATGTTGTCCATCTACAAAAATTGTTTGTGCTGTTCCTTTACAACCAATAGAAATACGTTGATCGCATCTCCAATAAAATTTATTTTTACGGTTTTGATTTCGAAGGAAAAGATATCCATGAACATTCAGTTTATCTTTTCCTTTTTGTGACGCTATTAGTTCACAAATTTCCATTTTTCTATCAAAAAAATAAATAAATATAAAAACAGTAAAATATTTAACGCGACGTGAAGAACTAATGAAAATATTTGTAAAAAAAATAATTTAGCTACTTTTAAAACTGTTTAAAAAAATTATAATTATTAAAATAATTAGGTATAATATATTATTCTTTTATCATCAATTACCTATATCTCATGGTATCGAGTCGATAATGAAACATTATTATTACGCGGATTAGATATTACGAAAGACCGCAATAAAAATACTAAAATAGGATTCGCACACGATTTTGTACATCGCCGTGAATTTATGCCTATAAGTTTGGATAACTGTATACTGTAAACGCATGATAGAATTTTCCCGATAATTGTCAGTTAAATAGGTATACTACATGCCTAATGAAATATTATATTTTAATTTGATGTACCTAATTATTTACAGGACCTATTATTATTTATTAAACAGCAAGTGTTTCAAGTCGATGTTTTGTAAATGTTGACATATTTTTTTAATTCATGAAACACTCAAAATAAAACTATATATTTCAAAATAATTATATTTTAATAAATACTTATATATTATTATAAAAATAATTACCTTATAAAAATGTAGCTTATTGATTATTAGTTGAAACAGCAGGCTCTGCGAGGTACATAAATAATCGTACACGCGCGTTGTCGAAATGATCGAAATGATTTGATTTGATCACACAGTCGCATAAGAAATACCTACTATTTATTTCATCCTTATCTTGTTATCTTTGTACTAAATATAAAAGAATACCGTTCATTTTATCTCAACGTTAATTAATAAAATTTAATTTAATTTTTCGATATTGTAATTTGTCGACATATTGACCTGTCGACATTGTTTACTTGTCGATATAATAACCCGTCGAAATTTTGTACTTGTCGATGTTTCAACAGTCGACATTTTAACTTGTCGATATTTTGAATGTAAAAAAAATGTTTGAAAAAAAAAAAACACACATCATTGTAAAATCAATACATTCATCACTCCGTTCAGAATCTAAAATGACAGAAAAATGGAAATTTTACGGAAAAACCACTTTTCGACAAAATCGATTTTTTGATTTTGCTGTAACTCAAAAACGAATTATTGTAAATACTTGAAATTTTCACCAAATGTTTATATTATGGTTATCTCTTTACAGTTAAATTTTCAAAATATTTTGACCATTTTTAAGCTACTAATAGACAATTGAAATTTTCGACTTTTCTAAGTTTTTTTTTCTTCAAATGCCGATAAAAATTTTTTGGGTGGCCAGAAAATCTTGAAAATTTAATACAAGGTTTCTTATAAGTTGTTCTTAAAATGATAAAAAAAAATCCGAAATCGTTAGTCACAATTTTTTTTTATAAGTGTTTAAAGTTCGAATTTATACGAAATATGTCAAAATTTAAATTAAATTTCATACGCTCATAGTGCGAATGTTGGCCATAGTAACCATAGTAACATATAAAAACTATGCTATTTGTTTCAAAATAGAATATTTGACAATATTTAAATATAATATATCCTAAACTGACAAATCATCTTCGTTCAGAATCGTTTTTCGTATACAATGATACCTATCATTGCATTCAAATTTAACCTTCCATAGTCTGAGGTCCACCCCACCCCCTAATATACAGCAGAGCGATACCCACTTACCCGCTTTTTTGTTTTTAGAATGCTTTATGTATTAATAAAGACCAACTTAAAGCTGAAATGCTAATTATGAAGAACATAGATGCTCTTGTATTAGAAATCAACAAAAAAATTTTTCCAAACTTATATGCTTTTACAAGTAGCACTTACAATTCCAGTAAGTTCTGCTTCTTGTGAAAGATCGTTTTCGGTAATGCGGCGAATAAAAACATGGCTACGAAATTCTATGTCTAATGATAGATTTTCAAATCTATCGTTACTTCATATTAAAAAGGACTTAGCTAATAATATTACATCTGAAGAGGTTCTAAATATATTTGCGCAAAAAAGCAAGCGTTTAAACCTTATAATATAGTAATTAGTAATAATTTACTATTTAAAATGTTTTTTTTTAATATTTAATTCAAATACAAAATATGTATTTGATAATAATATGATGTATGGTATATTATTTATTTACTTTTTACTTAATAATTTGCTTCTTTAGTCCTTTTTATATTTTGTTCTTTTATATTTTTCTATAGTTATATTTGTAGAATATAATATGTTCTGTACCTGAATCATTATAGCCCTTATACAAAGTGATTCGCAAGCAGTTTCGGCAGCGTCGTTGATACCACAGTAAAAAAAGGCTATAGCCCCCCCAAAAAAAATCATCACGCTACGCCTATGGCCGCCACTGCCAATAATGGTACTGTAATACTGTATAGCGTAAAAGTCTATTAGTTTTAATATAATAATATAATAATTTATGTCATGTATATACTTATAATATTTATTTATATATATATTATAGCGTAAATAACTGTACAAGTATTGTTCGCGCCGAAAGCTAATCGCTTATCGTCACGCCGATATGCTCGACGATGCCGTCCTAATCTCTCTCTCGTCTTCTTCACTCCACTCCGTCCTCTACGTTTTAATTGTTAATATTATTATACTATCTATATATTTATATATTTATTCTCTTTGTTTTCCGATTATATTAATTAATTATTGGTCGGCCTTTTACCGCATATGTTTTATTATCATAATTTTTTTCACATCTTTTTCGTATTACTGATTTCTCTTATTATTATTATTATTATTATTCTGCGGCCAACGCCCTTTTTTTTTGTTGTACATTTTTCTTATATATATATCTTTTTTATACGGTCGCTCTTATAGCACCTCCCTTTTTTTTTGTGAGTCTAAAAACTATTGTAACCTTATATAATCATCTTTACGTTGTTACGTATACCCTAAATTATATCACCTTTGTTATTGCATCTCGGTGTCATTGCGACGCAAATATTTTAGTACCTATATTATAATTATTGGGTATTACACAACAATAAAATAAAACGACTACGTATACAACAGTTGAGTGAGTTTTCTTCTTATTATTATTATTATTCTGGTCACAAATGTGTGATTAAGAGCCGTACAACGTCGTTGATATCAACTCACTCAACTGTAATTGCCCATCCTGAGACAACGCCGGTTTTGGGTCTGCCTACTCTTTCGTCGTCATCCATGGTCGCTGATTATTCCGCGTAAGTCCACCAGCACCCATTGTGGGTTGTGTGAGAGGCCGCCCCGGTCGTCCAGTTGTACAGTCATCAGCCCACCAGTCACCAGCCCGCCAGCATCTGCCTTAGTTTTTAAGTAGTTTTAAGTTGTCCCCTATTGATAGTTCCCCCATGTGGTTATTGCACCAGACTGGATCGACCACAGGGCCCCTTGGCTCCATTAAATAACTTGTATTGTCCTAGTTCCCTTATATCCCATATATATTTCTTCCCGTTCCTCCGCGTCGACGTCGTGCGCAGAAAATTGCCTTCTTGCACTTTATAAGGCGTTCAAATATATTTGGTTGCCTACCTGCCACTAGTCGGCGCTTTGTTGTTAAATTTTAGACTTGGCCGTTCTTTGGGCACCTTTATATTATCGGGCATTACCGAGTGTCCTTCGGGAGCCCATAGTGTTGGGCGCTTACAAGTATAAATGTATATGTGTGTACAGTTTACTCAGTTTACTGTAGTAATAAGTACAGTGGCGTATTTACGGGGGGTGATATATCACCCCCAGAACCTTTTTTTTTTTTCATTTCACTTTTCTGATTTTTCTTTTAAATGCTTGAGCCGTAAGTCCGTAGGTAACGGTATTCTTAGTATTAATTATGTTATAAATAGTAGTTAACACATTAGAGACGTACCGTCATAATTTAAAAGTTACATGGTTATGTTTATGATTTTAAAGTTATATAAAATTATATACTCACACAATTGTTTTCATATAATAATCTATGGATAGGTAATATCGTAAAGATTATTTATATAAAAAGAATAAATGATTTGCTCCTCGTGGAGCGTCTCTGGAATTTGATTCGAATCGCCTATTGGCTGTTAATAATAGTTGTTTTCAATTAATAATTTTATCAAAATAATTTGTAAAATAATGTATAATATTATAAATGTTGGTATAGTTTTCAATAAAATCTTGTTTTATAAAATTGCACTTTTCGGAAACTGGAAAAGTATAATAACAAGATCCTCCTAGGAGAAATTTGAAATTTACAGACTACATTTTTGAAAACTATATTTCACCAAACGCTATGTTCCCCCCCCACCAAAAAAAAAAAATATTTGGGTACAGTTCACTGATAACTGCAACCGTACTACTAACACCTGTGAAAGTTTTCATTCAAAACCATAGATAATATATAATGGATAGGCCATCAGCCTTCTCGGTGCGTTCCCAAATGATAAGCTATGGGGCAATACATTTGCCCGTTGGTTACTACTGGTAACAATGGTATAGATGGGGCATATACCGAAACTTCGGGAACGCTGCCCCATGGGTATTTAGTATAGGGATGGCCTATCCATTATATATTATCTATGTTCAAAACTAAACATGTCGTTCTACACTAGCCATCCTAACATAATATATAACTTCGTCGATGTGTTACTACAAGTTCAATTTGAAATATACATAAAATGCAGAAGTAAAAATGTAGGACAAAGAAATTATGTTAAAAATAATCTTTCATTAGAGGACAGATGACAAAACACGAGCTAAAATAAATACATAATTTTGATTTAGTTAAATCGTTGAGTTTTCAGTTATTGTCAAAACACTAGTAAATGAAATTATTATACAATATTATTAGGTAATAAGCCAATACTTTTATTTTTAACATTATTATTATTATAATATACCTAATAAATTCTTATAACATAAAAAAATGTAATTAATACCTACATGAATGCTTTTATTTTTTTTTACGACAAATACTAATATAAGTACGACAATTTATACTATAAAATACGTTGTATTATAATAAATACGTGTATTGTGATGTTTATATATTATATATATATATAATATAATATGTAATATATACATTATTGAATTGACCGCAATTCGTACGTACCTTTCATAAACCTGGATTGCAACTCATATGTTATTTAGGGATTGGGCTGCAAATCACCAACACCGAATTACTTGAATTAAATACATTTATAACAAACGTTTTTAAAAAATTTAAATCACTGATTTCGATATTTTTATGTTTGTCAATTTCTGTTTTTATAAATATTTCCGTATTTTTAGACTTCAGGTACGAAAAAACTACAGAGTACTTCGAAATTTTATATAAGTTTCAATTTGAACTTTTTTTACTACAACCATAAATTGAAATATGTTTGGATGTGCGGAATAAAAGCAACTGTTGAACTTGCTATTCATGACTCACAGTAATAAATTAGTAGTTTGTTCTCTACTACTGGTTTATTCAACCAAAATTGTTGGTGGAAATGAGCTATCTTTTCCAAAAAAACAATTTTAATGTTAGTCCTATTTCGGAATCATTATTTTTAAATTCTTTTGAAAGTCCTATATATTTATATAATATATTATATGTTATAATAATATTAAATATTTAATTTATATTATATCGTACTTTGCTTTTTCGAAAATCTTTATCGGGAACCTATTCGGACATATGCCGCCTACCTAGAATATCGGGAACCAATTCGGATATACAGCCAATTAAATAGTTGTTATTATCGTTGTTGGCGGTTCAACTTGGGTCCGTCGCCGTACCAGCAACCACATAACAAGTCACCCAAACGTAAGTCCGCTATCAACGCATTGAGTGTTGTGTGGGAGGCCGTCCTGATCGTCAAGTCACCGCCGTAAGTTCGTCAGCAACAAAATATTGCGTGTTGTGTAAGAGGCCGCCTTAGACGCCGAGACGATATTCAGGTGCAGTTTCCGCTTCCGACCACGCCATCGGTATGTGGAAGCTTATACCTAATTTTAAGTTGGTTTTGAGTGTCCCTTTATTGTAATAACGTCCTGTGGTCATTGCACCATACCGATTCGACCACAGGGACCACATCCTTATTATTAAACTGCATCATCCCGTTTTCTCACTTTTTTCATGTTTTTCTTTTTTTCCTCGTGTCATCGCCGCCATTTTCGTGCCACTCACTGTCACGACAGTTAAGTTGCCTATCGATTTATAACAGGCGCAACCGGTCGGTTGCTTACAAAAGTCAGAGCCGGGCGCTCCACCACGGTCTCTACCCTACAGCTAGTTATTTTATAAACTGTGTTATGAAAACCCGTTTAGACCTATAGTGCGGTATGTCTGTATTGCTTCAGTCACGCACGGGGTGGTGGTATGGCCATTGTTCTCGAACGCTGTCGCTATACCTTAGCAGAGCAGCACATGACGACTGTAAATTTACGATTTTTCTAACAAAACACATGTTTTTGTACTTCCCATTTTCCTCAGCTCTCGTTAGTTGTAGAAACATGATTTATACACAAAAATAAACTTGAGAAGTTTCTCTAGAGGACTGCGTTCTACTTTTTTGATATATTATTTTTTCTATTTTATACAATTTTTTAAAAATTTTAAAAATTTCGAAAATTTCAAATGAAAATATTTCTGGTTTAAAAATAAAATCAAAAACGGAACTAGATCATCTAGAGGAACTTTTAAAGTTTATTTTGATGTATAAATCATGTTTCTACGACTAACGATAGCTAATAAGGGAAATGGGAAGTACGAAAGCATGTTTTTACGGCCGAATTTCGCTACCAGAACGGCCTCTTAAGTCTAATTAAAGTAATTATTATTAAAGTATTAATATGAATTATTATAATTTTGATTTTTATTTTAACATCATTTTTTAAATTAAATATCTTTAACGCAATATTATTATATGATTATAATTTATTTGCAAGAAATCCTAAAAAAAAGCTAAAAAGCTTAAAAAATTGTATGGGTTCCATGATAAAAGTGGACATCAAACAGGGTTTCACGGGAAAAAAGTTTAAAAACACTGATCTATATCATTGACTTCGCTGCTGTTCTGGCCATATAAAACGAATGAGCGTTTTGGGTTTGAAAACAACCCCGCAGCCATTATTAGGCTTATAAATATAAGATATTATAAAACCTAATAGTTTATATATAAACTATAGTTGGGACCAAATACACAACCCTGTGTAACGATGAGATGTGCGTTAAATACGCCAAATCAAAACGTCTGTTTGAAATCGATCAGCTTAGAAAGAAAACACCA
Organism: Schizaphis graminum; assembly: GCA_020882235.1. Taxonomy (NCBI): domain Eukaryota; kingdom Metazoa; phylum Arthropoda; class Insecta; order Hemiptera; family Aphididae; genus Schizaphis; species Schizaphis graminum. The sequence goes on along the minus strand of CM037032.1, from coordinate 117,064,798 downwards.
GTCTTATTTGTTTTAATCCCATCCCAACAGTATAATTTATTGTCCACTATATCCAGACATAACGCACTGCAGACTTTTCAAGTAGCATATGTACACCAAAAACATCTGTCAATAATATATTCCAATTTCAAGAATGTCAAATGGGTGGTATTGTGGTAATGCTGTAGGTAAGTATTGCATAGTATAATAATTATGCGTTTGTGAGTATTGCGATGGTAATATACTAATATCATATGAAAAAAAAGCGGGTAAGTGCGGGTATCCCTCTGCTATATATAGGGGGTGGGGTGGACCTCGGACTATGGTAGGTTAAATTTGAATGCAATGATAGGTATCATTACAAATAGTATAGTTACTATATGTTACTATAGTTACTTTATAGTATCTGTTTATTAATAAAAAAAGTATTTGGCCAACATACGCATTATGAGCGTATGAAATTTAATTTAAATTTTGACATATTTCGTATAAATTCGAACTTTAAGCATTTATAAAAAAAAATTTTGACTAACGAAAAAACTTATAAGAAATCTTGTATTAAATTTTCAAGATTTTCTGGCCACCCAAAAAATTTTTATCGGCATTTGAAGAAAAAAAAACTTAGAAAAGTCGAAAATTTCAATTGTCTATTAGTAGCTTAAAAATGGTCAAAATATTTTGAAAATTTCACTGTAAAGAGATAACCATAATATAAACATTTGGTGAAAATTTCAAGTATTTACAATGATTCGTTTTTGAGTTACAGCAAAATCAAAAAATCGATTTTGTCGAAAAGTGGTTTTTCGTAAAATTTCCGTTTTTCTGTCACTTTTTTTTGTTTTTCTCGATTTTTTTGAAAATTGTTTGAAACTGTTTACTTTCCTAACCCCCCAAAGTACCAACTAGATGAATTTTCCTATTCAAAGAGGGGCTGAAGTAAAAAATCGGAGCATTATTACTGCTCCAAATGTTGTCGTCAGACACAAAAAAAAAACACATCATTGTAAAATCAATACATTCATCACTCCGTTCAGAATCTAACATCTATAAAATATAGTGTTTTTATTCTGTTTAATACACGTATGATATGTAACGCGTAATACATGAGTCATACGTAAACCCATTATGCGATTTAATAACAGTGTATTTATTATTTTAGTAAATTTATTGTTGTTAAGGGCATTCGATACCGTAATTTTCTGTTTTTTGTCTAACGCATGCATGACATAGGATTTTAGACGAATCTTTTGACAAATCTTACCAATTGATCCAATGAAGTGATAAGAATTCTAAAAACAGATTTGAATTTGTCATTGAGTCTACTTGAAATTTACTTTCTCAGATTTTCGACTTTTTGATTTTAACTTCTCCAAAAAATTGAAATAACGCAATTTTTAACTACTCTTTTTAACATAATTTTTTTAGAAATTTAGAGGAAAATATCAAAAATGTGAGAAAGTCGATTCCAAATAGACTTGACAACAAATTCAAATCTGTTTTCAAAATTCTTATCGCTTTATTAGATCAATTGGTATGATTGGCAAAGAATCCGTCTAAAATCTTATGTCGCGCGCGCATTAGACAAAAACAGAAAATCACGGTATCGAATCCCCTTAATTCGATTCTCCGACTACAGATAAAAAACATTATAGAACCGTCTCTTGGATCAAATATAAATTGCAGATTTATTATTTGCTATGTCACGTTGCTAATAAGTCTGTGATCTGTGATATAATTACATCATGTACACCTTCAATATCATAGCAATTGACCAGTTGTGTAGGTACCTACGATATATTGTACTTGAAGACGTCAAAAATTATAAAATAAATAATAATAATAATATACGATCGAGTGGGCCGCGCGCTTATTATAATATGTAATCCAAATGTAATGAGATCGTTTTGATATTGAAAAAGCGTGCTGCGAGTTAATTATTATACGTTTGATACGTCTCATTATAGTTAAAGGTGGACAATAATTTTAATCGCTCTTGACAGTTGTTAAAGATATACGTACGTAGTCTAGTGAATTATTGTAATAATGTAATGTGCGCGGTACAGGCGTAGGTACAATTACGGCAGTACGATAAAATTGATAAGCTACTTCAGCTTGTGTTTTTATCAAGCCGCCTTTCTGTGAGTTTAGAGTCTTTGGAAATTTAAAAACAACACAATTATAATATTATTATAATAGTGCTACGAGCATATTTTGCGGAAGTCATTTTGTAAATTACATCAATTCGTAACTAATGTAATTCCTATATGGTAGTGGTATAATAATAGCTGTATGATAATAATATTATATTATGTGCTCGCAGTGCATAGATGTACATATTATTGAAGTCACGACATCTATCTATAAACATCGTCGATCGCGATCGTCATATAATCGTTATTGTGGACTGCAATCGGAAAGATGTATAATAAGCCTTTCGTTACGGTTAAATCGCATCGATGCGATATGTATTTGTCATTATTATTATTATTTTAGGCATATAACTACACGCGTATTATATAGCAGAACATTCATTATGCAATATAAGCCGCGCACCTTATACGTTTACGCACAAACGCGATAATATTGTATATTAAATAGCCGGTAGATACCTATAGAGTACAATTTATTATTGTACACACCCACAAACATAGGTATACACGGATCCATGTATTTATGGCGTACATAGGTAGATAGTGTAGTGCTGAGCATTATTTTGACCAATCCGGATTACGGATTACAATTATTTAATCCGGATTTCGGATCAATCCGTTTTATCCGGATTCACGGATCCAATCCGTCGATTCGGATTTCGGATCCAATCCGTCGATTTGGATTCACGGATCCAATCCGTTGATTCGGATTTCGAATCCAATCCGGCTTTCTTGATTTTTTTTATATGGTTGTAACTCAATGTAAATACTTTAAATTTTCACTAAATGTTTATGTTAGTGTTGAGTTTTTTAAATTTTAAATTTAATTTTTCTAAGTATTTTTTTTTTTTTTGAATAAACCGGATTTATATCATAATCCGGATTGGGTATTTTAATCCGGATTGAACGGATTGTTACTTTTGTTTCAATCCGGATCAATCCGAATCGGTAATCCGGATATGGATTGATCCGGATTTTGTGCTCAGCACTACTAGATACTATGCAGTTGCATAATGTGTGTGATCAAAAGTTACGTTAATTACGTTAGCGACTTCTCATATTGTCACAAAAACGATTATTATTAATATCGGAGATTTGTCATTGATACGCGTTCATATCACGCACGACGGCCAGACGATGTTTTACGTCGAATATGTTCGATTTTTTTAATGGGCAGAAAACCATTACAGACCGAGTATAGGTATAGGTACTTCGTCTGTATAAAATATATTGTATACAGATGCGTAAATCGTTCGTTATCGTAAATGTTTTTTAATCGAAGTACCTTGTGATTTGTACTACAGTATACATAGCACACAACACACATATTATATTTTAACAATATTATTATAATATACGCAATTCTATCGCATAAAGACTTCGCCGTAACCTTAAATAATGATATTACTATTCTGAACTATGTCCGGTGTATATTGTGTACCGTACCTATATATTATAATATATATTATAATGATGCACGGAAGAGCGAGTGTTTTTTCCGGCACTGTCTGTACTCCTTGGGGGTACTCGAAATTTTTTAAGGTTAGGTTAAAGTCTGGCCAACATGTATGTAAGTCTTTAAATTTTTTTATATGTATTTTAGTTTAGTAACTAAGAAGGGGTACCCAAAAAAATGTATTGATAAAAACAGGTACAATGATTATAAAAGTTTGAGAATCCCTACTCTATACGATACAGCGGGCTCCCATCTGTCTTACAACGGCTATCGTTTTTCGATATTTTTGCATGACATTTCGATTTTCCAATTACAGCTCGCGACTTTGATGTACTATAGGACACGCGGGATAACGACTACGGGACTCTAAAAATCCCATTGCGTTTCGGCAACTCCATAAATCTATACGAGCAAATAACACTCTGTGGGGGCGCCCGTTTGAATAATCTGCAGCGCGATTTCAAAATCTCGAGGATGCAAGCGCAATAATATTAAAAAAAAATCGATTAACGAAATCTGGACGAAATCTAGATCTATTATTACTGTGACTTTCGAAATCTCAGTGGGTGCACCGTCGTGGCACCGCGTAAACGCACCGTTATTGTAATGGATGATCGTTTTGATTTATATTTTGAGACGCAATCGCGCGTTTCCAGTTTAATGTGTTGTAATACACATAATCGCCGGACGTATTATAATACGCGTAATATAATATCTGTTTACTGGAAATATAGATTTTGAAACGCATAGAATAATAGGGTGATCGCCTATTCGCGCTTAATGTTTATAGGTGCAACGAGCCTACGAAATGCACTGCAAAACCGCCGAAGGTCTCACGCTAAATTTAACGAGATCAGTATAAAATGTATAATAATAAAATTATATGTATATGCGGAGATATACTAAAGCGTTCGTACTATATATTTAGCTGCGAATTATTCAAAGTGTATTTTCTCGAGTTATTACTTTGTTCTGTATGTTTATTATTTTTCTTAGATTAATAAGTAGATTTCAAATATCACAGTAAACTTTGTACCATTATTTTTGTTCGTGAAATCCTGTGTAATTATAACTTCTGGGATTAACGGAATAATTACCTACAAATTACAATTAACAATTATTTTCCTTTTATATAATAAAATATCTTCACCAACAACAAGCCATGGTAAAATGTTATTGACTTAATTGTTATAGCCCTAACCACTGCGTTTTAAATTACTTATATATTCCCATAGTTTTTATAATTCATGAGTTTTTGTGGAATTATTTAAAAAAATAATAATACATTGTGAATTCTCGTGTCACATAAAATTTAACGTACCACGGTCGTTGTTTTTGAGGATTGAATTTTTTTATAAATTTATATTTTATATCTTAATCAACTTAGTATCACTGATTTGATCAAACATTCATCAAAAGTCTTGATCCGGTAGCATATACGAGTAATAATTATAATAATGTATGATGGACATTGGACATACGTTTTTTTTTATCTTATTTCCGATAGTTATATTGTTTTTACGCATTCACGTTTATGGGTTCAATGAATGTAGAATTTCATTTCTTGTAGTTTTACAGTTTGTATATTCATATTATATATAATATATATATTATGTCGTATATGTCTATTGCATAAATAATATGCATATATACGAATATGTAAGTTAAGGTTGATAAGGTAATGATGGTAGTGAATTTTTATATTCATAAAAATATATTGTGTACTATTAAAGAGAATGAATTATCTTTTGACAATTTACACAATTGTAACATAATATTATAATTATAATTTATAGTTAATCACAATTATTTGAAAACTAAATATGAATAGGTATATTTTTTGAAAATTCTTGTAAAATGGACGTTACGTCGTTACTAAAATATTTTATAGACAAGTTCTGTAATCGTACAAATTAAATTTAAATAAATATAATACTGATTATATTTTGTAAAAGTCCTTGTATAGGTCTTGTACAATTGTACAGGTACTTAAGTATCTAATAATTATTTAGTATCTAATTATTGTTAATTTATTTATGGCATCCCAAAACATTTTAACTTGTAAGGAAGTATAACAATAAAATTACTATCTACTTATTTATTATCAACGTACCATAGTGAAATTTAAAATGTAACCGTACCGATATTTGGTTAAATAATATCCAAAATACTTTATGTAAATATATTTTTATACTTACCAACTAAAACAAAATAAATGTTTGAGTTTACCGCTAAAGTCATACCCTAAGCAGTCTAAACAATTTAACTGACACGGCGTTAATATATCACCCATTTGCTGACAATTTTAATACAGTAGAAAACAACGAGAACTAATTTTATTTTGAATTTTTGATTCAACAGATGTAGTTGTATACAAAATGTAATTACAGCGATTGTAATTTTTAATAATGAAACCATATAGTAGTTAAAATAGTTATGTGCTGTTAAATAATCTAAAGACAGATTATTTTATTAATATGTTTGATAATTTATTCAAAACAGTTTTGATATCGCATATTAAGTGCTTTATAGTATGTTCTACAATACTGCAGGGAGTAGGTGTATACCTATTTCTTTGTTAATTTTCGAATTTCGTATCTCATGTTGTTTGTATTATTTACAATATTATTTAGATACCCTTAAATTAGTTTGGACTATATCTTTGCATAGTTTAATCACCCATTTCATGATTATTGATTAACGTAGGTTCCTCTGTCCAACATAAATAAATAATAATCTTATTATATGGACATACGGCTATAAACTGCATTGAAATTTGCAAATCACTTAAAATTTGGCTGGCTTTTGGATTCGAGAAAAAAAAAACTGTCGGATTTCAAGATCGTGTTGAACGTGATTCGTTTTCAGTCGCGACCATATACCGCGTGCGGTCCTCAAAGATGTTTGTAGGTATAATTTAGTATTTATACGCATACTCATATTATTATACCTAATACCTGTGTATATAATAATACTAGGACGACGACCGCATATTTGGGATTGACGAGACTTAATGTTATATAATATATATACACACTATGTTCCTCTCGCACGTCGTCGCCTCATGATGATTTCGACGAGGATTGAGGGGAGGGGGTATCATGCTCGAAGAACAATCAAATTTTTTTTTGGGGTGTCTAGAATTTGTTTTTCATTTATTTTTTGTTTTTTTTTTTTTTTTTAAAATTTTCGTGCTGCCGATACGTCAGGTGCTCTTGGCGGCCCACTTTTTTCCCGCGGGTACTCCAAGGCGACGGCGCACAACAACAACAATCATTACGAAACTGGTTTGCCCGGGTTACAGCGGCGGCGGCATTCAAGAGCATAATGCTGGCCGGTCGGGGCACATCACATGCGCTCGTCAGCAGCCGCACACTCACTATCATACTCGCGCGCGACGATCGTCCGTCCCGTTCCGTCTCGTCACGTCTCGCGCACGCTCCTCGAACTCTGTCGATTTACTAGACAATTTTTGATATATTTTATCAGTTGTCAAACACCTATCCACACATATTTAATGTTAAAAAGTCGTAAACGGATATGTAGTATTTCGTGGTATTAACCGTGTATACCTCTACATAAAATTGCTGTAAACGCACTCATCGAGTATCGGCTTGCGGGGTTAATCGTATCAATTATATGACATTTTTTGACGATAAACGTGAAGTGCGATCCACGAGGTTGTACTTTGTAATACGGGATTGTGAGTTAATCTGTGAAAATACGACCAGTGTAAGCGTTGTGGACTTTTTTTCGTTCTTTGGACTATTTTTTATTTAAACATAATATATAATAATATTATATTGGCACCGTTTACTCGTTTTCGTTTATGTGCGTGCGGATAAAACGTATTTGTGTGTGTGTGTGTCCCTTGCAGCGGTCGCATAAATGGTTAGGAAACCGAAAGACACGAACATGGTAAGCACATATTTTATTTTATTTTATACATAGATCCGAGATATTGACAGATTATATGCACCACTTTATGTGCATGTGTAAGAATATTGTAAATTTATTTTATTACCTGTCATATTATTATAAATGTCCAATGGGGTTAAAAACTCAAAGCGTGTTATTTGACTGAAAAAGAGCTTAGTAGCGGAATAATATTTACCACTGCGTTGCATAAACATTTATACTCTGTAGGAATAGTGGCTAAAGACACGAATCGTGTAATGCAAAAGTTTTTAAATTTGTTAAACATTTTTAAGTGAAACTATTTTTTGAATAACTATCTCATAGACATAAAATAAACAAAAAAAACGTATATATTTAAAAAAAATTAAACATTTATTTAATGTTTTAATTATGGAATAAATTATAAATAAGCATAACGATTTGATCCATATAATATATAACCTAGTATATTATATTATTGCTAATATATATTTGTTATTAAATATCAGATATTTAAGTACAACTTAAACTTGTTTACATTTATATTTGTTATTTTGTTATGCTGTATCTTGTATATAAATTATAAATATTATTTACTAATTCTCCAACAATCTCAACATATCATAATTATCGAGTTGTAACCGAGCCAAATATTCTAATACTTTTATACACGTTCTACTCATTTGCCATTTTGTACAACGATAATATATCGATTTGTTTTATGTATATTACATTCCGGAAATACTTTATTTAATCTGATAAAATATGTATGAAACAGTTATACCTATTTGTTTTTAAAGTAATAATCTAAATACAATATATTTTTTTTGAAATTGAATTAAATTTAAAAAATGTAATACAATACTAGAATAAGTGTGTTCTTCTAGTAAATATTTGTTTATTTTAATAAAATCGTAACTATGTAGGTACCAGTTATATTTTAACATATTTATTATCATTATCAATCATATTTATAGCAAGTTTAAGTTGATGTTATAAAAAATCTATTTTACTCAAATACCTCTAATGTTGTTTTGGTGATTTAGTCTGTTTAGAATGTAAATTATGGACTCAAACGTTTATATAACTATAAAAACTATATAATATGTGGTTTAATGAAAAAAAAAAATTGTTTCATAATATAGAATACTAGATTGTATTACTTAAAGTAATTCCAATAAGTGTATGCTTATTAATTGATTAAAAATAATTCATTTTTTACATAATTATACGTAGTACATGTATATTATGTTGTACTTACTTGCATTATTTATTTCATAAATTATTACCACTGGCCAACGTTCACAACAAAACCGCTATTTTATGTGAAAATGCAAGAATGTGAATTTAATTGCTTTAGCCCAGTTTTTATTAAATGTCCGTAGCGAATAGATGGGTACCAGATTTCAAAGATAAAATATGTCAGCACATTATAATATTATACATGCTATATATCATATTATTTAACGTTTAAAAAGGTTGATATAATATGGAAATGAACGAGTATGATATGATTTATTGCTTTTAATTCTTCCCCGTGATTAAAGACAGAATATTATGTTACGTGTTTATAATGTAATTGATTATTATTATTATTATTACCTACTCAGTATGATCGGCGAACATAAAAATAAAAATATTGTGCTATGAGTAAATTGTTTATTTTATGTTAGAAATTCATTAGTGGTTTTCTTTATATATACATCTACAGTATGCAATTATTTACAAATTAAACAAGAGAAAATATCTCGTACAAATAAAATGATAAATAATCTAATTGAGAGTCTTGAAACACGTATTATGAAGCTTAACTATTACAAGTATTATACCATACATGTTATCGAATATATCGAGACAATGAAATATTAATACCCTCTTATTAGGGGTGTGCTAAAACCGTATTGCAAATAAACTCAAGGTTACAAGCAGTACTACTAATGATCGCGGCCACATACGTATAATTACTACCTATATATTATTATGATTTGGTGGCGAAAAAGAAACATCGAAAATAAGAGGTAGAATATATGCACACGATATAAGTATAGTTAGGCTATATTTAATATTAACCCATACCAGCTAGTTAATCTCAGGTATGTTACGTACCTACTTACTTTACATGTAGTCATTTAGCCATAATATACGTATAACGTATGAACAAATATGTACCTATTATAATTTATTATTGTTATTTTTTATTACGTCTTCTACTAAGCAGTCATATTAGTACTAATATATATTTTTTTTAACAGTTAGCTTACAACAAAATAATATACAACGTGTATGCTTATAAAAATGGTATGGGTAATAAGAATTTCTAAGTAGTAATCATTATTTAATTTTTATTTCTTGTAACACGTGCATAGTAGATATAACGCGACTCGTTTGCTTTGGTAAAAACGATTAATTTTATATTGACGAACGTTATTTTATGTATTATGACTGTATACGTGGTAGGCCATATAATAACATTTGATACATCAAATGAATTAGATTATTGAATAACTTTCGGGTCCTGTTCATAAATTATATACCTACTGATTTTACGCAATAATATTTTCTAATCGACGAAGAAACAAGACGGGTTCATGATAGGGTAAAATTTAAACTTTCTCGATTAAACATGCGATGCTAAATAATTAAAAATGAATCATAATTCCGCATTGCTGGCATTCATTTTACTTGGAAGTGTAGTCCTAACAAGGGAAATATTCAATGAAAATATTTGTGACAAATTATAAAAAGAAAAGGCACTAAAACTACAAAATAAACTTGTGGTTATTATTATTATGTGTATTGTATAGGTATATATTTGTATGTATTATTTTTATGCGTAATTTAAATTATTAAATATTCCCACGTGTTTGTAAATAGAGTATTATAATAAAGAAGGTTAAGTAAATTTCATGTACTTAAAAAATAATTTCATGGTTTATGCATATTGCCGGAAGTTATTTCTAGTGTGCATTGGAGTTGAAACACTTTGAATGTTTATTTGTTTAACAGTTATTTATTCCACTAATTAACATTTAATTGGAAAAATTAATCTTGAAACTTTAATAGAATGTCAATACAATATACTTTGCTTTCAGTATTTTAGTATTATGTTAAGCCGAGTGAATTGTATATTGGTAATATATATAAAACCATACTTCTTTTTGTTAAATGAATGTTTTATTGCCATTTAATACAACTGGACAGCTCTGAGTACACAATGAATAAAAATGTATTTTGTTTCTAACAAAAACTGAATTAAACACATTTTATTTATATCTGTATAAAAGAGTTTCAAAATATTTGAACGTTTCTCATTTACCGTTTGTACATATTGTACAAGTACAGTTTACTTACACTACCTGTAAATAACTTTCTTTAGAAAAAAAAAATTCTTTCAATCAAACGTACAAACATAAATATATAACAGCTATAGAAGCAATATACTTGTAAATATAACTTAGAAAATTTAATTCAAACAAAGAACAGTGGATCATTGTTCGTAGGTCATTCGTGATTAACTTGGAAATCAAACTACATAAAATGCAATACGTATTACATTTTCACCAATTCAATACCATGAAATTAATGTTTTCTTTCTGCAAAACTCAAAATTATATGTTTCGAACGTTTGTTTATACATGAGATGATATGGTATGCTGATAATGCTGTAAAGATAAAATATAATTCATGTACTACCATCAGCTATAGTTGTAGCTTTATAGAAAACTTTAAACAGACAAATAAATAATGGATTTTTGAGAAATATTTTCATGCACTGAAAACTATAATACATATTTTGTAAACATGGTTTATTATTTTATCTTCACTCGAGTAAACGTGTATTTATTTTTGTAGACTCTAATAATTTATAAACATTATAATATCAGTTCAATTTTTATTTTTTTATTAAATTCATTTCAACAATCTGTTTATAATTATATATTTATATTTATATGATAAAAATAAAAAAAAGTGTTGATAAAATTTACAATGACGGGTATTTATTAGTTTACGAAGTTCACTTACACTTGACCGAGGAAACCATTCTTTAATAGCATTTCTGTTACTTAGACATTAATGTAATCAGTGGGTTTTCATTAATACTTATTGGGCGTAGAATCTTCCATACTTGGGCAAGTTCATTAATTATTTACATTTTTAGGTCTTAATTATATTTATATACGTAAGGACGATATATGACATATTCCCAGAGCTCTAGACTAATTGTTATACATTTTAATAATATTATAATTATATATTATTATTATTATAATATTATAATTATATATTATTATTACTAATCAACGAAACCACGAAATGGTTTTTTCATTAATAATACAGAACATTTTTATGGTGAATTATCTTAGAATGTAATATAAGATAAAAAAATATTATATTATATTATTTATATTTTAGTATAATAAATCGTACTCTCGCAGTATCGCATTAAACTTTCCTTGTGAACTCTGCACGAGTATATCTCTTTTCGTTGCGTGGTTTTTTTTTATCGTCCCGTTACCGTCCGTTTACTGGTAAAATATCAAATTTTTACCAAAGACGACGTTCGTATTAATTATCCGCAGATTACAAATTTCTTCTCACCTAATCCATTAAAGCGTGTAATACGCGTTGTCTTTACTGTCATTATAACGCGGCGTATTTGTATATTACATCTTTCTAAAGTCGTGTGCATCACTGGATAATTACGATTCAGAATCACGTCATAATGTATAATATTTAAAAAGAGTACGTTTCTAAAACGTATATTTATATTTTCGCGAAAATTATACACCGAGAAGATGGACCCGCGTAATTTACTCCGGAGACCTAACGCTTAATCAAATATATTATGTGATACATAATACCGTATACCGTATAACCGTGTACGGTTCTCCGACCAATAATATGGTTACCGCTCGTTCGTGTTTGTTGTATAATTTCTACCTATCGGCAGTTATAGTAGCGACGGCACACCGAAATCAATTCGGTCGGATGGTGCGTGCAAATGTGCGCGCAGTCACTGTACGACGTACCTATATGTAGGTATTATAAGGTTCATATCTAAAGAGTTATACGCGCATACGCTGCCGGCCAATGTGTAGTCCGCCCTTTCGGCGGAGAAAAAAATAATACGGAAAAAACGATAATGTGCCAAAAAAACGCGTTTAGTGCCGACTCGGCATTCCAATCGTCTGCTTCGGATTACGGTTAACGCGAACTCGGTATAGGTACCCACTACAATGTTATGTTGTATATATAGGTCTACGTACAACAGCAGTCGCAACACATGTTGTATAATATTATTGTACTGGACGGTTGATAGGCATTATAATACATCACATTATAGGTACGCGTTATCGGCATGCATTATCGACGATGACGAACCGCGTAAACCGATCCGCCGTAGTTGTACGTACACACACACATTAATCATAATATATCGAAATTTCGCGTGGCACACATCCGATATTATAACAATATTATTATTGTGTACGCGTTACAAAAATAATACGGTCAAAACGCCTTGACAAACAAACAACAATATAATAATGATAATTCGATAGGCACAGCGCGGTATATAATAATAATAATAATAATATTGTAATATATACTCGATGGTCCAGAACAATGCTTGGCCCGAAACGGGGTCGATCCTGTGTAAACACTAAACATCCGTTGAATTATCTCCGGTCGAACTCTCGAGGCGTCAATTTATATCGATCTATTATGTGTATAATTTATACACTACAATATACATATATTATAAACTATCGTCTCGCGTTTAACGGTATTATCAATTCCACTTCGTATTATTATCATTATTATTCCTATTACGTTCGGTCGTTCTTTCCCCTCTCGTGCAACACGCAATACGCGTATATTAAATTATATTATTTTCAGCGCGAGCGAACGATGTGTGAAAATTGCGCGACGGTTTTTTTTAACGTCATAACGTCGATTTTACGTACTCATTTCTCGTAATTTCATCGTTAAATCTCCGATTGCAGTCGCCGTTTGGTTTATCGAATTTTCGTTAAACTGACAGATCATATTTCATTTATCGAGTGATTAATCGATCGAAATAATATATATAGGTAGGTACTTACCTGACGCTACCATCAATTTATTATAATATGTTATATTATATTACACGTGTTGTTGTTAATAATCTACCACGATAGATGGTTTAAAAAAGCTTTTAAACGGTTCTAGATTATAATAATGATAATCGAAATAATAATGTACGTTCCACATTATACATACAAATACTGCAAGCGATACGGCTACATATACATAGTGGATACGTGTTAAACGAACGCTCGAAGCATTCGTGTACCTACGATGGAGTGATTCATTTAACACTGATCGTTTAGCTGTGCTTTTGAAAAATAAATGTTTCTATGCCGAAATAGAATTTAAAAGAATATATACTACATATACTTATTATATTAATATTGATTGATTTTATAAATATTTTGAATTTAAATGATAAGAGGATCCCTCAAACGCTGTATTAATATATTCATAAAAACTTTAAATCCTCTCAAGAGACAACTATTTATTCAATCCCCGAATATGTAAATATTTATCTGATAAATTACAATTGTTTAAATAATTATTAGTTATCGAATTTTTAAATAAAATTAACAAAATCCAAGAAATCTATTTAATATACGTAATTATATTATATAGTACAATATTATTTAGATTATCTTCTGCGCGTCGATCGGTCGACCGTTTCCGAGACTCCGAATATAGGTGTTGTCGACGGGTAACGATATAGTTCGCGATAATAGGCAGCTATATACCCATAGGCACAAATAGGAGGGCGCTTAGGGGGTATTAGTACCCCCTAATTTTAAAAGTAGCAACCTCAAATACTTTTTTTTATAATATTACAATCAGTATAGGTAGCTATTATTAGCTATATTCATACCCGGAAAACGAGAAGATTAAACACCCTCAGTTTTTTTATTGGAATTGAACATACAATATAGTATTATATATATATATAATATGAATAACCGTATATAAATAATACGATCACTATTGCTATAACAATATAATATATCGTCGCGACCACGACATTAGTAACAAAAAACATTCGTAAGGCGTGCGTGTGCATATTGACGCGCGTAAACCTCTCGTGGTACATAACACAATGGGCGCGTTCGGTGGTGGTCGCAACGTCGGAAACGCCGTATGGCATAGGCACGACGCGCACGCATAGGTATATGCGTATATTAATGTATTATAATAATATATATAGGCGAGCGGGACGTGTGTCCGCTCTCGTCATAGGCGATGTGCCGCCGCCGCGGTGGGTATAGGAATCCGACCGACCGGCCTGCGACCTCGTGTGTCGGCGGCGGTGCCGCGATCAAGGGGTGTCTAGGGTATTGTTTTTGACTTACGAGCCGACCGGACTCGGACCTTGACGTCTGAAGGAGGTGTAACTACGCGTGTGCCTGTTGGTGATGGTATGTATATAATATATAATAGTCAGCTGTATAGGTACGCAGTGTATTTATGCGTTTTGTCCGTATATACGTATATTATATATTATGGTATAATATAATAATAATATAACTATATATATATATATATATATATATATATATATATATATATATATATATATTATGGTATAATATAATAATAATATAACTATATATATATATATATATATATATTATGTATAGTATACGTAGGTAATAGTGGTAATACGTGTACACTATATATGTGTACGCAATATAATAACACAGACGTTGGTTTTTGTTTTATATATTATATTATACCTGAAAATTTAATAAAACGTTTTTACTCCACACGTGACAGTAATGATTGATATCAATTTTTGGAACACATATTATAATAGTCGTTTTTTTTTTATATATATATATTCGAAATCTGTAAACTATTTTCGAGTTTTTTTTATAATAATATATTATATTCGATATATAATATTATTAAGGATACCTACACTTATAGTCATATAAAGTGCTCGCAGTATCGAAAACTACGATTTAGTTTTATTAATTTTGTAAAATTTCCTTTATTCACCGATGCGATACTTAGATTTTATTTCTATATTATGCATAATAAAAAATAAATAAAACGACGATATCTGAGTTTATTTAATTAATAACTTTACATTTTATTTTCTTATATTTATTTAACGAACTTATTCGTGCACGAGCGTTAAAGTCTTTGTAATCGCTATGTATATTATATTATATTGTATAACTATTAGCCAACTATGAATTTTTAACTCGCCTTCGCATATAATAGGTAGATATATTAAATGTAGTGACATTCCCTTAATATCGATCGTGTATATTGGAATCGTAAAATAAATAAATTTATATATATATATTATATATACATATACTTAATCTTATAAATGAACTACGCACTAATTATGTATATACAAATGTATTAGTTTATTTACCATAGATATTCGAGAGATACCAAACGGAAAAAAATTTAATATCGAATTTCAAGTTTTTCACACGCTATATTATCAGTATTGTAATGTTGTTTGTACGCGAACAAACGCATTGCTGCAAACGTTAATACAAGAACAATATAACTTTTGTGTGCATTATAATAATGATCGAAAAAATATATATATATAAATCAAGCAACCGAGACATACCTTACGTTTCAAGGGTGGGCAGTTGGAAATTTAAAAGTATAATAATATTATTTTTTTTTCCACCGGCTAGCCATCACTTACTTACCTTATATACGAACGGGTAGTCTGCGCATATAATATACATACGATTATACGGCAACGACAGTGAATTATTTTGAGGCGAATGGATGACGGACACAACTATATGGTCGTACACTATATAAATTTGCATTAAAAGTCCAATTAGCAGCCAATCGAATTATGCAGCCAATCGTATATGGACTTTCCTGGAAAGATCGACGATTTAATTAAAGTTGCAGGTAAGGTCTTAAAATGTGCAACGTAAATCACAGTAAAAAATTCGACGAGTTCTTAGCAATTGGACTTGAATTGGTAGGTGCGTCGATTTCGATCTATATAATCAAATAAAGACAAAACGCCGAACACTATACCTATTATAGCTATATAGATATGTATAATAATAATATATGTGTGTGTGTACAATAATCGAATTGCAAACGTGAAATTAAGCGTACGGTATATCGTGCACGGAATTCGATTGTTGGAAATGAATAGCGGTCGTGCGCAGACATATAACCATTACTTGCATCGTCCGCAGTGCGGTCTGCAGCGGGTCCACGAGCCAGCCTCAAAGCGCGCGATTATAGCTTAACCGCGAGATCGGATCGCTGGATCTAAATACACCGCTATCGTTTAAATAAAATAAAATACTTTCAGGCCAGAAGTGTTGTTATTCGACGACTTGTGCTTGTGAATTGAAAATAACGTAACCGAGGGCAAGGACATTAATCTTTTGTTTTAATGTTTTCAATACATATTACCTATATTGTTTTTCTTCCGAATTGGAGAAAGTCCCATATGTGCATGCATATTAATCAAGAATCGATATAATTACTTATATAATATAATTTGTAGTAGGTACCAATACAAATTCAAGGACGATGCACCATGGCGTGTTGTGCAAGGAAAATGCATACACTTATAATAATAACATATATATACAGTGTCATAATTATAATGCACACACTTCAAATAATGAAGTACCTATATATAATATGGCACCAAATCATGTAATAATTTAAAATTTAAAATTATAATTTTTAAAATGCACTTTGCAATTTAAATTCAAGGCGATTAACCTTCAATTGGACTTACGATCAGATAATTGAAGTATAAATAATTTCACGCGTTCATATATGAGTAAAAATAGGATTATTATTATTATTTTATTTTTTTTACCATACCTATTCGTATATTTTTGCGATTTGATTAACTATATTGATCGTTCAAAATATTTTATAAAAATTATATAATATATTATATAGAAACAGTTCTGTGGATAGAGTCGAGTGAAGAGCTCGTATTATGTTTCAAACTGCATTTCGAATAATAATGCATATATATATAGATACATACAAAAGGGTGCAGTATCCAATAGAACTTACAGGTCATGTGGGTTATGTTGTCTGCAAGCTGTTACATAATACGGTTCGTGTATTTATGTATTATCGTTTAAAGGCTGTCTGCAATGTGTAGTTTTTGTTATCGCCCACTTTCACGTGCAGCAGCATGCGATTCCATATATTCTACGAGCAAAGCGGCGCAACAACAATAAACTATATTATATTGTATTAAATAACATATTATAGAATACGAATCGGACGTTTTCGGGAACTACCTACCCAGTTAATCTTTCGATAGTTTACAATACACAGCACAACCCACGACACTCACATATAGACGGTACATAGTACATGTTGGTATATGAATATTCGTCTGAACACACACGACCACTATCGGCCGGGCGACACGCACTCTGTCATTTTTTCTCCCCGACCACAAGTCCTCGAATTACTTACCACACATACTTCAGAAGACTTACATACAGCTATTCTTTCGTGGTCAGCCGGGAGACGCAAAATAATGTTGTCAGGTCTTAATACAAAAAGGATAATCAACGGTAGACAGACTCAAGTTGCTTATAATAATTATATATATATACACAGAACGATTCACCAAGCATGCTCAACCTCATTTATTTTTTTAATAATGAATTTATTAAAACTTTTATTTTAAGTGTTTTTTTAATTCATGATTAATAAGGAGGGTTCTATGGCGATATGAACTCCTGGATATTACAACCATCCTTTTACTGAACATTATTTAATGGGTATTTTTTTTTTTTGAAAACCTTATTTAATTTAATACATGTTTTGAACAGTTTGATGGTTTAAATGCCATACAAATAGTCCTTAATAATTGTCTTAGGTACCTACCAAAATATAAAATAGATATATAATAGATTTAGTGTTTGTATATTACGACCGTTTAAAAAAATTAGAAATGTTGATAGATTAATATAATTACAAAAGTTTTCAGACTATCATAGGCAGATAGCCTTCATATTTTTAAAATCCACTATCGACAACTTTTTATCTTTAGTTACAAAGTTTAATTACTCAAAAACTACACGTTCGTGTTTTTATTATGACAATTTTCATTTTCAAAAAATTTTCCGCAATTATCATTTGCAGAAAAAGAGGAGTTCGTATCTCCAGAGGACACTTCTTAAGTAGTATTTATATTCTCAAAAATTTTAAAATGTGATTTTTAAGTTTATTTAAAAATTACAAAAAAAAAATGCAATATATTAAATTTGAGTTATTGAAGAAGAATAAAAAGGCGAGCAATGCGCATGCTTGGTGAATTATACTGTGTATATATATATATATACGAGTAGGAACAGTGTTCATCGCATCGTTATAATGATACACTAAAACGTGTACGTTCAAATTACTCGATGAATAGCTCTATAACAACTGTTGCGATGGAAAATCTCAGAATATAATATAATATGTATCATTCGTACGCCTAGTGCTACGTAACTAAAATCTATATTTATTTTAACGATAATATACACAATATGTTCGATACGATGTGCTGATTTTAAAATGTAGTCAAAGTGTATAATTATTTGTCGTGTAGGACGACTTGGATAATAATAATATTTAATGTTTATATATTATAATATAAATATTACTCATATAATATATATACATCAAACGTTTCTTTTTATGGTTTTAATACACTTCACACGATCCATAAAACCGAATTTTAAATAACAACTTGATATTAAATTATACTCACTATCGATACGAATTATTTACGATATGATAATGGTACATTTTGGCGTCTAAAAATATACATATAAATATATATAATTACCAACTGAGTGTGTTATACGCGAAGGTGATAATTCTTCGGTTACGAAATAGTAATAATTCCTAATTATATACGTTTATGCCTAGTGAGTTCTACTTCATCACAATTGTGAGCCGTGGAGAAAAATGTAAATTAAGGACCTTCAGAAAAACACCTGAAGAAACCATTTATTATACTAAGAAAACGCCGAAAGAACGTGCGGAATGTAGCTCGTGCGGTAGATATCGATATATCCATTCAGTATTTTTTTCATCTCGACACTATATAATATATTAGGTATATATATAGCCTACATAGACGTATATGAATTTATATTTATTTAATCGAAACAGTTCGATTTTTTTTAGATTTCAGGTATTCTAGACGAAATAGTTCGGCTTTTTGCAAACAATTTGCTGTGTAATTTTCGTTGTAGGTATAATAACTTATTAATTTTACTGTATGGTGTTTTTATTATCTGCACTTCAAGGATATAGCCGAAAATCCGAAATGGTCAAATTCAACCTCACATCTATTGATTATTTACACCGTCAGACCATAAAATTACGGAAAATTGGTACCGAAAACGTATTAGTATATTATTTCAATTTGCAGTTGTGTGAATTTGTACGTATATATTATTAGATTTGCCGAATCATACTTTTTAATTCGTGCTAAATATCTGTTTGCCTTGAAATGAATTGACCACTAGGTGTATATTATTTAATACGA
Organism: Schizaphis graminum; assembly: GCA_020882235.1. Classification (NCBI taxonomy): domain Eukaryota; kingdom Metazoa; phylum Arthropoda; class Insecta; order Hemiptera; family Aphididae; genus Schizaphis; species Schizaphis graminum. The sequence goes on along the minus strand of CM037032.1, from coordinate 117,044,727 downwards.
AATGTTCTTAGAATTAAACAGTATTTATTACATTATGATTGAGATGTAATTTATAGTCAGATCTTTAGGCTAGATTGAAATAACCCGTGTTTCTTTAATCAATAATTAAAATATAATAATTTCGTATATTTTTTTTCGCCAATCTACGATCTCCTTGCAAAAAATTAAAATTTATAATGGCTTTATAGAATAATTAATTAGTGGTTATAAGGAATAATACCGTGCACACGCAATAATATTATGATACTTAAATTAGCAATCCCACGTGTAGGGTCTGATACGCGCGCCGTACACGCTGCAGTACACTGTTCGTGTATCATTTAATCATCGATCATCGTACGAAACTACGTTATGGCTATTCCGGTACGTCCAGTTGTTCTCATAAATCACTTCCAAACATAATTTTAAAGGAGATGTGATATTTTATCCGAAACACACGTGTACTAACTGGCTATTATATTATAATACCATTAGAATAGCGGCATAGCTGATAATATACGTCGCCGATACAAAACGATTATCCGTTCTACGGCGGTAGATAGGTATATATATTACAATGTGCTTCCCTGTGGTATATAATATATAGCAGTAAAATATAATTTACCCCTCTTCGGAACGAGAAAAGCGGATCCCAAGGTCAAGGCGACTGCGCCGAGTATACCATAATAATATTATATAACGCATAAATTTACAAATGTTTGTATAAAATATAAATATATTACATTATTTATAAGTTTAACTTGAAGGAGCGGAACGTTTCACAACGCCGAGCCATCGCGCGCACCGTGACGTCGTCACGCAGAGCCCATATACATCATACCCACATTGATGAGTTACAGGAGCGGTATATGGTTTAGGTGACAGCATAACCACCCGCTGGGCCGTTGGTCTTTTCGGGAGTCCACCGGGGAACCTGATACGTGTTAGCGGCTAGAAAACATCGGAAATGTCTTCATTTCAATACTATTGCTAGTTGATGCAATAGCACCCGAAAGCTTATAAAATATTGTATATGCATTAATTAAAGATCTCACTCGAAAAACACTGACCACTTTCAAATATTATGTATATATTAATTCAGTTTACGTTTATATGGTATACGAGTCGACATTGTTTTAATAATTACAAATAGTAAAAAAATAAACGATTCAATTAATCAATTCGGGATAGTTTTATAACAAATTTATACGAATATTTCGACGTAAATGTATAAGAACTGTTGTATTTAAAATTCGTTAACATAAAGAATACTGCAGGACAAGTTGTGTAAAATTATGTTCTGAAAATATTGTATTTCCAATCATATCATCGATCTTGCAGTCTGTATTCAATTTCCAGTGTGGATTTTTAATTCTTCAAAAAACGATTATTTTCGTGTGGCATATTTCCAAAAAAATCTTCCGATCGTATGTTATAATATTAAAATACATTTTTCTGTTAAAATATTGGTAACAAATGCCAATGGTTAACGTATACCTACTGTTACCCCACTCATAATCCCACGTTCAAACATTGAAGTATAAATTATAAAAACAATGTATACATTAAATGACATTCTGATCAAAACACTTGGCTGCAGCCTGCAATACGGTTCATGTTATATTGCTAAACTTTGTTTTCAAAATATTTAATGTTTTGCCTTACAAATTAACAACTAAAATATTACTTCTAAAATGCAATGATAAATTGGAATTTGATTCAACACATATTGCCGGGGAAATGAATGTTATTTGATATCAAATAAATAATATTAAACAAGTCGTAGATATTATAAATATTAAATTGCTTGAAATATTTAAAGAGCCTTAACAAAGCAGGTACTTATAACATATTATATGATATTTTTTAACTATGACAAATTTACATAAACCTGAATAATCTGTTACTAAGTTTAGTATAATAGCATCTAAATTTATTACACGGTTACGAAATAATTCTAAAACATAATATAATAATCATAATTATAGTGGTTACGTATATTATATATATATATCAGTTATTAGACATTTTTATTTATTGTATGAAGACAACTATAATTGTTTAAGCTTTAAACAACAGCCTTCGATAACTAGATATATATATTCACCCACATTTAACTGCTAACCACACATTAATAATAAATATACTAGTAAAACTCCTACTTCATATTACGACCAAACTACATCTAGCAATATAATAGTCAATCACCGTCATTTAGTAATATGTTTAAATTTTTTATAAGTAAAATTTGTTTGAATACATTATTCAATCGACTATATCGACTGATAATTAAATTAAAATAATCTCAAATAAATACTCATACTATTTTAGTGGACCACCTATGTTTTGATTAAATTTTCAAGTAGAATTGTATTTAAAATATTCTAAACAGCTACTTTAAGATTTGCAATGTTGTTATTTAAATAGCAAAAAGACATATCATTATTTAAATGTAAAAAACTTTCTTTGAAATGAATACATGTAAAATAAGTACCTACTTGTATGTTTTATTAAATTGTTTAACTACATTACAAATGTATTATAGTGCTATTTGTTTTCTGGTGTGTAAGTACTATATTACTGAATGTACATAGTATTCACCGTTTTTCTATATTATATCATGAATAGTGTAAAAAATATATTATTTTTTTTACTTATCGTAAGCACTGTCTCTAAATAATAAAAAACAATTATACTCAAGTACTCAACACATTTATACAATATACAAATATAATGAATACAGAATAATTTACTAGGTATGTTCATCTTTGTTTTTCTCTTTAATACCTGATGAATTTATTTAAATTTTTTATTTAAGAATTAAATTAATTTATTCATTCATAATCATATTTATAGATATTTAAATCTTTATATCAATTAAAGAGTTTCCTATGGTAACTTTTATACTGGAATTTTAATAAAAATATAAATGCATTTTAAATATAGTGCTTATTACATTCAGACAATTCATTCAAATCATAAAATGTTAATTAATTAGTAAATAATACTAAATTATATTGCTTATAATATTTTTAAAGTATTATTACCTTAAATATCTTTAAAACTTATTATCCTGAGCTTATTATTTTAGTATACAAAATTGAATAATTAATTAACTAATTATTTCAATTTAGATTTTTTTTGACATTTTCAAAAAAATGTTCTTCTTTATTACTATTTAAAGCAATATAGGTGGATTATTGTTTTTTTTTTTAAAAAAATAAGTTTTGTATCACCGCAGGACATTCCATAAATAGTATAAAAAAATCTAATTAGTTATCTTAAAATGTAGTCCTTAAGTATACCTTAAAAATATATCAAATATCAGTTTTAATAAATTCATTATTATGGAGGATAAGAGTGATGTAAACATCCTTAGTGAACCATTGTGTATTTATATATAATCAGGGCTTCAAACCGTAATGATTTTTTGTGGTTAATGGTTTTAGTTTGTCTACTATTCTTATCGGTTTTAAAAACCGGTTAATATTGGTTTCATATTTTATAGTTTTTTAAAACCGTTTTTCAAATTAATAAAACCGGTTAATTTTGTTCTTTTAAAAATATAAGTATATATTTTTTTTTTATATATAACAACTTTATAGGTAGGTACCTCAAACAGATTGTTGTCATGATTATGAAATAATTTACACATTTTTAAAATTTAATCTTTAATTACAATATTGTCAATATTGTATAATATATAATATAGTAATAATGTTTACGCGAAATCAAACTTAAACTTAACCGATCACAGAATAAAGTATAACGTATAACACTCGTAAAGTCATAACGAACAATATAATTGAAAATTCAAATATTTATTATCGAATAATAGCATTGACGATAACACAATAATAAAAGGCGGTATCTTAGTTCGTGACTGCGTTATTGGTTATCATTAAAAGTGATACTATATTTTCTATAAATAGTGTGGTGGAAAATTAGTAGCCAGACCACAGAATATATACACAATAACTATATATATATATCTGTTAGCCAGACTAAAATATTAATAAATCGTGGTCCGTGCATACCACTATAATTTTTCATATTATTACAAACAACACAGTCAGAACAACTTAACAAAATCTGTAAAATTAAATATTATTATTCATAATTAAACATTTAATTATTTCCGTTTGAGAACTAAAAATATTTCTGGTTAACTATTTCGTTTTCGTTTTATAAAATAACTAATTGTGGTTTCGTTTTTGTTTTCGTTCGTACAAATTTTCCGATAAAACCGGTTAATAACAAAAACGGTTTTAACCGTTTTGAAGCCCTGTATATAATACATTGTATATTATACAAGTACTGAAGTGCGTATAAATACATGTGTCGTGTATACGCAGGTGAGTTGTTTAGCTCGGTCATTAGCGTATACCAACGCGGCATCCACTAAATTCCGTTACTAATTTTTTTTCTCTAAAACAACACCTGAATTTTCCACTGTTAACAACAGAATAATAATATAATGGTATTAGAGTCATTGTTTTCGTCATCACCCCATCACGTTTTATCCCTCAACAATACACCATAATAATATTATAATAACGATGATACAGGTAAATTCTTTCTTTTTGTTGTTTTTGTTTTCTTAATATACACCTGAACGAAATTACAGGTCGTTGCAAAAGACTCGAGAACGTTTGAATTCACGTCTTCACATTCACACCCCGACTTCCTGTTGGTCGTTGATCCGTAGTTCCCGTATATGATCCCGCGGCTTATAATATTTTGTATTCCCCATATTGGTCAAGTTCACACGGTATGACGGGGAAAACACGATATAGTAGGTACTTGATCTTTCGGTTTCGGATACCTTATAATATGCAAATATTATAATTGTCGACTGTGTGTGTGTGTGTGTGTGTGTGTGTGTGTAATATATATTAGTAATTACATTCGCGTGTACTCAATTAGCTATAATATGTATATATACTATATACATATAACATAATATCTCGATACAGTTTAATTTAAATTGCATTTTAATATCATAAACATAATGTTTAAATTACGACTACCGGTTTATGGTTTTAAATTTATAAATTTTTTTCACACTAAAAGCGGTTTTTTACTGATCATTAATGTAAGTAGATCATTTTATATATTTTATATAATTTATTCAGAATCGGCCTAATAGAGGTTACAATTTTTCTATAATGTAAATCGAAAAACGTTTCGCTTTACAGTTTTATCTTCTACTTATATACCTATTACCTATTTATCAATTACATGAAATCTATTCATTCGGGACCTTAACCTCAGAGTTTAATAATTGTTTAACTAAATAATTCGATTACATGTTTAAGGAACATCTATTATAATAATTATGCAAACCATTGGAACAATATAATATGTCTTAACAAAAAACCAATTTCAAGGCATAAAAAGTTGTTTACTTTTTGGGACGTGCTAGAGTATAATATGCAATTTATGTTATAAAGATCCACGAAACAATAATACCATTGCAGCAGTACATATTATGTAGCTTAATAAGACCCTAGACGACCAGAGGTTAAGGGCCATAGAAAAAAATCAACTGGATTCAAGTGAGCATGCAGATGTCTACTGACCACAATAAACACAAAAAAAAAAATCCAAGGTCATATTTAAGCGAGCTAGGATATCGTGAGATTAGGTACTATACAGGTACACTATCCGTACCCACCGTACGCGTATAATATAACCGTTAAGCTATGATATGGATGGGACCAGTAGGGGAAAATCAATGTTAGTATTACTTATATATAGGAATTGCTGCAGGAGTGTGCACAAACCTAATGCACAGAAACCCCCCCCCCCATCACGTGACTGCAGAGTTTCACAACAAATTGATGGTTTAGAGTTCTCTGCAGCCGGTAAACGTATAATTATAATCGGTCTTAGAATTGTTATTCTCGTTGTTGATAAGATAATATAATATTTGCATAATGCTAGCATACGCTGAACGTCTACGATCGCACAATGATATGAAAATACAAGCACGTATCATGTATATCGTTTTTTAATCGCATTCCGAAATAAAACATGATAATCTGATATACGTTGAATCGGACGCTTTACAAATATCAAGTATGCCGGGTATATCAATATTTCAGTGAGAATTGTTGAAAATATTTTATAGATTTAAAGCGGAAATGAATTGTTTTTTATTTAATCGATAAAACAATGCATTCGGGCGTTATATCGTTGCGTTTATGCTACCATCGTAAACTATTAGAATGTCACATACGCCTTTCCATAGCCCGTCGATATGGTAATTTGTATAATAATATTCATGGTCGGTTAAATTTATTGGCAAAATGTTGTTGGTTAAAAAAAAAAAAAACGTATTCGTCGTAGGACGAAAACAGAAAGTAACTCGATTCATTCACAGAAGAGCGCACGTGGAAAGTAGTTGCCAGCGGGTCACTGTTAATAACTATAAACACGTCGTCCAACTTTGTTTGGTTATAGAAAATCGTAAAATTTGTTGAAGATATATACCCGGTAGCCATGTCGTTTTCATAATGTGTATAGATATCTAAAATTCGTGTGTATTTTGATTTTGTGAAATTGATGTAGAAAATGCTAATATCGCATAATTGTATTGTAACTGCTGTTGTTAAAAAAGGTACGATAAACATTATTTATTTCGATTCATGTTTAATTCAACAATTTGATATTGAAATAACCGCATTGAAAATGATGAAAAAAATTTTAAGTTGCACATAATATACTTATTAAAAACGAGCGCGCGTAATAAATTTGTGTAATGTATTATAACGACTAATGATCGTACACAAAGAGTTGTTTCACGGGTTAAATGATGCAATTGAATACCAAATAAATATTATTTATTGTATCGGCTGCATATTAGTGGTAACCCGACATACACCATAAGCCATTACATTATTGTGGCAGTTATAGTATATACATTTCAAACAATAATTTATGTATATTGATTATCTCATACATAAGGTTGCCTCCATACGGTAGGTATAAATTGTGTGGATATTTGTACAAAAAAATTATAATAATAATAAAAATAAAAATAAAAAATGAGAAACATTTAACGCGATCGTTGATTCGTATCAGCACTGTTCACATTATAAAACCTGTTTGTGTTTTCGCTTTTGTCGTTACGAACACCATGTGTGTATTTTGACAAGTCGACCGTTCGACATCAGTCCGTTTCGCCGCCCAAATAAATCAAACGACAGCTTTGAATTTTGCATATACAATATACATACATTGATCTAGGCGGTAATCGTGTGTGAACGGACACGTTCTTAGACACGCATAGATAACGATATTGTATTCACGGACAAGTTTTTTGCGTCCTACTGACCGGAAATTACGTACACATACGCACACAAACACTAATTAACATACCTACGTTGCATTTCGTCAGACACAAAACATCGAATCGCTATTAAATTTTGTGAACAAAATAATACATTCATTAGGCGCGTGTGATGTAATTCAAAATATTATTAAAAAATCATTATAAACTGTAATACCTACTTTAAGACCATTGATGCTCACGTATAATATAAGTAATAATATTAATATATAATAGTTGTATGTTATTAACTTATTATACAGACGTGTAAGATCAAATTGTGTGTGTTTTTTTGTTTTGTTCTTGTAACGTGTTTTGGGTAATATATTATACAATATTTTTAAAAAACAGTAAAACTATAATTTTCCACACTTCTAATACAATATCAAATTAAATTAAAAAAGAAACATTAGTAAAAAATGGTTTATGATAGACTAATTTATAGGAGTGGCTTCATGTTTGAACTAAAATAATATGTTTAAAAATCACCTGATGTCCAATTGTTACACCTTACTACCTTAGTACATAATTTTTTTATTTCTGTACAAGCTATAATTATGTTTACTCGGAAAAAACCATATCTACGATAGAAAAATATTCCCTATTAATTACCGAATACGTAATACTCGTCATGGATGATGTTGCCATAGTCAACGATTACCACAAACTGAACATAGTATAATTACCAATTACATAATATGTATATAGATTAGTTTCCGTTTCCATTTTTAGTGAACGGTGGTCAGTGATGAGTGAGTGTTAAAGATGACAACATCTCTATCGAAACACGTATTTGCTAATATAAATTTTAAAATGCGCTCTCTTCTATTTTGAGTGATCGAATATATCCGTAAGACATTATCCAAAAATATAATTTTTAATTGATCTATATTTACGTTCCGAGTTTACAGCGTTTTATGAAGTGTAGCACTGCATTACCTATATAATATCATTATATATTTATGGAAAATATGGTCACTTAAAATTTAAATAGAATATTCAAACATTTTAAATAATATTATTATATATAACAATATTAATCTGTCATTTATTGATTCATAAATTTATAAATGGAAATGTATTTAAAAATAAAAATGATCATAAATAATAATAAATTTATTTTATTACATAATAAAATATTAAAAAATATGCTGTATTGCTGTAATATAATGTTTAAAGACTTATAATAACCGTTTTAAATCATAGTGTTTAACTATTTTATTATAAATTCACTTTCGACTTAATAATGTATTATTATTGTGTCTCCAGAGTGGTTATAAATTTAATAAAATTATTAAGTATAAAGTATACTTATGTCGTGGTAGTTAGTTAGATAATATTTATTTTTCATTTTCAGAATTATTAAAACGATCATAATCTATTACTTATTATAGGCATATTATGTGATTTCGTTTTTTTTTTATGTATTTTCCCGTAATTTTATCTCGTAATATTTTAATTTATTATGATTATAATATAATATAATCTTGAAAAATCGGTATGACGTGCATTTGCGGGGAATAGTAAGTTCCTACACGAGAGTAGCAGGTAAACAATTACATATGTTAGTTCCTACACGGGCATATGTAAGTTCCTACAGGGTAAAAACCAGGTACCTATGTTAGTTCCTACACGGCGGAAAAAGATACGTATGTAAGTTCCTACACAGTAAAAACTAGGTACCTATGTTAGTTCCTATACGGCGGAAATATGTATATACGAATAAATATATGATGATTATATAATTTTTCATTTATTTTTATTTTTTACTCTTTATATTATATTATAATCAATTATGAAAAATTAAAATGCATTATACGATTTTTATTATATTTTTTACTCATCATAATATATTTATTTGTGACGATGCGTTATGCGATTTTTTTTTGATTTTTTACTCTTTATATTATATTATATTCAATTATGAAAAATTAAAATGCATTATGCAATTTGTATTATATTGTATAATCATCATATATGTATTTATTCGTATATACATATTTACACCTTTTTTCCACAGTGTAGGAACTAACATACGTACCTGGATATTACCGTGTAGGAACTTACATGCGAATCTTTTTCCGCCATGTAGGAACTAACATAGGTACCTGGTTTTTACCGTGTAGGAATTTACATACGTACCTTTTTCCGTCGTGTAGGAACTAACGTGTGTATTTTTTTTACCTGCTACTTTCGTGTAGGAACTTACATTCGCCCGCATTTGCGGCGCATTTACTTGTAAAAAAAAACGCATTATCAATAAGCCGTAAACAGCTATAGTCGCTATCATTATCCATTGATCGATGACCTATTCAATAATCGAAACCGTTCGAATAATAATCGTAGAAAGAATACGATATGGTTTTCAATCGATCGGTAAATAACCGTGTATAGTGTAACACTATAATATCGCCTATAGTATGTACACATTTTCTGTCCAAGTGTATAATATTAAAGAAGTCACAGATTCTCGAGTTATTTTCCGCGGTCGGCTACATATTATTATAATAATATTTTTACTGTATAAAAAAAAAAAAAAAACGAAATAATAACATACAGTGGTGTATACATAAATTTTGTGTTGGGGGAATCAGAAAAAAAAATTTAAACCTATGCACATTAAAATAATAAATAACAAAATATAGGTAATATATAGTTAAGGTACAATAGCGACATTGCGTAACTATAAATATTTAAATTTGCGTTTAAATAATATAATAAAGTATAAACTTAATATTATATTAAGTATATTATAGGTACTGTACTATATTCATAATAAATTAAATACGTGGGAAATATAAAGTTGAAAATTGTCGAGCGAAGCGGGAAAATTTTTTTTTGTGGTAATAATTATTATATAATAATATATTATATTGGTCTGCTGAACTTGGTTTTGGACTACCTACTAGTTGATAGCATGCATTTCAAAAAGTTAAAATGACGCCCCTGAATTAAACAATATTATAGAAGGCTTACACAATTTATTTAATTTTTTCTCGATGTTTCTTTATAATGCACTAATACTAAGAAGACTATTTTATAAAATTAAAAAAAAAAGGCCAATGGGGGGGGTCTGATCCCCACATCCTCTCCCTTGTATACGCCCCTGCGATTCGCGACAGAATAATACTCGGCACGTTTATAACAAAGTATATAATAGGCATATTATCTACCTGAAATGTAACTACCTATATAACATAAGTATTTACTGTATCATCTGCAGTACCTATATATTATTATAATACAAACGCGCATGCGTGATACGCGTATTTGAAATACAATATCATCACGACATCGCTGTATAGCGTGTGTACTTAATATGACTGGAGTCGGACTTACAAAATTATGATATAGGCCTAACTATACATAATGGCTATTCAGCCGATATGGGTAGGTACTCCGCAAGGTACGAGATAAGGCGACGACAATTTTTCTGTTCTAAGTCTTATATTATCATGCATATACCATTACCCGCTAACGTGCAACAGACCCCGAGCGAATCCTAATCTGAATATACCGGAGTCACGGTTTTTTATCTTCCACACACGTTCCACTACAGTTAGTTTATAATTACTGGAGTTGCTACCACCGCCGCGCGCACACACACACGGCGTATAAGCGTAAAAAACCCACCGTCGTGACCCCCCAACTCACTTGCAGCATATAATATAGACTACAACACATATATAATATAACGTGTACATATAATAATGGTGTTGTTGTTGCTGTTCTTCTTCTCCTTACCACCACCGCCACTGCCACTGCTGCTGCTGCACTACAATACTTTAATACTATTTCTACGACGACCGTACCACAACTATAAAGAAAAACAATAGCCGGGAAAATAAATCGTATGTATATATACCTATTATACTGTTTTAATATGTATAAGTCGTATAATAATAACAATAATATATAGGTACCTACAAGTTAATGTGCTTTTGTGTTTATACGCGGAGCATGTGGTGCGGTAAGTCGGGTGTAACGGTTGTTTGGGATGAAAATCGCACGTCGGGACAATGCGACACAATGTTGTGGTGCGCGATTCAGCCGGTCAGCCCCGTACCCGCGAGAAACGAGAAACCAATTACTATTTTTTATTTTATTCTTCACATTATTTCTGTCGGTTAAGTCCGATCGCCGGAGAGCACGGTTAACGATTTGTGTGGGAATTTTAATAATCCCTTTTGCATCATCTCACGATTTCATGACCGCTGAAATCGATTTTTTTCCCAAGACACATCTTCGCATGACAAAATATCTATAGTTGCTGAAAAAAGAAATATCGAATCTCCGTGATGCATCGAATAAGTTCATAATTGGTTCATTATTATTCTACAATTTAATACAGTAATTTAATTTAAAAAAGTTAATTAAATTACCATCAACGGAAAAATATCGCTTTATTGTTTAATATCATTTATTAGTTCTGTGTTTACAATTTTTCATTTCTTTATCTACGATACTTTTGTAATAATTAATCTATATACAAAATTAATTAACGCCAAAAACAATAAAATATTAATCGACCATTACAAATCGTACCTTTACAAAACAACAATCAGGGTAGTCATATATATCGTATAGGCTATAGAAACTAGAATCATATATTACTTTGGTAAATATAACTGATGTACCTAATTATAAATTAAAGAAAGAATAAATTATCTATTTTAGAATAATCAATAATAAAATTGCATTTTCACTATACTTTTAAATTTTAAATGACGTCAAAAACAAGATATTTTCAAGTTTTATAACTTTAAAATTTAAAATTTAAATATACGTTTATATTATATATGTATGTATGCATATAAATATACATTAATAAAAAATTAACCTCATACTCAAGGATCGAAATAAAAGTGTAAGTGTTTGTGGAAACCCGTTTTTTAAATTTCAAACAATACAGTATATTATAGAATCTATAAATCTATTAAAAATAATATTTTTTTAGACAGGTATGTACGTATTGTGCTACATTCGAATTGCATTCTATTAAATTTCACAAAAACGCCAAATTTGGTCATCGATATGATTTTATAGTACATTAGTAAGGATATATAATATGCTACTTAAAAAAAGTGGTATAAATATATAGTAAATATAAAAGTGAGAGAAAAAAAATAATGGCCAAGTTGAGTAATTAGATAAATATTATTGTATATACGTACATTATTTTATATATATTATACAGTACACATATAAAATAAATGAATATTTTATGCGTCTCGGTTTAATTCCAATTTTTTACAATTTAGTATTTCAATAAATCGTTATGAAATTTATTTTATGGACCATGACCACGACTATACAAACATATAGTATAATAATATATTGTTTTTTTCTAAGAATTTGGTACCATTTATAATATTAGACATTTAATAATACTAGAAAACTTTTCGCGACACGTGTAACCTACAGGTGTATAATAGTAGCCGTACATTTATTTTATACTCACTTATTGGTAAGTTTTTCTTTAACCAATTTTATATTTAATTTATAGTACATAGAGCGTTCGAAAAATCACGGACATTAATCATTAAGTATAACAACCTTAAAATATTTTTAAGATACAATTTTTTTCATTATACTTATACAGTGAGCATAACATAATATGTTACGAGTATGTAGAACAAATATAATTAACAGGACTAAATTGTTTTCTAGTTGGTGCAGGGGCTGTAGCCCATTTGCGCCCAAGAGCAGCCCGTTTGCGCCCCGAGGGTTATGGAAATTTGCGCCCAAAATAAAAAACTTGACACCCCGATTTATAGCCCAAATGCGCCCATTTTGCATGCAACGTTGCCGTTGTTTTTTTAAAATTTAAAAATCCTACGTAAAATCAAAATTAATAAAAAGTAATAATTTTAAAAATAATGTTAAATACTACACAGTATGTATGTTATATGTACCATGTTATAGGTACCTATATAAATATTATTTATATTGCATTAAATTATAAATTTCAAATAGAAATTTTTACGTAAAATCAAAATAAATAATAAATACAATTACAATAATATACATATATATACAGAGTGTCCCACTGAGATCTAACAAATGAAATAACTTTTATTCTAATTAATATTTTTAAAAAAATTTTCAGTATTAAAAAATAAAAAATAAAAATTGTATAATAACAATTTAGCGCAATTGTCTATGAATTATATTTAAAAGAAATTTTTAAAAAATATTAATTAGAACAAAATTTATTTCATTTGTCAGATCTCAGTGGGACACCCTGTATATATAAATTTTAAATATTATTAAAAATGCATAAAATAAATGTATATAGAACCAAAATAAATAATTCATATTAGTTGTCAGTTGTTGTTTAAGATTGTTCAAAAATATAAAATCCTACATCAAAAATAATTAAAATTAATAATATATATTAGTCAATAATAAGAATGTTAATAATGCAAAAAATAATTAAATTACAATAATATTAAAATAATATTATTTAAATAATAATAATTAATATTGGTTTCGATTAGCTTGGGAAACGATCAAATATTATTTTAGATTTTATAGTTACACACCATTACGCCAAAATACTCAATAAATGGCAACGTTACACGATTTTCACCTAATCTGAATCGGGCGCATGTGGGCTATGATTTGGGGCGCAAATGGGCTACGATAAATGGGTTCGGGCGCAAATGGGTTGCGCCGGGTGCAGGCGTGCAGTTGCAAACTTAGTACCTTCAAGGTACCACCTTGAAGTAAATTAAAAATAAATGACGATATTAGTATTTGTTAAAATATAAAGTTTTTAAATTTTATTAGCGTTAAAAGTTTTAAAATATTTTTAAAAATTATGAAACATATATTACAAAGTGATTAATACATTGAACCTGCGTACATTATTTTTGTTCTAAAAATACAATACATATATCAATATATTATCAGTATGAAACATCGTTATTATCATAATTATAAGTCATAATTGACTCGCGAGGTATAAATATAAATATACAAGTAATAGAATAATAAATTTATTGATTGTTGATTTTACTGTTATACTCGTACAGTCCCTTGTACAATAAACTCGAACGGACATAACCTAACAAAACACGATTTGAAAATGTAATTACACACGTATTATGTTACTGTGGAATGTGGAAGTCGTGGAAGGATGACATGAACGGAGTAGCTTGAAAATAAACGACTTCACTGTAGCTGGAAATACACGTCAGTTGACAAAATTAGGAAATTTACAACGACTACGTAATAGAAATAATTATTATTGTCGACGACGGTTTATTATACATCTTTGGACGAAAATTATTATTTATTATTATTAAAATTATACACAACAGTATAAGTGTATAACACATTGGTTATCAACTATACTTGTATATTGTGCAATATGGAAAAATTAATAGAACGTATACCCTGCAATATTCACTGCCCTCACATAATTAACAATAAAGGATTGATGACATTTCTAGTTTTTTATTTATTCGTGCACACTACACACGTATATACTAAATAACAGCAGTCGGTAGGTAAAATATAGGTTATAACCTTCAAATACGTATATAAAAATTTAATTAGTTACCTATATCGTGCATAAACCTCAATGTGATATATAATTTAATCGAGTTACGATATGGTCTGTCTTCTTATTTACTATATTAATATTTTTGATTTATAGTGGATATACCTTATTATTTAATGGTGTAAAACACTTAAACTCAATTTTTTAATAGTATATATGTTCATAAACCGTTATTTACAAACTTCATTATGCATGCATAATAATAATAATAATAATATTGGTCTGGTTTAATATTTTCCTGAATATTGCGCTTGCTTGAGCCAAAACGTATATATATATATATATATATATATATATATATTATATATTATATGAATAGGTACATTGCAGGTTATTATCGCGGTTGGATAACATACTCGTATGTAAAATGTATAGGTATACATTTATGCATATATATATATATATATGTTTTACTTATAATTAAGTCGTCATGTGTTAATAGCTAAATTTTACACAAGCAATTATGCACGTACCTATTTGTTACAGTTTGAAAGACGTGCTAAAAAATAACTAATTACCACTGAATTATTTATGAATTTTATAATTATTTAGATGACATTACAATGTCAATATTTCCAATGACGATTTTCAACATCAATAAGAACATATTTAATGTTTTTATTTATTCTCTCATTGTCCATTCGAATGCGATATAACAATGCGTTAGCATATTATTAGAACTGATGTTTATATACTATTTTCGAACCTGCAAATTTGGTCATGCCGTTTGTAAAACTGCAGTGCATTCCACTGTTGTGAAATATTTATAACACAATGATACGACGACGGTGATGATATATTATGATGGCATTGGAGGTGATGTGCCGCGTTAATGACTCTCGCCAAACTGTCGCAAAGTATTCACACATAATAGCAGACGACATGTGCCGTTGTCCAGGCGAAATCGAAAAAGAAAAAATACGTGAGAAATATCTGCATTGAAAATAACGCGTGAAATCGCAGATATCCGTTTACAGTTGTATATACGTCTGTTGTGGAAAATCTATAATTGTTTGCTATTTTTTCTGACAAAATTATGTAGAAACGCATCATAACGCGTGAGCGGTATTATAGCATACGAACGATATGATAAGTACGGTTGACGACTTGACGCGCTAATAAGAGCTCTGTGAATTCGGTATACATACAGCATAATATAGTGATAAATAATAATAGACTCGCCATTTGTATAGGTAAGCCGTATATAATACGACCGCCGCCGCCGTCCTAAAGTATCGTTGCACAAGACCGCCGAGCTTATAATAGTGTTCCATACGGATTCATTTTGTTTGACGAGCGTAATTAACTGTCAACAGTGTCAACAACAGTGTCTCGAACGTGTCCCGAAAAGGAATTGACATTAATTTAAACATTTCAACTGATCATTGAAAGTTTAATATTGTTATTTCAAGGACGTTTGTACCAAGCATAATAATATTAGATTATGATAGGTTATTAGATAAGGTATTTATTGAAAAAAGTAATAATGATAAGAATCAATAGAACGTTTTTTTTTTACCGTTGAGTAGTACCTATCTATTACACGTACCGAATAAATAACACAATCGCGATGAGGTTTGTATAGTGTTAAGCATTATACTGGCATGACCTATGGAGGTTACACTGATGGTATTTTTACAAATTATTGGTTTTCTGTGTAAACAATTATTACGTGAACACTAAAATCATCAAAACCTACAAAAATACACAGTTATACACTTCAGTATTATATATTTTAAGTATAGTGTTTCTTTTTTTTTAAACAATCAAAATAACAAAATCTATTTAAATTTTTGAAAATATTTTTTATACACAATTTTCAATCAAATTAAAACAACATATTATTACATAAAAAAAAATTATTTTATCGCTATAATTTTAAAGTTTTACTTTTTTGAATGACAACATACATTTTTAATTTCATGTTTATAAGCAGCATATTTTTGGAGTATTTCGATACAAAAAAAATCAAAATTTGAACGTGTATAGTTTATGAATTATAAGTACTTGAAGTTTAGGTCCAAAATACTTTATTTTAAAATTTAAATTAAAAAATGTGTTTCCATTAAAAAAGTAGAAATTAAAAAAAAATGATATAAAATATAATTTATTCAAAAAATATTATTTTATTTCGACTGGAAACTAAGTAATTTTTTTTTTTTAACATTAATAAAATTGTAAATAACGAGTGTTATTCGTTAAATGATTCACTTGGTACTTATACCTATATAAAACACGACTTCACATCGACCGAACCCTAAATGAAAGACAAAACAAAATTAAACCGATAAGACATAGAATTTTTCTAGTGCTAATCTCTTCTTCGAGCTCACCCGGTAAATTATAACCTTCAACGCAGATTTATATCACGAGAAAGACCTTTTTATTTTGTCACGCGTGAAGCCGGATCAGCGTGAATTCCGTCGTCGAGATGTTTGTAAACCAAGAAAACTTATATATCAGACATCAGTAATTATCGAGATTCATCGCATAAAACGACTTAGCTCTCAAACCAATTATTTTTTTATTTTTAATATGTTTTTGCCAACTCGTTTGAAACTACGCAGCTATTCAAATGCGTCAGTACCCAAACAACAACATTATGCGACTTTTTTGTTGTTGATTTTTTGTGGGTTAAACGCGGTTGTGCTGACGTATTTCAACCGGTGATTCACTATAGGCCTTTGAATAATGTACATCAAACAGCTGATGACCATTTCCCTTCCCGGGCTACGTACTGCAGTTATGCGTAATGTTATCATATATTATCGTCGTACTATTCGGTCGCGATCGTCGCTGATGACGGGCCACAAGCCAGGCCATCGGTCGTCATCGCACGTCGTACCCACAATAACAATAACAATAAAATCGTACATATCGTAATATATGGTATAGCTATACGGTGTTGGGTGTACGGTATATGTCATTGCGAATAAATCGCGAATGTGCGTGCGCGTGTTCAAATGGCCGTGCGACCGATTTATAAAGTTTTCGCGACCCGAAGCGCGTGTGCTTTCGTCCGATCTAATAATGATATAATAAACGCGTCTATCGCGTGCGTTAAACGAGCGGCGAAAACGCAAAAACCACTACGACCGATCGGCGGGCACAGCGTCGTCGCCGCCGCCGATATCGGAGTAAGCGCGAAACAGGTCGGTCCCGTTATGTCCTTGCCGCGCGCATGTACCTTATACACGGCAGAGCAGTGCCAGTTAATCGGTTTTAATGGCTTAACTGTATCTCTCTCGCTCGAGCAAAATCTTTCTATTATATATATAATGTTATTATATTGTACGCTATACATTTTACACTCCGTGGCAACAACCATTATCACGAGTACCTACTCTATAATACGACTCGCGATGATGATGACGACGACGATAATAACAACAACAACAACACAATACAACATACCTATACTGCGTTTGTAATATATTATTATTATGATACGAGTGCGATCGGTGCGATCACGATTCTCGTCGTGTGCATATTGCTATAATACGTATATAACGTCCCTATATATATATATAATATATTATGTATAATGTATTTATATTTAAAAATAAATGGCCCACCGCCACCAATTGATTTTCGTGTCTCCGCCGACGCCGCCGCCGAGCCGTCTCGACTGCATCGACTGCAACTACTGCAGTCTCGTCAAGTATTATTAACGCTTTATAATAAACGAAACGACGACGCCTAATAGGCAATAACGATTGCTGTATAATAAGTGTGAAATCGATCCGTACAGCCTCGTGCAACGCGTTACCTTCAGACGAGTAAAATCTCGCGGACTACAATACATACTTAGGTATATATATATATCCGCATTCGATTCGTGCGGCCAAAGTAAATACGCAATTTATACATAACGAATACGTCCGACCGATTGTCCGATATAATTATTTGCCATACCCGCAGCAACAGTCATCTCGTTTTATATATATACGCATATATATTTATATTATGGCGGTAACACCGTTATAGATGCAGTTGTATTTTTTTCGAAAGTCGTATTGAAAAGAAAAATTAAAAAATTAAAAATAAGAACCCGATAACAATTATAAGAGCACTGGCGCTACGACAATCCGCAGTATACCTATATAGATACACCCAGAACTAATCCACACTTGATTCGATTGGTAAAACGACAATCGCGTTAAGTCTCAACCGCATTGATGAGGATATAAAACGTAGTCGATCGAGTATATATCGTTATATACGATATATGAACCGTACTAAAATATAATAACATCCGATTTTTATTACGCTTACCGCTATACTGGCGCCATACAATTATATTTTATCCAATCGTTTGAAGTACCTACGCATGTATGCGGTGACAGGGAAATTATTTAGAATATTAAACCAACAAATAAAGTGATAAAGTATAGTAATTTTCTTGTTTTAATTCAGAAATATGATATTATATATATTTCTATTACCGTCCATATTCGTATTCATATTTTTACCAATATAATAAGGCATATATCATAATAGGTGTTACTAAATTTATTTTTATATTTCCCTATATTACGACGAAAATAACAAACCATTGTGTAACGCATAGATGTGGATTCAAATTATTCAAGTAGAAATATAGTTGAAGTTTGATTGACATCAGCAACAAAAACACGTCTTGAGGTAGGTATGTGCCACCGAACATGTCACATTTACGAATTGCTATGTTAAAATAGGCATGTAGATAAATGATATAAATGTTATTTTATCTCAAGTGACGTCCAGCTTACAGTTATTAGAAAAGAGAAAATTAAATTTCTATAGCCTATTCTATTCTTGTTTATATTTTAGAAAATCCACATTTTTATACTCATTTTTTACTTTAGTCATTGGATTATACGTGATATAATATAAATAAAATAAAATAAACGAACATGCTATAAAACTACTATAAATCGTATGTTTTGAAATATTGAGTGAATAAATGCTAATACACCTGTCCAACAGAAGAATTATAATATTAAATATTGATATAATTTATTACACACAATATAAATTTGATTAATTGGACTAAATAAAATGATATATTACTATTTGAGATATTGTATAACATACGATTGTCTCTGCAGAGTCCTAAAACTGGTATATCGAATTTAATTTAAATACTATAATATATAATTGCGTTGTAATCGGACACATTAGGTATTCAAATTAAAAGTACCTATTTCCTAGCGTTTAATTTACGAGGTCGTACTAAAGCTGATTAGCTTTGTTAAAAAAAAAAAGTAAAAATATGAGTTATCGTTATAAATTATAATACAAAACACGTCATAGACACTATATAAACTAGTACTTAAAATCGAAATTTCTATGTAGGTACATACAATGCCAATAATCGTGTAAACGTAACCATATAACATCAGTTAGTAGGTAGGTAATAAATACACTTTAAAGTATTTCGCTTCACAACATTGGTAAATAGTTATACATCTGACTCGACATATTGAAAATATATTACATACTTTAATAAAATACAAAAATATTAATAATTGTTTGGTCCACAATGCGATCTATAAACACGATAAATTATAATATTGCTCTTAAATTATTTTATTGATACTAATATTCGAGCATAGCATTATATAGTCATTTATTTCAAATTATTATTGTCTGACTATGAGTTGTGACGTTTTGTACGAGTGCCTACTACAATATAATGTATTATGATTATGTAATAGTAATGTTTATTGTTTTTATATAATAGTGTATCGCTATATTGGCACTTCCTAATTGATTGTACCTATATCGAACGCGATGCCGACTATTCATAATAAATGTCTGTCGATGAATGAGATTTAAGATTTCTTTATGTCGACCGTTCGTTGATCATGGGTGTAGACTTATTTAAAACCACTGTCAAGTTTCAGAGATGAAAAATAATCTTTTTTCGCGTATACGACATTGTTACGTCTTGTGGTAAACCATATTATATTGCATAAATAAAGAACACCTACAGACATTGACCCAATTTGTATACGTATACTGTCGTATAGTTAATCCTTTTTAAATTTATCTTGTAAGACACGTGTCCCTAATACCAAGTCTATACGTCAATGCCGTGCTATAAAAAGTATTAAACAAACTTTGTAGATATTCAAACTTGCATAATATCAATACATAATACAATACTCAAATAGTTAAACAATATAATTTTGCATGTAACGAAAACTGTTACTTTTAGAGAGACCAAAGGCATTTTATTTTAGTTAGAACTCGTTAAACAAACCAATTGACTTGATATATTATGAATTATAACACTGTGTTATTATTTTATTTTATAGATATTTGTAACAATAAGGTTGATTATTAAATTCGATGACTGACGTTTTGTAGTTAACTATTATTTACATGTAATCAATATAATGTGCATAATATTCTATTGTTAATACCTGCAGTATTAAACGTATATTATGTTTATTATATACTAAATATTTATAACCTGTATAAATACTTAATTGAAGATACCTAGCTATCATTAATAAAAAACAACATATATTTTTCCAGCCTTCCTCCAAGTCTGTTATTTTATTTTAAAACTACAATGTTGTAATAGAACATAATTATATTCTTTACAGTACTTAATAATATTATCTTTAATTTAAAGTATCATTAGTAATTTCGATCACTAAAAGGTGAATTTGAGTCTCTGAATGAGTATTAGTGTATAACAAAATAAAATGTTTATGACTGTAATCGTGATAAACGGTTAATGTAATTTTAATATGAAGTTCTTTCTTTCATACAACATTGTTAAAGATGAAAATGTCATTATAAATTTACTTTATTCGAAGAAATATGATTGCTAGTCATGTAATGCAAAATATCCAAGTATATCTCCAATTACATTGAATTAGATATGACTATAATATTTCACTAAAGAAAATAATTTACTAACATATAATTTTAATTCATAACCAATTAAATAATAATCTAAGTCTATCATTGATAATAAACCATACATGGTATACATGGTACACATAAATTATAATAAAATGTACTTAATCAGCTAAAATTTATAAACTCCTGTAGGTACATATCGTTGGAAGATATTACTAAAATAGACCTAGCATATATTTAAAATATATATATATATATATATTATACAGTTTATAACTTCATGAAATAATATTATTTTCTAGGATAAAAAAAAAATCGTTCTCAACGTATAATAAAATAGTCCTCTCAATGATAGGTTTATTAGTATAAAAACCAATATAAAATATTATACCGTTAAGGATCGGGGAATGCATAAAAATTGACAAAATTAAATAGGACAAAACAATAAAATAAATGCGTGTTTTTTGGCTTCGAGACAAATATATTATAAATTAATAAACTTAAAATATGGTTATAGTCAATACTTATTTATTTTTTGAATTACGTTTTCATTTATACTCAGATAGATAGTAATAGTATAAAATGTTTCGGTAAAATAATTTCAATTTCAACATCAAAATTTGAAAATATATAAATAAAAATGACTTCTATAATAATATTACCTAATGTAATAAATAGCTAATTAAAAATATATAGCTAATTGAGTTATAAGTGCTAAATCTTATGATAACTAAGCAATAAGCGAAACCTGCACAATTAACTAATGTCTGTTATTGACGAATAGACCGAGCATTAATTGGTAATGCGAAAGTGAGGTTTGGCGAAACAAACGTACCAAATGTGATAATGAAGTTCAACAGTGAACGGCATCATTGTTGGGTGGGTGAAACGAGCAAAAAAAAATCATAAAAAATCTTGTCCCTAGGAATCATCGATTGATAAATTGAAGCTGATGCCAATAGCCGTTCGATAAAGCCCTCATCCGTTCATGGCGAAAATCGGCCTGCGCAATCGGAAATCGATGGGGGTCGTCGAACCAAAAAGTTCGAGAAACCGGAAACTCACACGAGGTCGTTGCACGTGCACAGCCCGACTAGTAGCTGCAGCGTTAACGATCTGTTGACCGTGTATGGTCAGTTGGGAGGACAGCTGTGTGGCATCTAAATGAAGCCTATACGCGCTGATCCCTGCAATAAAGAAGGCGGTTCAGCCACGTGCGTGGAGTTATCCCCTAATCATATTATTTATTTCAAACCTTCACCAATATTTTATAAGGATTAGAAATTTAATTTTCAGAATTTGTAACTTCATACTTTTTTTGGAACTTTTATTTAGTAAGAGATATGTACCTAAATTGTTCTAAATAAGAAACATTGGTGAAGATTTGAAGTCAATATGATCAAATGATGGGAGAGGGACTAACTTCACGCAAGTGGTCTGACCTGCTCTAGGCTACTAACACCGTTACGCTATTCGTGAGTCGTGACGCATGTCGAATACCTGACGATGGACCATAATATAGTGTAACTCGGTAAACGATAAAAAAAGTCCAGGAAAAAAACGTTGAAGAAAAAATATCAGCATAAACAAACAAGAATTTTGAAAAAATAACGTAACATGTTTAAAAATGTATTATTTATTGTTTGTCAAAAAATAAAATATATTAAAGCTGTATAGTGTATAGGTATAATGTATTACACTATTGATAATAACTAATAGGAAATACATTTTTTATATTCCTTTTACTACCTATATAATATTACACTAAATACGGAACTGCAACTGACATTTGGTACCGGTGCATCTATTAAATATAATACAATTTTAGTCTATTTAAATTTATTTATTGATATTTACAAATTTTTTCAAACGTGATGTGTGATCTGCACTGAAAGTTATTTTTGGTACCGGTTAAATCGTTGGAAAATTACATTTTTCGGTCTAGTGGAGTAGTGGACAGTAAGCTTCATCTTAGACGAAATAGATCTAACTTGTCATCCGTATCTTATTATGTTTCTGCGTATTAATTGTACTAGCTTTTTCCACTGTTCAAGTTGTCTAAATGATAATATTATGCAGCATACCACTGATTAACGGATAACCGGATGCGGGACGTGGGTATGACGCTGAACAAATATGATGATGGATTTCGATAATAAATCGAACTAAAAGTCTACAAAAATAACTGTCAGAACTACTTCATGTCTAACACATTCACCGAAATGAATAAACCAACTGTTGATTAATTACAATGGTATACAGAAGTCTGAACAGTGTTTAATTAATAAAACGAGCACTCGTGTGTGTTCGAGTCACAAATAATAGATTCTTCGACAGTGAGACGATGAACGACAATAATATGATTATCATCGTACAGTGCGTTACGCGATTATTAAAATATTATGTCTGTTTTGCCTCGAGTTTTCCAAAATTATATTATAATATATTATAAACACATAATTCTTATTTTTAAATTATAGCCTTAGAGGCATATGTAACTGTATATCTTTGCAAAGATCCTACGAAAATGATTTTCACTCGACCGGTTTTCATGTCACCTATATGGAGTCTGCGTATAACACACTGTATATTTAGACCTGTGTATTATGGCAACATTTTGGTGAAACTTGATCGTCATATCACCTCTGACCCTGCGAAATGCTCCGCATGTTTCTCGAAACTTTTACGTTCCTGGTAAGGAGTGAAACGCATCTACAGTTACTTAAATAGTTCAGGTATGGTAGGTACCCCGGAGTCTTAAATTCGGGATAGTGATGACAATTTTATACGGCTCTACGACACTTCTTTATAACTAATTTGCGTGACGTTTAAAATATTAAATAGATATCTATTATAAATCTTATGGATTATGTATTATCGGTTCATCGATTAGTCATTTTACTCATTATAAGTCATACTCACGTGTAGTGTGTAGATCGCGTACATCATATTATGCCCCGCGTGTTTTCGTGGTACTATTGCGGTCGACAGGCGACAACGGTATAATCGGGTTGGGTTAGAATTTTATGGGTCTATAAAGACATAAGCAGTCAAAATATACAAAATGTATACATACTTGGAGTTTTGAAAATGTTGTATGAATGCCATTCAATAGATATAGGTACTTTAATAAAGTAGAAAAAAAAAGCTATTTGCACGGATTTTTTTAAATTTAATAATTCAAAATTTGTGTTTTACTGTGCATAACAAAAATATTGTTCTGCAATAACGAAGATAAACGTAAACATAGTATACATTTATAATTTTATAAAAATTATTACGATATCGTTCTGTAGAAACGGTATTTTCTAAACGGAATGCAATTTTACAAAATGATTTTTCCAGTCGGTCCTCTAACGTACTTTTCCGTGCAGATCGCATTATGCCGGATTGGTCGGTAAATAGATCACCCGCGGCGCAGATAACGCGATACGTTAACATGGTGTAAGGAAGGGGGAGAGAAGAACCAAACATAGATATAACATGATATTATATGATTATAGATCATTATATTATATTAGCGGAGACGTTTTTCGATAGTGTGCCGCGAGGACTAGAACGAGTGACGGTGGCGACGGTGCGAGGTAGTGCGAATCGGTCGGCGTCGGTGGCGGGTGTGCGACAACGAAAATATAATATCATACACCTTTAATATCCTTTTGATATCCGTTTCCTCATACTCGTGACTCCGTATTTTCCGCCGTCGAGTGTGTGTCGTCCGTAGACGACGATCGCAATATATAATATATTGTACAATAACTCGTTTCTAAACATACTATATATGTAAAACAGGACGTTATATAGGCACTTATCGTACGTAACCGCGTAACCGCGATAACCACCCGTGCAACACACGACAAAATAATATTATATTACCGACCGACCGTGCGATATTATAATATAAAACACTGCAACGCCCGTCGATGGCCCGAAGTGTTTTCAAATCGCCGCGCGTCGTCGTCGTGGTCGCCGGGCAACAGCTTCATCACACGACGGACTTCATCCATCGATCGCCGATGGACGGTGCAGCTAATGAGACGAAGAACGGCAGTGATTATTATTTTTACAAACAGGTAGCCCGTTCGTTATTATTACGTGTTTATAATATGCGCATACGCCGAGCGGAATTATGCGTATAATTATTATTATATTGTATAGTGCTATTATTTTAACTGTGCCTGTCGGTGAAAAATTGACGTCCGAAACGAAAAATGTATATTGAACGTCCATTATCGCGTAGTGAGGATTCATTAGAAAATATTGTCCGGCAAATTAGCTCTGGTGGTGTCGTAATGTGCATAATATTATGTACTCGTACAGAAGTGAATTCTGCTGTAGGACGTCAAAACGTCATATAATGTGTGTGTGTTTTCGGTGCTCTTCGTTTAAATCGTTTTGTCCTAATAAAGGAAAAATAATAAGATTTTACCAAAAAAATCTTAATCCCATCAACGGTCTTACCATGAGTTTTTACGCTGACGTAGTGACGTGACTATGTAATAATATTATTTACGATTATATCATCTTCGATTCGTCATTATTACTGAATATATTATTTAACCAATGTAATAAATCAATATATGCAATATATACATGCATAATATTTTGATATGTTAACTAGCGAACTTATAAAAAATATTATTCTAGTAAATATAACCTTTTTACCTATATATATTTTAGCAAAATACATTTTCAGAAATTCCCAATTATTTTGTTTTATTTATAATCAAACTTTTTAAATGAAAACTTATATAATATTATTATATCAACAAATCGATAAATATCAATATTGATATTTGGTAATGAGATTATAATATGTAATTTTATACGAGACGATAAACGCCATTAACATAATATAAAATTCAAACTAGTAAACTGTATACGTTTTAATATTAATAACATTTGAAGTGTGAAATATGTTTTAACGTGATATTTATTTGATTAAAAACTAAATTTCGTACAATTGTATAATAAAGAACGAATACCATTGAATAAAAATTTCTTTAGTTTACATTAAATCCAAATACTTAATTGATTGTTGTTTCATACATTTCGTGAAAATTTCCTAAAAAAGTAACATATATGAATATACTAGAAAGACTATTTTTTTTTTTTTTTTTTATAGAAATTAGGTTAATTTTCATAACCAACTACTATTATAATTACATAATGTAGTAGCTCTCCATGTTCCACATAAATTCACACTTATTATTTATTCTTTTTATAGGAACTTAACTTATTGGTTACGATTATTATTACAGTTATGGTACATTTACTATACTATATTGTTTACAAAATACTATTAGATTTTCACCAATAGATAAAATTTTTTAATAAATGTTTGGTGGAAATAATTTTAAATTGTGCTAAGTAATTCAATACAAGTTAAATTTAATATTAAGATAAAAGTAATATTATTTATAGGTAATTATTAGTAGTTTATACTTTTTTTAATGTCTTCGTAAAAACAATATATTATTTCTATATAATATTATTTATGAAAAATTATATTATTATATTATATTATATTATATTATTTTCGATATACTGTTCAAAATAGTACGAGCAATTTAACACTATTACAAATTATTTACTTTGTTAAAACAATAAACATGTAACTACTATAATATAGGTAATCTACTTATTTAACTTATTTTTGAAATACCTAAAATAACACTTATTTAATAAATAACCATAATTATGTACATTTTGATTTCAAATAATAAAAATAATTTTAACTACCTCTTTAAATAATAATAATGACAATAATGTATATTGTTGATGTTTAAAAGTTATTCAATTTTGATATTTATACAATAGTTTTGAGTAGTTGGCCCACACCCATTAATAATAAAATTATCATATTATTTTTTATTTGGAGACTTTAACGCAAGGCTTGAACTGAGTTGAGTAGGTAATACAGTTGAATAAACAAGAAATATGAATATCTTCTAATAGATTTCTTTATTATGTAAGAAAATATATTATAATCTCCGGTACAAAGTACGAAACAAAGATCAAACATATTTTCAACTATAATTATCATGTAAATCAAAGTAGTTTCAGCATTAAAACATGTTTAAAAATAGTTACTATATCGTTTTGAGGTGTTTCAATGTAAACTATAGTGACACTTTAAACAATTTTTTTTGTAACTTTGTGTAATTTAAAAAAAAATAAATTATAGGTAGGTCACATATGTTTATTGTTATTTCTGTAATTCAATTGCTATTTGGAAAAATACTGGATTTTTATTAAATTTGGCTCAAATTTTAGAAATTTTAATGTATTTATTCTAATGCCACACTCGAGACTCAATTATGTTATTCCTGTATCTTGTCAGATTATGTAAAATTAAAACGTTATATTAAATAGAAACTTATTCGTGAGGTTATAGAATAAAAATAAAATAAAAATAAAAATATATTTTTGTAAACACTTGTACAAAGAAACGTTCAGAGTAGTAGTCAATTTGCATTATTACAAATTACAATGCTTTTAGTACTTTCTTTGGAAAATTTTCACAGCAATTGCTCTTTTTAAACACTACCGCTAAAACAAAGTAGTACGCTGTTTTCATCATCGCTAATAACCCTTGGGCTAAATTAACGTCGCTGCTTTAAACTACTATAGGTCAAATCAATGATTGAATTCACTTTTTAAGCAATTATGTAAATTTGATTTTTATAAATGTAATAGCTAAAATTAAATCAAACTACTTTTTTTTCAATATCATATATTTTGTTGCTATTATATAGAATTATTTTCATGGTTACAAAATAATACGTTTTCACTATATTTTATTGAAGCCGAAAATATATTACATTACAGATCACTTCATTTTAGTTACTGATATTAACATTAAAGAGTATTCATTATTAAGGACGTACGCTTAATTAAAAATATAATTTAAAATTGTAAATGTCTATTAAGCTAAATTAAAATGTAATACATATCTGCAAGAAGTTTATGAAAATATAATAATTTAAGAAAAGCAGAGTTTGTTCAAAATATAATACATCTAATAATGTAAAAATATTTATTGTAATTTTTTTAAAAATATTTTTTAGTATGCACTGCTGATTTATGCTTTTTATATTTTAAAATTAAACTTTTATTTAATGATGATGTGTTAATGTTATTCAATCGAATCATGGAATTATTAAAATTGTATTGCGGCATATAAGGTAAAATTCATAAGTAATTTTTTTTTTTCGTATTTTAAAACACGCGCGTACATTATGTTATGGTCATGTCTACTGCTTTTTACTCTTTGTAAATAATTTTACACTCAACCCGAGTTTGCCCTTAATATATTATTTAATATGCGGTCAACGATTACTATAATAATATATAAACGCGTGTATATAGTGTTCCGCGGTCTCTGTCGACAACATTTATTTGATGTTGAAACGATTCGGAATAATATTAGTATATTACGGTCAGAAACGCAATGCTCTTTAACTTGAAGTGCATTTTTATAAGTTTCTATATAAAACTCTCATCAAAATACGCCCACGATTAAAAAGATTATCACGCCGCCGCAAAACTAAATCGTGTGATGTGTTTGACACATATCGGATCTACAGATCGAAAATATCCTTTCTGGCCGTGCTTAAAAGTACGCGTATAATACATTAAACGTAACCATGTAATATATTATTATTATTATACTGTTAATAACGTTATAACGTACATAATAACATTATAATCTAATACGACTTTAGCTATAGCGCGGCGATTGCGGTGTGTACAGGTACCATTGATCGTTTTCGATTCAATTTAGATTAGAGTTTTTTTAACGAAATGAAAAACGATTGGAAACGACTCTACCGTTTTCTCGTATATACGTTCCGATCGTATTCCGGTTCCTGGTGCGAGCCAATAACAAAATATTAATATAATATCAATATAATATATTGTCGTAAGACTATTGTTCGATATACGTATATCTATCTATCTATATATATATATATCTGCGTAATATATTATATATGTACTACGTATAATATATATATATATATATATATATATATATATATATATACACCGTTCGCCGTAACGATATTATTATTATTTTATATTGTACAGCAACGCGTTTGGCGCGTTTAGCGTAGTAGGTAGGTAAGTACCTCTACTCGAGTCGGACGCGTGGGAGTCCGGTCGACGTCGATGTGCCGCCGCGAAAGGTTTCATAATGGCAGCATTTATAATATTATTATGATATTTCTGCAGCCGCCGCCGCTGTTACGATATTATTATCGTTATTATATACTCGTCGTCGTGGTGCACAGCCATTGTACGGCGCGTGTACGAACACACATCGTGTATCATAATATCATAATATAATATCGTACGCGGTACGGTGTTATTATATATACGTCCCGTTCTCCTCTGCCGATATGTGTCTTTTACGCCGTCAGTGGTTTCTCTGCGGCTGTTTATATTGTTATATATATAGTGTTGTGGAGCAAAGGTGAAACTTACCGGCGGCGGCGTGTGTGTACGTGTGTGTGTCGCAACGCGCGCGCGTTTGTTTCCTGCCCGCAAAACGCGTTCCGGCGCGTGTGTTATTACTTTATTAGTAATAATGGTGTGTTGTACGACAACGAAAATAGCGAAAAAAATTAATATATATCAAAACCGTTTTTATATAGAAAGTGACTATCCACGTCGGTCAGTCTCTATTTTTTGTTCGGTCATTTTCTATGTAGACAAAACATATATAACTCAGAGATGTTCTACTTTACGGGTACGCACTATGTATATTTTTCGGTACCTATAGATCGCGTATAAGTGTAATACCTACCGCGACGGTATATAATTTCGATTCAGCGCCGCTGCAGCATTGCGACTGGAAACGAAAACGGACAACGGCACCGCACGTAGCAGTGTATGTATATATTATATTATCGCGCTTGATAAACGCAAATTTTGCCCGCCAATGCATTGCACTCGGAGTATTCGACCTGCAGTATTTTTAACTGTTTTAGTACGAGCGACATAGGATGCTGCGCACGTCCAAAAAAAAAACTAGTGTATATAGATAAGCTTATTACTGCTGCAGTAGGTGTGTATTTTATGTGGTCCTCGTCGTAATAACACGTGAATTTTTAGACCTAACCCATTTTGTAGATTCCACACTGCGAGAGCAAGTGAGCAACCTAATTTCGACAAACTTGGCGCGGTTCCACAACGAACAATTTGATAATAATTTACGGCTGTCGCCTTAGAATTCGGTGTTACCACGCGAGTTCTATACATAATATATTATATATATATACACAACTGTATATTGCAAAAACCCGTAAAAAACGCTTACGATCTCGCAGAGCAAAGTATGCGCACACGCATACACGATAAACCGATTAAATAATACCCATAATCAAACGTCTACGCGCATATATACGGTACTATATTTATTTAAAAAAAAACACACACACACACACAAACGTCGGCAGGTTAAACGCGCACTGTCGAAACTTTTTTTTCAACGCGTGCAATATCGTATTAAATCTACCCGTCGTCGCACGTCTTCGTCGAATGATTATCATGCGTGTAGGTATATTATCGAAATACTTCATCGAATCTACACACACAAGCTATAATCTATTTTGTACAGTATCAACGTCGTTATATATATATATATATATATATAAGAGCACTGCGATCTGGGACGTTGCTATGTTTCTGACAGCGTGTACACATGATGGCCGCGTAGTACGTACGACGGCTGACTATTATATATATAATATATATATATATATACATTATATACTCATTTTCGCGTCTAAACGGTGTCGAAACCGTTGTGCGAACGTGCATATAATGATATTGTATATACTTAAATATTTTTGAGTCTAGTCATTGACGGGTTAATTTGTACTATATGTATATCACGGATTTGCAGGTTTACGCGCGGGAGGCGTCGGTGGAAGAAAAAAAAATAAACAGTTATAACACCACATATCGCACACACACACACATGTCCACCGATGATCTGGTTAAAATATTAAATTATTATTGTAATCATATGGCCCGCGACCGTTGTATAACGCTCGCGTTGCTCGGGGCGTGAGTTTAACGATGGGCCTCGCATATATTATTGTTATGTATAGGTTGATTATTTAATCGTGAACCGGGCAATATCTCGGAGAATATAAACGGAATTCAAAAACGTTTTGAATACTGGAATTCGTAGAAAAATGCAAAATGGTTTGTTTTGATTATAAACGTATATGGGAACGAAATAGTTGAAAAAAATTCTTTTATTTCTTCGTAGTTATTGCGCCTGCAGATTAACGTTGAAAAGATAAAGTATAATCGCCCTGTACACAGTGATCCGGTTCGAAAATTCACACCACGGGCCGCTGTGGCAGACGTCAAAACGTGATAAATCATATTACATATTATTATTATTATTGTACGGCCGGTCGACACCTCTGGTCGTCGTATTATAATAATGTAATAATAATAATAATATTATTACGAGACCAATACGCGCGCCGAAGACGGACGTACGTCAATCTCTGTGCAGAGTGCCACTACATATTATGTACGTATAGGTAGTTTGACCACGTGCAGCGTTATTATTGCGTAATAGAACTATATGTATTCTGCGATTAATTAATTAATGTATATATAATATATGCGTGCGTGTGTATTGAATACGAACTATATATGTGCGTTTCGCAATCGTCTGCGAAGAAAACGGCACATCGCAACAATAATAATATACACTGCGGTGTCTATATATATACTCGTATGTGCATATTATATACACATATATAGACCGTTTTTATACGCGATCTCTACACCGGCGGTGATGTAACAAGACGTTCGAAATTTGATTCAAACCTCCCATAATTCAAACAGTCGTCGACCCCGCCGCGCTTAAACTCGATTGTTAAACTCGATAATTCGGTGCCGCCAAATTCGTCGTGCGTGCATTATAATATGATAATATGTAGAACCCTGTGTACTCGCTGTGTGCACGTTACACATTATGTATACATTATTATAATATATACGTCGAGACGATGACGAGTGCAACGAGAGGAGCGTATTATATACGTGTATTATCACCGCGGCGGTATACCTATATATGTGTGTATATGTATTGTATGATATTATACGTATGATGGTGTAAAATAAAATTTGAAAAAAAAAATAAGAAACGCTGAAAAACTTTACAACTCCGCCCAACGATTATCCACTCGTATAATACGTATAAGCTGATCGCGGTCGCGCATCTCCATAAGAGATTTCTATATTAGACCGAATAACGCGTTCAAACGCATCATACATTATATGCATATAATACACAATCTATCTGTGATATTACGTAATCAAATTTATAGTGTACATGCTGCTATATCATGATATTATTACGTTTAACGAATTTTGTTGAAAGTGTGCAAGGTTTAGATAAACGAGTCGCGTTCAGTGGGGAAAGAAACAACGTCGTATATTATCTAAAATATTGAATATTTTATATATAGTTTTACTTGTTTTCCTCGCTTTAGAAACTCATCAATACGATAATATGTTGACATATTATTGATTACAATTTGAAACGGTTTATACATTTTCGATGCGAAACAACCAGTGCAAATTCACAAAAGAATTTTTCGTATCCGTACGCGGTATGCGACTATAATGCTTTCTTTTACATGACATCTTAAAAACATATATCGTTGATACAGTGAATAGTGACAGTATAATATATTGATAATTTGATATTTGTATTGATCTCGACTTTTTAATATCACTTATCATATTAACGGATGACCGCGATCCATTTGAAAATAGTGCAAATATAATATACGATATACCTACTATGTATACTTTCGAACATAATGTTATTTTATATGCTCTAAAAATATGATAATAAAATGCTTGATATACTTATTTTGTTAACTAAATATTATACATATATATGTTGACCGATTGTATTTTGTCGGACATCATCATAATACGTTTTTGATAACCAATTGATGTGTTGTAATAACCTATATGCACTCTATATAACACATATATCGTTTTTTACTATTTGATTATTTTTATGAAAAATAGCAATATTTATTTATTTATATAAATTAACGGGCGAAACCCTTTCCTAAAAATTAATAAAAAACAATTAAAATTTAGATTACATATAAAAGTTTAAACATGTTAATAATCCAATAATAATAAAACAACAACAATAATGATAATAATAATAATAATAATAGGTAATATAAAATAATAGAATACAAGTAGAGCAACAATTTCCAAATTCCAATATTATAATATATTATGATAAATGGCACTCTCATTGACCAACCGCATTATGCGATCAATAGGATTATTTCTGCCATAATTTGTAGTGTGTGCAGGAACTAAGAAAGGGACATGGTATCGAGTAGTGCGAGAAGAGACCTTGAAATTGACCAATACAAGAAGTGAGGGAGCATCAATGCGACCATCCATTAGTTTTTTCAAAAACTCTACGTTGGTGTTAACTTAATATTGGTATTATTAAAGTTTAAAATTTGACATTGTTCGAATAAATAAAAATTAAAATTAAAATACAACTGATAAATTAATAAGTAGTAAAATCAATTGGGTGGAAACGAAAAATATAGTTAGTGCTTATCTCGTATTTAAATATTGGACGTATAATTAATAGATTCCGAGTTGAAGTAGGGTAGAGGGACCTTGTGCGAATTGAGAACATTAGAAAGGGACATCATTGAATGATAAATAATAATAAACGATACATCATACATGTCGATAACATGGTATTACAATCAAATTAACTAATGGACAATGGCGCAATAGCATAGTAATAATGAGAATAAAAGCTATATACGCTTTATTTAAAAGTGTAATGCACTAACACTGCAGTGTATTCTGTATTTATCTTGAATAAGAATATACTTTTGAAATCGATGGTAATAAATTGATAAAGTATAAATTAAATTGTATTCAAGAACATAGATGGATCAAATAATTATTTTTTATACATTTCGTTAAGTATATTAAGTAATAATGATGTATTATAAGCTTATTATACTATTCTACTAAGCTATATACTCTATTTTTAATTCCGTTGAATTTATACCAATAACGTGTGTAGTAGTAATACTTAATAATTTAATGAATATACTCAAACAAAAAAAAAATAAAATTTACAAAGGTCTAGCTGTTAACTTAAATACAATAGTAAAAATATCATAATATACTATGTATGCGTAGATGCTCGTAAGTAATTTAATTCAGATAAATCATCAATGTATTGTTGTATTATTATTATATATTAGGTATATTGTTGTTACGATAATAATATATACATATTTTATTTGTTAAATAATATCAATGTTTAATAATTATTTCTCTTATTAGTATTCACTTCTGAAGTTATTTTAATAACTATACATTTATTAAATTTGCTTAGTGTACGTATATTTTGTATTATTATGTAGACTATTATAATATTATACATATTATTTCAAACAAAATAAACTTAATTTAAAAATAGTTTTGTATTTCTATAAATAAATAAACAATCAATCATTTGAACACCCAGTTAAATACTTAAATGTAATATGTACAGTACCTGTAAACTTAACATGATATATTAAGTAGGCAGGTACTCTCGCATTTTCTAATTTAACACCACGGTCGCCTCCGTGCGTGGCAGGTACTCACAACTATTCGTGTCTAATCTCCATGCGCGCAGTACTCATAATGCGCCGATTACGTTACCACATTTTAATTTCTGATTTAATAACAACACGTAACTACAAACTCATACTATATAGAACACATCCAGGTTATAATATCAGTCTTGAGAATAATACGTAACTCGTGATAATTATTTATGATTTTCCGCACGAAAGGCTCCCGATATTTTAGTTTGCCACAAATTAAAAATATAATGCTACACGAACGGTGCACGAAACAATTAAAAACATACATAAACGACTATTAATGGACAGTTCTACCACAATATTATAATATAATTCGTGATCCTGTGGTAGTGAAATCAATTAAAACCAACAGAAATTCTTATATTTGAGTTAAAACCTGCTGTTAATGAATCTCATATAAAATGGTACGTATGATATTATTAGAACTTTTTTATAATACAAATTGATGAAATCAACTATACGTAGTTGCTATAAGGAAGTATAATGGTTTAATTTCTTTAGCATAACACCTAAAATATCGGTAATTATAATAATATGATGCACTAACTACTGAGACATAATAAAATATGTTTTTTGATTCATACTTATAACTAATGTAACTTACTGGAAGTAGATCCAATAATTACATAATACATTTTTAACTTTTTTAAATAATGTAGTATATTATGCTTAAAATAACATGCAAATTACTAAAAAAAAAAAAAAAAAAGCGGGTAAGTGAGTATCGCTCTGCTGTACATTAGGGGGTGGGGTGGACCTCGGACTAGGCTAGGTTAAATTTGAATGCAATGATAGGTATCATTGTATACGAAAAACGATTCTGAACGGAGATGATTTGTCAGTCTAGGATATATTCTATTTAAATATTGTCATATATTCTATTTTGAAAAAAATTCACAAATTCAAACACTTAGTAAAAGCTTCAAGATCTAACGTTTGATAATTTTTTAAAAATAACAAAAATCGAAAATTATTTATTAGTAAAACGTAATTTTACACGCGTATTTTTTATTTCAAATTAAAATTAAAACTTTAAACACTCGTAAAATTTTTTTAATTGAATAATCCTCAAACATTTTTAAAATTATTCTAAGCTTAACTTATGGACAGCATAGCATTAAATTTTCAATTCTTAGCTTTTGATAGTAAAATATTTATAAATTTTTAACTAGCAAATAGTGAAAAATATTCATGAATTTGACGAATTTTTGTCAATATTAGAACTTCAAATGCTAATAAAAAAAAATTGTGCCTATGTATTTTTATAATTTTTGAATGAGAGTTAGAACAAGTTATGTAGACCCTTCAATTAAATTTTCAAGTAATTTGTCCCAGCTAAATTTTTTTTATCAACATTTATAAAAAAAAAATAAAAAAAAATTGAAAATTTCAATTGTCTATAAATAGCTCAAAAAAAGTCA
Source organism: Schizaphis graminum (assembly GCA_020882235.1). Lineage (NCBI taxonomy): Eukaryota > Metazoa > Arthropoda > Insecta > Hemiptera > Aphididae > Schizaphis > Schizaphis graminum. The sequence continues at coordinate 117,007,875 of CM037032.1, read as the reverse complement.
AAATGTTTTGAAAGTATGTTTCAAGTATTTACGACTTATACTGTTTGAATAACAACAAATATCAAAAATCGTTTGAGGCTAAACCGTTATTTAACGCGGTTTTGTAAAAATTTAAATTTCAAACACTCATAAAAAATTTTCGTCTGAATCCGGTAGAGTTTTTTTTACAGATAATTGAAGAAAAATGTATGGAGAACCTTGTACCAAATTTTCAAAACTTAGTTATAAAAGAAAAAAATTTTACGATTTTTCAACCACAAAATTACTTGCAAATTTTCGCAATTTTGACATATTTCGTATAAATTCGAACTTTAAGCACTTATAAAAAAAAATTGTGACTAACGATTTCGGATTTTTTTTATCACTTTAAGAGCAACTTATAAGAAACCTTGTATTAAATTTTCAAGATTTTCTGGTCGGCCAAAAAATTTTTATCGTTATTTAAAAAAAAAATACTAAAAAAAATTAAAAATTTCAATTGCCTATAAATAGCTTAAAAAAAGTCAAAATTCTTTAAAAATTTAACTGTGTATTGAGAACGCTAATATAAACATTTTGTGAAAATTTCAAGTATTTAAATCAAGTAGTTTTTGAGTTATAGCAAAATAAAAATTTGATTTTGACGAAAACTGGTTGTGCGTAAAAAATCCCGTTTTTTCCGTCATTTTTTTAAGGTTTTTCCCGACTCATTTAAAAAATATTGAAAATTTTTAACTTTTGACCCCCCAAAGTACCAACTAGATCCGATTTCCTTTTCAAAGAGGGGCAGAAGTTGAAAATCGAAGCATTTTTACTGCCCCAAATGTTGTCGACAGACACAAAAAAAAAAAAATAAAAAAAAAAATAAAAAAAAAAACACACATCATTGTAAAATCAATACATTCATCACTCCGTTCAGAATCTAAAACAAAAATTATAGATAGTTATAAACCCAGTAAAGTCAATATGAAAAAGATTATAAAGACGTATTTTATGTGTTCAAATTTGTACATAATATTTATTATACACTCGTAATATGTAATATACTTAGCAAATAGCGAGTATATGAGTATCGGAATTAAGCATTATATATAATTATTATTATATAATATACATATATTACCTAGGCTTATATTTCGTGGTTTTCTGAAATGTAATACACGCGTTTATATATGTATGTATATTATAAATATATTATGTGAACAAAACGGGATCAAATTCTATGGCGACAGGCAATGTTAATAAAAACATAACATGCGTTAAAAATATCAAATTATATCGCCTTGGTCTAAAAAATTATAAAAAAAAATACTAAAAAATCATATCGTGTGACAATTTTTGCATAATATTATTGTACGTGAATCTCACGGTCACACGTATAATTATGTATTACATTTTCATCTAACCGAACAATATCGCGTTTATTGGCGTGTATGATTTCACTGTCGTCAGATGAAAATTACTGGGAAACACACGACTGTCCCCTTTTATAATATAGGCTCTATTATAATAATATGTAACTTTTTGGGGTTTATTGCCTGTTTTACCGCTAGTTTGCCGGCCGAATAACGGGTTTAAAAATAAAAAAAAAACACGCAAAAGTTGTATACTTACATGAAAAATAATTCACAAATATAAATATGACACAGTCAATTGGGCTATTAAACGCGTATAGCGTATATAATAATATAATAACTAAACAGAACAGATAGTTTATTTTTATTTTATTTGGTCAAATGCATCGCCCTTCACCTGCAGCCAGGTCCACCAAGTGGTTTTGTACATCAAAAACAATACTATATATACATGCAATGAACTTATCATATATATATATATTATATTATTATGTAGCCCCATTGGAATAAATATACGTAGAACGTATATAGGTATGCATGTGTATGTTTTTTTTTTTTTTTTAATAGCGTTATCCGTCGAAGAAACTGGTTTTTTAGTAGACTAATCCAAATTTTTATTGCTCGCCTCATTATTTTATTTATCTATAATTGTGAGATGTTGACCCCTTTATACCTATATATATATACACACACATTTACATATTATAGGTTTACATAGTGTAATGGAAAAAAAAAATCACATAATACATAATATATATGTAATCCGTGTACCGTGTACGCGTATAGTATTTGTATAAACATATGTTGTGTACTTGTGTGTGTGTGTGTTAATACACGTTGAAATAGTTAAACGAATATTACATGTTTGAAAAATCGTGAACATTTTAGTTCACGCACGCGATGAATGTGTTAATAATTTCCGTCGTTTTGGAAATGTTTTCAGATATCGGCAAAACCGAATAGCAAAATGAACGATCACGTAGCTCGGCTGCGAGTGGTGCAAGAGGTGTCATCGCGGAACAGTTCAGCCAGTTGGAATAGTTCGTGTACGTTCTCGACCGAGCAGAGTTTTCAGGTGAGTCTATATATTATAATATACATCGTTGATATATCCCGACCGCCGTCCCATAGGAATCGAAACCGCGGAGATTTAATGGTCTACATCACGTGTATTACAATACCATTATCATGATTCATGGCGTAGGTATTATATAGTAATTTATTACACGACTAATGGATAATATAATACACTACGTATTGTACGCAATACGCGTGACATAATGGCATATAATTCGCATAATCGTAAAAAGTCTATGTTGTATAGGTATAATAATAATTATTATCGTATTCGTCCACCAAACGCGGGGGACACGCAAATCGAGTAGAACCGCGAGCTGTAAGACACACGAAATTAGATGGTTCGTGTGTATTATACCGACTATATAGGGACACTCCCTATGAAACGATGTAGGTAAACTCACTACAATACTCACACCGACGGGCGTCGGATCATATTAAATTAACGACGAAAACAGACTTGAGGGTTAGATATCAAACGATATTCTTGCTGTGCAGTCACCAAACACGGACGTCAGAGATTTATAAACAAATTTTATTTAATATCATTGCCCTCCTACGTATTTACCGAATTAACGTACACGTTTATCGTTCGACGACGACAGTTTTTTGCGGTGGAGTACTCCGCGTCTACATACTAATATGTAATATTTTGTTTATTTTGATTTCGCGCGAGGGCCGTCGTTGAAATCGATTTTACGACTGTTTAAATTTAATCAATTAAATGTGTCATCAATCACAATAATTAAGTTTGCTTTTGTAGAATAAACCACGATTGCGTTTATACAGTGTCGGCGTGTACCTACCTCATACGCATACCATATTATGTACGACTTTTGTAAGTAACGAGTTCTGTCAAACTTGTCGGCAAACACGAGCGATAAAGATATGGTTCGCAATACTACTTAACGTCACAACGCTGCAGCGCGCATTATCGTAAAATACAGGTATATATAACACAATAAAACACAATAATACGACGTGCACGTAAACAATGGAAAATAAAAAGTGAAATAGGTATCATGTGCAGTGCGCAGTGGCTTGATAAAAATCTGTGTGTGGGCGGCGCTCGAAAAGATGTTAACCCGACCGGGGGCCTCATGTTTTTGACATTGAAATCGGACAATGTAATTTAGGAAATATGGAATGACCGCGCTACTCTTTTGGTCTAATCGCCTATACACACACACACACACACACACACTCGCGTATTTATATATGTTATGAGTATTACACTGCAGTGTAATATCAAAACCGCCCACAGGGATCCGGTGGGTGTTTTCGTATTTTTAATGGGTTTTTTTTCGCCGCTTTTGTGCCGAGGTGAACCGCCGCCACCTTATATATTATTTAAGTATATATAATATATAATATAATATATAATCATGTATCGTGTGTGTAGTGTGCATATTATAACACGCGAAGAAAAAGAAACGTCGGTTATCTGCAATGACACGATGTGTCCCCTCGCGGAAGGCCCGTATGTTTTATTTGCTTGTAAAATTATTATACCAACCACCGCACGACCGCGCACATATATAATATCCATAGGGTACCTATATCATCATTTTGTACCGCGGTATAGAAAATCAAAGAGCGTACACCGACACGCATATATTATGATAATATTATTATATACAATATAAACATTAAAAGATCCTCGAGTCGCTAGTCTTGCATAATGTGTCATCATTAATCGCACATTCACCAGACGTGCAGGATGTATCTACTTTATTTAAGATTTTTTTTTTTTTTTTTAAAACGAACGAAATAATCAAAACCCATATGCGGTATAATATATTATGTACACACACGCGCGCATACGAAAAAAAAACATTTATTATTATTTTTTTTTTTTTATCGAATTCGAGTAATTATGCGGTTCACAATGGTTTGAGTCGTAGCGAGATTTATAGCCAACGCATTTTAAAAGACGGTGTTACGTAATATATAATATTATTATAAAATATAATATATAGGTATATACGCTTTTGGCGTTTCGTCAATATGGGTTGGGATTTATTTTTTATTTTTTACAAGTTTCGCTCTGTCTCTTCTCCCGGCGTAGTTCAACAGAGTATTTAAAAAAATAAATAAATAAATATAGCTAATTTAATATCGTTGTAAAGTAAAAAAAAGTGTATTTCGAGTGGCGGACGGTCATAAAACATTGTATACGAATGTACGTAGGCGTTTGAAGTCGATGTTTCGTCTCGCGAGCGGTCGTCGCCGTAATAAAAACACTTGCACCCTTTTTTTTTTATACACGCATATCTATATAGCTATATTTTATGTACGCGCGCGGTCTTTGTCATATCACCCGTGTTCGTATACGGCGTACCTACATATTATAATATGTTCATTTACAAATCGAGCGCAACGGAATGAAATAGGTGTATAAACATTAAACAAGTATCAACCGAACGCCGGGCGGTTACAATAATATAATATTATACGCCACGGAATAAAATATAATAATATTATGCGACACGTTGATTCGACGATATGTACCTGTTGCACGGCCATACATACTATACGTGTCGGTCAGGTACTTATTATTATTATATGGGTGTACATACATAATATAATGTAGCAGTATGGCACCGGTGCAGTCGGTATTCCGTCGAGCCTTTCACTGTCAATGGTCCCGTCCAGCGTAGTGTAATAATAATAATAATAATATAATGTCGGTCTCGGTGCAGAGGAAAGAAACAATATTTCCTCGAGTTCGTGTGACTCCGGTGAATCCGATGCGGTACCAACCAGAGCTGTATATACACAGAACAATAATAATAATAATATACGATGTGTGCGTGTATATATTATATTGTGTAGGTATAAGCGCACAAGAAACGCACTTAACGAAGATTGATGGCCCCCTAATAGACGGGGTATTGTATGTATATATACGAAGTCGGATTTAATATGCCGTCCCTCCGTACGAAGTCGCTTCGCCGGTGTACCTCATCGTACACGTCATGTGTATAAACGCGTACAAATACGACGACGACGACCGACGGGCGTGTAGAGGGTTGAGATCACATTATATTATTATTTATTATTATACACGTGCATTTGTGTTGTGCGCGCGTATTTGTTCATTACCAAGTGCATCACGTATTTATATGCGCTATTGTCCCCCGTTGGACGAAATCAGAGAGACGTCGGTGCGATGTGCAGTCGAATAATAATAATATTATACATTTATATAGAGAAACACACACATACGAATATACCTATCCGAAGAACCGAGCACGGCGCACTGCAGACGTATTATATTATTATGTATTGCCCATGTTACATGATAATATAATACATAAACGTATAATATAATAATGTATAATATTATGTACGATAGTCTGTACCTATTTTATATACGTATAGGTATATGAACACTAGTAATTTACGACGGCACTCGATTGATACGTCGTACACGTATTGTTCGAGAATATTGATAACGATATGTTATGATGCGTATATGACTAGATTTTCAAATTCGAATCGTACGGCGTATAAAGCTGTCGACGATTTTTATTTTTTCATAATATATGTGTACGATGGAGTCCTTTAGTTTATCCGTATAGAAATATCACGTGTCGCTCGGTCGGCATAGGTAGTATACAATATTAGTATACGTGTAATACGTACACGATATAGGTATATAAATGGTATAGCCGGTACAAATATAACACTGGTATACAAAAGGAAAAATAGAATATTATAATGTCGCCGTTATTCATGTATAAGAATCCCGACGCAGTGGCGTATCATTAGACCACTGCCGCCCCGGTCGGTGGCGACCATAATAATTTTGTTTTCAAATAAACACGTAATAATAATATATGTAAATCGACGAATATTTTCCGTTGAAGGTTTTATTGCGCGCGTTACAACTATTATAAGTAGCGGTAGTTATTTTTTTAAAAAGGACACGAATAAGACGCGGATCTCAGAAATCACATAATATACACACGTGTGCCCGCGTGCGTATATACATAAACATAAAATATAGTGTCGTCTTCGAGGATAATCGTTAATACGGATCACGACTGCAGTGGATTTTTTTTTTTTTTATCCGAACGCATGATTGATGATAATTTTATGATAAGGTATTTACAGTTCGTGAGCTCTCTATTTACATTGTAAGGAGCATCCCGCAGCTAGGCATACTATACGCATTATACCTATTATAATAATACCGATGGCGACGAAGCGCAGGTATATTACTATTATAATACAGTGTATAGGTACGCTCGTGTATTATATTACGTATCACACGCGCGAATTTTCTTTCTTATTCACATTTCTAAACCCGCGCGGATATGATGTAGGTAATGGTAAAGACGAACGACAGAGAAAAAGAGCGAGGCAAAAACACAATAATATATAATAATAATTATACACGTCGTACGTATATATAATATATAATAATATGTAAAACCGATATGCTTTCGATGTTATCGTTTCTCCGTTATAAAGAGGAGAGAGAGAAAAGAATAATCGTTTAATTAGTCTCCAGCGTATGCGTATATAATATAATATAGCAATGCAAGGTGGTCCAGACACAACGAGCCGGAAATCTTCGGTCGTCCGTCGTCGTCCTACGACGAATCTCACCCCGAGATAAATGGCGTCGAAAAAAATATATTATGCGACGTTTACACGTTATCGCAAACACACACACACATTCCGCAGGTAATACTTATACATTTTAATTTACTGTCAGGTTTCTTCTTATATATTTTTCACGCAAAAACTACGAACGCGTTTTGCGCATGCAATTGTGTGCATTTCGCACGATAAACAGACGCAATTATTTTCCTAGAAAAAAAAAAAATAATAAAAAATTATAAACATTCTTTATCTTATTTCACTCGAGCGTGGGTGTGCTAGGCATGCGCGTGTTTCTTTCACGTCAACTCTCCTAGTTCTGTATTTAAAATTCAATTAAATATTTTTAACCGTTTACCTTATCATATTTTCATTCGTTAGTTCTGCAGCATAATTAATTTCGTCTACTAAAACTTTTAACATATTATGCATAGGTACATACTACACATATTTTACATTTAAGGCCTTCGGGTTATTTTTTACTATGCCGAATATATTTTATAATATTTCAATCGATAATTCATTATAAAATAACATTTTAATAAAATAAAAACATACATATATTGGTAATTTTACGGGCGTATTTTTTTTCTAATTTACGGTCTCGTCATGTTGCCGTGTAAAATAAAATAAAATAAAATAAGGAGGCTGAACTATCGATTTGATACAAGATTTTAATATTTTATATATACTAAACATAAGCATGTGGTAACATATCGGTATTACTTTCTCTAACTAAATTATATAGTCGAAGTACCTCTATAGTTCACCTTATCTCTAAAATAATGTGTTTTTGTCTGTTAAACAATAGAATTTCATCAAAACAGATAAAAAAATAATTTATACCCACAGATAGTTTCCTACTTTGAAAAAGTGCCGACGACTACTATGTATAATCAATGTTTAACGAAAATAAGTACTTATGGTTCGTACAATATTGTTTTTAAATATAATCGAATTACGTAACATACATGTAGGTACATACGCCTTATTAAACTAGTCAACTATAAAAAAAAAGTAGTTAATTTTGAACATGATTTTGTTTTCGTTAGTTTATATATTTATAATTTGAAAAAATGTAAACATGAATCGGATTTAAAACCTATTTGATAAATAATTATATATGCAATTTTTTCATTGCAGTCGATGTACCTATATCCTTGAACTAAGATTTTAGTCTCGTTATTCTCAGTATGGGAGATTTAAGGACTTATACGCACTTAAAATATCGCCAGATCTGTTAATCACGACCGCATAATATGTAAATGCCATATTCACGCGTGTTGTCACAATAAAATCTCTATGCAACTCTTTGATATAAAAACCTACCGACATTTAACAACGGAATGTCTCCGGCGAAAGTAACGTCTGTAAGATTTTTGGCGATGATGGTCCGTTAAATTAAACGAAACTTCATGTTACATAAAATGGTTAGTAATTTTCCCTTAGATGTTAGGTATAGGACGAGTTGAAAATGGCTATAAAATGTTTACATTCAAAATAATGACTACAAACAGTCATTAAAAAAATTTAATTGAAAATCAACTATTTTAAACTATCTTAATACTATTATACACATATATAATGATTTGTTTAAATAATTAAAACAGTTAAGTCAGGTGAGTTATATTTAAAAAAAACTAGGTACTAAACGAATCACCATCTTATGAATGGTTGCAGTCTCTCTCTTCCACTTCCCACATTTCCTTTTTACCGACGTGATTTTATTTCCTGATTGGTATGTCAAATACACGATACTGCCATTTTCTCATGATCTGAATTAATTAAATAAACCGGGTATAGTTTGCAACCATTTAAGTGTATAAATCTATATTATTATAAATTAATTTTATAAAAAAATACAAATTAATTCCATGGTTTACCAATAAATCATTAATTAACGTTTACAATAATTAATGTACATTTTTATTTTGATATATTTTTTACAGTATTTTCATCGTCAATTTTTAATTATTTTCTAAATTATTTAAATTTATAATAAAAGCGAAGAACTTCACTAACTAAAAATTATTTCACGATAAAAAAATATAAGTACAATGTAAAAATTCTAAGTTTCCTATTATCTTATAGATGATTTGTTTTTCCTTTTGATAGGTTTATATTAACCTAAAGGGCGATGTTTATAAGATATATAACAATTTGAAAACTATAAATAATTTTGAAAATATTTTTTCTTGATTACAAAACAACATTTTCGAAAAAAAAAAAAAATCAAAAACGTTAATAGTTTTGGAAATAATGAGGTTTATACCGTGTATACGTATATATATATAGGTATTATTATATTATTTATATCACATGATAATATTATATAGTTAAGATCAAATATTCAACTATATACTATAATTATGTTGTCAATAAACTAAAAAATATTGAGCCAAACTGCGCTTGTGAAAGCTCAGTTTAGAATATTTTTTATTATTATAGTAATATACTTAATTGAAATATATTAAACGTATAGAGAGTGAATTTGACGTGGGTTTATTTTGAAATAAATTAGATGTGAAATTTAATTAAATCATATGAAAATCAAATTGATTGGTGTATACATTTATGTATTTAAAATGAATAAATCAAATGAATTGCTTGGTGTATTGATTTATGCAAGCAGTTTTTAGATGAACCAATTTGATTCGCCATATTGACGTCCTATATTATACAATGTTTATATTATTAAAAATAAAATCATAATAATATTATTATATTACTACCTATTATTAGTAATAGAGTAACCTACATAATCTAAGTTTACCAGTAATTGCACTACTACTACTACGCTTGATATTTAATGATAATGATAACAATATACAAAAATATATGAATGTTCCCTAAAGGATATTCTACATTAAACAATGTAAACTGCTGTTACTGACTCTGAATAGCATCAGAATACTTAACAATATTATTTGCGTAATATATTTTTATTGTTTTATTTAGCACTTTTACCTGTAAAATAAAATTTACTGTAACCAACATGCTAAATATTAAATCACTGACTGGTGATTTACAATCCACGAAAAAACTCGGATTTAAGACTATTAAGTAATTGAACTGTAGGTATAGCTATTTTCAATAATTTTTGTCTTTGATTATTATTTTTAATTCTGTAAATTAAATAAAACAAATTATCTATACTGTTAAACATTACATTAATCTTAACATAATTATTATGTGTATAAATTTATTCACGTCTATATTGTCTTTTAATACTTTCTATTTCAATATAAAATATTAGTTGGCGTTTTTACCGTGCAATGAATGAATGCTTATAATATAGTATTGACCATTAATATAATACAAATTAAACAAACATATTATTATCTTTACAAAAGCGTTATTGATTGTGTTTTTATATTTACTCGTTTAAATTATAAAGGCAATTTTAAACACTAAATATCAATAACGCTTCATTGTAAGTGTTAATATCCTTTGATATCAAAATAGAAATTAATATGCGCTGTATTCAATACTCGTAAATTGGAATATATTATGACTTTTATTATGTAGTCTTTTATTTTGTCGTATGGTTTTATATAATTCAATAAATAAACTACTTATTTATTATAATTCTATGTTTATATTTATTTTACTTGTCGAAAAATAACTAATAATATTTTTGTTAATTTTAACAATTTGTATATATTAGGTTATAATAGTTCTACTATATAATATTATAAATAATAATATACATTTTAATGTTTTTTAGCTTTTTGACCATGATTTAAGAACGATTTTTTTTTATTTCAAAAACTACGATATTGAAAATGTCCTTCAAATCACTTATGAATAATGAACCAATATCTTATTAGGTACTCGTTAATTATTAGACATAATATATTAAATTTAAACAGGATTCAAACTACTTTCGCGCTTAAATATTACTTTTCACTGGTGTTTTTTTTTTTTTTTTATCAAAATACAGTCTAAAAGTTTATATAAACTTGTTTCGACTGTGTTTTTGTAAGGTAAAAGGTTATCGTTCATGAAAATAAAGGTGTTTTGAGTAAATGATATATTATACTTTATTATATAGGTAATGCGTGTTTAACAAAAACTACTATGCAAATTAGTATGTTATTTTGTGTTTTTAAGAAATAAGGTACATGAATAGTTTTATAACTTTATCACAGCTATCTTCAGCAGAAACAACAATTAACAAATACAAATATTGACTTGGAGTGTTAGACACTCGTTTTACTTTGTATAAAATCTGCACAAAATTCTGGTGTTTTTCAATTAAATTTAAAAACGGTAGTTATTTTAAAACTGGTTTGAGAGGAGCCATTTTATGATTTTTGATATTTTTTCAAAATTTGTTATTGGCTATGAATATCTTTCCATGATGTGTGAAAAAACTAAAGATAAAATCAAAAATAATTTCTTAAAAGTTAAATACACTATAAACAATTTAAAAAAAAAATTATCTACCAGAAATTATAATTTTAATAATATTCATAACATAATGTATTCAAAATTAAATTGTCTTATTACTTACTATTTACTAGCATTATAATATTATAATTTATAATTATAACTATATAAGTGCATGATGTAAATACTTTAAAAACAAGAAAAATTTTTTTTTAAATTATTTTTTACATTAGTTTTAATAAATAGTCGTAAATAAAATGACCAATATCTTATACATCCACGAGTGATAACAATTTTGTTTGCCACCATTATTTTTGTCTGATACACATAAGTATAAACAGAATACATAATAATAATATGGTAAGTCTAACTTAATCTAAATCCCTATCTCTTTAAGTGAATATTATAACACACACGGAAAAATACTTAATAAAGATCATACAATTTAAAAAAAAATGCTAATTAAAATCTCATAAATTAATTTATACATGAAACAAATTTTGTATTAGAAAAGTGATATGTCTTAAGAAATGTATTTACTTTTAAATAATTAACCTATTAATTACTGTAGAGAAGTCTTAAAAGGTGGCGAGAATTTCTTTATTGGTAATAATAGGCTTTATACTATATATATATTAAATTATTAAATAATAGATTCTTAGATATGTATAAGTGTTTAGATAGTTACTGTGGACATTTATTGGTATATATTATAAAAAAAATGCAGTTAATCCACGTAAATCGTAAATTTAATTTCGGTTTTTTAAATTGAGTAAAAAATAACCATACTAAAAATAGTTTTAACTTACATTTTATTTAATATATTATATTATTATATACATTACACCTCATTATAACTATATCAATTAATATGGTCATTATAAATCATATAACATTACATTAAAAATACTTGTGATTGTGTATGTGTATGTGTCGTAATATCTGTAAGTCTAATTGTATTTAATGTTTTCGTACAATAAAGTTATGTAGTACAGTTATCAAATACCGTTAGGGTAAAATACCATACGAGGATTTGCCCAGGATGGACACAATTTGGCGGGATGGTGTTACTTGGTATTGGGTAACGGATGAGAAGAAAATTAAGTGTGTGAAAAGTTCTCATGCACGAGTTAGTTGCTCGTGTTTTTCATATTTGACCGTAGTTTTATTGTTACAAGGCAATTATAACAACTCATAAGAAGATTAGAGTTCCAACATATAACAGCGTTATGTACTTATAGCGAAATCCATTCTCAAAATAGTCAGCTATTCATTTGTAGCGTGGGATCCCATCAGAACTGTAATCACGTAATAATAACAAAAACGTATTAGAATAAAAATTATGATTCTTATTATTCTATTCATCGTGGAGCGGAAAAGTGAAATTATTTTCATTAAACTATCCGGGGATGGGCAATTATACGATAACCGTTTTATTTACTAAAATAAAAAATAACTAGGTCCGTTTAGTCTTGTGCGCGCGCCCTAATCATGAAGTCCTGCCGACTTTGTAATCGTGAAAAAGGAACGTTGTCTCGCATATCCCATGCATGGGTACTGCGTTTTTTAAAAGTGAGATTTATATTATAATATTACCAGTTTTAATTGTAAAATTTTTATTTTATAAAAATAAAATTGTATTCATTATTATAAATGATACATAATGATATTGTGAGCTATCATAACTACTTATTTTATACATTTTTTTACCGTGGACAATTTTAAGATTCAATCGTTTTTTTTTTCCGGTTATACTTCCTATAATATTTGTATTGATCATTAATCATTATTATTTTTATTATAAAGTGCAATTGAATAGAATAATATTAATTATTATTGTGTGTTATTGTCGCAGGATCAACCAAGACCACCGGTGTATAATGTGGAAGACTATGCTGGATCCCTGCGAAAATTTGGAAAGCGAGGGCCTACGTCAGACGTCAATAATGGTGACTCACCTGAACCAAAAGAAACCGAAATGACTCTAAAAGAATTCACATCAGCTACCGAGCTACTGGAAAAACTAAGCTCCGACTTAAAGCTTGCGTATTTCAGGTATTTATTTATTTATTTATTCTTTCTTATTTTATTTTTTTTTTATTCTGGAGTTTAAGAAATCAACGTAATATACTATTTAGTATATATACTATATTATATTATGCGAAACAGTAGAATTTCAATAATTTTAATATTTTGAATAAAAACAGATTATTTATCATGAACTATGATCTTACGACTAAAATTTAATTTTAAATTAATTATATTAATTCCATAATTCTAAAAAAAAAAAAAATATTTTATTTAATTTTTAACATAAAATAAAATATATCATTTATATTAAACATCGTGCATATGATTTTAGTCCAATACCAAAAAATAAATAAATGATATACTGACAATAATAATAAAACTAATTCACTATCAAATCACGTATCTTTTAGCACATTTGTAATTATTATGACCTAAACAACCTTGTTAAATCCGCGAATTCAATTGTTCCTAAAATATTTATGTTATTTAAAGCTCTCCACGCCCAGGTTATAATATATCTAATGCGTTTTTTAGAAAATTATTACTTACCAAAAAAGGATTGAGTGTATTTGTCATAAATACAAATGATAAAATTAATTTACAATCGCTACATCCTGTACTCTGAAAAAATAATGTTTCAAATTTTCAATAATTTATTATACAGATACTAGAGTTGATAATCAATTCGTAATTGTTTGATAAATTGGATTTCAAATAGTTTTAATTTATTTTGATTACGTTTCTAACTATACTCTAATGAATTATAAGTTATATTAAATAAAAAATTTAATTTAATAGATTATTTTTAAATACTTAATAGCAAAATACATTAAAATTGGAAAAAAATACAAATAGCTGTGTACATTTAAAATTAAGATTAAGCTATAAATAGTAAGTTAATAATAAGTTTTGAAAAATTTAAAAATGTCTTTTGATATGATTAATAAAGCCTCTGAAAACTTAGTGAATAACATAACTTCCAAATGTAATAAAATTAAAATAAGTAAATAAATAATACATATTTTATGAATCAGCTTCGAATTATTACGACCGAGTTGCACGCTGCAAATTAAACACCGTTGTAAACACGAAAATATGATTTTGTTTGTAGGTCATTAGAATAAAAAGATATTATCGGTAGTTAGAGTCAATACGTTCAATTTAATTATAGTGGTGCGTACGTTATTCGCTATTCTTGTTTGACACTGACGGAAAAAATTATAACGTAATACAGAGTCCCAATGCCCTAGTGTTTGAGCGTAAAAAAATAAAATAAATAACCCAACCGGCTTATCCGAGGAATAACGGTTATAACACTGCCAGTATTAATTAACCACTAAAACCGGTACCGGTCATTTATTTCAAGCGGGAACGAGATGAAAATGTAACGTAAAAGGTAATAATAAATAGTTTATCGGCCGGTTCGTATAACACATGATATATATAGGTATAATAGGTAGTGTAGGTACGTCGTACGTGTGTGTATGAAAAAATAAATTGATAATTCGGAATACCTATAGTCCAGTTTAATTGAATTCCTGCGATATAACATACAGGATTGCGTGGTATGACCTTGCAGGACGCTGTTATAAGTTAGAACTGATGGCGTCCTTACTGGAGAAAATATATACACCAATTACACCATCCATATTGGGTCAAAAGTTTTAAACCTATTAATTTAAAAAAAAAGTTATTAATCGGTGTCTATATGTATAATTTTTTATTCTATTTGTTTTCCTTCTAAAATCTGTAGTTTCGTACAAGAATTCGTCAGCGACCCTATAGATGGAGTAACGCTGTTGCTGGAGCTCCTGAAAACTATCCAACAAAACGGCACACAAACGAAATGTACGCCAGCAAACCAGCGCCGTATCACATTGGACGAAAACGCGTGCCTGCAGTGCTTGAAATATTGCCTGCGCTGTCAGGATGCGGCTAGGAAATTGGCGATATCTCCGGCCGGACTATACACGCTCGCCGCGTGCATCATGAGCACTGTCAATCAGTCTCGTCTACTGACTTTGGAGGTTTGTGAGAACGTATTCTGTTTGAAATTAAACGTATTAATTATTCGTCGAGTCATTTGTCAGTTTTAGGTTAATATTTTACAGTTACTTTTAATGTATAAAATAATTACCCGGAAAAGACGAAAATATTAATGTAGTATCTACCTAAAAACAGTAATCATGATATCATTCGGTGTTATACATAACATAACGACGTATGATTCAAAAATGTTTTGACTAACTGACAACACATAATATTATGTTATATTTGATGATAATTCGATTGAATTTGTGTGTTTTTAGTTACTAACCAAGGCGTGCTGTGAATCGGGTACGGTAGATGGACACAACACGGTTTCGGACGCGATGAGTACAATGAGACTTAGATTTGCTGAGCCCGTCAGGTTCAGATTTCTAGTGGGAATGATGTCCGGTAGCGGCAGTTCCGGTATGGAACTGCTGTTGGCTGGTTTAAAGTTTATAAACGCCTTCACAGAAACATGTCCGGATCTTCAGACAAAGTTTTATGTGCAAGCCGAACTCAAACAAGCTGGTTTTAAACCTGCAGCTATATTAAAAGTAAGATTCTTGTAAAAAAAAAAATCAAATAATAACCTTTAAATGACACGATCGTAATTTCAGAATATTTCCAACAAATCTCCACTGTTGAGCTCCGTCTCAGATGAGATATACAGGTGGCAGAAAAATTTCATAAATGTTGAATCACTAAAAAGACAGCATGACGAGGTCATCAGAGAGGCTAAGTCTCTTAGAGAGAAAGTAGTCATGCTAGAAAAAAAAATTCACGTGAGTATAACGTAAAATCGTATTTGTTACTAATCGATTGATACATAAATAAATTGACAAATTATTTTGTTATCGATGTTTAGCTTCTCCAAGAAGATAAACGTGTAATTTCTTCGCGTAAAGACCACGTAGATATCTCAAAAAAGAACAAAATTGAAGGTGGGGGCAATTCTGCTGAAGACGAAGGTATCAGTTCTTCCGAACAAGACGACTGCGAAGAGGAAGTATCGTCTAAAAAAGTAAAAGTTCCCTACAAGATGTACAGCGTATCACAAGGTGACACGACCATTGAGGAAGTGCTCGAAGACTTCGACAAGGTCATAAATGATGCGTCCACCGAGTCGGGTGGTGGACGAAAAATGTCGTCAGTAAGCAGTGACAATTCCAAACGGTATTACGAGTATTCCGACACGGACGATGTTGTAATCATACCTACGAGAATCGTCCCCGAACCCCCAAGACGGTCCAGGAGCCTATTCATGAACAAAAACTTCGAAGTCAATCCATTTTTTGAGGATGACGAGGAAAGCGTCGAATCGGAGTGCGCTTACGAGGAGGACGATGACGAGGTTAAGTCCAAAATAAAACGGAGCGAAACGTTTCATTCGGTCCAGAAACAGATAAAACGATTTTCGGACCTGGCGCTGCACAGCCGCCGCGTGGAAGACGAGGAAAAAATCAATGACGGCGGCAGACGAAAATCGATATATAACATCTTCGGTAACCCGAATCAACAGGAAAACTCGATGTATGCCAATAATAGACCGGTAACAAGGTCAGCGAGCACCAGGAACGTCAACGATTCGCGGATACCTGTTATGAGGTTCGAGCACTGCAAGTCCGAAAGGTCTGTGTACTTACCAATGGGCTGCAAGGTCACTAAGGAACCCAACAAGGTCTTCATGACTAGGGGTCACAACAACGCGGGGTTGTATTCCGGTTACAAAGACACTGCTTCCGCCGCCACCACCGGAGGAAAAGACCCGAGTTCCAAGTGCAAACTGAATTCAGGCGGTAATTCAAATGGCTTAAAAGGGCTACAGCACATCAACATGTCCGTTTCCACGGGGAAGCTCACAGATTTTCCGTCGGGACTCTATTAGACTGAACATGTAGAATACGTCTACGTTGTATGATAATTTATTATTATTATGGTATTAGTGTTATTTTTAAAATTATTATGTGGCTTATAGTTTAGTGAAAGGGAAAAAAACACCGAAAGTTTAAAACAGTATGTCGTTTCATTGCGATCATTACGCCTATAATAATATTGTTTAAACTATAATTTAGTGTTTACCGATTATTATTTGATTCGTTTACCAACAGTTGTACCTACATAATTTTAAAGTAGGTATATTAGTTAAAGTACAATATTGATTACCGCTTGACTGAATAGCATCTCTGTTAGCCTTTATGTATTTTGATTTAGTAATATTTTTTAAATAATATAATAATATACTTAACCTTAGACGGAACACCTATTTCTCTTTACAGTTTTCTCCAAAGGTAAAATCTAGAATAGATGTACGTATAGTTTATAAGAATATTATTTTAATGTTTAGAAGGTAATTATAGTTTTTTATAAGGTATAATGTGTAATAAATATTATTTTAGATTAATAATATATTGTATACATTAAACATATTTATCATATTTGCAAACGATTATATGAACATACATATTGTTTGAAATCTATATTTATCATAAAGGTAACCTTTAAGATTTTTAGACATAGTTCAATAATAACAATCTCGTTAATTTAGACGTTAAGAGCCTACCTATTGAAAAGTAAGTGCAATATTTTGAATTAAAGCAGTAGTATAATTTTTATATTATATAATAAGCTATTTGTTTTAATTGCTCAACCATCCTTAATAAAGAATATATATATTTAAATTTATTATAAGTATTTTTATATTTTATTTTTACACACATACATATTAATTTTTTATGTAAAATAAATAATCTGTGTATTTATAATCTAAATAATTCAATCTCATATCATAATAATTAAATATGAATATATATTAATTTTAAAAAATTGATGGTGTTCTTGACTTTTATTCTGACAAAAATATACTTGTATTCGATCCATTCAGAATTGGTGGATTGGCCCAAGAAGCAAGTGAAAAGTTCCTCTCGAGCCCCCGATCATGTCATATTAATGAAAATGATATATAATACTTAAGTAAAATATCATAATTAAATTACTTATAAGCTTATAATAATAATAATTGAAAGTACAAGAATTTTGCAAAAATGTTACCATTTAAATCCGAAGAATTCTATAAATTAAATAATATGGTCATATTTTTTATTTACACTATTGCCGATATATGACGCACTTGTAATGCACGTTATGCAAATTATTTTATAATATGGTATACTGTATACAATAAATAAATTATGTCAATATTGGTATCTATTTTAATTTTAATTACTATGCCTCGATTTTTTACTTGAAAATGTTGAACATTATAACGGTACTTTCATAATACATTAATAATTATTAATAAACCATTTTACTCTTGTTAATAATCTATATACTTTATCAGAGGTTAATATTGTATTTATTATTTTATTTATATTAAAATCGAATACAATCAATTAAAATTATAGCAACATGCATTCCAACGCGTGTACAAGTGCAATAATAATAAATAGCCCGCTCTGCGTAATGCACTGATCAATAGGACTTTTACGTATTCATTAATATTCTATGGAGCTAAGCAAGTTATTAATTTTGTAATTTGAAGTTTAAATCAAATTTGTATGGTAAATAGACTGCTCTAATTTTTATAATTGTATATAAAGCGTAAAAGTATAGAAAAAGTTGAATTGATAATTAACTATTAATAAAAAAAAAAAAAATAATCATATTATAATATAATGTCATATTAATATGCTGAATTCTTGGCCTTAATATTAACTATCCGACCCCCTTAGCATCTAGGCTGCCCCTAGATTTACTAATCTGCAAAATGTATTTTTTTTTTTATTTTTTTTTATAATAAACCCAATACTTTTATGTAAATATTATTCTTATATAGTTATCTGACTGATCAAATCAAACAACCAACATTTTATATGGAAATATTATAAGCATATTAAAACATTATTAAGTATAAACAATCTAAGTTCATATTGTCAAAATTGTTTACAGTATAATATGAAATATCCAATATTCATATATCATATTATTATAATAATAGACCGGTGAACCAAGTAGAATTAAAATTAGTTTGAAAATGCAATGTGTACAAAGCGTTTGATTTTTATAATATGAATTATGCTATGCGTTTATCATTTAAACACAATTTACAATATGTTTCAATGACATCAAGCATTAGTCATATGGCCAGATGATTCAACACACCAAATTTAATTGATAAAATAAAACCACAAAAATGAACAACTCAGCTACAGAACTAAAAAGTGATTCTTGAGAAAACGAGTAACAAAGGAATTAGTTATAAGAGTATTAATATAATAATATGTCATAAAATTGACAATCATTAGATTCTAAGTAAAGAAATAATTGTATCAATAATTATTATACAACGATGTGCATTTTATTATTATTTATTTTTTTTTTTAATAATATATACAATTTTTGATTTTTAACTTTAAAAGTGGTTTCTGGTAGCAAATTGGATATAGTTTACTTTAGAGCAATTAAAATCAAAAAAATTCTAGTATTTTTTCAAAATGACCTGGAAACACAAAAAAAAGAATTAAAAAAAAATAAGAATTATTATTCTAAATTATAGATTTTTTTTTATTGGCTCAAAACCCAAAAACATTTGAAATTAAAAAAAAATTGTTGGTAAATGAAAAATTGAAAATTTAATTCAAGGTGTCTCAATTTGTATTAGACTTATTTGAAAATACTAAAAATACATAAACACGATTTTTATTATTAGCATTTTAAGTTCAAATTTCGAGAAGTGATTCAAAATTCCGAACATTTGTAAATCAAGTTATCGTTAATTTACAAATGTATACGATGTTTAATATTAATAACTAAAAGAATTTAAAATTACATTAGAGGTTTATAAGTAGTTGATACAATTATACTGTAACCACAATATATAAAACAGTATTTTATTTTATAAAATATAGGTTGATAGACCTAATTAAGATTCATTTTTCGATTTATCGTTGTAAATTCAAACTAAAACATAAACTACAATTTATTCCTCAACGATAATGTTCATTCAACGTCTACTGTACTAGAATGGTTTTTTATTTTCTCCATTTTTTTTAATTTTTAAAACTATTGAGAATAATAGAAAAATGTAAGTTTTGTGTTTAATTAGATTATACTTATTTGGATTGTATATTATATAATATTTACTCATATAATATAATATGATATAATAACCGGCATATTTTCTGTACCATGCAATTTTTTTAAATTTATAAATTAATGTTGACTATTTTAATAATTAATCTAAAAATAAATAAAATTAAAATTGCACTTAAAAAAAGTATGAACTTTAATTAAAAAAAATGTTTACTAAAATGTTTAATCAATAAAATAATTATAATGATATAAATATTATTAATAATATTATATATTTTTATAACGCGGCGCATTGTATATGCAATTTTGATACAATTAACCACAATAATGATGTAATTTTGTAAAAATTATTGTAATAATAATATTATTCAATTCAAAATGCCACGACGATATTCCTAAATTCTTAATATATACTAGATTATATTATTATAATATAATACATGGGACGTATCTACACTCTACAGTAATAATTTATTTAAATAAAGTTGAATTTTAACACGTACAACACATATGTTTTGTGCGTCAACAAATATTAGAAAACAATATAATATTTTATATTATTATAAGATTTTTAAAGGGTATTTTAAAAAGGCATTTTAAATTTATTTATTAACATTAGTTACATAGATCAATAACAAAGAAATTACTTCATCGCAAAAATGGTTAATTAAAAAAAACTGTTAGGGTCTATCACATACCTATTATTTTAAAATAAACTATGTTTGAAGAAAAATAGATCCATAAAAACTTTAAAAACTATTATTCAAAAAATATTATTTTTAATTTGGAAATGCATTTGTTGATTTATTATTCTACATCAAGTAAGTGACAAAATTATATCTTTGCTTCCAAACAACTCTTTTTGATGTCCATTCATCTTAATTTATTCCAACTCTAATGACTATCGGTATTACACTAACTATCAACTTACAAGAATGGCGAATTTATTATGTAATAGTTTTAAAATGTTATTTTAAGCAACTTTTCAAGTGTCGAAGTATTCAATGTGAAGTCTTAGCTTTATCCAACAGAATTGTATAATATTTATTATAAAACAAATGTTTTAATCTTGTATTTTGTTTTGTTTGTTTGCTAAATAAATATTATTATTATTATAATACATTATAGTAAAGTTTTGGTGGATGAAAAAAAAACATTAAATAATTTTCTTGAAAAATATATATAATTTACATTATAATATCATTATTAATATTAGAAAATAATTTAATATAAACTATACTTAAACATCTTTATCGACAAATTATTTATACTGTTTTTATAACAGTTTTCAGTGTTACGAGTCTTGTAGTTCGGAACTGTTTTTTTCCAACGTGGTTTTCTTAGCTTGTGGCGGTGCTAACATGATTTTAAGCAGGTTTACCACAGGTGCTTCAAATGTGAGAGAAATAAAGAAGGACAGCAAGAAAGACGCTACTGCGTTGCCAAAGTACAATATCATCTGAAAAACACATTTGTATACATAAAATTAGTAAACACACATTGATCAGTTGAAAGTTTATTTTTATTTCGTCGTCAACAGTTATTATGACCAGAACATAAATTTTATTCCGAAAAATAGATAGTATACCGTGTGGAAAGGGTGGAAAGTAAGCTATACCAGTCTCAGACGACGCTTACGGCACAACCTGCAGATGAGAGTCGCATTTTGTCAAAGACTAAAATTACCTTCCCACGCATATACATTATTTTGTCACGCCCCCGCCGTCTCCGAAATCACCTCCGACGATATACGGTAATTTATTATGAACCGCTTTTGCCATTCACTATATATTAATTTACCAAACTCCTTTAATAAAACAGTAAGAGAGTCCCATCAACCAGTTAGTACTTGATATATTAGAAAAAATGAATCGATATAATATTAATGTATATTTATCCGGTTTAGACGATAACTTTTGGAAATTTAAACTTTCGGCGTAGGCATTACAATACATTAAGTTACAATATTATTCATTTTGGTTCACGTTTTTTAACTATTAATTGTATAAACTAATGTATAATAACACGTCGTTGTCACTTTCTCCGCATTTGTACATATATACTTTTTAAGTAATCAAATATTTATATTTTAATTGATTTTATATATGTATAGGATATTATGTTTGGTAATAAAATCTATAATTATTATTAAACACAAATCAATTGTCACCGAGAATGTTTTGTAAAAAAAACAACAATAATACTGCAGTACTTGTTTCTTTCATTATTTTCTATGTACTTAATCATTTATATGTGTCATGACAATTAAATTTACCTGCACCTATATACATTACACACACACGCGCGCGCGCGGATTCACACAATCACAACTATCTTGTATGATAAATTACATCCAAGACTCACCTGTGTGATATCTATAAGTATTATATTTCCGTTTTTATTCAGAATTCATAAATGGCCATTCGTTAGTGTTGTCCGATAAAATCACGCAATGTGACTTCAACGATGTAAAATCTCTTATTCTCCAGCACACCATGAAACTTATTGTACTTTCTTTGATTACTCGCATTACACACATGTAAGAACGTAGTTATGTACTTATGCTGTTTTATGCAATAATTGTATGACGTACCTACTGCAGTTGTACGTTCGAAGTTAATCGCAAATTAAATAACATCATGGCGCTAGTGAAAGTACACGCACAAGATTGTTATCAACGACGTCGTTATAATAAATAAACAAATGTTTGTGATTTAAAAAAGAAAAAAATGGGACCTACGTATGCTAACAATAATAATAAATTTGAAGCGTTTCTAGAATTAGTAAGAGTAGATGTTCAAAAAAATAATATTAGTGAATAATTGTATATACGCCGAGTGCACTTACCGTGATCAGATTGTGCAAGTGCAGAGGGCCGTCCATTTGGAAGTTGGTCATGGTCATGATGATGGGGTGGACCAGATAGGCGCAGTACGTCAGACGGCTAAGGGGTTGTAGAAGGCGACACGATAGCGCGGAGTTGACACAACCACCGTGACCGGTACAGCAGGCGATCACGATCCATGCGAGTGCAGCACCCCATGCCGAATGGCCGACGGATGCATACAGGGCAGAACCGGCCAGATCCAAGTGCACCACGTGAAGTCCGTACACCAGGTACGCCAAGCTGAACAGCGACAGGGACCAGCCCACAGCGACCGTCAGCTGCAAAATAATTTTACGATATAGACATATAATAAAAAAAGTGTACATACGGTAATAATTATATTTTAAAAGACGACGAGTGGATGAAAACGTAGTTAGGAATTTAGGATCGTTTTTATCACACCAATTTTAATAGTGTAATACACGTCATTGTAGTAAAATATTAAGTCAGTTAAGCTATTTTTTACAGAGATATGCAGTCAACAACGGCAAATCTTTATGTATATTACAGTATCACCCCAAAAAGTTATGGCAAATGACACTTAACGCCTTTACTCATTCGAATAATCATTATTAACGTTTACACGTTTACAATATTTGATTATGTCATAGAATTGGTTCGTTTGTCTGAAATTGTGTCAGAGGTATAAAATGATGTACTATATATTAAGTTAAATATGATGAAAAATTAAATTAATAACCATATATTATATTATAACATAACGAGTATTTAATATTTTGAATTTTGAATTAAATAGTGTTATCCTGCAGATTTAAATTGTACACCTAAAATCTGACCACCTATAAATGGCGTTTAAGTATTAAAGTTTCAATAAAAATTTCTGTAAATAAGTAAATAAATATGGATAATGATTTATATCAATTTACTTTTCAACTGTTCGTGCTTATTCACGAAGCAAACAGATCGTTAAAATATACCGAAAATGAAATAATTTATGTTTAACAGCAATATATTTTGTCTTATAACTTTTACATAATTACATTAAGTACCCAAACTTGTTTCTGTGGTTTTTTTCTATGGACAAAGAAACGTTATGATTTTCAAAGCATACATAATCGTATACAAATAAATATTAATATTAATTTATTCACTGGAACGTTACGCCATTAAAATGTTTTTCAGTTAACTAAAATATGAACAGATTTTTATGATAATTAAATTAATAACTATTTAATTTTCAAACTTTTAAAATTTCTTAAAATAATTTAATATACTATTAATTAATAAATACTTTAGTTATTTTAGCTTTTGGACATAAAAAAATAATATAACTATTTGTGTGCTAGTAAAATTCTCAAAAAACCACATATTGTATACAATTATTTTATACATTCTTTTTTATAATTGGATTAATTTAAAAATTAAATATTTAAAAAAAATAGAATGTATTATTTAAAATTGAAATTAAATACAACTGTAACTGTTAACTGATGCCTTAATAAGATTAATATTATAATTATTCATCTAAGTAGGTAATTGTATGCAATTGTCCAAAATTATACATTTTAATTAAAATGTAATTAAGCCCTCGGTAATTTTTCAAAATAAACAATTAATTTGTTTCGCTATTATTGATTATAATTTCCAATACAAATACGATAACAATAAAAATAATTTTACTTTCAATATAACTATTTTAACAACTCAGCAACTACTGTGACCCATTTCCCTACCTTTTTTTTGTAAAGAAAGAATTAAAAAGTACATTATAATAAAATGGGAATCTAAAAATGATTTATTTTAAGTTAGAAGTAGAATTAAATTTTTATATTTATAAATTTGTACTTACGGAGGACATTTTCAATTTGCATTTAGTAACAAACAAAAACCACCCAGCGAACATGCCGAATAAATAAGGCCCAAGTCTTGACCATGGTTTATCATAAAGTTGATCAAATAATCCAAATGGTTCCTCTATTCTTTAAAAAAAATACATACTATTATTAATATTATGAATATAAATTAAATAATTGTATTAAAAAAAAGTGTATACGTTTAATATAATAATTTTATAATATATCGTTACTTATCGTTTCTTTTTATAAGAATTTTTATATTATTTTGTATACTATATTGTAACTGTAAAGTTATAACAAAAAACACAGCTATGTTTAACGATATTAAATGGATAAAATGAACAAATTATGAGTATTAAATACATAATATTATAACAATACTCAAATATTTTATAACTTTTTACCTCGCTCTAAAATTGTAATGTACAGCAATGAATATTGTGACGACCCATGATCCGATTAAGAATGCCACCAATCCAATAACTGCTCCTTTGAAATGTCTATAATAAAAATCAGCTATTGAAAAATAATAATAATTGACTTATCCGTGATAACATTTTACAACTTTATTTCAATTTTATTCAACTATCGTGACACAAAATGCCTCGTGTATACATTTAGTCGTACCGAATGCATTCGTGTTATATGTAATTCTCTTTGAGGCCAAATATTTGACAATGAATTTTTAATTAAATTGTACCTTTATGGTACACATATAGTGTATACTATAGGTAAATAATACAATAAATTCATATTTTAAGGTCAATGATTAATTATTTACCTGGCAGAAACGAGAAGTAGTATGACTGCTAAAACGTAAAACTGCGTATCGTTGGACATATACCAACTCCATAACATGCACTGTTAAAAATATAAAACGTTTCAAATAGTTAATGCCCAATGAATAGATAAATAATAAATAAATTAATTAATAATCACCATTTCGCTTCTGGGATACAAGCTGTTAATGTATAGCATATTTCTCCACCAATAATTAGCGCAACTTATGTGGTTGTTGTTCTCTGGTTCAAAGACGGAAATGTTTCGAAGCCACCGGCTAGACACCTCTGCCATCAAAAGGACAACCATGTACGCTGGCGTCAATCTAAAAAATTAGTATGTAGGTACATTACAATTTGTATACATACATGACCAGAATTTAATTTATTTCGTGTCCATCAAATATAGTTAAAATAATACATCAACAATCAACTGTGTGAATATCTTAATAAATTCTAATGAATTTTAAAAATAAATTAAATAGTTAAATGAAGTAATTATTAGTGTTTACTATTTTTTTTAAATAATAACTGATATTCTTTTCTTTTTCTTTTTTTTTAACGAGAAAGGAAAATGGGAAAACACGGAAAACGATAAATACAAAGAACACTTTAGTTTCATCATTTACTCGTATTTCTCCACTGCGATATGATAAAAATACGTTTATAATAATTTACTCCTTTTATCTCGTATACTTTTCGAAATCAAAAACGAAAGTCATCCTAAACGTTCACACTTGTATTACGAAACCCGAATTTACGAACACTGGAATACCACTTAAAATATGCGTGTGAACAATTTAATGTGATATAAGAAAAATAACCAAAATTACACACTAGAGCATATAATCACGCTATAGTGCTATACAATAATGGACTTCTTCAAAAATGTTTGTAATTTAATAATAATTTTTCATGTACGTAAAAATACTTAAATATACAGGAGCATTTTTCTTCGAAATTTCGAAATATTTCATATTATGGTTTTCGACTATTGTCGATTCTGATTTATCATTTTATCGCATAGTAAAGCTACTGTGTGAAGTCACCGTTCAAATTTAACAAATAAAAATATGATCTTCTAAAAAAAAAAAATACAATTTTAGTTGTTTTAACTAAATTTACAATATTATGTGAAAGGTACAGAAAAGTATCCACAATAGTAGGAATGACTATAGACCATACAAAAACATCAATTTACAATTATTTTATGATTAATACCGAAATGTGTTACAGTTAGTACTTATAATTAATTTATACGTTTTTACGCGTATTGTTATGATACACGCTGCACACGAAATACACGATATTAATGAACACACCATGATTACAACCGTGAGTCTTTTCAATAAAGATATGTTGATAGTATCGTTTTTTCAGAACAATAGAAATTATATACGTTTAATTGTGTTTTACAACAGTTTAAACGCACGAAAATATTACGCGTACACAAAATGTGATTAAAATGTTGTCAACTTTCACTGCAATATTAATTTTAATTATCAAACAAATTTTTTTCTTTCTTTTGAATAACCGTTGATGAACGGTAGATACATAATGATATTACAAAATTATCGAAACATGTTTTATTTTTTGTAAAAACATTGAATAAAAACTCGTTACCACCGATTGTCTTCGTGGTATATATTCAATTATATAATATAAATAATTCTATGCACACGATGGTTTATTGGTTTATGAACACTACTATGAAATGCATATTGTAATAAAATACTAGTTTTGAAGTTTTATGATACCTACTGGCTACTGCTATAGTACTTTAGCAATTATTTAAATATAAAAAAAAATTTGGACATAAAATGCATTCGTTTATATTGGTTTACTAGGGAAGCATTAATGAGTATCTATAATGCCTATTATACCGAACTAGAAAACTATAAACAGTTTTGATTCGGTTTGTGTGCACATTACGACACAACCTAAATATTAATGCGGCGACCAGAGGAGAATAAATAATTTTCTATAGTTTTTGCGGACTACCTATCAACCACGTGTTGTGCCTATATACAGAACACACGAGTATACACGACGCGTGAGTAAATAGCTTATGTGACATGGACGCGTTTGCACATATTATTATAAACTTGTCTGTTTTTATGCAATATCGTATTATAATTTATAGTTGAGATGTACGAAAGAGAGAAGAAAATCACAAAAATAACTTGAACGCACTTGAACTCGGCGCATATTAACGACGTCCAAGTAAAAGTAGGTCTTTGCAGAGCACTGTTCCGATTAGACAAGATAGTTACCAATTTACCATCCAAGTTTGCCGCAAGTACAAAGTGTACGGCAGTGCGCACACGTCGCCTATTATACGGATTAATCTCAACGTAAAAATCTCGTGTTATTAACGGTCAACTGTTTCTAAAGAAATATAATATAACATAACCGTGAAATTATAGTTATCAGACGTAAGTACCTATACTTGTTTTGCGATAATATTTTCTATCATTATATTTTCATGGTGGGTATTTTGTGTTCTGTGGGTCAATAAAATTCAAATTTAACGACATCATACGCGTGTTACGACATAATAATATAATATAACCAATACGATGTTGCAGGTTACATACATATTTCGGGTATATGTACTACAAACGTAGTATTTACCTGCAGTCCGTAGGCTCGTGTATTAGTCAATTTTTAAATGGCAGTACGAGTATAATATTATTATAATCATGGTCAGCAACGTATACGATCTAAACGCAATGCGATTAACTTACTATATCTAAACCATCACTACGTAATATTGGGACTATAATTATTATTATACAATTTGTGTCAGATATCTAATTAATAGTGTGTCTTATTCTTAGCGCTGAACACAAATTTTATTATTGCAATGATTAATTTAATTTTACGAAATTTGTGTAAGTGTGTAATGATAGAAAAATGACATTACGTGTAAATCGACCTGGTCTGGTTGCTAATCGGTACATAACGCATGATTTTTTTAATTTATATCGATAATACCTTAGGTAAAAACGTTAGGTATTAATACTGTCGTAGTTCAAGTTTAAAGTGAAATGTTTTTTTTCTTAATACATTTCATAGACAATTTATTGTAACTATATATTAAGATTAAATTACGAACATTATTTTAGATATTGAATAATGTTGAAACACGTAATAATAAAATAAGACATATTAATATTTGATGAAGTTTAGAACGTTAATTCCAACAAAAATATTGTTTTATTATGTTTTTAAAAGAATACGGCTTTGGACCCGTTCGTTTAAAACTAAATAAATAAATCAAAATACATATATGTCAAATGATAATTTACTAGTTGTCTAAGGAAAAAATTAACTTGTAATTTATAATTACCAATTATTAAGATTATAAAATTAATAAATGAGACATTAGTTATAGCCGTAATGAGTATAATTAATATCAACCAAAAATAACCTTACTAAATTAGTAATGTATATTAACATTCAAATTTAAAATGTATTCCTCGTATTGAACTCAGAGATATTTGTTTTCTTTTTTTTAAATATGGTTATAGCTTAAAAACTTATAATTTTTCGTATACGAGTTATTTTAAATATATTTTATAAAATTACCTGATAAATCTATATCCCAGCAGTTTGAAGAATTTAATTGTATCGTTTTTCAGAATAGAAGAACTACATTTCGGAGTTCGAGATACAGCTACTTCTGGTCCGTCTTTTTTGCTGGTCGTCTTATAATACAAATAAGTAACCAATAGACCACTGAAAATAAATACGTGGGCAACATTAAATTAGAAATTATTTCAATTTTTATTATAGCCATTTATTTTACCTGATAAAAAAGAAAGTATCTACTGAAAATGTTGCATTGCTCACTGTTT
This sequence comes from Schizaphis graminum, assembly GCA_020882235.1. NCBI lineage: Eukaryota > Metazoa > Arthropoda > Insecta > Hemiptera > Aphididae > Schizaphis > Schizaphis graminum. The sequence goes on along the minus strand of CM037032.1, from coordinate 116,977,968 downwards.
GGAACATAAAGTTCCTCTCGGTCAATGTCCGTAACGTCTTGTTTTCTACATATATATTAAAACAATATATATTATTAGTCATTAGCTTTCATTATCATAATCTAAATCCATTTTTCGTGCATTTATACACGTTGAACTGACCTGCGATTGAAAACACTTGTAAGTACGTGTGTACCATTATAACCCAAGCCAAACTTAAAAATCGAAGTCCGTGTACACAAGTTAACGATTCAGATGGCGCCGGCCCACAATGTAAAATTTTTCGGCCATTGCTTACAGCCGAAAAAGCCAGTAGAATTTGTTCGTTGCGACTGACTATGAAAAAAAAATTAAACATGAATATCAAAATACAATACAATATTAAGTTAAAGAAAAACTTATTAAATGTAAAATATAAACGCAGTATATTATACTATGCATTTTTATCCTTTGTCATTTGTCAATACGATTAAAAATCTACACATTTATATTTATTAAAAATTATACATTAATATTAAATAAATATGTCATAATGTAATCGGGTATGATTGGATAAAAATAATTATGTAAAAGACAATTTTTACATAATCAACTACATATTTATCAAATTAGGTACCAACAGAAAAATTATAAATTATAACTTAAGTACAGTATTATTTATTTTACATGATATGTAGAAAGGTTATTATATTGATATCATTAAATATAATACATTTTTACATACAGAATGTATACAAATGAAATCATTTGGTTTAAGACAGACAATAAAGTTGTGCCTATCTGAAGAAAAAATATAGTCAACTTTAACTTATTGGATTCAAAAATACGTCTTTAACATTCCTATAATAATCGTATCTTAAATATTCAATATAGTTTAACCACAGTTCTTAGTATATATTTACATCGATTCATTGTATATTCGTAAATTCGTATACCAATTCTTGTAGCCTGTTATTGAATATTAATTATCAAAAAATGATCAAAAGAATAAAATAAACAATAACAAAATTAAACAGAATAATAAATTAACATTTAAATTGGCTCATTATAAATAATAACAAAGCATAGGAAAAATGTTTAATGAATATTAATTATAATTTTGAAGGACAATTTATTGAAACAATAAAAATATTTTTAACTGAATAATTGGTTATTAAAAACATTTAAAGAGTATTAGTTCTTTATTACAACTGCAGGTGTCATTACTTATTTAATATCGTAAAATACTATCATATTGGTTATGATTCAAACCTTAAAACGTATTTAAATGTTTATTTCATATGCACCTATAATGACTTTTATTGCTCGGAAATTGGGTTAAATTTCCAGATAAATAAGATCATTTAACTATTTTTATTTGAAATGTTAATTTTCTAATTTATTAAAAACACAATAATTTAATGATTTATTACCTTTAAATAACATGTCTTGATCTTCTAAGGTTCCGTCGTCATTTCCACAACCTTTCATATTATGCATCTTTTCAATAGCATGCATTTTATCCAATGTAAATTCTACTTTTGAATCACTTTCATTATTGTTACCTTGAGCAATATGCCTTTTTTTGAATTCTCTAGCTTTTCGACGCTCTAATATCATTTCATATCCTGATCCTATCACTGTCAGTAGAGATACTAGCCCAACAACAATTCTGAAACCCGTGAAAAAAAAAAACTATTAATAATAATATAAAACATTTATGAACAATCGATATAATCGAGATCAATATAACAATTTTAGATTTTGCGTGTAAATATTAATATTTATATATTATTATATTATACTTAAAACCCACTCAATTAGCTTTCTTTACTTACAATAATATTTGGAATTTACTATCCGACCACAACGAGTATGTACCAGGAACAACTCTAACATTGAGCACACTATAACTGCGATAATTAGATTCACTATCTTCCTTGGGAACATTAACCATATTTTGCACATCTGTAGAACTGCAATCTTTCGGCATACACAGACCAAGTGAAATCAATCTAGTCTGTAAAAGCAAAAATTCTGTGTTACCATGATACTATGTTAAATAAGCGTTAAATATTTTACAAAACATTACAGTAATTGCTTGTAATTTAAACGCCCTGCTATATTTTATTTAAAAAAATATGTATTCATCGTTGGAATCACAACCATTTTTATCCAAATATTTATGATAAATTAATTATTTAATAACGATAGAGCATATGTACTTAAAAAAATGTTATCTTTGAAATTCAATATAATAATTTTAGCTATTGTCCCATTGACCTAGCAATTTTAGTCTCGATAAAAAATAAAAATAAATAAATAAAGATCCAAATGTTTGTATTACGCAATACTCATGAACAGCAAACAACAATGGATTTTGAAAATAATCAAATGTAAAATTTACAATATGAAAATTATATTTGGTTAAAATTTCCAAAAGAAACTTAAGTTTTTAATATTGTTTAGGTACATTTGCTATTTGGTTTATTTTTTATTATTGAAATTAAACAAAGAAATACATATTATATTATCAATAGGCAGTTGACTCTCGTCTTTATTGTGCTTTCTCTGATAAATGATGATCTATCATTTTGAAGATATTGACATCCTAGAGCCTTATGACCTTTGAGTTTTGACATATTTGTATATTTTATATACAAGTTATTCGTGCTATAATATTTATATCTATCACTTCATCACATGACTCTTGTTTTTATTTACGCATATATACATGCTATAATTTTTCATTTATGTTCGTGACAGCACATTCTACTAACTTATCGTTTTCCTCAACGTTTTATAATGAATAATAATATACCACACACACGTGAACAGTATAATAATATTATGTACCTAAACGGTGTGTATAACACCACCCGGATCAAACCGTTAGTCTGTGATGTTACTCGTTAGTCAGATGTCAAGTTCTATTATATAATAATATAATAGGTATTATAGGTATACGGATATAGTAGGTACCTATCTAAAATCATAAACTCATAACTGCACAAAGTCTGCAGGTATATTACAATAATGTATGATACAACTTGCACTCTCTATAGCAGGGGTCTTCAACCTTTTTATGCAGCGGGCCACATATTATTTGTTTTAAATCTTGCGGGCCGCATTCGTATTAAAAACATGTATTTTATATAAAAATTTGGTTTTATTATTACAATTTTTAAAATTAGGTAGGTCGCGGGCCGCATATTATGACAAGACACGGGCTGCGGGTTGAAGACCCTTGCTCTATAGTTTATCTAATATATAGTAATATGTCATTATGTTAAATATTGCTAATTACTGTTAGACGTTATAGTTGCCGGTACTTACTCTGGGGGTCAACTGATCATGTAATTTTATCGCCAATTTCGCAACATAGAATTTAGCTTCGAACGGCGGCACATATTGATTGGTCGCTTTGTTCTGTAATTCTTTGCACAGGGTATGAGATCCCAACCAAAAATCATTACCGAAAAACAGCTGTGACGAATAACGTCCACTGGCGTCGGCCACTGAAAAAAAAAATGTATTGTTATTATTTTGCTTTAAATATGTATAATATACTATAATATATACACATCATTTTATTATAGAAGCAAAATATTGACGAGAAAAAGTTTATAATGGGAAAACATGATACGCTGACTATTGAATAATATTGATGTACCTTACTAAACTGTTAAACAAACTATGAAAGAACTGCATAATATTAAAATAATCCAAAAACAATAGATTCAATGTCTTGCTAGTGTAAGAATTAAAACAATTGTGGTTTTTTTTTTTTTGCTTGAAAACCTGCTGAATTTTCCATCAAATTCATTTTTTTCTAGTATTTGCGGAATTCTCGTTGTCAACCAACGGAAGCATAATACAGGATTTGGGTGGCCCAAATACTTTCTTTTCACATTTAGTTTTTTTCCTTCTCCTATTAGAGCTATCGTGAAAGTGGTTAAACTGGTCAAGAAATCGAGACCTTGGTTGGTCATGTATGAATGGCACGATGTGCATGTACGCTTGCCCGCGATAATTTCGATTTGTTTTCAAGGTTACCTGATTGAAGAAGTGATCGTCTACTTGTAAAAAACTAAAAATTTGTCTCTAATATACGGACATAAGTAATTTTTGTGTTCGATGATATCACAAATGGTACAGTTGTTATTGAGAACAGAATTCATTTAAAGAATGGAAAAAAATATTTACGTCGCTCTATGGTGAAACTTCGATCGGTTACGATTACGAGAGTCGTTATAATATAATCGTGGAGTGGCTAATTTTTTTCTGGACTTGAACAAATAACAAACATCTTATACGAAGAAAAAATAAAACACTTTCTTTTTTCTCACATGCTATGTTTACAATAAATTGCAGAGTATACTATGACCGTTATTATTTAATTAGTAAACTTCTATGATTCATAAAATACTTTCCAACACCTTTTTTTTTATTAAATTTAAAATAAATAATATGTTATATGGCCTTTCTGTAACTTGAGATAAATATAATGAAAGAAAATTGAAATGTAAAATTTCCTATATTACACGAATACTTATTATATGTCATACTATTTTGATTGTATTTTCTCGGACACGAAAATAATTTATTTCAATTTAAAAAAAAAATGTATTTTATTTTTGTATCTTTATTTGTAAAATCTAGTGGATACAAATTAATATGGTAGTTATCAGGAGAATCTCTAGACAGTTTTTAAGGGGGTGAACCTATTTATTTGTATTGTATAAAGTGTTGATCATTATTATTTTTATTTTTTATTAAATATGTAATAATTAGATACGGGGGTGGAGGGGAATTATTATTATTATTCAAATATAATTAAATTATTTATCACAGGCTTTGAAAATATTTTGAATGTCCGTGATGTGTGTCAAAATGGAGTGACAGATACGAAAACAGTTTTCTAAACCAGCAAATCATGACAAACTTAGTGATTAGTAGACATAAAAATTAAGTTGTTTGTATGTTTGTAGAGTTCAGAATTAATCTGTGACTAGTTACTATACAAGCAGGTAGGCAAACAACAATATCTTCTGTAAACTATTACCAGTTTAAAAACATTTCTTGAAAAACGTGAAGTCTAAAATTTGTTTTTTGTTATACAGATTTTCAATAATTCAGAGCTACTTGTGCGTCATATTATTTTAAAACTGTAATATTAGTTGAAAAATCCTGTTACACACCTTCAACCTCCTATATATTATTTTATATTTATATAATTTGAATTTTCACATAATTATAATTAGGTGACAAGTAACTTGCTAATTATTTGATTGGTTTAGCCCATATAATTACACGAAGATAATGACACTTAAGTAGATATCGACTATCGATTAATCTAATGACGATGTTTATGTTTGAAATAAATCGTGATAATCACTCGGTATCGACGGTATCGTGTCATAAATACATTACTTATTAGTTAGGTATATTAATTGCACTGCATTGTAATTTGTAGAAATCATTTATTGAGTAACAAGTATGAGACATTCTATACCTATATATACTATATATAGTTAGAACAATAATCCATAAATTATAGTGGATACGTATCATACATAACTTTATTATTAATGGCATAATAATGCAGGTCAGATTAATGAAATATAGTTGGTAATCTATTGAAATGTAAATATTTATATAAGAGTCATATTACTACTTGCATAAGTTCACAAAACCGTCAAAATGCAAACAAACGTTATATGATATTTGAAACAGAAAACTATAATATTATATTTTATTAAGTATTAGTTACGTATTACGCACACATACTAATAGTATAGGTAGGTAAAATAATATATAATCGGTAGCTGTTAAGTACTAATATTAATACTCATTAGCGTGTGCACAAAATGTGCGAGGCATGTGTCCGGTAATATTTTTAAGGACCAAATATACCTCTGACGATATTCTAATTAATATTATATTGCCTCATATATTTAATTTATATAATTATTAATTATATTATACGTACATATAATATATTATATGCAATATCGTATGGGAGGAATCAAGGTATCAAAAATACTGATTTTTTTTTTTTATCTTTTAATTGTTGTTGATTTTGATAAACTTTGTATAATTTCATACTATCAAAATTATTCAAATTTGTTTTTAATGTACACAGAGTTAGGTATTCCTAAATTATACGTTTGTCAGTAGGATATGCTGTTCAACTAGTATAAGAACTACCTTTTTTGGTCTGCACACGACTTTGATAACGTTATAAATTATAATGTATAATGGCATGTATATAACGCTTAGGTGCCTATATATAGTATGTTATAATATATTAGTGACAACGAAATTTCCTCATTACTCGTATATACAGTCAAAAAAGATATGTGGCCAATAACTAGCCCTTTTATAGCACGTCACTCGGTGTCAACGCGATATTATACTATTATAATAGTATGTTATGTATCGGTTGACACTATTGACACGATATTATAACGTACGCATTTTACGGGTATTTAAAAACAGTATATTATAAAAAGACGGATAGCGCGAACAACGATCGACCTATACACGCGTGTAAAAAACCAAAATAATAACAAACGACGACAACAACGCGGCGAACGCGTAATGCGATTTGTTCGATCAATTTTTTCTCGCGCCCGTAAAATAATAATAAATCGTATACCCTCTAAAAAATTTTATCTGTAAAATAAAGAAAAAATTGATCGTACCTACGCCGCACATGGACGCGGAGGTTCGCCGACCACCCATAGAAAGCCGCGTGACTTTACCGTTTCCTGTGATCCTATGCGTATATAATATATATATATATATATGTTTCGATAATGCGCTAATGATTGTCCGTGTACGCGCGATAATAATATCACAAGTGCACGGTGATATCGGTGTGTCAAATCGACGAATTATCAACGGTGTACATTTTTTTTCCACATTTTTTTTCTCGCTCTTTATGATATCACCAACAAAATTTCCATCGTGCATTTGATTCGCGTATTATATACCAATAACAATAATAATAAAACTAAATGTACACACAACACGCCTAATGATTCCGCGTACCGGAACTATACACTATATATTATATATACCCATTAATATTGATTTAATAGTCGGTATTACGCGCGTATAATATATAAAATATACATATAGTTAAAAATAACGCATTTCCTCATCGATAAAATATTTCGCGCGCACACTTATCTACAAGTAATCTCCGCCAGATGATTCCTATCTGATGTCCATATACGATATTGTGTAAACCTCACACAAATCGATCGATAACGTCATATTTTACTTCCCGATAGATCTTAAGACGACATCGTCAAAAACCATTCGCTATATTGCTCACGATGACAACGCGCGAGCCGGTCAAACAATATTATAGTTTCACCTTCTATACGTCCCGCGTCAGCTGCAAAACCTATATAGGTTATATATACTCTCTTGAAATTTTTTTATCAAAGTTCAGTTAATTTTAATAATATTTGTTATTTAGTTCATTGTAATGAATAAAACTCTATAGATACAACATTACAACAGCTACTAACTATAGGCTAACCATTATTATATTACTAATAAAACGTTCGCGCTCCATTTCCATAATATTTAAATACAACTCGTTTTCAGTAAAAATTCAAGATAACTCGTAATTTGAAATCAGGTTTGTCAATTGAATTTTCTTTTTCGATTTTGCAAGATTTACATAATAAATTCAATTTCTAACAACGCTATTCTTGTAAGCCCGTGAAGAAGTTATGAAATAAATAATACATTTCCAATGATAATTTACGGCAATTCAACGATGTCAGATAACTTAAATATAGAAATTGCGAAACTGCAGCGGAAGAAAGTACCGAAACTTAAAACAAATCACCAACTCACAGTACCATAACCAATTAAAAATATATGTTTGGTTTATGTTTACACGTAATTTTATCGAACAAGTTAAACAACGGAATAGATTATTATCTATACACAACTTGGGAAAAAAAGGATTTTTATTTTAACTTTCTGCAGAATACGATTTTCATCATCATATCGCTGAAGAGACACTGAAAACTGCAACGCATTTTTATACAAGATTTCATTCGTATAGTATTCGAATGTAGTAGAATTCAATTAAAAAAATAATGTTTGTGGAATATGAATCACTCTGCAAACCGGTTCACGAGAGGAGTCGTCAGACTTGGTTATTTTGATGGTAAAATGTTAATCTAAAAGAATATTACAAGCAACGCTTTCATCGGACAATCACCGATCCTCGTCGGTTTCTCGTTCCAAAACTAGATAATATTACGGCGTTTGGCGTTTTTGAAATTGTTCACAAATAATATAATTAAACGCCGACGAGAATAATTTGGCGAAAAACGGACAGGTATAGGTTAGTATTATAATAATATGATATTATTACTCGACAATAATAATTATTATCATATTATAATATTCGCGGCTGGTGATGATTTTACATCGCTAGGTATTCGGTCGTACCTACCCATCATATAGTACACACTGCGCATTATTACTATATAATATATTATAATATACGACCAGCGACCGTTTCTTTTAGTATATAGACATATTATTATAATACAATCTCGTATTATATCGATATTTATTATTTTATATATTATAATTTCGCACTATACAATTAATCGTCGGGTCGCCGAATATCGTGTTGATACCGGAATAGCGAGAAAGCAGCGTTTAGTATTTATTATTATTATAATAACAATTTTAATAATAATATTTTACGGATGCCTCTTTTAACGTATATGCATTATGATATTATTACATTATACCTATCGGACAGCGTTTTCGGACGTGTAACGGATAATTGACGATTGCATCAAGCCCCCGTGAAAGTGATGAACGCCGATTATGATTTATACTTTCCATTTGCGTTGCAATAATAATAATAATATAACGTTTAAACAGCCACTAGACATACGGGGATTAGAAATGTACATATATTATTATCATTGTGGCGATTGTTATTACATAGTATGGCTATTATTTATATATTATTATCGGTAGTAGTGGTGGTAGTAGTAGTAGTATTAATTGCATTGGTTCTATAATATATTTTTTATTATTATGGATTTCGTTGGACGAAACTACGTCGCGTCTTACAAAACATAATACATGTTTGCTGGTTGGATTTTAATAGTTTTTGACAATATATAACGCCTGTGTGCTGTAATAATAAAAAGTATTATCACTATCTGTTATAGCAGTGAGATACATAGGTACTCATTAACAGATTTTGTTATATTTTTATTGTTGTTATGTGTGTGTAATTATAGTATGCTCTTTAAATATACATGTGAAATAAATAAAATGTACTTGCTGTATTTTGTTAATTTAATAAAATAAAATATCAGTAGTAAATTATTAAAACAAAATACATAAGAAATAACATGTGCACCTACTTTATGATAATAATATGAATTCTTGTTTGTTGGTATAAATGGCTAAGAGTGCATATTCGATGACCGAAAAAAAATAAAAATTATTAAATACATTTCCGGATCACGAAAACAAAATTCCTGATGATTTTTCGAAGCTCTGAGATAAACGATATTACACGAATAATTTACCTATGTTGTCCTTCGTTAAACATTTTTTAGTAGGAAATATATATTATTTTTATTTTGTAGCACGTTCTACAGCTATACGGTTATACAAATTACGTATACGAGTAGATATACGTTCGTTATATTTTCGGTTTAATTTAATAACGATTTCGGAATTTAAAAAATCAATAGATTTCTACCACGAATTGTTTTTCAGACATTGTTAAACCATCACTGATATATTTAATCACATATTTCATATTTTTATTTCAATATTTCAATTAATTTCAAATGCCTCTGGGTATATGTACAACTAATATACAGTCTACACTAAACAAGTTTTTAATCGAAATTATAAAACTACTCAGTTTCGTTGAAACCCAAGCCTAATAGAGTTTTGTCATCATATAACAATACATATGATTCGTACGATTGTATTATGAATGATGATTTTATTACTATTTATTATGTAACGTATTTTTCTGTGCTGTATACATAGACATTATTTTTAAATTTCTATAGATTTTGAAATATTTAAACAGTCATTTTTTGACAGTCAGTGTATTATTTGCTTTAAAGTGTTCCTCTAATGTCTAATTCATTACAATAAGCTAAATCACTGTACAGTTTTAATTACTCATCAGTCATAACTTAAATTTAACAAATTAAATTAAATCGAAATGTAATTAATAAATGCCTTTGAAAAAAAAGTCAATAAATTAAATTTTATTAACAATTCCTGATACACCTATCACTGTTTATTATACACATATTATTACAATATACGCGTTGTTCGTCATTAAAATATTTTCCTAGTAGGCAATGTATATTATTTTTATTTTATAGCACGTTCTATGAAATTTAAAAGGAAATAAACCATGCGGTTTCTCTTAATTCAAAACAAACATATAAACATATATTATATTAGACAAACAAACGAACAAACAAGCCAATGAAGACCACAGTTTAAATAACATATCTTAATATGTAGCTGTCACCAAAAAACCGCACTCATTCGACCATTCGAGTATATAAAAAAATGTGTTACGACCATTTAGTGTTGTTTGGAAACGTGAGTTCTCTCGTCGTCTCTTAAATAATTTCAGAAATCAGTTTAGAAAGTTTTTATGAGCCGCATTTGAACTCTACAAAATTATCTGATTAAAATAAATCAAAAGTTTGACTTGGTAAATTTATAATTATTTAGAAATATATAAATAAATATTATAATGACAAAATACATCTGTTCGTTTTCCCTGCGTCTTCGTATTGATTAACACTGCACGGTTGATTCGTTAAACTTGAAATAATTATCTTTTATTTCTGTAACCACTGTATATAATCAACAATATTTTCAACTATGCACTAAGTTATTACTCTAATTTGCACAACTCTATGTAATGCTATAATTGGCCACTTAAAAAAATCATAATGAACTTTCTTCAGGAAATTCTCGATCTTAACATTGGCAGAAAAATATTATTTTTTCAATCTCAACATTGATTGCAAATAATATTATTCTATTTCGATTTTTTTTTTTTTTTTTGTAACTAACCCGGATTTTAAATGTAACTAAATGAATACGAAAATATATAAATAGCATATATACCTAGAATAGTGAATATATTATGTGTGTACAAGAGATTATAATAAAATAAAACTAAATCAACTAAAACAATGTTAACAGACATTAATCGGAAGTTTAGAGAATTGGTTATTTTTGTTTGTTTTTGTTACCGACACACGATTATTAGCATCACAAGATTCAATGGAAAGTACCGTTGAACAGAGTTTCTCGTTCAAGGTGGTCCGACTGGTTTTTTTCGCATTTATTCAGGGCGTCATAAATTTATATATTATTGTCTTCACATAGTTTTACTTTCTTCTGAGGTCTGAACATACACACTTTAAGGCTTATATAATATAATACTATATAGGTTGTGGGGTGTCATCAAATACTCCTGCACACGGAATCAGCTATACTTAAAAAAAAAACTTTTGCGTGTATTTATATGCCTAAAGAGTATAGGTATATGTTTATATTATATATAACTAACCTTGGAATAAAATATGACAAATTGAACTATCTACGTGTGTGAACGAAATATTTTATCAACGTGGGCATCACATTTGAAGGACCGTGTACAAATATTGATTTTGGCTAAAGGTCCTATATAGGTAACTGTACTAGTGTTCTATATGTTTTAAATAGGTATTCTAAATACGCATATCATGTGTAATGTTCTATACGTGTATAGTAAAATAGTGAAAATATTTTCAAGTAGGTAACTATTATTATGTAAATTATGTAAAAGAAATTATATTTTCAGACCGTAAACAACATTGTTCACCATCAACATATGATTTGGTCAAGTTTAGAGAATTTCGAATTATTTCAATACGATTTACAACAAAAGTTAGAGAACTACTACAGAGGTAGTATTTTACATTCATATAATACATAGTTGCACGCTTGCATGGTTATATACATGGCAATACATGGTTTGCTATAAATGCAGAACAATTTAAGTATCAAGACGATTTAAATATTGTTGCATAAATTAATTATAAAATAACCTAAATGTGATTTCGTTATCGACTAAAATCAATTAAAATGATTAATATCAATGATGATTTGACTAAAAATGTGATGATTACAACGTGAACATCTATTCAAAATCAAAATGTACGAAACGAATTTTCACAATACGTATACGCATATACTTCTTGAATTACATGATATTTCTATGTAGGTAATAGAAATAGGCCTGATTAACTCAGAATAACGTTGCTCAATACTGTCAGCATATTTCCGTAACCAACCGATGATCCTTGAGATATTATGTTAATGTACAATGTTTACTAATACATTAATACGGTTACAGACAATGAGTGTCCGAACTTTCTCGTAATGAATCATGCATTTTTACAGTGTAATTCATAAATTGGCAGTGGTATTTTCGACACTATAATAATAACGATAATATATTATTATTATGTCAATTGATTATTCGTAATATTATTAAGAAACGAAAAGACCCGTTCGTTACAGGGTCAAGACATATTCTACTTAATATTAACACGATTGCAGTGGTTATAACTTCGATAAGGCTTTAACGTAAATATAGGTACACGAGTTATGATGCACAAAGAAAAAATAATAACTCGGCGAGAACAGAGATTGTTGAAAACATAATACGAAATAACACGTTGAGAAGGAATTTTTATGGTAAAATGTTGGCGTCCAAGAATCACTATCGATCTTTTGATAGTTGTATATATACTGTGCACGGAGAGGAGTAAACAAACGAACTTAACATCATTCTGCATATTATTCCAACGCGAAAATAAAATTCATCAATATATGTATTTGCGACGTATTTCGACCATCTCGAGTGTGGTCGAAATGTTTGAGATTGATCTACGCTCGCGATACAGCTTATGCAGTCATAGTCGGCCTTATTCTAACCAAAATTAATAATTTTTTGGTAGATAAAGTATTATTATTATTACGAGTATAATATTATTGTCTTTAAAATTCGATACCTCAGTTCAAAGCTGTAACAACTCGAATAAAATCATTATTCAGAAATAAGTATTTTCAAAGAAACCAAATATTTTATAGTTAACAATTATTATACAATATCTGCAGTCATGTCATATTTATATTTTTTACATAGAAAAATCAAAATTTGACCATATTCTCGTTTTTAAGTAAATATACCTACCGAATAATATCATCGCATAGACAACTTATTTTTTGAATCGTAACAATTTTGAACTGAGGCAATATAATTATTACATCTTAACACAAAACGCATTATAATACGTATCAAAATATTAAATAATTTTTGGTCTTAAAAAAACACCTAACTCTACTAAACTGTACAATAATACGTATGTATCAGACGTCGTAAATTCATAACGTCCTGCTTTAAGCAAATAGCTTCGGGATAATAAGTTATATATATTATATTGTCAATAACCACGGTCTTAACGTGTTCTCGCGTAGTCATAAGTCCCGTGAAATACAATAATATATTAATATTATACTACTCGGCGTCCGACTCACTTTTAGCCGCCCAAAACGACCCGCGGCGCAGTGCTTCCAGGTAAGTCTTCATGACGTCCCGGCACTGGACCGACAGCTTAGACGCGGCCGGAAGTTGGACGGGGTTCCACCGGTGCGGGTTGTACACGTTCGACAGCCACTCCAGGTCGGAAGTGTCGGGTCCGCCGTAGGTCTCGTTGACCGGTGCCGCCGCCGTCGCCGCCGCCGCTGCCGTGCTCGAACCGGTGGCCGCGGCCACCATCATCACCATGGCCGACATCGCGTCCACCGCCTTGGCCGTCCTGTACACCTTCTGTATGTTGGTGGCCCCCGGCTTGCCGGCCGACGCGCGGCCGGCCGGCGACGCGTACGCCGACATGTCCGGGGACGACGGCGGCGGCCGGGCGGTCAGGTCGTCCGCCCCCATCATGGACGTGTCTTCGGAGAACATCATCGCTGCCGCGTCGTCCGAATCTTGACCGGCCGCCAACGCGAAACAACACGCAACCGCCAACGCCACCACTACCGTCACCACCGCCGACATCGTTGATGATGCTGTTTTCGCCATCTTTTCGATGGTTGCGTACCGGACACCCGAACGCTTCTGCACGCTCAGCTCGGTCGGCGCACAGTCGTCGTGGTCGTCCGTCGTCACGTGCGCGCGAGCTGGTGTTGTTGGCGGCGGAGGTAGTGGCGGATATAGTGGTGGCGGTAGTGGCGGTGGTGGTTGTGCCGGTGCGGGAATAGGCCCGACACGGACGACCAACACCTTTCACCTGCAAGCCGCGAGCGCGAAAGTGAAAATACTGGGTGACCGGTTGTTCGATGGTCAAGACGAAAAATTTACTGTTTATTATTGCTTAAGCCCCACACTGTTAAAAATATTAGAAAAATGTATTAAAACTCGGTTAATTGACTTTCTAAATAAATTATTTATTTATTTATATTTTCTGACTATCAATTTGGGCTTAGGATTTAAAATAAAGATACTTCTAAACCTGTACAAGCCCTTGTGATCTTTTTAGTTGTATTTATATTGATGATAACAAGATACACTTAAAGTTTATGATCGAGACATTTACTGTAAACTGTCTTGAAATAAAATTCAATAATATACAATTTGACATTTGTATTCTATTTTCAATTTATAAAGCTTAAAATATGTTTTATATTATTAATTGCATTAAAATATAATAATCAAATTAATTTTAAGTTATAAAGTTCTTAATAATTTGAATCTGTAACTGAGTCTTATTTAAATCCACAAACTCAGTGAAATACCTCGGAATTATATTGATCTAAATAAATAACTCTAAACATTTTAAATACATATATATATATACTTATATATGTATTAGATGATAAATAATATATTTTATTACCAAACACGGTACAGTAGATTTTATATTTCTACCCTAATACTCCAGCACTATCCGTATATTCTTATGAAATATCTACGTGCGGTGTGGTGCCTATAGCCAATGCCGTAAAATTGGGTTGCAGAATCTGAACCACACATGCACGGGCCATAGGCCTCATACTCTATTGCAGGGTCTCAAAAAGATATAATATAACATAGGGCCTCTAGATTTTTGTTTGCCACAGGACTCAAGGACTCTAGTTACGGCACTGACTATAGCCTATAACGGCTATAACCCTATAGGTATGAACTTGATTAAGGATGGCGAACCTTTACAGAAGTACCCACGTGTCAAACAACAATTTTAGTTGGATTTTATTTTTCCTGTGTGACAACGAATTCTATCACCCTTATTTTAAACTTGAAAAATCCCTACCTTATCATTGGCTTGAATAATAAAAAAAACAAGTCAAACGTTTCATTTTACTTGATATTTTATTTTTGTAAAGATATTACTTTATGATCTATATATGTTGGTCTACGTCACTACGTGATTTTTTATTAAGAAATTGTATGACCGTGATCTTTTTAAGTTGAATGATTCATCAAAAGAATGTGCACATGTCATAGGTTAGACAACAACAAAGAATTCTTTGAACGCATTTAAAAATCCTTATAAAACAAAATATACCGATATGCTTTATAGAAAATATGGCTGTAGCTCATTTGCGCCCAAGAGCAGCCCGTTTGCGCCCCGAGGGTTATGGACATTTGCGCACAAAATAAAAAACTTAACACCCCGATTTATAACCCAAATGCGCCCATTTTGCATGCAACGTTGCCGTTGTTTTTTTTAAATTTAAAAATCCTACGTAAAATCAAAATTAATAAAAAGTAATAATTTTAAAAATAATGTTAAATACTACACAGTATGCATGTTATATGTATAACATATGTTATATGTTATATGTTATATGTAGGTACCTATATAAATATTATTTATATATTGCATTAAATTATAAATTTCAAATAGAAATATTTTTACGTAAAATCAAAATAATTAATAAATACAATTACAATAATATACCTACATATATATATATAAATTTTAAATATTATTAAAAATGCATAAAATAAATGTATATAGAACCAAAATAAATAATTCATATTAGTTGTTTAAGATTGTTTAAAAATATAAAATCCTACATCAAAAATAATTAAAATTAATAATATATATTAGTCAATAATAAGAATGTTAATAATGCAAAAAATAATTAAATTACAATAATATTAAAATAATATTATTTAAATAATAATAATTAATATTGGTTTCGATTAGCTTGGGAAACGATCAAAATATATTATTTTAGATTTTATAGTTACACACCATTACGCCAAAATACTCAATAAATGGCAACGTTACACGATTTTTACCTAATCTGAATCGTGCGCATGTGGGCTATGATTTGGGGCGCAAATGGGCTACAATAAATGGGTTCGGGCGCAAATGGGTTGCGCCGGAAAATATAATATAAGAACACTAATAGTCTAAAACGACTATACTTTAGGCATTTTGCTAAATTTATATCACCTGAATTTTTGTTTAATCATAATTATCATTAATATTATCAATACGTAAAATTATTTCGATGTTTTTTTTTTGGTTGTTTTTTTTAGATATTTTTGGAATAAGTAGGTACTGTTGTCTATTATAATAAAATAAAAAATATCATATTTTTATTAAACATTTTAAATGGTGAAAGTGAATGAATTCAAACCAGTGAAGATTTATCCCGAAATGATATGATATTTTTTAAATACGTGCTTATTACTTCTGTAGACCTATAGAACGGTCATTTTCAAGATATAAAAATCTGTTGACTGATAAACGTAAATTAATACTTTTTGAAAATATAGTTAAAATGATTGTCATAGGGGACAATGCAATTTACATTTAGGTAAGTAAATTTATTTTAAGATACATTTTTGAGATAAATTGATTCCTATTTTTTCTTATAGATTACCTAAAATGAATTGCAAAATGATGAGTGACCAAAAAAATGAAGAAAAGTAGATAAATATCTATTCTATAGTTGGATTTCGTAATTTTTTTTTAATATACTAATATGTTGTATTAATTAAATGTTCAAAAAATAATTTTTTTTTTTATAATTTTTCATGCATATTTTAACATTTTAGTATACATATTTAAGACTTTGAGTGCATATTATTTGGTTGGTTTATAATGCATATAAATCCGCGCTCTAAATTAATTTATCACACCCGTCAAATTACAATTTAATAATGTTTTTAGATTGAGTAAGTATAATACATATATTAGTATTGGAAAGGCATAATTAGGGGGGTTTGGGTGGGCTTCGGACTAGGGAAGGTTAAATTTGAATGCAATGATAGGTATCATTGTATACGAAAAAACGATTCTGAACGGAGATGATTTGTCAGTCTAGGATATATAATACTTAAATATTGTAATATATTCTACTTTGAAACTAATTCAAACATTTAAGTAAAAATTTCAAGATCTTACGTTTAGTAATTTTTTAAAAATAACAAAAATCGAAAATTATTTATTAGTAAAAAGTTATTTTACACGTGTATTTTTAATTTCAAATTAAAATTAAAACTTTAAACACTCGTAAAATTTTTTCAATTGAACAATCCTCAAACTTTTTTATAATTATTCTAAGTTTAACTTATGGACAGCATAGTATTAAATTTTTATTTATAATTAAATTCTTAGCTTTTGATAGAAAAATATTTATAAATTTTTAACTACCAAATAGTGAAAAATATTCATGATTTTGACGAATTTTTGTCAATATTTGAACTTCTAATGCTAATAAAAAAAAATTGTGCCTATGTATTTTTATAATTTTTGAATGAGAGTTAGAACAAGTTATGTGGACCCTTCAATTAAATTTTCAAGTAATTTGTCCCAGCTAAATTTTTTTTATCAACATTTATAAAAAAAAAATAAAAAAAAATTGAAAATTTCAATTGTCTATAAATAGCTCAAAAAAAGTCAAAATGTTTTGAAAATCAAATCACGTAAAAAAAATGGCAATCTAAATAACTGGTAAAATTTTCAAGTATTTACGACTTATACTGTTTGAATAACAACAAATATCAAAAATCGTTTGAGGCTAAACCGTTATTTAACGCGATTTTGTAAAAATTTAAATTTCAAACACTCATAAAATTTTTTTGTCTGAATCCAGTAGAGTTTTTTTTACAGATAATTGAAGAAAAATGTATGGAGAACCTTGTATCAAATTTTCAAAACTTAGTTATAAAAGTAAAAAATTTTACGAATTTTCAACCACAAAATTACTTGCCAATTTTCGCAATTTTGACATATTTCGTATAAATTCGAACTTTAAGCACTTATAAAAAAAAATTGTGACTAACGATTTCGGATTTTTTTTTATCACTTTAAGAACAACTTATAAGAAACCTTGTATTAAATTTTCAAGATTTTCTGGCCGGCCAAAAAATTTTTATCGTTATTTAAAAAAAAAATACTAAAAAAAATTAAAAATTTCAATTGTCTATAAATAGCTCAAAAAAAGTCAAAATTCTTTGAAAATTTACCTATGTATGGAGAACGCTAATATAAACATTTGGTGAAAGTTTAAAGTATTTTCATCTATTAGTTTTTGAGTTATAGCAAAATAAAAAATTCGATTTTGTCGAAAACTGGTTTTGCGTAAAAAATCCCGTTTTTCCGTCATTTTTTTTATGTTTTTCCCGACTCATTTAAAAAATATTGAAAAATTTTGACTTTTGACCTCCCAAAGTACCAACTAGATTCGATTTCCTTTTCAAAGAGGGTCTGAAGTCCAAAATCGAAGCATTTTTACTGCTTCATATGTTGTCGTCAGACACAAAAAAAAAAAAATAAAAAAATAAAAAAAATAAAAAAAAAAAATAAAAAAAAAAACACACATCATTGTAAAATCAATACATTCATCACTCCGTTCAGAATCTAACATTTAGTTTGATAAACAATATATAATTATTATTGTTATTTAATAATTATAAAGCTAGGACCTTGAATATTTTTCAATAATCATTAAAAACATAGCTAAGTAAAATATAAATTTGTTTCATAGCAATACTAAAAGTATATTTAAAATGTATAGGTGCATATTTTGCATTTTTTACCATTTTTCGTTAAAAAGCAGTGCAAATTTTACAATTATTTATTAAAGGTGGAAGTTTTATAATTTTATAAATAAAAACTTAATTTTAAATAGATTTTCTGGACCTGAGATATTATAATGATGGTTTTATTTATATAAAATAAATATTTTAAAGTTAATCTATGTGTTTTTTTTCATTATCATTATTAGTTACTTGTCGATATACCGCAAACGGCAAAAATGATTCAAAGAAAATTAATCGGAAAATAAAGTTAGTTTTAAAATATCTTACGATTTACCGCTGCTAATAAATAAATATGCTTAGATATGCGTGCATTCAAATTTAACTAGTTTATTCAAATTTAAATTAGTTGCTATTGAATATTATAATTTATAAATATATACGAGTAGTTTATTGTAATAAAATTGTACAAAATTCCCCTATCACGGAATATTTGGAACACCAAGTTTCAGTTATTACAACTACTATAAAGTTTATAATAATTGATTTTAAAATAATGTATTCTCAAAATTGTTAATTGCACTTGGACGACAAAAACGCCGCGCCGAGTATTATTTATCACTCGATAAGGTCATATATCATTCGATTATAAAACCCGCATATTGCATAATTTAAACAATTTTTTAAAATAGTATAGAATATAAGAAATATTAGGGAAATATATTATAGTGAAGTTTCTATTGCTGGACGTTCTTTTGATTTTCTACATCTTTACGAGTCAGACCTCAAAACCACACTTTTCATTTTTGTTTTATAATTTTCGAATTAAAAAATAGTTGTAGAAAGTTAATAATGCAACACCCTGGGCATAAATATGAGAATAATGGCACCAATAATGGAATAAGGCAAGTACTTACCTATTTTGAATTTATTTTGTTATTTGGAAATAATGTGATTTTTAGTTCTTTAGTTTTTTTTAGTTCCTATCACCAATTAACAATTATTTACATGACGTGTAGGTATATTTGGTTTCATAATAACTATTACATTACTGGAATTTAACATTACTATATATAAAATCATGACTTCATGAGTATACTTACTTAAATATATTTTTTTTTACTATTATTATTATTATCATTGTCATTAACTAATAGTTTTATATATTTTAATATTCAATATTAATTTATACAGTAAAAACTTAAAATCCATGTAGGTACTATAGGTAATCATTGAAAGTATAATATAATATTATATTATATTATTTACCTAGTCTTATAAATTGATTATTTATATAAGTATGCTCAGGGATGGGCAAATTATCAAAAAAAAAGTAATTAATTATAAAATATTACTAATTACATGATTGTAAAACATTTAATTACAAATTACAAATTACATAGGTAATTGAATTACTTACAATTACCAATTACATAAATGTTATTACTATTATATTAGTTATTAATATTATTATATGAAAAAAAGTGTATACCTAAATTAAATAAAAAAACCATTAGAAAAATATAGGTTCCTACATAGAAAAATTAGATAATCCCGTAATTTTGGTTCGAATTGTTCGTCAGACAACCGGGAACGAGTAGGTGCCATTATAAAGTTGTTCGATAAAACTTATGCTGTATAAGTTATATATATATATATTTTACATTGTAGAAAATCCTAAATTCTAAATTTTTATCATTAAAAAATTGTAATTCTTTATACCAGTTATAAATTACATCAACATTTAATAATTAATAACCAATTACAAATTACATAAATATTTTTATAATTAATTACCAATTACAAATTACTTAAATAATTGAATTACTGTAATTGAAAAGTGCCCAACCCTGAGTATGCTAGGCTGACATAAAGTCTCCACTCAGAATTGTTTTTCGTTTTGATTAATCATTGAATTCAAATATAACACATCCATTACAACAACGACATGCTTGAAAACTACTGTACAATAGAGTGGTACCCACTTGTCCATTTATTTTTAATTTATTAGGAAGATACTAAACAAATATGAATAAATAGTATTTTACTTTAAATTATCGAACATCCATATAATATTTAATTTGTTGTTTGTAAAAAAAATATACATTTTAAGAGTTATAATATCATGTTTTAACATTATTTAGTTCCATAAATAAATATAACAATTTAATAGAATATTATGCTTATTGATTATATAATCTAAAATTTGAATAATCACTTTTTTACAAGTAAAAATAAACATTTAAATTATAATACAAATATACATTATATTAATAAACTAAATAATTAGTTCAAATATTTAGTTTTTTATATAATGATATGTTGGAATAGTTTAGAAGATTTACCATCTTTTTTCAAACTACTAAGTCTTAGTGTCTTATATATGTCTTAATAAATTACTACTATATTAATATTTCAGTTATTTTAAGTGCAGCAAGGCTCGCTCACATTTTTGTACCGGGTCTTTAAAAAGATTATTGAATGGTCAAATAATTGTACTGAAACCACATAATCATGATCCAATTGAAAATGACAATTTAATTGTAAATTTCCGCTATGTGTTAAAACATAGAGCTTCCACAAAGAATGGCCTGTTAAAAACTTATACGATGAAAAAGCAAGAAGGTAAATCATTTTAATTTAAGTAAAATGTATTAAAATGTATTAATATTATTATCATTTTCATCTGAAACAGGCATATGGGTGCAGCTGCATTGTACCCATGGTCTACTGCCGAATCAATCATCTGATATAGCTGACGCAGTTCCATGTTTGTAATGCCAAATTCTTTAATAGACAAGGTGGCACAATTTTAAAATGGAGAACTACAAAGTTTTTCTTGTTGCAATGGTCCGTTTTTCAAAGCATATGTACAAGATGTTGATGGTAGGAGAAACGTTATTTTAGCCTGCGATAATTTAATCCAAGATGTAGTAAGAGATGGCATTTCTGAATTACATGCAGATGCTACGTTCAAGGTGGTACCCAGAAATATGAGCTATAAATTATTCACTATACATTGTATGATTCAGAACTATGTAAGACATTATTTCATACATCTATATAATTATATAAAATGTATATAATTAAATTTTAAAATAAGTATATAGGTAATTAATTTTAAATACTTACTTAAATATTTTAAGTCTAAACCAATAATTTATGTTTTAATGGAAAGTAAATCCAGGAACTCCTATGATTGTGTTATTAGATTTATAAAAAATAATCTATTACCAAATTTAACTCTTGAAACCATAATTACCGACTATGAAACAGCTATGAGGGATGTGCTGATATCTGTTTTTCCAGGAGCTCGTGCTGTCGGGTGTTGGTTTCATCATAATCAAGTAGGTGTTACCTATTTAAGGTTTACTAACAAATATGAATGTTTGTATAAATTGTATATACATTCCACTAATGTTTTTTAGGCTGTTTGGAAAAAAATGCAAAAGTTAGGATATCTATACCATGTTAATAGTAATGGAAATGCATTAAAGGCTTTAAAATTTCTGTTATGCCTACCATTGTTGCCTGCCCAAAACATGGATAAAGGCTTTAGAGTTTAGATTGATTCGAGCTTTTGCACTAAATCATAGAGTCCATCTGGAAAGATTATACAGCTATTATGAAAGGTAATTATAAAGGTCATAATATATAATTAGTAATTATACCTATAATAATTATCTATTTTATTAAACATAATCAGGCACAGAACCGGGGGGGGGGGAGTGCACAAAACATGATTCATTTCAATGAGAACTATTTTATTATTTTTAATTCAACTTCCCAGAATACAAAGTAGATTGAATTAATATAAAACTATATACATATATTATATATGCATCAATAAGCAATAACCATAAGCCATAATATTGCAGAATAATAGATTAATAATCAAAAAATTTTTTTTTAAGATATTGGTTACAAAATGTTGAACCCCACATTGTGTTAGTCCATGGATTACCAAGACAGACTAACAACAATATAGAGAGTTTCGAAAAAACTTTATTTTAATAGGACATTTAACCAGCACAAGTAGCAACTACCACATCATCGTTCAACAGCTACATAACAACTTGCGTCCTACTAGATATTTTAGAACTAAATTTTTGGCCAATAGTAGAAGAATTAAAAATGCTTCAGAGCAGTATGATTTGAGGCTTATTTCAACGTGACAATTCCTTCAAATCTGCTCACATGTAACAGAAGCATATGAGTTGAGGCAGCGAAATTGGGCTTTAAGAGATGATGCTGATCCAGAACCTGTTCTCCCAGCAAATCTAGCAAATGTTCATCCAGCAGATCCAGCAACTAATGATATTCCTATCGTTATTAATAATGTAAATCCAGTACTTCATAATGTCCCTGATGCTGTGAATCTGTAGATACCTAGATAATAATCAAAATCATAATTTTATAAGAGATAGGTACCTATTCTATTGGAATTGGAACACGATAATATACTCAATAATTGGGGAGGATAGTGGTAGTTTGCTCGTAGTCTTCCCTGCATACGTTAGTCCGCTAAAATCCACGAGATCAAGCAAACAACTGTAATGACTAATGATATGCTCATTTTCACATATCATAATTGTATATTTATTATTTTTTTTTATTCAATAAAATAAATAGCGGCAAAGTTGTCACACGCATGTACCTAATAAAAACCAATAATCCCTATTGATCACTGATGAAAGAGACGATTCATATTGTTTAGTCGCGTGGGAACTCACACGTTATTGTGACAATATGGCGCAAAGTGTGTGATCCATTTTGTGTGCCGCCAAAGACAATGGATGGTCCAATGAGGCTCTCCGTCGTCGGGGAGAGAACCGATTTCTCTAAAGACGCTGAGGCCTATGATGGAGCCACCTGCAACACTGGCCGGCTTGACCACGTCATCTTCTCTCATCAGTGTAGACATACCGCCATTTCGAGTAACGTCTCTCTCCTGAGTGCATGAGCACTAGTCAAACAAGCAAGTGCAGGAGCACCTGAAACACCCAAGACATACACGCCAGATCCTGCGAGTGACAACTGAGCCGTTTCTTCTTTATTAAATTGAAATCTATCAGTGTTACTTTATTTAAATCTGAGTGTTTAAAATAATACTTTTTTTTTATCATACTCATTACGTCAACTGCACATCCAGACAGCTGCGAATAAGGTAAGGTGCATGCGCATCGATATTCGTATAATCATACAATTTTATATAGGTATTATATTTTGTTTATTAAATTTAATAATTTAATAATCAATACATATTTTATTAACGGTATATTTGATCATTCTCGAATTACGACCTCGAGAGACCTCCGACGATCACGAGGAAGGTAATCGCGCAAATTTAAAATAATCTGGAATAACTTAAAATAACTTATAACAAATACGGCAATCATTCAAGGCTTGTGTCCCTTGTGTTTGCCGAGTAACTATTCAAGAAACCCAATATAAGCCTTACTTAACACAGATTATTACTACGATTATAACAATAATTTTTATTTCTTATAAGAATATATATTTTTATTTTTATTTGTTGTTTCTTTTATTTTTGCGTTATTACACAACTAACGTATCAATCAATCACTAGGCGCTGATGCCCTGCATTTCAAATCATCATCAGCAAACGGCAGTAATGCCAACCAAAAACGGTCCTTTTAAGGACCACTTGACGCTTAATTTTGGTGAAGATCTTAGGATCTGTCATTTCAATATTGAAGGAATTTCTAAAGCGAAATGTTAAGTTATAACCAAGATAATGAACAAAGAAAGAATAGATGTATTTGCCCTGCAAGAAACACACACGAAAGATGACAATAACCTTCAAAAAAGAGGCTACATCGCAGGATATATAGTAATTGGAGCGATACACCACAAGCAGTATGGCATAGCTACGTATGTTAAAGATAACATCGATGATACGATGGTAGTTCACAAAGTCACCTCAGGAATCATCCAAGCACTATTCACGAAAATAGGTAGTATTACTGTGACGAACGTGTATAAACCACCAAACAACAAATGGGAGAGTAATCCAATGAAAATCTTTGAACACCCAGCCATTTATGTGGGTGACTTTAACAGCCATAATATGGCGTGGGGCTATGAGGAAAATGATGAAAACGGAGATATATGAATGGCTAGACACAATGAATCTGGAACTTGTCTTCAGTATAAAGGACAAGGGAACTTTTCGATCAGCAAGGTGGCTGAAGGAGTACACGCCAGATCTGAGCATAATATCAAAACCTCCAAATAATAGTAAACAAATGGAATTACACCACATTTTCATTGATTTTCCTCACAGCCAGCATCGACCGGTGGTCTTAGAGTATGGCCTAAAAAATTAATCCCAAAACCAAGATGGAATTTCAGGAAAGCTAACTGGACTGAATTCGCCAAGGAACTAGATCACTTAATACAATGGATCCCAGTAAAGGCAGAGTGTTATGAACGATTCACGGGAGCGATAAAATTAATAGCGAAAAAGCACATTCCTAGGGACTTCAGGAAGCAGCTCATTCCAGGCTGGGACCAAACGTGTAATGAACTGTATGCGGAGTTTCAAAGGTCAAAAGATAATAACGTAGCGGATGAATTAATTAACAACTTAAACTCAAAAAGAAAACAAAAATGGCGTGAAAATCTAGACTTTACGCACTCCAACCATAAAGCATGGAGCCTAATGAAAAAATTAGGCACCTCGAATAATACCACGAAAGGTCAGAATACCTTAAGATCAAATAGTGTAGCAGCCAGATTAAAAAGCGTTGGAAAACTTTCAGTAGACAAAGAGCATAAGCGATTAATAAAAACAGAATTAAGAAACCACAGGAAAATGCTAATACCGCATCCGACACTGGGCGCTGCTTTCATACAAAATGATGTATGCAACGCAATAAAGAAAACCAAAATAAACAAAGCTGCAGGCTTCGATGGGATATATTCTGAGTTTTTTAAATTCGCAGGTCCGAGAACTCATACCTGGTTAACTATGTTTTATAATGATATTATAGATACTGCAAAACTACCAAAACAATTTAAAAGAGCGAAAGTGATTGCGTTATTAAAACCCGGGAAAGACGGACACGAAGCCACAGATTACCGTCCTATATCATTACTCAGTATTACGTATAAGATCTTAGAAAGAATGATACTAGAACGTATACAACCATATATCGAAGATGTAATACCAATAGAGCAGGCTGGATTTAGGGAATACCGAGGATGTGAGGAGCAAGTGCTAGCGCTCACAACCTTAATAGAGTCTGGTTTCCAAAGAAAATTTAAAACTAGTGTAGCGTTCATCGATCTGTCAACGGCATATGACACAGTATGGAAGTATGGAGAGACGGTATTTTGAATTAGTTCGCCGAGTTCATCCCATGCAAGAAATTATTCACATTCCTAGATAGAATGCTCACGAACCACCGCTTCAAAGTATTTCTGGGTAATAATGAAAGCAATTGGCGCATAGTACTTAATAGTCTCCCCCAGGGTTCGGTACTTGCCCCGACTCTTTTTAATTTATATATACATGACCTACCCATTACGAAAGGGCTTAAGTTCCAATATTGTGTGCCTTTCACCTAAACAACAAAAAGGCTAGAGAAGAGTTGAAAGTGACATTCCAAGGAGTACAATTAAAGCACAACTTCACGCCGAAATACTTGGGAATAACGTTAGATCGTACGCTCACATTTAAAGAACATCTTGACAAAACTGGAAAGAAAGTACGACCCAGAGTCAATCTAATTCAAAAACTCACCGGTACAGGATGGAGCGCCAACGCTAAAACATGACGGACAGCAGCACTGGCACTAACATACAGTGCAGCTGAATACGGTGCCCAAGTGTGGTGCAATAGTGCAAATGTAAAAAAAGTCGACACACAATTGCATAGCGTAATGAGAGTGATTAGCGGCACGGTTAAGTCCACTCAGTTACAGTGGCTACCAGTTTTAACCAATATAGCTCTACCAGACCTACGTCCTAACCTACGAAGAAAGCAGAAACTTATTAATACTATCAAGAAAGCCGAAGATAGGAGGAACTCACTGCTAGCCGAAAGATTAGAGGATATACCAACACTCAGACTAAAATCAAGGGAACCTCCTTGGAAGACAGCTAAAGACCTAATAAGATCAGAATTTGAAACCAAAAAGTGCTGGTGGCGATGATTGGACCAACTCCACTATACCAATCAAAAACAAAAACCTGGTGCTGGACCCTAATCAAGGAGTTATGTGTATGGAACTGCCTAGACATGAGTGGTTTGTACTAAATCGTTTTCGAACAGGCCATGGCCGTTGTGCTGATATGATGTTCAAATGGCCACTCCAAGGCAGCCCAGCATGCGATTGCGGGAACGATAGATAGACCATAAATCACATTATAAAGGAATGCCAATTAA
The DNA here is from genome assembly GCA_020882235.1 of Schizaphis graminum. NCBI lineage: Eukaryota > Metazoa > Arthropoda > Insecta > Hemiptera > Aphididae > Schizaphis > Schizaphis graminum. The sequence goes on along the minus strand of CM037032.1, from coordinate 116,950,492 downwards.
GGAAATTCAACCAGGGCATCGAAGGAATCCACGTGAAAACACCGGAAGCAGTAAAGTGGATAAGGGAACTAGACGTACACCTGTAAGCTGTTACGCATTATTATATTATATTATATACATATTTATAAAACCTCAACCTTTTCAATCTAAATTTAATTTAATAAAATTATGTTTTTATGTTAATATTTTATTTTATTGTTTAATTTGCTGGAAATGATTTGTTAAGCCATACGAATAAAAAAAAAAAAAAAAACTCAATAATTAACTGTTCCAGGGTCCTGGTGTAGTACAAATACAAGAGAGCAGAAATGTGTTTGTATGACTTGCAAATATGGAAAATACAAATTGTCCTAGGTATGTGCTGTGCTAAAAATGTTAGGTATCAAAGAATGTTCTTTTCTTAAAAATGTATATTTTAAATTGTTATCAAATACTAATAACTGGATTTGTTGTTATTAATAATTATTATTAATTATAATAATCGTATAATAATATCTTATATTAATCTTTTTTTTTTCGACTCTCGTGAAGAATTATATTTTTGTCGTGACATGTCGTGAGGAATCCCGTACACTTTTCTTGGTGTTCGGCAGATGAGTGAATCGATCAACTGTTTCAAACAACTTGGATGCACCTACGAAGTTGGTACCACAGTTACTATGCATTTGTTGTATTGGGCCTCGGCGTGAAATAAATCGACTGAAAGCCATCAGAAATGTTTCAGTGGACAAGTCTGAGGCGAGTTCAAGGTGTAGCGCCTTTGTTGCCATGCAGACGATGAGACATATATATGCATGGTATGGTACTGTACTGCGTGTTGTTGACGGTTTTAACATGACAGGCCCAGCGTAGTCGACCCCGATTACGGTGAATGGCTTCATTTGCTAGTTGCTGTAAACGGAATTTAGGCAAATTTCCCATTACAGACTGAACTCCTCGTGGACGAATTCGGTAACAGGCAATACAGTGACGTAGACGAGAATTAATAACTTGGCGACTGGCAATGATCCAATATTGTTGCTGAATGATGGATTGCAGTGTTTTAGCTTCTGGGTGCTTGTGTTGACGTGGACATCATCAATTGACAATTAGCAAGTCAGTAAATCGATACGTCCTCGGCAAAAGACTCGGGTGCTTCTGCTCGTATGGAAAATCAGCGTGAACAAGACGACCTCCAACTCGAAGTATTCCGCGGTTATCAACAAATGGATTTAAACCACGTAGATTACTTTTGCCTTTGTGAGTAAGATCGCGGAGCTGCGTGAGTTCATCAGCAAACGTTTGATTTTGTACAGCGAGTATAATGACCTCTAGCGCGCAACTCAGTTCCATTGCTGATGGTTCGATTATGGTTGGTTTGACATCAGCAAAAACTCGTTTACAATAGGAGGTGATGCGAATAATCTTTTGTAAAGACGAATTTCGAAGAAGAAGGCGGTCGAAGATGGTTCTGGTTGGGGTTAACACGAGGACTGTGGTTCGTGTTTCTATATCTGTGATAACCGTAGCAGGAGCTGATGGCCACGTACTTTGTTCATGGACCAAGAATGCAGGTCCGTTCCACCACATTGGATGTTTTAGGAGTTCAGTAGGGTAGAGTCCGCGTGACGCACAGTCCACTGGATTGTCACTAGTTGGAACATATCGCCAAAGTGATGGTGGTGTGAGGCTCTGGATCTGGCTGGTTCTGTTGGCAATGAACGTGGCCCATCGATGTGGAGATGATTGAATCCAGGCGAGGGTGGTCGTCGAATCAGTCCAGGCGTGTATGGCTTTAATGGATAGTAGTTTTTTGAGAAGTACGTAAACATAGTGCAACAGTAGAGCTGCCAATACTGCACCGCACAATTCTAATCGTGGAATAGTCATGCGTTTCAGAAGTGACACCTTAGATTTTGCAGAGATGAGGTTGCAAGTGACTCGGTTACCGGAGTCACAACGTAGAAACACTGCGGCCGCATATCCCTTTTCAGAACTATCTGAGAAGACGTGGAGTTCGTATTGAGTTTCTTCTTCAGTGGTAAGTCGTCGGGGAATTTTCTGAAGTCTTATGCATTGAATTTCACTTTGGTACCGCTGCCACATGGTTTATACCTGTTCGGGAACGGGATCATCCCATCCGATTCCTGATGTCCATAGTAATTGCATCATGTGTTTTGCCAAGAAGGTGATAGGTGAGAGAAAACTGAGAGGATCAAAAATGCGTGCTAGATCTGACAGGATCGAGCGTTTAGTTGTACTTGCATTTGGACACTGAAAAGTGTAAAAAAAAATGATCTTGTTTTGGATTCCATTGCATCCCGAGGATTTTTAGCCCAGCCTCCAGTTCATCATCGAATAGTACATCAGTTGACATGGAGCGCTCATTTTCTAATACAGCTTGAAGAATCACGGGAAAATTACTGGCCCATTTCCGAAGGTGAAATTGGCCTTGGTTGCATAGATCAATTAATTGTGATTGTTGCACTAAAACTGCTTCCGGGGTATCGGCCCCTGTGAGTATGTCATCCACAAACGTATCTTGCATGAGGATCTGAGCAGTGATAGGGGATTGTGTCTCCTCGATCTTTGCTAGGTGTTGTAAGGTTCGCAATGCCTGATGAGGAGCAGAAGATGTACCATATGTTACTGTACAGAGACGGTATTCTGTAATTGGTTCATCGGGTTCAAATAGCCAGAGAATCCGTAGATAATCACGATCTTTAGAACGAATTTCAATTTGCCTATACATTTGCTTGATGTCAGCTGTAAACAGAACTTTGTGGACTCGGGCACGGATCAGAATCCGCGGTAAGTCCTGTTGAAGTTTGCGACCTGTATACAAGTTAGCATTGAGTGAGTTTCTCGCGGTGGTCAAAACAGATGCATCAAAGACAACTCGGAGTTTAGTTGTCTTACTCTCGGGACGCACGATGCAGTGATATGGGATGTAATAGCAATATGGAGTCTGTCTTTGGTTTATTGGGACGACTTCCATATGTTGGCTTGCAAGGTAATCTCTCATGAACTCCTTATATTGTTGGGAAAGCTCTTTATCCTTTGACAATCGGCGTTCCAAGTACCGAAATCATGTTTGAGCCATGGTCCGAGACTCATCGAGGATTGGGTGCGGATGTTTTAATGGTAGCGCAAAGCTAAAACGACCAGACGCCAAACGGTTCACTGAGGACGTGAAGATTCTTTATGCGTGCATTTCGTCTGTGCTCAAATGGTGTATATGAGGTGGCTCATCCAACTCCCAGAATTTTGTCAGGGTTTGTTCAAGTATTGTATCAACGGTGACCAACATTGACGTGACTGACTTGGGTGGTATTGCCACTGGTCCCATCAAAACCCATCCGAATACAGTGCCAAATGCCGTTGAGTGATGTTGATGACCAGTAATGCGGGCACTGGTGAAGATAGCTGGTGCGATGTCTGCAACGAGCAGGATATCAATTTGCCCTGGAATGTGGAAGGTAGGATCTGCCAAATCTAGTTGAGTTATCTGGGGCCACGATGTTACTTGAAAAGTTTCTTGAGGTGTGATATCTGTGATCTTCGACACAATAAGAACATCGAGAGGAATTGATGGTTCAGATGGGTTTACTGAGTGGTGACATTGTGATTGTGGTCATGCCGGATACCATATTGACCACCCCGCCTGAGAACACGCTGATTTTTGTGGTACAACGTCGGCGGGTTACAGAGAGGTGATCTGCGCACTGCTTTGTGATGAAACTAACTTGAGATCCAGTATCCAATAGTCTTCGTAGAATATGTTTCTGGTTATCGATTGATGCGACACTGAAGTAAAGAGTAAAGTGGAAAGTACGACCGACTGAACTCGTTCAGTAGCAGTGAACATTGTAGTTGCTATCGGACCATTGTCACCCGTGGTTGTTTCATCTGGGAAGTGCAGAAGTGTATGATGCTGTTTCTTACATGCCATGCATGTATGTTTTGATGGACATGCGGCCGACGTATGCCCAGATCCCAAACAATTGATGCACAACTGAAGCTTTTTTGCCGTTTGGAATCGTTCACTTGGACTTTGGCGTTCGAAGGTTGCGCACTTTCGTACTGAATGGTTCTGTTTGCATAGAGGGCAGCAAGTGGTTGGGATCAACGTAGGTTTGGTGGTTGTCACGAGAACTTTGGATGATGATGTTGGACGAGAACCTTTTAACGGTGGTGGTTTAGATTTGAATCGTAATGAGTTAGCTATACCTGGATTGACCGGAGAGTAGTGTCCCGATCGTGCTTCGGCTGCCCTAACGTGACTACGTAGAAAGTCGACAAATTCAGTCAACTGTGGTTGGTGCCTGTCTCCGAGGATCAACTCCCAACGAGCCCGAAGTTCATAGTCAAGATGTTGTTCAAATATATGAACTGAAACTGGGCTCCACTGACGAGTCGTGAGGTTCAGATTACCCAGTGCTGCGGTGTTTTCAAGAATCGAATTAATCTATGATTGGATTGAACAGGCATCGGTTGATAGAACTTTGTGTGGGGCGAGAAGAGCTTGAATGTGGATTCTTGCCAAGTCCCTCTTGTTTCCGTATCGAGCTCGCAATATTTCCCGCGCACTGTGGTAGTTTGCGGACGTAACCGGAAGATGAGCTATGACTGTCTTTGCATCACCTTGAAGAGACGTTTTTAGAAACTCAAATCTTTCTACGTCTGGAAGATCTGGGGCATGTGACATAATAGAATTGAACAGGGCATCAAATCCTTGCCACTCAGTAATGATGCCGGATAAGGTTGGGAACGTTCGTTTTGGCAGTTGGTAGTGAGATACGTTAGTTAATCCATTGTTGATGGTTTTATTTAAGGTTGTTGATAGAGATTGATCCAAGACAGGTGATAGTGAGATTTGTTGCACATCTGCAAAGGCAGCAAGTTCGTAATACAGATTATCGATCTTGGCAACGAGTGCACGACTATCGGCCGTATCCTTGACATCAACTGGAGCTGTACCGTGACTGACCGCGTTTTCCATGTACTGGATATCCTCTTCAATTTTTCGACGGATATCGTTGAGCTCTCGAAGCATAATAGTATGCAAATAGTATGTGTGGCTCGCGCTGTCGCGCGGGAAGGCCATTTCCCGCCCTTGCCACATAATATACTATTGTATCAGCCTTAAATTCACCAGCCACCGCAATGAGCCAATGACCGTGGTAATTCGGTCGGTACCTCGGATTATACGGGCCTTTGCTTCTACATATCCAGCGGAGACGGGAAGCGTCATGATTGTATATATTTTAACTTCAGTAGTGATATTCACTTTTAGTAAATGATGTCAATTTTTTCTGAAGTGGATGTTGATGGACAATATTACAAGGTCACGGTTTGTCTTGTCACATCCGGCTTGAAGGACCAGTAAAGATCTAGCGTAATGAGTTTATAAAGAAAAATAACGAGTTTTCTATGTCACACTGACGAATGATTTATTTACGAATGATACAACTAATTTACACTGTGTACGATGCAGAAACCAAGGCGCACGACGGGGAGCTGGAACCTATCGAACGGTATGGCTATATAGTATATACGGATCAGTGCAATGCCGGAATCCTCCGACTATTGCACTATTGACCGATATAGATACCGTCCGATAGGTTTTTGGTTGGGATGTTTCTACCTGAAGTGCGCAAGTCTGCCCGGGTACCCTTGCTACAACTCAGGTAAAAGACTGGTGCTTGATCGTCGGTCGTGCGGCCTTTTATATGCTGATTATCGACGATTATTTCAGCCGGTCTAGTGACTCTGTGACAGACCGGCGAGTTATCGGTGCCGTGTTCTGTGTCAGAAAACCCGAAACCGCAAAAGTGCAATCGTCGATAAACGCATAGTAATTATATAAGAAAAAAGGGAAATGATATTGGTGATCATGCTAACGGTATCGATAATTAATAATAACAATAAGAATACTAATAATAATAATAATAATAACAATAGCAATTATAATAAATACAAGGACAGTGGAAGGGCAGTGGTGTGCGTTATCTTCGCGACTGTGTGTTTGAACAGTACCTATTTTAAACCTAATAATATATACCAAAAATACAAGTATAATCGACGTTAATTATACGCAATTTTTATCCGAAAATTTATGATTATACACCAACATATTGTAAGGATTGCCGTCTATCAGCATCGTACATTATTCCTTAAGTACGGCACCCGCTGCCTAATATGCTGAGTGTGAGGAATTGCGAACGCAGCTGACTGCTGACCAAGGGTTTTAGGCACAAAGCAGCGGTGTATATAATTAGGACCGAGGCGGTGTGTGAAGAGAGTGTGTGCGACACGGAAACAACAGAAACAACGACTCCGCGACGATCCGACGGCCCCATCAACGATCCTCACTCACGGCACGTCGCACGTCATTATCTACCCGGATCGGTAAACCATTTAACACATTTATATACACAGGGTGATTCTTATATTAAACAACACTCATTATTTCCAAAAGTATTCATGTTTTTGAATATATTTTGCGGGGTAACCCCGTACCACTCCACTCCGCGCAACAAAACTTTAAATACGTAGGTATAACTCATAAACTATTCGCCCTAAATTCGATTTTTATGTATCGAAATACTCAGAAAATTATTCTGCTTTGGAATATGAAATGAAAAATCTATGTTGCCCAGTGCCTGATTTAGGGGGGTACCTGGGTGACTAGTCACCCGGCCCCAATTTAGAGCGGCCCTCAAATGTTTTGCTAGTTTATATATTTTTTTATTGTAGAATTATAAAATTTAAAAAAAAGAATAATAAAAATTGTCATAATATTATCTATGATATTGACTCCGTATTAACGCTATTAATTACATAAGATAATTAATAACATTATATGAGACCTCTTTTTATTAAATCCCCGGCCTCAAAATTTGTAAATCAGGCTCTGATGTTGCCTTTAAAAAAAGTAAAAAACTTAAGAAATTATAAGAATAAAAAATATTTAAAAAAGCGAGTAAGTGAGTATCGCTCTGCTGTACATTAGGGGGTGGAATGGATCTAGGACTAGGGTAGGTTAAATATGAATGCAATGATAGGTATCATTATAAACGAAAAACGATTCTGAACGGAGATAATTTGTCAGTCTAGGATAAATTATATTTAAATGATAGTAAAGATCTTACTTTTACAGAAGGCAATTTGTCATTCAATTTAAATAAAAGTCAAGCACATTTTTATGATAATACTATTGAAATTAAACCCACAACTTCAATCACAGACATTAGAAAATAAAGATAATACTTTGGATTACACACTTTAAAAGTGAAAAATATTCATGATTTTGACGAATTTTTGTCAATATTTGAACTTCAAATGCTACTAAAAAAAACTGGTTTTGCGTAAAAAATCCCGTTTTTCCCTAATTTTTTTAGGGTTTTTCCCGACTTATTTAAAAAATATTGAAAATGTTTAACTTTTGACCCCCCAAAGTACCAACTAGATTCAATTTCCTTTTCAAAGAGGGGCTGAAGTCAAAAATCGAAGCATTTTTACTGCTCCAAATGTTGTCGTCAGACACACAAAAAAAAAACACACATCATTGTAAAATCAATACATTCAGAATCTAAAATAATAGCTGAACAACGAAAAATTAATAACATACAATAAATAAATATATATAACGACATGTAACTCAACCTCGTTACCGGATGCATTCGAACCAGGTCTAAGACTTGAGGTAATAGGCAATATTAATAAAGAACAATACAATTTTGTAATAGACACTGAAGCTACCACGTGTATAATTAATGCTGACAACTTACCATTAATAGAAATCAAACCTAAACCAATGGATTGTGTGAAATTAATTACTGCAAACGGTTCAAACTTAAAACTACTTGGTATTGCTAATTTTATGGTGATTTTTGATGATAGGTATTGAATTTCCTTTTAAATGCATGGTAGTTGAGAACTTAGTAGGATTGGGTACAGACTTCTTAAAATTATACAAAGCAAAAATAAATTTTATAAAAATTCATGATAAAACCACGTACAAAACATTATTTACTACCTTAAAATAAGTTGATATTTTAATTCATTTTCAAAGTATTCTTTGTAACAAAACATTTTAGTTAATATACATTATTCATTATAAATGTAAAAACATATCTTATTGTTTATTAGCTAACAGACATCTCTAATTTAAGATTTGAATATCAATAATCAATGGCATTTTTTATAACACATCTCAATTATTATTAATACAGTGAAACCTCTGTTAAGGTCACCTCTCAAAAATGGATACTCTTAAATCCCCATCATATGTGTACAATACTACTGACACTCAGTAGTATACAAAGACACTAAAAACCAATAACCAATAACCAATAATCTATTCATCTGATCATAATATAATATACTATCCAAAACGCTTAAGTAGGTAGTAAAAATACATATTTATTTTTTCATACATTTTCTAAAATTTGAAAATAATGAAAATGTGATTGGATTATCCACATTAGCTAATCTGTAAATACATTATAAAAAATATAAAACATCAGCTAAAAAAAAAATTGATTTTTTTTAACTCTAGATAAAAACACAATACAAAAATATTTATAATAAATGCATTTAAATAATAACTAACATTTAGTAAAATACATTTCTTATATGCACATATGTTTATATCATGTGCATATTTTTTGTAACTTTTCCCTATAGCACCTTTTAATAGTGGGCATTTAGTAATTATTCACAAATGTCCACTATATAAAGGTTTTTCAAATAGTGAACAACTATTCCTATAGTGGACATTTTTAATTCCCTATGACTGTAAAAGTTTCACTGTATTGAATACAGATAAAATTGGTTTAGGTGAAATATTGGATTACATTAACTTATTTTAACAGGTGACTGTATACACATTTCATTTTGTACAGATTTTAACAAGAGGTAACCTATAATATTATATAGTTAATTTTTGTCTAATAATCGATGTTACAAGAGTGTCACTGTCTATTATTTTGGCAAAATCATTATCCCACGCTGGCTTCCATCGATTGCGATCTTTATCACACGTTACAATCAATTCTTTTGAGTATTGCGTATTTGTCCAATTTAAGACATAATTGCCGCCAGCACAACTTATAATCACTGAAAACCAAAATCAATATAATTCAAATAATAATGAATTAATCTTAGCAATACACTTTATATATAATGAATTATGAGTAAAAACCAAATTTTTCATAAGATTCTTGTAGCAATTTTTTATATCATATAGGTACATGCAGTTAATGAGTTTTTATTCTTAATCGATAAAATAACAAAATTTTATAATGCATAGCTTAGATTTCAGTGCATATTATTTTGATTGAAATTCATTTTTCTGAATATTAAAGGTATACTAAGTTATTTAATTACTTACAGTTTAAAAATACATGTATATTTAATTTAAACATATTGAATTCTGAACGGAGTGATGAATGCATTGATTTTACAATAATGTGTTTTTTTTTGTGTCTGTGTACAGCATAACTAGTTGAAATAATGCTTCAATTTCAAACTTTGGGGGTGGTTTCCGATGGAAAAAAGGATATCCTTGGTACATTATAGAGGTCAAAAGTAAACATTTTCCAACAGTTTTAAAAAAAATCAATTTTTTTTATATGGTTGTAATTCAAAAACTAATCACTGTAAATACTTGAAATTTTCACCAAATGTTTATGTTAGTGTTTTATATACACCGATAAATTTTCAGTATTTTGACTTTTTTGAGCTATTTATAGATAATTGAAATTTTTAATTCTTTTTAGTATTTTTTTTAAAAATAACGATAACCTTTTTTTTGGCCGGTCAGAAAATCTTGAAAATTTAATACAAGGTTAGTTTTACAGTATACGAGGTTAAGTTGTTCTAAAAGTGGTAAAAAAAAAATCCGAGATCGTTAGTCACAATTTTTTTTTAGAAGTGCTTAAAGTTCGAATTTATATGAAATATGTCAAAATTGCGAAAATTTGCAAGTAATTTTGTGATTGAAAAATTGTAAAAATTTTTAATTTTATAACTAAGTTTTGAAAATTTAGTACAAGGTTCTCCATACATTTTTCTTCAAATATCTGTAAAAAAAACTCTAACGGACTAAGACAAAACATTTTTAGGAGTGTTTGAAATTTAAATTTTTACAAAACCGCGTTAAATAACGGTTTAACCTCAAACGATATTATATTAGGTATATTAACCTAACCATAGCACAATTTTTTTTTATTAGAATCTGAAGTTCAAATATTGACAAAAATTCGTCAAAATCATGAATATTTTTCACTATTTGGTAGTTAAAATTTTATAAATATTTTACTATCAAAAGCTAAGAATTGAAAATGTAATACTATGCTGTCCATGAGTTAAGCTTAGAATAATTATAAAAAGTTTGAGGATTATTCAATTTAAAAAATTTTACGAGTGTTTAAAGTTTTAATTTTAATTTGAAATCAAAAATACACGTATAAAATAACGTTTTACTAATAAATAATTTTCGATTTTTGTTATTTTTAAAAAATTACTAAACGTAAAATCTTGAAACTTTTACTTAAATGTATGGATTTGTTTCAAAATAAAATATATGAAAATATTGAAATATAATTTATCCTAGACTGACAAATTATCTCCGTTCAGAATCGTTTTTCGTATACAATGATACCTATCATTGCATTCAAATTTAACCTACCCTAGTCCGAGGTCCATCCCACCCCTTAATGTACAGCAGAGCGATACTCACTTACCAGCTTTTTTTTGTATTTATATTTTTGTTAGTCTGTCATCACGTTTAGGAGTAGTAATAATGCTTTGATTTTTTACTTCAGCCCCTTTTTGAAAAGGAAATTGCTTTAGGGGGCCAAAAGTAAACGAATCATTGTAAATACTTAAAATTTTAACCAGATTCGCGATATATAAATATTTAAATTTTTAAAATATTTTGACTTTTTTAAGTTATCTGCAGACAATTGAAATTTTCGATTTTTCTAAAAAAATTTTCTTGAAATGTCGATAAAAAAAAATTTGGCTTTCCAAAAAATTTTTAAAATTTAATTCACGATTTATTATAAGTTGTACTTATCGTAGCAAAAAAATAAAAAATCAAAAATCTTTAGTCATATTTTTTCTTTATTAGAATTTAAAGTTCTAATGTTTATGAAATATATCAAAATCGCTAAAATTAGAAAGGAATTTTGAAGTTTAAAATATATAAAACTTTTGTAATTTATATCTAAGGTTAAAAAAAGTTAAAAACCCAACACAAGGTTGTCCATAACTTTTCAAATAACTGCAAACAAATATTCCAGCGTCAATATAGAAAACAATTTATAAGCCTATGAAATTTATTTTTTTTTACGAAATCTAGTAAAATAACGATATATTACAATTTAAATATAGGTTATAATATAATATATGCTACTAATTATCCTAGACTGACAAATCATCTCCGTTCAGAATCGTTTTCGTATACAATGATATCTGTCATTGCATTCAAATTTAATACATTCATTATAGTGACCTACTGGCTACTAACTCTCTATCTTTACTATACAGCGGAGCGATATCCACTTCCCCACCTTTTTTTTTATTGTTTTGAAATTATATTATTCAATATTATCTTAAATTATTAGAATCTGTTAATTAATTCTGAATAAATCTAATGCTAAACCTGATATTGTCATCAACAAATTTTAAATTTACAATAATCTATTATACTGTTATTTTTAAAATTAAAACCAATTGAGTTATTATAAAATTTAAAGATAGGGTATTTAAGGTTGTAATTGTCTAGATGTTATAATTTATGTTAAAATCTCATTAAATTTAAGAAAAAAAGGAAGATATCTGGGGAATCGTAAGTTCCTTCACGAGAGTAATAGGTAGACAATTACATACATTAATTCCTACATATCATATGTAATGTGTAGGGATCGGGACTTCTATAAGTCTGCATGTTTTTAAATAATCAATAAACATATAGCTAAGTAGTATAGAAATTTGTTACATAGCAATACGAACTTATACTTAAAATTTATAGTTGCATATTTTACATATTCGACCATTTTTCATTTATAAGTGCATATTTGACCATTTTTAATTTTATAAGTGCATATTTTACAGTTATTTATATATGAATGAGTAAGTTTTTAATTCCCAACTTAAGAAAATATTTAATAGCTCAATTTTCAAGGTAATTAGTAATATACTATATTAAAAATATAAAATGTATACAATTTAAGTTGTTTTTTAAAAAAAATTTTAAAAATTTAATTTTAGACTAAAACTCGATGTTAAATGAAAACAAATCTGAAAAAAAGAAAATAATTATCTCAGATAATTAATCAAATTTATCTATTTATGGACCACATCTACAAATATTATTATTATTTATTACAAAATATATATTTTTTTTAAATGCATATTTAGAGATTATTTAAGGCATAAATGCATGCATATTTTAAGGTTTTTTAGTGCATTAAGTCCCTAGCCCTAGACTAATGTGTAAGTTCCTACATGAAGAAAAAAAGGTACATATGTTAGTTCCTACACGATAAAAGGCAGGTACTTACATTACATACACTAAGAATATTATAAGTTATCAATCTACGTCTATAAAATACTGTCATACATTTTAACCCTTTATTCTATATAATATATAATTTATAAGCTATCTATCTAATTTAATTTAATAATTTTAAAAATAATAATTTTAATATAATAATAATTCATAATTGTAAAAATAAAATATATGTAATGCATTCTATATAAAATGATAATTCATAATAAGTAGTAAGAACATAATAATGTGGAGTAAATGATGAAATAATGTTATCGCACTCAGGGGCGCCGATGTAATTTGAAACACCTATGACAATTTTATTTTGAGTCTGGACACCCACCTACCTTATAACCCTATATTATACCCTATAACTTATAACTATAACGTAAAATGTATATAGTAAAACAGAAGTCCCTATTTTTCTTAACATTACATCCACCCACCTACTTATTTACCTATGACATTTGTCATAGGCAAAACCAACTTTCGGCGCCTCTGATCGCACTCGTTAGGTAAATTATTAAATATTATATAGAATGTATTATTTATATATTTAAATATTATAAAGAATTATATATTATATAGAATAAAGGGTTAAAACGTTTGACAGTATTATAATATGATATAACTGATATTAGATTGATAACTTATAATCAGGGCTTTTATAGCATTTGCTAATTATTATAGGATACAGATAAAAGTAGCAGAGTGAGATATAAATTTATTTTATGCACCAGGGACTTCAAATATAAAATTGTATAATGCTATTTTTTGCATATTTGAAGTATTTTATGTTTTTAGTGCTATTTTACAAGTTTTGGTGCTATTTTTTTTGCTAATTTGTATAAAATAACGTTTTGTTTTGTATTTTCATAAATCTAGGTTATATTATGTGATGGTATAAAATTATGAAAATGTTGTCATTTATTTTAATTTTTTTTTTTTTTTAATATATAATATGAAAAATACCCACATTTTCATTCATATTAAAGTCTATTTTTAAATAGTCCGGCGTATTAGCCTATCAAACAGTAGGTAATTAAAAATGTAAACAGTAGTTTTTAATTAATTATAAATGTACCTATTATTAATTCATAAATAATCTTTAGTTAATAAATATAAGTTTTTTTTTAATTATAACCAGAATACATTTTTATTTTTGCTATTTTTCATGTTTTTAAGACATATTATAGAGCTTATTTTAAGATTTTTTAAGTCATATTAAAGCACATATTTAATTTATTTTTAGTGCTATAAAATCCAAGCCCTGCTTATAATATACTTAATGTAGGAACTTACATGTGTACCTTATTTTATCGTGTAGAAACTAACATATGTATCTTGTTTACCTGCTAGGTCTCGTATAGGAACTTACATTCGCCCAGATATCTTGGGTGGTATATTCATTTTTAGGCAAGTAATAATCATTTTACAATTTCTAAAAAATGTACAGTTTTAAAATACTCATAATTTACTTTGCAGTTAAAAAAACAATAAAAGTCTCAGAGATTCCTTGTAAATTAATCTTACTTTTAAATTTTATAATAAATCAATTCAATCTAGTTTATAGTATATTTAATAATTATAAGTGCATAACAATCTGGTCTTTACTTATATAACTTTATAAGTAACAACTAATAACATTACTATAATACGCAAAACACTAGGTACCTTTCATTTCTTGGGGACCAGGTTTCACTGATGGAGTAACTAGCACATTATATCCATCTAGGAGTCTTTTCGTTTTAGCTTTGGCTAATGATTCTTTTAGCTGAAACTTGTATTTTCTTTCTGCATCTTTATCCACAATTAAAAAATCATCAACGTCTAAACATATTTAATAATATTATATTATATACATTATACAGTGAACAATAAAGAACATGCAAGACAAAAACCTTGAAACATTTGAACAGTATAAGAATGTTTGAGCCAATTAGCATTAACAATTGGACATCCTCTAGCTATTGCCGACAGTATTTTCATTGTACAGCGTATTTTGTCTGTTACCAACACTGAACATTCTGTAATCTCGTCTGTAACCGTACCACCTAGTAACAACATACAATTTAGGTTTAAAAAATTACAATTTATAATTATTTAGACCACTCAGCTTTAAACATAAAACATTATAATACCTGTTTTGTCAACAAATTGTTTCATTTCTTGCAGGTGACGGCTTTTGAGGTAACTAAAACTAACAACAGTTTCTGATGAATTTTCAACCTAAAATTACAAAAAAATATAGTTTGTTACAATTATTTATCAAATCTATATATTTTAAAAAGTAAAACTTTGTTGTAAAATAAATATATTATATATCAGTGGTGGTCAAACCGTCGCCCGTAAGCTGCATGCGACTCGCATCTTATTGTAACATTTTAACAAAAACATTTTTTTAATATGAATTTATGTATATTTATATTTAATATATTTGGTGGCTCACGAGTCTCTTCTCGCTGGTCACCATTGTTATATATATATTATATATATTCTACACAATCAGTAAACTATTGTCTATTAATTATAAATACTTGTTTAACTGAAACTATTTAAAATATTTAAGTATGAAAATATTAAGATTGTTAAAATTGACAATTCAGTTTTAATTTACATTAATAATAAAATTAAAAATACTAATTTTTGTTTTTTATGTAATCAAGTTTTGAGAAGACACATCAAGGTTTCATATTTCATATTTCTACATATATAGAATAAACAATAATAACATGTTTAAGAAGAAATGTGGTAAACTACTATAAAGTGTTATTAATGTTGAAAGAAACTAAAAAAATAAAAATAATATTTTTGATTTTATTTACTTAACATTTATTAAAAAGGTTTTATTTGTTTACTAAAATGAAAAACTTAGAATCAAAACCACCTAAATACAATTTAAATTTTAAACTGTACAATGTATTTGATAAATTAAAAAATGGCTATTATGTTTTTCACGTGTAAGACAGAAATAACAAATTTTGTTAATGACATCTTAACATTTATTGAGTACAAAATCCATTTAGTCACTCACCAATGATTCTAATATTTTTTTCCTGGTACATATTTTTTTGTTATTTTCTTCAACACCATCCTGCTTTCGTTTTCTATTAAGTATTGTTGCATTTTCTTTTCTAGTCATTGCTCTTGTCTGGTACCGTTCTTTATTTTCCTTAACTTCATGTGTGATTTTGCTATTACCTTGTTTATCACTTTTTCCTTTAACCTGACATTGTACTTTTTTCTTATTCCAAAATGATTTCCATACAGAAGCATCATTACTAGAAGTAGATGGTTTACAGTTCAAGGCATTTAAATTATCTTCAACAGTTTTTGAAGATGAATGATGTTCTAACAATGAGTTTGAACTTATATCAGGTATATTTAATGGGCTGAATATAGATTCATCCATTCGTTTCAATCTGTCATTATGTTTACGGGAAATAGATACTCGAGACTGCGCAGAATCATCAGTTAAATGTTCTTGCTTAATAGAGAATAATGTGTTTAAATCAGTTTCTCTATCAGTAGAAGTTTTTGAACAATCTGGTAAATTAATGTTTTTTAAAATAGGCACTGTAGTATTTATATTATTCATTACAGTATTTTCATTAGGTTTATTTAAGATATTTGTGGAATTGCTTGAATTGTCAGAGTATGATATACATAGATCTTTTCTAACATGAATTTTTGGTTTATTAATTTTTAAGCTGTTGGAAGAATTATCGTTACATACTGGTGGTTGGACATTTGATAGGTCAATTGTATTAGAGTTAATACACTTTGATTTTTGAACCTTACTTCTGTTTTTATTTTCAGGTTCAATAGCTTGTTTATGGTTGTTTAGTTTATCTGAAACATAATAAAAAAATAATATTTCTGAAATCTAGATTCACAGTTAAACAATTTAATTGGTATCATGATACTTACCGAAATCATTGTGTTTATTGGTAAAATCAGTCTTAGAAATATTAGTATTTGTTTTATTTAATTGTGAAAACTCAGCAGGTTTTTGAGTGTTTTCTTTGTTTACTATAGTAGATACATTTGATAATAAATTAATTTTTTTAGTTATAGAAATGTTTTGTGTAGGACAGTTGAAAAATTCATTGTCTGTTTCGGGAACTTGAATTGAACTTTTATGTTTACTGATTGTATTACTATTGGATGTACTTTCTATATTTCCAATAGGTTTATCTATAAGTTCATGTGTTACTTCATCATGTACAGTAGAAGACACTTTTGGTTTTAAATCTGTGTTTTTAGTAAATGACAATTTTTGTGTTGGACAGTTGAAAAAATCATCATTATCTATTTTAAGAACCTTTGTTAATTCTTTTTTAATATTGATGGAATCAGTGTTAGAAATATTTGTTTTTGTATTATTGAATTGCACAAGCTCTATAGGTTTTTGTGTTTCTTCTTCATGTATTGAATTTGATATTTTTGGTTTTTCTACTATATTTTTAGAAATTGAAATTTTTTGAGTAGGGTGATTGAAAAAATCATCGTCCATTTCTGGAATTTGAGTTAAATCTTCTTGCACACTAGTTGAATAATTTTTAGACACAGCTAAATTATTTTTGTTGGGTTTTGAAAATTCTAAAATATTTTGAGTTTCCTGTTCATGAATTATAGAAGAAAATTTTGATTTTAGATTTACTTTTTTGGTAGTTGACAATTTTTGTGTTGGACAATCGAAAAAATCTTCATTATCTATTTTAAGAACTTCTGTTAGGTTTTCATTAATACTGGTAGAATCAATGCTAGAAGTATTAGTTTTTGTTATACTGAGTTGTGTAAGCTCTATAGGTTTTTGCGTTTCTTCTTCATGTATTGAATTTGATGTTTTTGGTTTTTCATTTATACTTTTAGGCATTGTATATTTTTGAGTAGGACAGTTGAAAAAATCATCATCCATTTCAGGGATCTGTGTCAATTCTTCATTTATACTGGTTGAATGTTTTTTTGACACAGTTAAATTATTTTTGGTAGGTTTTGAGAATTCTAAAATATTTTGAGTTTCTTGTTCATGAATTGTATAAGAAACTTTTGGTTTTAGATGTACTTTTTTAGTAATTGACAATTTTTGTGTCGGGCAATCAAAAAAATCTTCATTATCTATTTTAAGAACCTCTGTTAAGTCTTCATTGATACTTTTAGAATCATTGCTAGAAGTATTAGTTTTTGTTTTTCTGAGGTGTGCAAGCTCTGAAGGTTTTTGTGTTTCTTCTTCATGTACTGAAGAAGATATTGTTGGTTTTTCATTTACCTTTTTAGCCAATGTATATTTTTGAGTAGGACAGTTGAAAAAATCATCATCCATTTCAGGGATCTGTGTTAATTCTTCATGTTTACTGGTTGAATATTTTTTTAACGTGGTTAAATTATTTTTGCTAGGTTTTGAGAATTCTAAAATATTTTGAGTTTCCTGTTCATGAATTGTAGAAGAAACTTTTGATTTTGAATTTACTCTTTTAGTAATTGATAATTTTTGTGTTGGACAATCGAAAAAATCTTCATTATCTATTTTTAGAACCTCTGTTAAATCCTCATTAATACTATTAGAACCAATATTAGAAGTACTAGCTTTTATTTTACCAAATTGTGTAAACTCTGTTGGTTTTTGCGTTTCTTCTTCATGTATTAAAGAAGACATTTTTGGTTTTTCATTTACCTTTTTAGGTATTGACATTTTTTGTGTAGGGTAACTGAAAAAATCATCATCCGTTTCAGGGATCTGAGTTAATTCTTCATGTATACTTGTTGAATGTTTTTTTAACGCGGTTAAATTATTTTTGCTAGGTTTTGAGAATTCTAAAATATTTTGAGTTTCCTGTTCATGAATTTTAGAAGTAACTTTTGGTTTTGAATTTACTCTTTTAGTAATTAATAATTTTTGTGTTGGACAATCGAAAAAATCTTCATTATCTATTTTAAGAACCTCTGTTAAGTCTTCATTAATACCATTACAAGTACTAGCTTTTATTTTACTGAGTTGTGTAAACTCTGTTGGTTTTTGCGTTTCTTCTTCATGTATTGAAGAAGACATTTTTTGTTTTTCATTTACCTTTTTAGAAATTGAAATTTTTTGCGTTGGGCAATTGAAAAAATCATCATCCACTTCAGGGATCTGTGTTAAATCTTCATGAATACTGGTTGAATAACTTTTTGACACAATTAAATTATTATTACTTGGTTTTGAGAATTCTAAAATATTTTGAGTTTCTTGTTCATGAATTGTAGAAGAAACTTTTGGTTTTAGATGTACTTTTTTAGTAATTGACAATTTTTGTGTTGGGCAATCGAAAAACTCTTCATTATTTTTTGTTAAGTCTCTATTAATACCATTAGAATCAATGTTTAAAGTACTAGTTTTTGTTTTACTGAGTTGTGCAAGTTCTGTAGGTTTTTGTGTGTCTTGTATTCCTTCATGTATTGAAGGAGATATTATTGGTTTTTCATTTACCTTTTTAGGAATTAAAATTTTTTGTGTAGGGCAGTTGAAAAAATCTTGATTTTCTAGCAAATTCAAATTTTGTTGCTGAGATTTAAATTCATCTTCAATAAAATTACTGAAAATATCATCATCATCTGCTTCAAAAGTATTAACATTTCTTTTATGTTTATCAATATTGTGACCTTCGGTGGCAGATTTCAAATTAGATATTGTTAATGTTAATCTATTTTGTTCAGAATCATTGTTTAGACCATCATTGTGTATTCCACTTTTTTCAGTTATGTTTAAAGGTTCTGCTGGTTTTACAGAGTATTGTTTATTTGAATTAATATTGTTTGAACTTGATAAATTGTAATTACTGGGAACATCAAATACATGTGTAGTTGGAATACTTGATTGATCACCAGATTCAACTTTCTGGGATTCACAAAATAAAATATCATCGTCATCTGCATCAAAACTATTTTTGAAGTTATTCATAGATACATTTTGTTTCTGGCCAAATGATTGATTTATTGAAATAGATACATTTTCAGATTTAAGATTGGGTATTTCCAAAACTTGAGTATCATTGAATTTGCCATTTTTATTTGGGGACTGAATGTCTGAAATTACATCATGATTATCGGTTTCAAGTTTATTTTCAAAATTATTATAACATCCAAAATCCATAACAGGACTAGGAGTATCTTCTCGAATAAATTCTGTATTAATTATGTTAGGTGACTGAAATATACTTTCCGGTGTCTTGTTAGTAGTTATGAATGAACTTCCAAGATCCATTGCAGGACTAGGAGTATCTTCTCGAATTAATTCTGTATTAATTTTGTTAGGAGACTGAAATGTATGTTCTGGTGTTATGTTAGTAGTTACAAATGAACTCCCAAGATCCATTATAGGACTAGGAGTATCTTCTTGTGTTATTTTTGGCATAGATTCTGTTAGGTTTATTATAGAAGTATCTTTATTTGATAAATTGTTAAATATTTTGTTAGAATGTATGTTATTCTGCATTGTTTCTACTTGGCTAAGAGCTTCTAATAAATATTCATCACTGGGACTTGAAGAATTTAATTCTGTGTGTATATCGTTGAGAGTATTCATAGCACTTTCAGATCCAGTAATGGTTTGAGAAACTTCTTTTTCTATTTGACATGTAGAACTATTTCTGATTAAGGATAAATTAAAATCAGTATTTGCATTAGGTATGTTTGTTCTAAAAGATTTTGAAGAATTGACCTGAAAAGATTAAATACAATTTAATATTGGATTACTGAAATAATAAAATATACAATCTTACTGTATTAGACAATTTTGATAAGGAAAGTCCATCATTTTGCGTTGCTTTGTGTGCAAAAATGTTATCTGATGCTAGAAGTATAACAATTGTGAAAATAAGAATAAACTTAAGTTATTATGTATATTTATGTAAAGTCAATTTTTTTTTTAAAATTACCTATGGATTCGCTATTATTTGTAATTTCATTAGATTCTCCATTTATGAAATAATTAGCTTGGACTTCTCCAAACATCAGTAAAGCATTTTCTTCAAGAAAATAAGCAACATCTTTCCTCAAGTTTTTCTAAAAATGTTTTAATACCAAATATAGAAAATATTATTATCAAAGTGATGTAGGTATAAAGCAGGGGCGTATTGGGAGGGGCACGTGGGTCCCGTGCCTCCCCCATTCACAGTATTTTATACTTATTTTTATTATATGAGAAATTTTACAACTCTAGACCCCATGTACGCAAATTTGAACTTTTTGTTTGTGCCCCCCCCCCCTTAAGAAATTTTTAAATACGCCCCTGGTATAAAGTATAAATTATGAATATAAATTATTAAGTTTACCTTATTAAGTTTAGTTTTATTTAAACTTCCTTTATCTAATAGAACAACACCGTCAGAATCACATTGAATAACAGCGTGATTCATTGATACTGACTAATAAAATATGTAAAAACATAAAATATGAAATAATATAATAATATTTGGTTAAAAATATACATTATCAGTCAATTACCACTAGGTTGAAGGAAATTTTATGTAACACTTTAGAAATTTAAAATACATTTATATCATGCTAAAAAAACCTATTTTCCCCTATTTTTTTTCAACTTACTAAATATTATCGATTTACCTAATTACAATAAATAGATTTTGAAAATAAGTTTGGATTCCTTATTGTCTTGTCTTACTTAAGATTTCATTAGCAATTTTTACATGTATGACATGTTTGACATTCATTAATTAAAATTTGTAAGTTTTATAACGAATTTCATTTATGAAAATGCTTTTATTTTTAAACATTAATATTTTATATGTTTTATATGTTTATATATTATATACCTAATTATTCTTTTTCAGAAAAATAGATGATAAAAGTTATTGAAATCTAATAAAATAAGAAGATAAAATAAGAAATTCCTCATGATTAGATCTCAGTGGAATTAAAAAAAATAATTCAACATAAAACCATCTCAAATTTGTTCTAATAAATTATGGGTGAGAATTGTCAACTATTCATATACAAAAACAAGTGGCAATTGACCAAAATTTAAAAAAAAATTATCCTTACCGGATGTTCGATGTATACATCATTTAAGGGATGTCGTCCAATTGTATTATCACCTTCTTTTAGTATATAACGCCCATTGTCAACCATACCATTTAAGACAATGCAACCATACTAATTAAAAATAATTGAATTAATGATAATGTACATTATGTAATTAATTTCCTAAGTATAGAAATAATTATATTATGCATAAATCTGTTAAGTATATAGTTAGATTTGTTTTTTTTTTAACATATTAATATAATACTATATTTAGAAACCTATTAAACAACATTTGCATTTTTAATGTATGGCAATAGTGTAAGTATAAAGTACTGGTTTAAATAAAATAAAAATATGTTACTTAATTAACTTCCTTTATAGTATTATTAAAAAAGATGGAAAGCACAAAATTTACAATCTACATTCATAATAATACAATGGATAATTAAGTTTATATTTTTTTACTAGGTACAACAATATGAGAGAGGAAACGTCCATTGACACTATACTTTGTCCAGACTAAGAGCGCACCGCCTTGGCGGCGGCAACGCTGCCTGTGGTGGGAATGCATCCGCGAGTTTCGACCGGTTTTTGTCCGCCACCCGGTGCGCATTTAGTCTGGACAGAGTATACTTCCAAATATGAACTCAATCAACTACTTACAATCTGTTAATTCAAAAAACATTGTAGGTACAGTATGACCGCACCTTACTACCTCACCATTTAATATAATTGAAATACAGGTAAAGGTATGTGGTACTTACATCATTAATTTTTTCTTGTTCGTTGTCCGGTTGGATATCAGTACTTACAATAGCTTGTGTGGATATCCAAGCGGAATCCACATCTGCGTCCATAGTTGCTGCTGTATCAAAATTGTTTTTTCATCGGTTAAAAAAGTTTGGTGGGTAAAAACGGTTTAGATGCAAGTTCTGATAGTTAGGTACCAGGCAAGTTTCATTACGCATAACATTACACAAGCTTGCGATTATTACAAACTGCTAGTTGCTACTACCGAGCAGCTGTAGTGCTGTACATCAAATTCATCAGAATGCTATAATATACAGACTACAGTTTGTCAGTGTATACTAATTAGTAATTACAAAACTCATTTTTTTTTTAAATAAATAAAAAACTAAGTACTAAACGCACAGTCAAATGATAATATAATATTATTATTTATTATAAGTTTTGTTTCTGTAAATTCGCGGCTAGATAAGGCATCGTGATAAGCAGGGGCTCAGCTAGTCACTTGATAGTTCCCTAGAACTATTATAGTTCGTTAAAAAATTATTTAAAAATCAAAGAGAAATGAACATAAGTAGATTACAGCGCCATCTAGGTTTAAAATTTTAGTGTATTAGATTTTTCTGGATGATAATATTATTACAAAAAATATCGTATACACAGCACAGCTGATATATATACTAAACTAGTATATATATCTGTGATACACAGTAATTGTATCCATGATTAAAGATATAATCTTAAGATATTATATATTATCTTTAATCGTGGCTGTTAGTATCACGGGCAAATATTTAAATATTAAATATAATATTATAATATTAGTTATTAGTGTTATTACGATGTTCATTGCTTGACGTCAACGGGGTTGGGAGACCGGAATTGTTGGAATTAGAAATGTAAAAATGTTTTGGACCATTTTCCATTTAGAACGTAATACCTCGGCTAACTCCTAATACCTACTACTGTGTTACCGTCATCCGAATTGAAATTCGTATTTTGTAATGTCATCTGAACTAAACGATGTACAATATCTAGGTAGGTGGTGATTGGTCAATGACTTTAAAAAATTAAATTAAAAATTGCTAAAAATCATCTCTAATATAACTACCAATCATTAATATTGATGTTACATACTCACATCTCCAGGGTTGCAGGATTATTAGTTGCAAAAACCGTTTGACAATCTATTAGTGTTATTATTGTTATGTTATGATGGATTCCATTAATGATTCAACAGACACAAAGGATTTCGAAGAAATTGTCGAGGAAACCTTAATTCACGTCACCGTGGATAATGCTGATGAAATGTCCATTTTGAATGCAAACAGCAATGTCCGAGTGTTGGCCGTGGACTCTGAAACTCCAGTATTACAAATCGAAAACAAGGTATCTACCTCACTTTTTATTTATTTTTTTTAAAGTTGAGTACTAAGTATGTTTTATATTAAATTGATAATGATACATGTAGATATTGTTTAACTTGAGGTGTACAAAAGTCAAAATCAATTTGGGGTACTATATTGCAATGACTACTCTATTGGTACTAGACATTTAACTAAGTTTTCTTTGGATGACCATTGTGCAAAAATTTATTTTATGCATTATAAAAAAAATTTCTAAGGATCAATCATATTAAGCACTAAGAAACATAATCATTTTTTTAATGTTTAAATATGAATAAGAAATAATAAACGAGTACTAATGGCGGTTCTATACCTAGCCAAAAATATTGTGTACAGAACCAATTAATTTGTTGGCAGTCACCAATGTGTAACTGTGTTATACATTTTTTTTCATAACCATGTATTAATTTTTGGAAATGGAAATTTTTATAAGCAATAAAGGCGGTGAAAAGATACGTTATAAATAAAGAATGGATTTATATGTTTTTACATATTGTTACTGGGTCTATGCAGTCTTATGAGAGTAAAAATTGTGGACGATTCGTTTAATTCTGAACTCGTAGAAAAAAGTTTTTTTTGCATATTTGAGAATATTTCATGGGTTAGAGAATATTTAACCCGTTTAGCATATTTTGGAATACCTATTGTATAAATTGTGAGAAAACATATTACTATTTATTATTAATTTTAATATTACGGCACCCAGAATAATTGTTTTTGAAAATTTACAATTCTTTTTTTTTCATGTTGTTTTATTGTGCTTTAATATATATTATTATTTGTTATTTTTTCATACTATGGCTTAAGAGTTTAATACAAATTTTAATTAAAATATACCAAAGGAATATGGTTTTTATATTTTAATACTATACTATTGCATTTATATTATATTCAAGGTTATATTCTTACTCTTACTGAAGTACAATATAGTATTCCATTATACCTCACAATTAAAAGAATGTTGTAAAATTTTTTATTTGAAAAATGTATATTAAAGCATATAATATATTGATGTTTATTGATTATTTTTGCATATTTTAGCATATTTTTTAAACTTTTAAGAAAATATAAATCCGGTCTTTAGTTATAAACAATAAACTAATATATTTTAGTCCCTGGGTAAAAATTATATTAATTAGAAATATTACACAAAAAATATAACAAATAGTCCTAGAATAGAAAATATTTTGTAAACTTACTTTTCAATGTCAAAAGAACATGTTTATTCATATAATATATTTTTTTCTTTTTTTTTTTGAAATTTTAACTATGAATAATACTAATTTTTAATAAATAGTAAGTATTTTGTTAATAACTCAATAATATTTTTTAAACATAATCAAATTATATGAATTTATTAAAGATAAGATAAATTTTTAGTAAATAATTTAGCTTATTTATTACTAATAAATTATTAGTTTATCAGATGTGTTTAATGTTGTTAATTTCTGTTTATAGATTTTCCATTTTAATGAATGGAAATATATAACTGGGACTGCTATGTTTTTCGATCGGAAGAACGAGGTGAAAAAAATTGATCCTCTATATGATAACAGATGTGGTACTGTTTTACAATATATAGGTTCCACTCGCAAATGTTTAGAGATGACAAAAAAGGAAAATATGAATACACAATAATTTTATATTTTTTTCTACTAATTTAGAGTATTGTAAATTTATATTTTTAATTCTAACGTCTAGGTATGTATGTTTTAAACAATTTTGTACATTATACTAGCATTAAAAAAAAGTGTGTAAAAATTATAAGCAAATTAAATGGATAAAATGTTTAATACGTTTATAATCTATCTATAGACAATTAGTTTACTTATTCCAATCCTCTTGTTCCATAGTTTAACCTTAGTTTTTTAAGCTGTACCAGAATAATAATAACAATTATAGAAGTACCATAATGAGATTAATCTAGGAATAGATACTAAGTTTAATTTCGGTGTATAATTAATATATTATAAGATACGGTTGGAAACATTTTCTATGATATTTAAGTCTTGATTTACATTTTGCATATTATGTTTTGTATACACAAATAATTTTTATTTCTTCTTATATAGTGTACCTACTATTATACCTAAAACGTTATATATTGATATGTACATAATTTTATGATTTAAAATTAAATTTACTATTTTTTTTACAGGTACTCATCTAGATTAATATAATATTTTAGATTCTGAACGAAGTGAGGAATGTATTGCTTTTACTATGATGTGTGTTTTTTTTTTTTTTTTTTTTTTTTTTTTTTTTTTTTTTTTTGTGTCTGACGACAACATTTGGAGCAGTAATAATGCTCCGATTTTTGACTTCAGCCCCTCTTTGAATAGGGAATTGAATCTAGTTGGTACTTTAGGGGGGTCAAAATTAAAATTTTCTAATAGTTTTCAAAAAAATCGAGAAAAACAAAAAAAAAATGACAGAAAAATGGAAATTTTACGGAAAAACCACTTTTCGACAAAATCGATTTTTTGATTTTGCTGTAACTCAAAAACGAATTATTGTAAATACTTGAAATTTTCACCAAATGTTTATATTATGGTTATCTCTTTACAGTTAAATTTTCAAAATATTTTGACCATTTTTAAGCTACTAATAGACAATTGAAATTTTCGACTTTTCTAAGTTTTTTTTTTCTTCAAATGCCGATAAAAATTTTTTGGGTGGCTAGAAAATCTTGAAAATTTAATACAAGGTTTCTTATAAGTTTTTCTTAAAGTGATAAAAAAAAATCCGAAATCGTTAGTCACAATTTTTTTTTATAAGTGTTTAAAGTTCGAATTTATACGAAATATGTCAAAATTTAAATTAAATTTCATACGCTCATAATGCGAATGTTGGCCATAGTAACCATAGTAACATAATATAAAAACTATACTATTTGTTTCAAAATAGAATATTTGACAATATTTAAATATAATATATCCTAAACTGACAAATCATCTTCGTTCAGAATCGTTTTTCGTATACAATGATACCTATCATTGCATTCAAATTTAACCTACCCTAGTCCGAGGTCCACCTCATCCCCTAATGTACAGCAGAGCGATACCCACTTACCCGCTTTTGATTAATGAATTTATGATGTTTAATACTTTGATAGGTACAGATTGAGGGAAATCAGATATATTATATTATATTATGTTCACTTCATCATAATCATCATCAATCAGTACCTTAATGGTCCATTGAGGACTTGCACTGTCACTATTAAGTTATACCATTTTTATCTATCCAAAGTGCACTTTATTATTATATTTCTACTAGGAGTCCATCTCATATCTCATATGCTCAATTACCTGTATAGCTACATATTTCTCACATTGTCACAATATGGAATTTGTCTTTATTTAGTTCTATTAAACAGTTTGTTTTACTTACCACTTTCTATTTACTTATATTTTGTAAAAATTAAATCTAGTGTTGATAAGTTTCTTTACAAATTACTGTACAATGGGTGTATACATTTTTTTTTATTGAGCAATTTTATTAAAAATTTTCGCGACAAATATGAATACAATTAATTAATAGGTAGTGAAACATTTGTATCTATTAAATTATTTTTTACGCTAATAATTAATAAATAAATTATATTACAATAATAAAGATAAATATAACATTATATAATGATTATAATGATTATAATAATATAATAATAATTAATAAATTATAATATAAATTTATGTTTGAAACATTGATTTACCGTTCAGTCAATTTTTTTAATTAAAAATACTAGGTACCGTGAAAGTGGGTGAATAGAAACTGATGGGTGAATAGAAACAAAATTTCGAAATAAGTTTCATTGACCAATAACTACGGTCTAAGTATAACTATTTTTATAAGTTGTTGATGTATTACATTGGTTATGTTATAAAGAATCGAATTCAATTGATACATTTTTACCTCCATAATAATTGTCGATAAAAAAATTAATAAGAGTAAAAATTATTTTACCTACAAAAAATGTGAATCAACTTTGTTATCATGGTTCTCATAAACGAATTGTGATAACTCCAAAATTTTTTTTTTCACTTTTCAGCGTAGTTGTGGAGAATTAATTAACGTAAGTATCAATCCTGTTTAATGACTTGCTGATTTTTTATAATTTTTTTAATCAAAACATTTTGTTTTCCGGGTGAATAGAAACATGCCAAACGTATATAAGCCATATATGTTAAAATGTTGTTTTTCATAAAATAAAGGCTATAATTAAGTTATTTGAACGCTTTTTTTTTAAAAAAATTCAAAATTATGTTTCTATTCACCCTCAATACAGTTGAATAACAAATTCTATGAAAACTAAGCAGCTGTTTTTTTTCACCCACACCTGCGGGTAAATAGAAACAGCGTACTTAAAAAAATTTATAAAATCAAATTTTATAGTTGGATAACCGTTGAAAATTCTATCATGTAGTACAGGGTGAGACCCAAATTTTGATGTAATTCACAGCATTGTACATATTTTAGATCCAGAGATATAACACCTGAAAGGTGTAAACCTGTTTCTATTCACCCACTTTTACGGTAGATAACTAAAAATAATGACTTTTACAAATTAGTCAAAATATAGGTACATACATACAAGTTGAAAGTAGAGAATAGTTAAATTAGGTAATTTATACTTAGTTGGAGAAATTGGTAGTATTTTAATGATCAAAAATACAAATCTATATAATATGTAATTTACATTTTTATTTTTATAGATGCTATTGAATAATAAATTAAAAATTTTAATTTTCTCTGGTAAGATAGAACTATAGTAGTAAGTTTAGCCACTAAAAAATCCATAAGATTTAAACAAGTC
Source organism: Schizaphis graminum (assembly GCA_020882235.1). Taxonomy (NCBI): domain Eukaryota; kingdom Metazoa; phylum Arthropoda; class Insecta; order Hemiptera; family Aphididae; genus Schizaphis; species Schizaphis graminum. The sequence continues at coordinate 116,921,961 of CM037032.1, read as the reverse complement.
TATCATAAAGACTGATCTTTGGATCACCCTGTGGACAATGTATAGAATAATACAAATTATCCAAAATATAACCTAATCTACATGTACTCGTAAAGTTCTAAGTTTAAATGTATAGACATTAGACAGTGTTCAATTCGTAATACATAAATATAATACATGCCTGTTAAACGCTAAGTGCAGTTATCATACTTGAAAATTGACAAGTTATTACAAATTAGGAACAAACCAATGAGACCCTAATTGGAAAAAAAACATAGGTCGTTTTGTTGTCTCCTGATACGGTTACATATTTCGATTTTCGTTTTACATTTATCTTACTTTATTTATTTTTAAAAATCATTTAAGAGTAAATACTAAATATTACTCGTAAAAATTATCAATATCCTCATAAAAAGTAATAATTATTATGTTCTAAGCAAACACAAATGAACAACGAATGTTAACATTCAATAGTATCGCTCTCTAGCCTATATAGGTACACATGGTAAAAACTACTAATTATATAAAGTAAATTAATCAAAGTGAAAATGTAAAACTAATACATATATTATCTAAATCATTTTAGTTTTGAAGAAAATATATTTATAACAAACTATAAATTATATAAATATTGTGTAGTATACATAGAATATAAGAATATAATGTAGTACGTGATTTAAACTTATTTTAATAGGTATCAGTTGGTCTATCTATGTAAATATAATTTTAATGTATAGATAAAATAATATGTTTATTAATTTTAAAATAAAAATAATGAATATATCCATTTAAATATACTGAAATATTTAAAAGTAAATCTTTTTACGCTGTTTATGTTGTAATGGTCCAAATATAAATGTAAGAATGATATCACAAGCTAGCTTCATGTTTCTGCCCTGGAAAAATATAAAACCAATAGATATAGTTATTATACTATTTTGGTAAGTTGACAATTTAAACAACTGCATTTTAATGTATTATGTTGTAAATACCTACATAAAGTTTCTCTTTTATTACTTTCCTATTATTATTACTGTATTTGTATCTTAATGTAACTATTTAAAAACATAATACAATTTTTAAATATATTTATTTGTATATTGTTGTTATTATTATTATTGTTTTTAATACATATTAATAAATATTATTACCTATTATGATTACCTAATATTAATAATATTATATAGTATGGCTTATTTGAAGTAAATACAATATTATTATAATATTATCTTAATAAATAATTTGATACACTTTTTTAAAATTATAATTTGTGTAATGACATTCTTCTTTTAAAAAGTAGGTAGGTACTATTTTAATATTTGGTTGGTACTATAGCCACTTGGATCAAAATTAATTACTTAATTATTAATAATAGTTTGTAATAGTTTATTATAAACTAGCTGAATTACCCGTCGCTGCCGGGTTACAGTAAAAAAAAATAGGATAGTAGAATATTTTTATTTATTTATATATAAATAAATACCTATATCAATACTTAGTTATAACTTATAATAATGCTCTAATGAAAATTTCTATGAATATGTATATTAATAATATAGAATTCGAAGTTTAAAGAATAACAATACTCGCATTTAAACGATAAATTACCCAAATCATAGGAAGTAACATGAGATATATTATGATATAGGTAAAACGCATTTATAACCTAATTTAAATGCAATCTGATTTTGATTTAAATTGTTCTCATTGCGTTTTTTTCTTTCACGTCTGAAATCGTATATAATCAAAATCGTGAAAATCGGCCCAGTAGAACTTCATAACTATCACAAGAAATCGCCTCACGTTTTAATAATATATAAAGAATATTCGCTTTGTGTATTTTTATTTTTTTATATTAGGTACCCTACCTTCAATTATAATATAATATCAAACATGACAATAATTTAAAATATGAATATTTATTGGTTTATATCATTATATTTTAATTATATTATTTAGATAAACATAAATACTCATTACAGTGGCGTATATAGGGGGGGGGGGCTAGTGGGCCGCAGCCCCCCCCCCGAAATACCTTAGTTAAATGTGCATTTAATAATATGCCTCTAGGTGTTAGATCACTTAATAATTTCTATCTACTATAACCCACCCCAAAAGTTATTTCTATATACGCCACTGACTCATTAGGTGCTAACACACATTTTAAATTAAGTTCCTTTTATTGAAGAAATAAAAAAATCCTAATAAAATTAATTAGGTACCTATTATCTTAACTTTAAACAGTCTTAACTATTATAATTTTCATAAAGAGTTGCAATATTCTGTTGGTTTTATACCTAGTTCTTAAGTCGTAACAGATCACAATTTTTGATGTTTAGGTACATTGTTCTGTACAATTTGATGTAGGGTACATATTAGAAAAATCAAGATGAATAAAGTAGGTAGGTAATAATAAATGTTTTTGTTTTTAATGTTATAGAACTAGTTGAACATTTTTTTGACCATTAATGTTTATTAAGATTTGTTTTATTTATATTTTTTAATAATAAAATAATACACAATTTTTTTTTTGAAATCCACTGAATACTTATTAAGAGGTTCCTTAAAAAATTACCTATTTAATTTAAAAAATAAAGTACACCAGTTTTGATCTACAGCAAATATGTCAAATGTACAAAATGCGTTTAAATGACTATCTCTAATTATTACACTCTACCATCGATCATATTTCTAAGTATAATAAATAATAAAATATATTAACACAATATAAGTGGGTACCTATGTTGTGTTTGAATATTACAAACTAGGTGTCTAGGTACAATTAATTTTAGATGTATAACTAATAACCATTACGAATTACGATAGGTATCTCAGTATTTGTATAATTAGATATAATCAAGAAATTGTTTTTTGTGTTCAAAAGAAAAAAATGTATGAGTATTATAGTATGTATGTTTTGTAAATAAATTTATCACTACTCACCAAGTATAATCCATTTTCTATTTAATCGATTATTTGTAAATACAAAATTTAAAAAATACTGTTCAATTTTATGACAATATATAATTAAACGTTATTAAATTTCGTGACAAAAATAAGTTATTAATAGATTAAATTGTTGAAATTATCCATCACAGTGTTTTATAGAGGATAAATATTTCGATAAATAATAGAGCTTACAAGAATTTAATTATGGTTTATACAATATTCTCGAGAACAATATATAGTTAACGATATTAAGAAATTGGATACCCAAGAATATTTTTTTTTTTATTTACGGTTGTGTAATATAAACAAAACCATGTGAAATTGACGGAATGTTTAAAAATATTTTAAATTATGAAATAATAAAATATCAAAATGTATAAATGTTGACAAAATATAAATCTATATAGTGACGTAGCCAGGACTTATAAATTAGGGTAGGTAGTGGTTTTCAAACTAATAGTGATGATTTCACTTGAAAGATATTATATTATATTATAAATTAGATCACACAACCTTACCCCTTCCTAATAAACGATAATAAATTAAATGTAAAATTATTAAATATTGACAGCAAAAATAAATTTAATTTAAAGACTACCTAATATGTTACTTGTTGTATAATATAATAAATATAAAAGTTACTTGCCATAAGAAAAACTTACATTATTCGAATTGATCTGACGAAAATTTGTTGAACCCAATATATTATCATGAAACATTTATCCAACGGTCTATGCTATATTCTAGAGCAGCTATCCATCTAATATAAATCGAGAAAATGTACGATCATTATTATACAGGTAGGTAGGTACTTATTAATAATTGATTTCAATAATTGGATATTTAATTATTATTTTTGTCCATCTAATATGTACCTTCTTTTGTCTACTTCGGTGTCCGTATAAAAATAAAAATATCGAAATGACAGGTCGGGCGGTATAAGCTCGAACGCAAATTTCCTTACGCTAGCGTTAACGGAACTTTGCACTTTGTAACCGTGGAGACAAGCCATTCCTGTGAATTTAAGAAACAAAATCACGTCTGTAACGACTTACAAATATTTTATACGAGTAAATAAATAAATGAATAATAGTTACCGTTGGCAAATCGGGTTACACTGTCTACGAAAAAATACAGCCTAGCACCTTTAAGAACGCAGTAATATTTTTTCCACGATTTTCCACAGTGGTGAACCAACGTGGAGAGAAAACCCTGGCAGTCCGATTGCGGATCGATGGTGACCACAGATTTCAAGTTGTCCTCGTTGAGCCATTCCATCGACTATAACAGTATGAAAAATTAATTTTGTCAACTGAACTCGTATTTAGATACATTACATATTATGTAATATTTGCATACTCGTGTAGTCGTGTTATATTATTTTTGACTATTGCTGTAGTTGTAACATAGGTAATATTATTATCAGTTATCACGAATAGGAACAAATAGACATAAAACTAACCCGGACGTGACTATTTGGACGACGGGACATTTTGATTGTACTTAACATTTTAATTATAATATTTTATATTTGTATGAATTTTTTAATTTTAACACTGATCTATTTTTGAGACGTGTTATGACAAAATAAATATCGCTATTTTGAAATTGTGTTTTGATTTTTGATTACTAATATTTGAATATGTTTATTTTTTAACGTCCAATTGGCTACGTTTATTTGTCCTGAATCGAACAATATCATTGCAGACAACTGTGATATGCTTACTGAACATTTGGTAGCTTCGTTGAGCGCTCCGATCCAGCGATCCGCGTTTTCTGCACTGTTCGCTGCTATGTGTAACCTTGTTTTCTTGTGGTCCTTTCTTTCCAGTCGGAAGCTGTACATCCTTCCCGTGTCCGATGTCTGCATTACAGTGAAACCTTTAAGATTAAGTGCTCCTAGTGGATGTCTGTCCTAAAGGCATAGTTATTCATTAATATCTACAGCAAAAAAATTAATATACGTATAATGGGTGCCTCAAAAACATACTCGCTTCAAAGACGCAGATTTATAGTAGTAGAGACAATTGTCCGTCTTGAGACAAAAATATCTAGGCTGCCAACAGTTTTTCATTTTTTTCGTTCCAATGCTAAATTTCCACAGTTTACTGGCTATAACAATGCGGTTTTCGATTTCGGATGGATTGATCACTGGCGTTAAGATATCACAGGTTCTGGCGACTTCCAATTCCAAGACATCAGAACCACTATGTGCAACATTGACAAATTCCGAGTGTGACGCGTCAAGTACACACATGTCATTGATGCTAATAATTATGTCTCCCACTTGGAGACCAGAGTTTTCTGCAGCTGTTCCCGTTTCAATTGCAGACACTACGACCGGTTTAGCCCCATGAATACGAAAACCGAATTCTCCAGATTCACGTTTTACCATTAAACGCTCGTCGCTATCTGTAAATGTTTGAGCTTAATGATAATGTTTATTTAGTATTCAGAAATTTCAAAGCATACCAAAAGATTTTGAAGCGATTCGTTTGAACATTTCTAAACTCGATTTTCTATGTACCATTCTGTGCGTAATTGTTTGATATTTTACCCGAAACTCGTGTTCTGAACATGTGGATTCAATGGAATCTCTTCGTTTTAACTCGGGTGAACATTTAATATCTAGTTTAAAAAAGTACGAAATACATTAGGAACTTAAGTCTTCAAAGACAATAATGAAATAATTTGCATGTACGCATGATACATATATTTATTTGATACCTGGCAAATCCGAAGGCTTTTTCCATACATAGAATTCTTCTATTTCATCTATGTATACCCATGAAAAAGATGTAAACGGCGTTGTATAGATTCCTGACCAATCATCATCATCTGAATGAAGGCTAGAACTACTTCCATTTAATCTTTCCATACTTACATTGGTTGATCTAGTCATTGGCCTAGGAATAAGTACGTATTATGCCAAAACATTTTAATATATTTTAGCTTTCACTTACCTTCCTTTTTCATTTATATGTTTTACCCTTTCTTCAGATTTAGCTCGAGTTTGTTCTGACCTAGTGTTTTGTCTTCTTTCTTCTGAACGATATCGTTTTGTCGATCGTTTTATAGGTGTTGTAGGGGGTTCTTCTGGAGAATCACCAAAACCTTCGGGTGGCTTAACAATATTAATGACATCGCCATTTGAATTATTAATATAATCTGTATCAACTTCGGTATTACATCGTGTACATCTAGATAATGATATTCTACTGCACGGATCACTGTAGAAAACGGAATCACTTCCAGGGCTGATAGACCGTAGAGATTCTGCACTCACTGTCTTCAAGTTTAAATTATTATTTTGAGATAAATAATTAATCTGAGACGACTTTGTTTGAGATAAACATTTAGATTTGTCTTCTAGATTAAATTCAGTTTTTGATTTTTCCATAGTATCTAGAGTTATTTGTGGTTTTCTAAGAATTTCAGGAAGTGATTCTCTTCGTTTTTCTGGTTTATTTACTACCGATGGTTTCTTATCAATAGAGCTGAAAAATAAATATTATAGCTGTAATAAAGTTAAAAGATTTTAATTTTTTAACTTACTTAATTAATGTTACAGCTCCTATACTTTTTCGTCTAGGACTTGGCCTTCTGCGCCGCTCTGGAGCTTTTGACGACTCATCAGAAGAATAGACAGGTAATGATATTTTAGTCGCAAAACCGTTGCCCATCAATTTCTAAAATACAACTTTTTTTAGCAAACTTTATTCAAAATATAAAATAACTAATTAAAAAGACATTGCCTTAATTAAATTTGAATTAGTATCATCTGTATGGCTTTTGGATGTTACACGGTTACCTGTAAAATATTAATAAATTAACGTAGTTCATTAAAAAAAAAATTAAACTATATTAATATGTCATTACTTGATATTAGATCCGGATTATTCAACTTGTTTGATTCTTCTAAAGTCTTCAATTTGCATTTGGGTATGGATCTAAAATTTTAAATTATTTAAACGAAAATAAGTTTGTTTATAAATAGATGTATCGAATGCAAAAAATAGTTCGTAAAGTAAAAAAAAAGCAATAGTGTAGTGCACAGTAAGCGATAATAGATTTAGAAATTATCTAAGCTTTACACATGCATTTTCATGAAATTTTATATTATTTGTATATTATGTACAATATATATAATATATATAGTATAACTCTGAATGTATGTTATTCTTCAACCTCCAATCGCAGCCTAAGATAAGAACTCTATGCTTAACGACCTGCAACGAGCGAACCCTAATAAGCTCTATTTTCTTGTCTAGAATTTTGCTTTATTACAACCTATCGTTAATGTGCTCACTTAGCCAATTTTAAGATGGATTTCGGTCTTATTCTTGTATTCTCGTCTGATGACCCAGAACTCTTATTATCCTCTAAACTGCACTTCACGCTGTAACTAAAATAGTGATTGTATTTATTCACTATCGAAATATAATGTGTTGTTGTTTGTTTGTTGTCGTTGTTTTTTTTTTTTTTAGGTGAAATAAACTATCAAGTGTGGTAGTATATTATATAAAGTATAGAAAATGTGTGTTTGTCATGCATATAATAGATTGAGTAATAAAATGACAAATGTATAGAGGAAACGTAAAGAAACCAAAAAGTCATACGTGTAAGAGAACGAAAGATTATGAACAATATATTTTCGAAGTAACATAAATAAAATATTATGTGTACCTTCCTGAAGTACTGCTTTCATCATCACTTGAGTCTTCGCCATCTCCGAGTTCTTCATCGATTGGATCAGTTGGATCAATCGTCATCTGTAAATATTTTTAACAGTCATACCTCTTATATTAGTTACCTATATATTAATTTTTACTTTTTTAATACACTTACGTCATGATCAAAAATAGGATGAGGCAAACTGTATTTTGAAGATTCACTGTCGAATGAACTACTTGTAACTGACGGACCTTGTGTTGGAGTAGTAGTGTAAGAAGTACTATCTGTAGCTGTCACATAATCTTCAGTAGAAGTTGAAACTTCAGACGGCTCTACTACCGCTGGGCAATTATTTTCTAAAGTGTTTTGACTATTTCCTTGTTCAATTAGATCTGAAGACTTCAACGGAAGATCGGTATATCTTATTATTTTCTTTTGTACTACATCACAATATAAGTTATCTTCTTTTAAATTTATTTTCTTGGATACATTTTCAAACTGCAATACCTATGCAATTACATATATTAGTATACATTTTCTTATTAAATATTAATAGGTAATGTTCAAACACTCGATACCCAATATATAACCTATTTTAGTTTCACGTTAATATTTATAAATTATTAATATCATTAAGGTGTTTTATATTTAAATTATAATATTTATTTAATTGCCAATCGAATAATTAAATAACTAAAAAAAATGTTCAAATTTCAATTTCAAACAAAATGAGTATATTTTAATTTTATGAGACTTACATTCAACATTCTTGTTGGCTCCCAATATATATTTTTAATCTATATAAGTATAATTAGTATTTACAGTTGATGTAACTATAAATGTTTACGGTATATTAAAAAGAGAACATTTACGTGGTATTTAAATAAGTATTCTTTGTAGGTATGAGAAGACTAAGATTTTTTTTAAACGTAAATGTTATTCAATAATATTTTACAAAAATATTTAACATATTACATTAGAACAAATAAAATAACTATATTATATTGTTTATTAAAAATATATTATAAATTAAAAGAAAACCAAAAACAAATATTTCTTTTTTACAAATAATAATTCTACTCCAAGTATCTTAAAATAAAAAACTCATGTTATGATTATTTAAGTCATTCTAGATTTAGAGCAGGGCGATGAATTTATTGATTTTACAAAGGTATAATTTTTTTTTATTTTTGTGTTTGAAGATTGGATCTATTTTGTACATTAAAGTTTAAAAGGAAAAAATTCTCAGTAATTTTAAAAATAATGGGTGAAAAAAATTGGGTAAAATGGAAATTCTTATGCAAAACTAGTTTTCGACAAAATCGATTTTGTTGTATAGTATCAATTTAAAAATGAATAACTTAGTATCTAAGGCTTAGATATTTACAATTTTAACCAAAAATATTCACTTATTTTTTATTGTAATTGCGAAGACATAACATGTTAATTATAAAATGTGTTTACTAAAATCTTTAGTGAATTTCAAAAATAAAAATGTGCAATTTTTATAGGAATTTCAAGTTGAAATATTAAATATTAAACATCGATACTAAAAATAAGAACTGTATGGTTACAACAACTTGTAATATTGTAAAAATTATATTTTAATAATTGTTATTTAGGTATATGTAATATATTTTTTATCAGAAATTAAGTTAACCTTGTCAAATAACTGACAGAAAAATATATTATATTTATAATATCAAATACTATAAAATATTCTTAAAAATAAATATAGGTTGACAGACTTTCTCTGATCAGAAAAGCATTTTATCGAATACAATATGTTATAATCGACTTTGAATTTAACACACAAATAAAAGTGATAAACTCATTGACGGAGTACACTCAACACCTACTATACAGTAAAACAAATTTCCCAATTTGTATTACGCTATTTTTTATTCAAATTATACTTACAGTAGTTTGAGATAGATCACTTGGATCTTGATCATTAGAAGACGATGGCGTTTTTGTTCTACATTTATTTGGTGACTCAGATAAACAAACACTACTTTTAGACTTATAAATTCCTTCACAAAGAATGCTTTCATTTTCATGAAAATCTTCCAAAGAACCTTCAACAGTCTATGAGTAAAAATACATTTCAGTATTAGTGTTTTACGACTACCAATGTAAAAGAAAAAGAAAAAAAAATTTCATCGATTAAATAGAGTATTATCTGTGAAAAGAATATTTATTATTCTTAAACATTTTATTTTAAATTAATTTAGTCATAATATTATACATAGGTAATTATTTTTATATTTATAAAATATAATATATACCTATGTGCTTAATATGTTTTTAAAAAAAAAAAAAAAATTGATGAAAATATAACATAACTAATTAAAAAAAATTTGGTAAATATTTGTGTTTTAAAAATAATCTATAAGTATAATAAATTGTGTTACTACTGTAAGTTACTAGTTAAACAAATAATATATACCATTATTTTTTAATAATTCTAATTATTATTGGTAACATTAATATAGTTTTTTTTTACGATTTTGATTATTAATTTATAGCTAATAACGCTTATGAATCGAAGACAGTTTTAAATGTTATGCATATGACTCTTGAATATTGGATAAGTATATTATTAATAAAATTATTTAATATTATGTACTTAATAATTTATATATTAGTTATACTTACACAAGAAGCAGCTACTAAATTTTTGTAGCATTGTTCACCGTCAGACACTGATGCTTCTACATCTTCTCGACTTCTACACCTTGCTATCTCGCCAATTAGAATTTCACCATCTGACACGGTTTTGTGTAAGATAGTTTTGTTTTGCTTCCGATATGGAGGATCTTTTGGCTCAAAGTCAATTAATATCTCATTACTGCAAGGTGGTTCTGATGGTCTGTGATATAATATATTAATGGATGTTTAATTATATGTACAGATTATTAAATTGTATAATAATAAAAATTATTCATAATATTATGAACATTATGAAACATAATATTATTCTGGCGTATGAAAGCAATAGGAAGTTAAAGCTTATTTTATCAAACTATTAAAAAAAAAATTCTTTTAAAACATTTAAAATTCTATATAATATTCAATGGTATATAATTTAATATTAGGTATAGGTGAAAATAATGTAAAAAGAAAAATTGATACGAAGTGGTGCAGTTACAAGAAATAATGATTAATAAGATTAATGAATTGAATACCTACCATAAAGATAATAAATCTATTTCATCATTATAAGTTTATAACTTTTATGGGACTGCTTGTAATCTAATCTATTTTAACCCACATTCTTGTGTTTTTATCATGAATATATTTTTATGTTGTATTATAAACATGTATTATTGTTAACATCGTATTTATACTGTACAACAACTAGGTATAAATAGTTTATATGAAAATTATATTTAAACAAATTTCAAAATAGTGATGAAGAATAAAAATATTAGGTTCATACTTTACCTAATAATTGATTTCGGTATCTCATTTTGTTGTACATTTTTTTTCGTTAATGATTTAATTTTATGCGGCGTTGCTGGACTTGTATCTCGTGCACAGTCTGTTTGCGTAGCTTGCACTTTTTGTGCTCTTTTTATCTTTTCTGCAATATACAAACATACCATTTGATTACTCAGTTGATATTAATATTAATAATAATAACTGTTCAATATTATTATGTTTTTTGGTTTTTAAATTGTCACTTTATTGTTTATAAGTACCTAATACAATTATTTTTGGAGACTCGACTGGGCAAACAGGTTCTGGAGTTTTTCTACCATCAATTAACCTTTCTAACGATTTGCTACTGTTGGCTGATTTTAAAGAAACATTATCGAATGAGGTCACAGTATGTGACCTGGCAAAACTGACATGTCTCATTCTGAAAAAATACATAGTAAAATATTATAATACAATTTAAATTTTTTTACTTTCGCTCACATTAGCATATATTTGTATACAAAAGGTAATAACTAATATTTTAATATTTAGATATTATTAAAGTTCTTCCAATATTATCTTATTTATTAGCATTTTAAATTTTTATGGTATAAATTAAAATAGTATATGACATAATATTTAATACAATTGAATGTTTAATCATTTATACTTCAATATCTAAAGGTTTATTATAAAAAAAGCGGGTAAGTGAGTATCGCTCTGCTGTACATTAGGGGGTGGGGTGGACCTCGGACTAAGGTAGGTTAAATTTGAATGCAATGATAGGTATCATTGTATACGAAAAACGATTCTGAACGGAGATGATTTGTCAGTCTAGAATATATTATAAACAAATCGAAAATTATTTATTAGTAAAACGTTATTTTACACGTGTATTTTTGATTTCAAATTAAAATTAAAACTTTAAACACACGTAAAATTTTTCTAATTGAACAATCCTCAAACTTTTTTATAATTATTCTAAGCTTAACTTGTGGACAGCATAGTATTAAATTTTCAATCCTTAGCTTTTGATAGAAAAATATTTATAAATTTTTAACTATCAAATAGTGAAAAATATTCATGATTTTGACGAATTTTTGTCAATATTTGAACTTCAAATGCTAATAAAAAAAAATTGTGCCTATGTATTTTTATAATTTTTGAATGAGAGTTAGAACAAGTTATGTAGACCCTTCAATTAAATTTTCAAGTAATTTGTCCCAGCTAAATTTTTTTTATCAACATTTATAAAAAAAAAATAAAAAAAAATTGAAAATTTCAATTGTCTATAAATAGCTCAAAAAAAGTCAAAATGTTTTGAAAATCAAATCACGTAAAGAAAATGGCAATCTAAATAACTGGTAAAATTTTCAAGTATTTACGACTTATACTGTTTGAATAACAACAAATATCAAAAATCGTTTGAGGCTAAACCGTTATTTAACGCGGTTTTGTAAAAATTTAAATTTCAAACACTCATAAAAATTTTTTGTCTTAGTCTGGTAGAGTTTTTTTTACAGATAATTGAAGAAAAATGTATGGAGAACCTTGTATCAAATTTTCAAAACTTAGTTATAAAAGAAAAAAATTTTAAGATTTTTCAACCACAAAATTACTTGCAAATTTTCGCAATTTTGACATATTTCGTATAAATTCGAACTTTAAGCACTTATAAAAAAAAATTGTGACTAACGATTTCGGATTTTTTTTTATCACTTTAAGAACAACTTATAAGAAACCTTGTATTAAATTTTCAAAATTTTCTGGCCGGCCAAAAAATTTTTATCGTTATTTAAAAAAAAAATACTAAAAAAAATTAAAAATTTCAATTGTCTATAAATAGCTCGAAAAAAGTCAAAATTCTTTGAAAATTTACCTATGTATGGAGAACGCTAATATAAACATTTGGTGAAAGTTTCAAGTATTTTCATCTATTAGTTTTTGAGTTATAGCAAAATAAAAAATTCGATTTTGTCGAAAACTGGTTGTGCGTAAAAAATCCCGTTTTTCCGTCATTTTTTTTATGTTTTTCCCGACTCATTTAAAAAATATTGAAAAATTTTAACTTTTGACCCCCCAAAGTACCAACTAGATCCGATTTCCTTTTCAAAGAGGGGCTGAAGTCCAAAATCGAAGCATTTTTACTGCTCCAAATGTTGTCGTCAGACACAAAAATAAAAAAAAAAATAAAAAAAAAAAAAAAAAAAAAAAAAAAAAAAAAAACACACATCATTGTAAAATCAATACATTCATCACTCGTTCAGAATCTAAAAGCGGGTAAGTGGGTATCGCTCTGCTGTATATTAGGGAGTGGGGTGGACCTCGGACTATGGTAGGTTAAATTTGAATCCAATGATAGGTATCATTGTATACGAAATACGATTCTGAACGAAGATGATTTGTCAGTTTAGGATATATTATATTTAAATATTGTCATATTATATTCTATTTTGAAACAAATAGTATAGTTTTTATATGTTTCTATGGTTACTTTATAGTATTTGTTTATTAATAAAAAAAATATTAGGCAACATACGCATAATGAGAGTATGAAATTTCATTTAAATTTTGAAATATTTCGAATAAATTCGAACTTTAAGCACTTATAAAAAAAAATTGTGACTAACGATTTTGGATTTTTTTTTATCACTTTAAGAACAACTTATAAGAAACCTTGTATTAAATTTTCAAGATTTTCAGGCCACCCAAAAAATTTTTACCGGAATTTGAAGAAAAAAAACTTAGAAAAGTCGAAAATTTCAATTGTCTATAAGTAGCTTAAAAAAGATCAAAATATTTTGAAAATTTAACTGTAAAGAGATAACCATAATATAAACATTTGGTGAAAATTTCAAGTATTTACAATGATTCGTTTTTGAGTTACAGCAAAATCAAAAAATCGAAAAGTGGTTTTTCGTAAAATTGCCATTTTTCTGTCATTTTTTTTTTGTTTTTCTCGATTTTTTTGAAAACTATTTGAAAATTTTACTTTTGACCCCCCCAAAGTACCAACTAGATGAATTTTCCTATTCAAAATGGGGCTGAAGTCAAAAATCGGAGCATTATTACTGCTCCAAATGTTGTCGTCAGACACAAAAATAAAAAAAAAAATAAAAAAAAAAAAAAAAAAAAAAAACACACATCATTGTAAAATCAATACATTCATCACTCCGTTCAGAATCTAAAAGCGGGTAAGTGGGTATCGCTCTGCTGTATATTAGGGAGTGGGGTGGACCTCGGACTATGGTAGGTTAAATTTGAATCCAATGATAGGTATCATTGTATACGAAATACGATTCTGAACGAAGATGATTTGTCAGTTTAGGATATATTATATTTAAATATTGTCATATTATATTCTATTTTGAAACAAATAGTATAGTTTTTATATGTTTCTATGGTTACTTTATAGTATTTGTTTATTAATAAAAAAAATATTAGGCAACATACGCATAATGAGAGTATGAAATTTCATTTAAATTTTGAAATATTTCGAATAAATTCGAACTTTAAGCACTTATAAAAAAAAATTGTGACTAACGATTTTGGATTTTTTTTTATCACTTTAAGAACAACTTATAAGAAACCTTGTATTAAATTTTCAAGATTTTCAGGCCACCCAAAAAATTTTTACCGGAATTTGAAGAAAAAAAACTTAGAAAAGTCGAAAATTTCAATTGTCTATAAGTAGCTTAAAAAAGATCAAAATATTTTGAAAATTTAACTGTAAAGAGATAACCATAATATAAACATTTGGTGAAAATTTCAAGTATTTACAATGATTCGTTTTTGAGTTACAGCAAAATCAAAAAATCGAAAAGTGGTTTTTCGTAAAATTGCCATTTTTCTGTCATTTTTTTTTTGTTTTTCTCGATTTTTTTGAAAACTATTTGAAAATTTTACTTTTGACCCCCCCCAAAGTACCAACTAGATGAATTTTCCTATTCAAAATGGGGCTGAAGTCAAAAATCGGAGCATTATTACTGCTCCAAATGTTGTCGTCAGACACAAAAAAAAAAAAAAAACACACATCATTGTAAAAGCAATACATTCTTCACTCCGTTCAGAATCTAAAATATACATAAGTAAATAAGAAATAAATTAAATTTATTTAAATTTAAAATTATGTAACAATAATTTAGTTAATAAGGATTATAAATTATTAGATTATCTACATTAGTATAAATTAAATAATATTAGAAAATAATTTTCATTCTATTTAAAAATAAACATTTAATCTTTAAAAAAAAGTGTGTCTCTTAGTATTTATACAATTGTTTTTAGCGGTTATAAGCTTCTAAAAGTACTGTAATACTACACATTTATTTTATGTTAGTAGTTGTTTGCTTTTAAACTTAATTAGGTTGTACATTTGTAAATATTTAATAAAAAAAAAAAAAAGCGGGTAAGTGGGTATCGCTCTGCTGTACATTAGGGGGCGGGGTGGATCTCGGACTATGGTAGGTTAAATTTGAATGCAATGATAGGTATCATTGTATACGAAAAACGATTCTGAACGGAGATGATTTATCAGTTTAGGATATATTATATTTAAATATTGTCATAATATATTCTATTTTGAAACAAATAGTATAGTTTTTATATGTTACTATAGTTACTTTATAGTATCTGTTTATTAATAAAAAAAGTATTTGGCAACCTACGCATAATGAGAGTATGAAATTTAATTTAAAGTTTGAAATATTTCGTATAAATTCGAACTTTAAGCACTTATAAAAAAAAATTGTGACTAACGATTTTTGATTTTTTTTTACTACGATAAGTACAACTTATAATAAACCTTGTATTACATTTTAAAGATTTTTTTGATAGCCAAATTTTTGTTATCGGCATTTGAAGAAAAAAAACTTAGGAAAGTCGAAAATTTCAATTTTCTTTATGTAGCTTAAAAAAGGTCAAAATATTTTGAAAATTTAACTGTAAAGATATAACCATAATATAAACATTTAGTGAAAATTTCAAGTATTTACAGCAAAATCAAAAAATCGATTTTGTCGAAAAGTGGTTTTTCGTAAAATTGCCATTTTTCTGTCACTTTATTTTTATTTTTCTCGATTTTTTTGAAAACTGTTTGAAAATGTTTACTTTTGACCCCCCCAATAAGTACCAACTAGATGAATTTTTCTATTCAAAGAGTGGCTGAAGTCAAAAATCGGAGCATTATTACTACTCCAAAAAGTGATGACAGACACAAAAATAAAAAATAAAACACACATCTTTCCAAAATCAATACATTCATCACTCTGTTCAGAATCTAAAAAAGGATTATTGGAGTGTGAAATGAGATTAAATTCCACATTAAAGTCGATTGGATGTTGGCATTTATAATATTAACGTGTTGATATTAGTGTGTGTTCACTGAGTGAATAAAGCATACAATATAGCTGATGTATTTATAATCTATGTAAAATAATATTAAATTATGGAATAATATTGTGAATAAAGATACAAATATCATGGTTACAAAATAATATATGCAATATGCATTGTACCTACTATTTTACTTTTTTTCTATAATTTAATGTGTACGTGTATATTGCGTGTATTATAAGCTAAGTATGCGAATAAGAAGATACATTTACATATTTTACATGAAAATGCATAGTAAATTGTAAATTATATAAATTAATTAATAATGAAATAAAAACTAAAAATGAACCACGAGTTGTATTGATGATATTTTATTATTATTTTATGTTTATATGATGACAATTTATATCAATAATAATTTATTTTATTTTTACCTATAAAATAATAAATTAATAATTTCAGAATTTTTAAATTTTCAAACTATTTTGTATTTGTTGTAAAATACAATTTAATATTTTTTTCTGTATAGAACGAAATAATATTATGTATTACGATGTTGGTTGCTATTTTTTCGGTTTTCGATATTAGTTCATTCATCGGTCGGCGTGTTGTATAGGCAATTTTGGTACATCATCACAATATGAATATTATGATTTTTAAAAGGTATTCAACTTTATTTTTTATTTCGTGGCTACGAAAACAACGTGCTAACTACTGGTGTGGACGAACTCGATTACTGTTTAAACGCAAATTACAGCAATTCACTGAATCTAAATAGCGCGATTATGGAGTGACTGTTTTTGTGATAGAGATTTTTGTAAATGAAGTATACAAACACAGAAACGTGCTCTGAATTTTTATCTTATTTTTTGCTTCTCCCCCCATATTATTACAGCTCTAAATAGAATACATTTTATAATATCAGAACACTGTAATTTTTCTTGGGTCGCTAAATTATCGGTGTGTAACAATATTATATTTATCACAACAATTATTATAAATTCGATAAATATGCTACTCAGTGCTTACTACATCTACAAAATCGTATTTTATTCCCGTATGTAATAATTATAGGTATAGTATGGTTTTTTAAACATATTATTCATTATTAAACAACGTATCTATTCGATTTTGATTTTAATTTTTGATTTTTAGAGACCATTTTTAACGACATGTAATGTTTTAGTGGCTATTAGAATATTTTATCAAAATTTTACTAACCTAAAGCTGTTTAAAACGACACATTTAGCTCGGGAGTAGGTCGTAGTATAATATAATAATAATAATAAATAAAAGTTTTAATATAATAATAGTATATCCTAATATACAATATTTTTAATATTTTTATGTAATTGTTTCAATTTACAATTACCCTACTTCACGTCACCAAAGGTAAGGTTCTTGAAACATGGATTATAGCCAATTAAAAATATACAAATATACAACAGTTATCATACATTTTTATGAATTATTTTTCGATTAATTTTAATAAAAATATTTGAATTAATAAAGTGATAATTTAATTTATATCTTAGTGATTTTTCTGGAAATATAATAAAAAAATAATAAATAAATAAATTACTTGTTTTAGTATAAATTAGGTAGATAATAAATAACAGGTACGTAATATCATAAAAAAAACTTATATCAGAACCACCACTGGTCTTATTTATTTATCTAGATGTTGTTTTGAGTTCAGTTCTTTGATTTTTCTTCTGATGTAAACCAATTTAAATAGTTTGGTTTTTGTTCAATCGATACTAGCTATTTGTTTTATGCTCAGAGATATTATATTGTGTTTGATAATGTATACTTATCAACAAAAAATGTATATCATTGTAAACTGCAGTGTAATTACCTGGAAGTAGATTGTGGCGGTGCAGGCGGAGGGGGCGGAGGAGGTAAATAATGAGGCGTACATGTATGGAACTCGGGACAATCGAATCCGCCAGACCGTCCGTGGCACGTCGGATGACACGTCCTGTGTGGACAGCCCTAGAAAAATGTCATATTTTTAAATACTCTATAATATGCCATTAGCATTATACTATATAGTTATTCACAACAGAGATTCACGTTATTTATATAATACTCTTGTGTACGGTATACGATATATGAACATATAAAAGCTGTAAACCGTAAACTGTTTCATCGCGGTCATGACATATAACCCAACTATATTATTATCTTTGACGTGTTTGGATGTTTTCCATATCATATTCTCGGTGGTTTATTCACTGCTTTTGAACGTATGAGCATCGATATACGACGATAAATGGACTTTATACGCGGTCATTACCGCAACCGTTCCTTATCGCTAAACACACATACAACGCCGTCGACAACACACACCACACCACACCACAGCGCTCCTTCGACCGCATGATATGTCGGAAAACGCGGTTAGGTCCAGCACACTGGTGCGGGCCGCCCATCAAGCCGTCTCGTTTTTTACCGTGTTCCCGACACATAGACGTTTCCGTAAGACTATACCAACTCCATTATTATTTCCGCTCGCATCGTTCGTCGAGATTTTTCCTCGGTTCGTCTCTATATACGTTTTAATACGTATATAATACGTTTTAATAAGGTTTTTGACTACAAGACTAGTGTTCATCATTCCCGATTCTATTACCTCGCGCCCGCCTATAAAATAGTAGTTTTTTTCTTTTTTTTAAATTACAAACCACCAAGAAACGGACATTTTTCTAGCCACCCTCATCAATGATATTCACTGTCACCGTGACGATGGACTATCACTTTTCCCGTGTTACAACCAAAGTTTATAATATATTATCATATTTTGATTACTTCGTCTTCGGGAGGCCAACATTTGTGACGTCTGATAGCCGGCGATCGTTGACACAGTGGCGGTGGCGGTGCTTCAGAAAGGTCCGATTGGTGGCAGTGATGCACGGGGAATACGTCAGGATGGCAGTGATGGTATCTCGACCACCGCGAATACGGAGCGCAGTCTGCGGGCAGTCGTTTGTACAGGTCCTGGAGGTTCTCATCACTGGGTATTCGACGTCGAACGCAGGCGGTCAACAGATTCGGTGAGCTCCTAGCACCACAAGAAGATTCCTGGGAAACGTATTAATGTAAAAAAAAAATACACGATTTATTAAGGACAACACTTTTATTAAAAGTTTAAGAAAATATGTCTCATGTTCGTAATTTTTTTTTACCGCACTAAACATAAGTCACTAAACTATTAGATATTATATTATGTCTATTGTTAAGAAATAATAAATTCTATAAAAATTAAAATATTTTTTTCATTTTTGAAATAAATGCAATATATACAACTATATTATAAAATGAATTCCATATTCATGCTAAAAAAATGTATACAGAAGTACACCTAATAATATATAATAATTAATTTTCTTACTCTGTGACTGGATATGCATCCAAACAATGCTGGAGGCTGTCTAACCCTGTTTAATACTTGTAATTGCTTATCGCTTAGGCAGTATTGTTCCACAATATCTTGTTTGGAATAAAATTGCTGGCTCCGATTTTTTGGCCCTAGTTTTTTATTCTCTTCTGACTCCATTAAATCGACCGAGTTCATGTTAGCCTATATAAAATAATTTTTAACTTAATTGCAGTAGGTAAAACTTTGATTATTTGTCTTGAATTGCACCAAGAGAGTGACGGATAAAAGATAAAATATTTATATTTATTATAACAATATTAATTTTACTATTATACATATTAGTGTATAATGTATATGTTACAGGCAATGTGGAATGGCAATGTGGTCCACTGGTCCTGGGAGATGGTATTTTGCGCCAATTTAATTACCGGTAATTTGCGCCATCAAAAGGTATATTTAAGGACGTATGTAATTTGCGCCAAAATATAAAAATATAACATGTATTTTGCGCCACATATACAAATTAATTTTGGTAATTTGCGCCACATTTTAAACTTCAATATTGTTGGAATTTACCAGCAGATAAATTTACTGATTTCGCATAGGATATACAATAGTCAATAATACGTACCGACGTGTGTCCAATATAATATTGTTGTGTTCTACTGATAATAGACATATCGTCTCTATTAGATTACGTCTAATTATTTATAATTATAATATGACTGATTTTTATAATATGTTTTATTACTAAACGAAAATTTACTTATTTAATATACACGGAGTTCGTTTTACTTGTGGCGCAAATTACAATTTTTGTAGGTAAACGATGGCACAGATTACATATTGCCTTTTTATTTAGTTTTATTTGGCGCAAATTACCAAAATACAATTTTAGATGTAGCGAAAATTACATTCCTTTTTTTTGGGGGGGGAGGTTGTTTTTGGCGCAAATTACATACGTCCGTGGTCCTGCCCGGGCAATGTAAATCACGATTTTTTTTTAATCAATTAATATTGTTTTTTATTATTATTATAAATTATTATTATTACCTATTTATAATATTGATTTTTTTTTAAAACAATAATTATTAATTTTATTCATATATCAAAAATAAGTTTATACAGTGTTCCAAAAATGTATAGTTTATTTTAAAATTGCAATTATTTACAAATTTAATTTAATTTATTATAAAAATAAAATGATGATACATACTTGTTAATTTGGTTTGTTATTCCATCAAAATGTTTGTAATATTATAATACATGTACAAAATTAATAATCATTGTTTTAAAAAAAAATCAATACTATAAATGGGTAATAATAATAAAATATAATATAAGTTGATTAAAAAAAATTCATGATTTACATTGCCCGGGCAGGACCACATTGACTGGGCAATGCATACATTGCCCGGTATTCCAAATTGCCCGTAACATAATATATATGGTGATAAAATAATTTGAAAAAATGAATCATTTTGGTTTGTTTATATGAATTCTGAGTTCTTTTATAGATACATTTTTTTATTTTTCTACAAGTACCTACGTGTATAATATATACCTATAATAAGAGATATAAAATGTATGTAAAAAATATATCGGTCAATTTACAAATAAAGTGGTAAAAATGATAAAATAACTATATCTTAGAACCATCGTTTCTATTGATAAAATATATGTTATTTTTATTTCTATTTCTATTTTTGTATAGTTGTTGAATTTAGTTCAAAATTTTTAGTTCTTATAAAAAAAATAAAGATTTAAAAATTATTCTATATTAGTAAATATTATGAATATTTAATTATTCATAATAAAATTAATAATTAAAATTTAATTATCAAAATTATCACAACATTTTCTTTCTTTTTTTTTTTTGTTAAAATAACAAAAAATAATAATAACAGACTATAGCAAGTATATCAGTATAACAAATGAAAAAAATCACGGGAAGTTATTTTTGTAGTTTACCTATAAATAGAAAATATGATAAGTAGATACAATAATTTTTGTATCATTATCAGTTGATAAAAACATATTTCTTTGCAACCATTTGATTAGAGAAACTACACAACTTATTTTTTTTTGGTAAAAATAATTTATGAATAAAAAATAGGTTGTTAAAATTTACTGTTAAATTTTTAACTTAATTTTTTTTTTTTACTGTAAATTTTTCACCAGGAAAAATTTACTTGGTGAATTTACATAACTCACATATCTATCTATAATACAAGCGTTAAATATTCTATTTATAATTTATAATACTATTATGATAAACGGTGTAATAATCAAGGGTTTACTATAATTATCATCGTCATCACAATGTCATTGTATTATTAAATTATTCATTTAAAACTTTGAAAAATAACATTTATTGTTATACAATTTTAATTATTTAAAACCATACATATCATATTACAAGGTATAATATTTTTCTTTTAAATAATTATAACATTTTAATAATATTCATAGTATTTTGCAGAAAATAAAAATAAAGAAAGTTTATTTTTATAACTTAAGAAGTATATTTGAAATTGTTTTCTCAGAACAATTTTGTATAGGTATATGTATAATATTTAGATTATGGTTATAATAAATAATAAAAAATTATTTCTTTACATTTAATATGCGAATATATTTCTAATATAATATTACAAATTGGTAGTCAGTTAAATTTAATCAAATGTTAAATTATACTAATATTATTTAATTAATTCAAATATATTCAATTATATTATAGGTAAGTAAAAAATAGTAAGAGGCAGTGCAGGGTCATAATACTCGTGTATACAACAACGACGAAGACGACATCGTACCCTTTTTTATTTCACCAAATTTAACCACACTATACCGTCCGCCAATGAAAAAAATTATTTCTCTCTCAAGTTTCTATTTACAATTAAATCATAAGACGAGTCGGGAGATATTTAGAACCAACATTTATCGCGGGAGATGGACGAATATCAGATGGAACTAATATTTTTCATTTGTAGATGTAGTTTAAAATTATATCATATCATTGTTAGTCGTAATAATAGACTCGATAAAAAAGAAAAGAGCTTAGCCTAGAGGGTGCAAATCACGAATTTGTGAAGAATTTAAGAAGGAGCGACTAACATTCAGAGTAAGTTTAATAGGGTCCGGCATAATTATGGATCTATAGATTTAAGAGGGTAGGATTACAGATGTTACTATATATTATGAGCTAAGATATAGCGGTAAGGTTTAAGATTGAAGCACAGGAGTATTAATGACTATAGGTTGGGTAGGAGAGGGGACCAGAGTTCACTGAAATTACCCTTGACTAGCCACGTTTGGCCACAGTGAGATTAGATTAGGCTTAGGTGTGTAATTCTGACCAAGGCTATTTCCGACGAAACGAGATTTTCTTACATCAAGGCTCACCTGAGCTCTAGAAGACAAATAAAATATGATGATGTTTAAACTATAGAAGTATATAAATAGATAAATTAGTTCCTAATAAACATAATTTTACTATTCATCGAATAGGTACTCAAAAATATAAGTTTTTAAATAAGTACTAAGTAATTGTTAACTTAAATACATTATTGAATTTAAAATTGCATGCAACATTGCAGTGTTAAAAAATAAATATTCAAAATTTTTTTTTTCATTTAATTAACAATTGTTTTGTAGTTTTAGTTAAAATGTTTGTTATAAATTGTTTTACTGTGCCGGTCATAGAAGGCCATAGTACATTAGTACATGCAACTAAAATATAAACATTAAAGAGATTTATATTGAATACACAAATGTGTAATTAACCGCATTCATGCATTTTTTTCATAATTTTTCTAGAATTTCAAATAAATCTAAATACTGAGTTTGTTATCTGAACCAGAGTAATTACCCTAATATACGATAACAAAGAAAGTTTTTAATTTACATTTAGTTAGTTATTTCATTGTTGTTCTTCACGTAACATAACAGGTTATGAAAATTATTTACATTAAAAACATTTCAAAGTCTTTATGATATTATTACAAACATAGGTATGTGTTTATTATGTTATACAAAAGAGCTTTCTAAAGAGCTTTTGAGTATGTTATTAAACAGGTGGCTTCGTTTTTGATAAAATTAAAATAATGTGTTGAATAATTTTTAATATGCGTAGGTAATTCACACAATCATTTATGTGGACCAATACAGCAAATTGGTTATTCTTTTATTACTACAATAATTTGAGATATAATATGCACTAAGTTATTATTTTATTTTAAAGATGATGAAAGGTAAATTATATAAAGAGAAAATATAGCAAGTGATACCCCAAGTTTTTACAAAATAATATTGACAAAAATCCGAATTCACTAAAAACAATATCTCCTAAAATTTAAAAACGTTCACTTACCATTATTGCCAAAAAAAATGTTTGAAAACAAATAACTATAATGTTTAGGTGATGCATTCTATGCCAAGTAATACTTAGCGTATACAATAGTGTTTTGAAATTTGTAAATAACCACAAAAAACGTACAGTAGCAGAGATAACCGTCAACAAAGGCATTATAAGTAAGTAATATTTTTTATTTGGTTTTTTAAAAATAATAATTTCAATGTGTATTTATTTTATATTATGTATACCTACATTTTTTAATTTTTATCATTATATTTTAAAATATTTTAATATAACCAATGTGTGATTTTTGAAAATAATAATTTAATTTATGATATATATTTTTGTCAATGCTTAAGATAATAATTATATGTAATTATGATTGAAATATATTTTTATTTTTATTTTCATTATACGTGGAATTGTTACACTTTTACAATATTATAAGGTTTCTTAGTTATATTTAACAGAAGAACCTTAAAAAAATCAATATTTTTCAGTGGAAACAGATGACGTGTAAATCTGGAAACTATTTATTTTTTTGGTATGCCTGAAAATAGAGATCATTACTGAACTAGATATCCATGTTGTGTTAGCTTAAG
The DNA here is from genome assembly GCA_020882235.1 of Schizaphis graminum. Classification (NCBI taxonomy): domain Eukaryota; kingdom Metazoa; phylum Arthropoda; class Insecta; order Hemiptera; family Aphididae; genus Schizaphis; species Schizaphis graminum. Next base: position 116,897,261 of record CM037032.1, on the reverse strand, counting down.
TACATATGACTAATTTAGGGAGAAGAGTCGAACTTGCGAACATTTGAAATACTTTACTGTAAAGCAAAGTGTAATAGTAAAATAGGAGATAGTTTATGTGAGGTTTAAGTGGTTTAAACTCATTTATGGGGTTGATTCACGGGTAGTTTTAACAAATTAACAGCTTATATTTCTACACTATTTACATGTTTTCTTACGATAAGTAGTAAAAAAAAGAGATACATCGGAAAACAAAATCCAAGAGAAAAACATATCAAAATTATGTACCAAAAGATGGTTATTATATATATGTGTGTGTGTGTGTGTGTGTGTGTGTGTGTGTGTGTGTGTGTGTGTGTGTGTATGTGTAGGTATGTTATGACACTAATAACTAATGTATAATATGATTGTTTTATGAAAATATCAAGTTTTTGAGAAATGTTTGCACTAATATGCTAAGTTTACTTGCACAAAGATGTTCTCCAGATAAAATGGATCGTGCACTACCTCTCAAGATGATTATTAAATTATTAATAAATCATATTAACAAACTTCCTAGTTACGAAAGTCATTATTGTAGGAAAGAGTCTTGAAAAAAGTATTTACTAAGTCATTTTGTATTACAACGAGCTTTTAATGAAAACAAAATAAGAGTAGAAAAGCCTGTAAGTCGAACACTGTATGAAAAATATTTTAAAGATGAAGAGCTTAAGTCAAGATTCTCAAAAACGACACTTTCTCAAAATGTGACAAGTATAAAATACAGCTTACTAATAACATCATTTCACCAGAACAAAGGACTAAAATAATTAAAGATAAGATATAACATCACGACGAAGCTGAACAAACCTATGAATCAAAAAGAAACGACATAGCCACCACGTCCATAGACCATTGTGTTGTATCGTTTGATTTACAACAGTGTCTTCTAACCCCCTCATTAGAAAGCTTTGTTATATTTTACAAACATCAATTGTGAACTTATAATTTAATTGTGCATGATTGTGTATATACTAATACTAAAGCAGCATATTTTACTTGGTATGAAACTGGAGCCAAAAGAGGGGCTAATGACTTTGTTTAATGTGTGTACAAATATTTATCTAATTTACTGAAAATATTTCACTCGTAAGTATGTTCAGCTATTGATACCCTAATCTAAATAAAAACAGTGTTATTTTGATGATGTGGCTATTTTTTTCGTATTAACTGGAAACTATTGAAATAATTGATCATAAGTTAATGGTGCCAAAAGCTGTTCGAGAATGGAGTGTGACTCAAACTACGTTAAAATTGAAAAAGCTCGGAAAACATTTCTTTCGTTTGTAAAAATTATGTTCATAGAATTAATAAATGTCATTATTTATATTTTTGTTATTTTTTTAATTTCGTCGAGACTACCGTACAAGTTTGTTGCAACAATTTCCAAAATATGATCATGTATAATTATTAACATTAATTGATTATTTTTTATAATATATATATTTTTTTTAAACTTAATTCTTTATTTAGTAATCTGTTACAAATTTGAACAATAAGGTTAATTTATGTAATAATACAATAACAGGAATAACGGAGTGAAGAGACCTCCCAATAGAGGTACTTCGTCAAGAAGTTAGATTATATTACACATTTTTACATTTTTTTTTCAATTTATCTTAGCAGGTAACGATACCACTGTCTTTTTTTAAGGTTTCCTGGAATAGTTGCGAATGAGAGTTGAGTAATAAGACGGTTTGGGTGTTGGATTAGTCGGCTATTGAAACGTTTATGATATTTAAATAAATAATTTTTAAATTTTCAGGTTTTATCATTTTTGTTTATATTGTTGATTATTTTTATAACGTATCTTTCAGAAATATATTTTATGAAATTATATTGCTTATAATTATATTTATGAATTATTTGTTCAAACGGATTGTGTTTTATAGGTACATCGAGTAACTGTTTTAGACATTTCAATACGATTGATAGGTTTGGCAGAGAAGAGAAATAAACTGATTATAATTATACAATTTAGTACAATATTATTTGTAATTAAGCTAGAAAACTTGATTAAGTTTGACATGAATATATAACATCTATTTATTTGTTGTGATTTTGGCTCATATAATTCTATTGTTATTAATGTAGATTAAAAACCGAGTTAATTTTATTGCCATTGAAGTCAGAAAATTCTTATTAACTATATTAAGACATTAAAAATTCCTAGCCTAACCTAATAGTAATATTATTTAGTAAGTACTCACAGAAATAAAAGTAAAAATAAGATATACCTTCAAAATACAAATTGCATTCAAAAATAAAATGAATAAACCGTGACAACCTAACATACAATATTCGTTACATCTATATAGTTTAAGACAAGTAACATTATAGGGCAACAACCACATAACTTTGGAGCACAGATGTGTACACAATAAACAAAACTGTTAATAAATAAAACAAATGATTTATTCTAGTAATCCGTTTGTTGCTTTGTTGCCTTGAACGACAAACTCAGGTAAGTCCATTTTGTTCAATAGATATTTCCTATACTAATTAGTGGATTTGTACGGTTAAGCTACCATTGTTAAAAATTGTTTTCTTTGTTATTTTTTTGGTGGAAAAGTCAATTTATGGAAAAAGTGGATTTATCTGGTTTAACACTAGACTCTTTAATTGTAATATACTTGTAATATGTTGGTATTTCATATTTTAAAATATTTATTACTGTAAACCATAAAAAAATCATAGATCTATTTTATCGTTTTTTTCTGAAAATACAAATTCATTTTTATCACGCTATAATTATTGAATTATTGAGGATTCGAAAAAACAAAAAGGTGCGATTATTATTTTGTAAACATTTTTTTTCTCAAATTTATCAGACATTTTTTGTTTATGGGAGTTTGGTTTTAGTTTAGTAAGTTTATTTTCATTTAAGTTAACTTAAGCCATATTTTAAAATTAATTTAAATCAATACCTCATGAATTAAATTGTAAATGGGAAACATAATATTTTTATTCTACTAAATATTTTAAATAAATTGTTTATCGATTTTGAATAACCTAAATTCAATTAAAAAAGATTTTCCTAAAAGTGAAAAGTTTTTTACAGCTATTCGTTAATTTAATTTTAGATAAAAATTATCATTAGAATCAAAAATTAAGTTCAATAACCTCAATAATATTAACATTTAAATATAAAATAGTATTTAAAAAAATAATAAATTAATTATATAAAATATTTTATAGATAAGTAAAATATAGTAAATCTATAGTTTAATAATAATTATAGTGTTACAATGATCTCTAGATATATCTGGTATAAGTTAAAATGTAAGTCATGTAGAATAGATAAAATTTAGATGATCGCATGATAATACAAAAATATATTCTCTAAATTAGCTCCAATTAGTAATTATTGTCACACATTAGGTTAACAGTTTCCACTGTTGCCAGATATACAAAAGAATTTTCTTTTACGAAAGAATAATATCGATTCGGTATAAAAAATACTTTTTACACAGTTTACACTATTTCAAAAAAACTATAGCCAGATTGAATAATATCACTAATACCTACCAGAAACTCCATCATAATATGCACATATTACACCACTAGTATAAAAACACCTACTTAACACCTTAACTATAAGAGTAAGGGTAAATTCCCAGCACTATTAAAGTTTTATATAGGCAGGATGAACCACTAAAGACGTTTTCTGCAGGTAATTATTCTTAACGTCCCTTATTCTAACGAAGTAATTAACTAACGCCCCTTCTCCCAGTATATTTCTTTCCTCTCTAGTGATTCAAATGAATGTTCGAATTTTCCAGAATATTGGATTAAATTACAAAGTTAGTCATATAACAGAGAAAGTTGTATAGTTTTTAGCCGTTCTGTATTTATTTAAATTAAAATTCCTTATATTATTTAAGTAAATCCTTAATTTATTGGTGCACGATTATGATATTAACTCTGTATAATAATAACTCGTATTACAATCTGTTCTTTATAAAGATTCAAGGCAGAAGAGGGAGGGTTTTATTAACATTAATACAGTGGGGTCAGTACTAGGGTAAAGTGCTATTTTCAGCGAGGCGTTGAAACTGCTAAATAAAATTATTCATTTTTGGTTTTTAATTATTTTTTTGATAATGGAATGTTAAATGTACAGATAATAATAAAAATAATTAACAAAAGGTTCGAAGAGAATTAGAATTTAAAATAATATCTAAAATAAAGTGTATCTTTTTTTATGAAAAAATCAAGAAACAAAAATAAAGGAAAAGTAGATGATCACTGTGGTGTACAATAATAATTAAATTTAAATTTAATGACAATTAAATGTAATCATTTGAATCAGTTTAAGTTTAACAACTATAAAAAATGGTTTAATTTCAATATTATATTCATGCAATATATTCTAATGTATACGTGTATTATGATCTTAAGTCTGATAAACTTGATTTTATGTTATTTATATAAATTTGTTTAAATTGGAGTAATACCTTTAGTTTTTATGTTACGTTATGCTTCATTATAATTTTACCGACATTATTATTCATGTACGACAAACATAGCAGTATTGTAGCGTTAATAAGACGTGTCAAGTATACCAGCTGCTTATACCTACATCAAACCTTTATAAGTTAATTTGCATTTTGCATTTTTCGAGAAAACTATAATAATTAATAGGTTAACTTTAATAAGTGTCAAGTTTAAATATGCACTAAAATATATATTGTACAAGAAAACAAAAAAATTTGTTTAATTATAGGAGTTATTATTTTTTTTTTTTTAAGAGGTGTATTATTAGCGTGTATTGTTGCATGCTCGTGGGTATCAAATGAATAAAAGTAATTTTATTTTCTTAAGATTGACAAGAGAGATCGGAACGAGCAGCTTCGTTGTAGCCGCCTAATCAGTGTTTCTTCGGAACAAAACGTTTATACAAATATATTTATTGGAATACGAATAAACTCGTATAAAAGTTACAGCCATCGTGTACAATGTTCCTACGCAAATGAATTAAAAACGGCGTTAACGTTTATTTCGATTGAACGATAAAAGCGTGAAACAGTTTTTCCGCAGCAGTCATTTTCTCCTAGGCGTGAAAAAAGTGTTTTCGCTGTTTTCACCCGACCTTTTTTTTCAGACGGGCCGATAAATTTTATTACGACGATGACACGCGGACAAGAGCGGCAACAGACGTATTACCGGAATAGGCAAGCGCTGCGGATAGGGATCGATGGACGAGCAGGACGGACGGAGATACGTATAATAATATAGCGTGCCTGTATAATATGTGTTCGAAACTAATCTACTCAAATCGCCTAGACGGGATAGAATGGCATCGCCACGACCAATTTAAACCGTCGTCTGACTGCAGTAATATTATTGTTTATTATACCTGTGTTGTCACATTATTAGTCTTCCCTTTGGTACTGGCAGTATCCGGTGCCGCTGCCGCTGCCGCCGGTGTGATGAATATCCGTTGAGACGCACGATTGAATTGCCCTGTAAACACGAATGGCACTGTACAATACATGACGTTATAATTATTTTAGAATAATTATAGTGCGATGGCGACGACGAGTTTCGTCCATTTTTAATTAAATTCGTGTTAAACATTCCACTATATATATGTCGTAGCCACATCGTGAAATCGATCTTTTCATGAAAAGATGACCACTTCATCAACTGGAAACAGATTTTTTACACTTCGTAAAATTAGAAAATATTTCACGAAATGGTCACTTTTTCATGAAATGGTCATTCTAATTTTACATCGTGTAATTTTTTTCACAATGTGGTCGTTCACTTTGTGTACCTACTGAAATACAGCATTAATGGAAACATTAAGTTTGATTAGATTCATTATTAGTTATTTTAAGTATACTTATATTTATTAAGTACCTACTTATTTATAAATTATAATATATTATATTATAGTAAATTAGTAAACCATATTATATTATATATTATAGTAAAGTATTATTTTATTAATGTATTGTAAAAATTGTATTGATTATAATTAGAAATATATACAATAATGTTATAAATCTACAGTCCATACTTATTTTTAAATTTTTGGAAGAGTGAACACAGATAATCGAGGTTCTTTCTATTGTATTTTAGTATATCATATTAATTTATTAACAATATTATAATTATTTTTTATAGTAATATAGACAATATAGTATATTTACTTATATTTATAACTTATTAAATAAACATATACAACGACTTTAATATTTTAAAAAGTATAAAATTACTTAAAATTTAATATTTTTTACTTGGACTTAAACTTAATACAGTACCTATGTCTAGTGTATACTGTATGTCTGTATGTCATTAACAATTGATTCAATTTTTTTTTGAATTAAAAAGAACAAATTTAACTCATAAATTATTTGTGCCTACTTATTTATGTTTTGCGAGTTGTGATATTGTGATAGTATTGTTAGATGTAGCCATGTAGATAATATTTTATTCATTTAATACAAAAAAGTTCTTTTAGGCTCATAATATTTATTGATTTTGATTATGACATACAGAGTGGAAATTTTTTTTTTTAATGTCGCCCAGTTATAATTCCCTAAAATATTCACTGAAACAAAAAATTGTTTTACAATAATAGTGTTAATAAATTAATATGATAAACTATGATATAATATGATACAATATTATTAATACCTACATTAATGCATTAATGTGATATACTTTACTATAATATATAATATAATATGGTTTACTATAATATAATGTATTATAATTTATAAATAAGTAGGTACTTAATAAATATAAGCATACTTGAAATAACTAATAATGAATCTAATCAAACTTAATGTTTCAATTAATGCTGTATTTCAGTACATAAAGTGAACGACCACATTTTGAAAAAAATTACACGATGTAAAATTAGAATGACCATTTCATGAAAAAGTGACCATTTCGTGAAATATTTTCTAATTTTACGAAGTGTGAAAAATCTGTTTCCAGTTGATGAAGTGGTCATCTTTTCATGAAAAGATCGATTTCACGATGTGGCTACGACATATATATACACACGCGGGGTGATGATGTGTGGTTAATTGGTTAGGTAAAGTTTAGATTCGAGCACGGAGGGGAGTGAAAAAAGTAAAGTTAAATTCTTATTTTCGATCAACAACTATTTGTTTGATATTATATTTTTACATCGAAATTATTCTGTTCACGAATATGAAATTGAAATTAAATGTTTTAATTCAAAATGGTTAAATCTTACAGAATGATAACGATTCATAAAAAAACGAGTTAGTGAGTAACGCTCTGCTGTACATTAGGGGATAAAGTGGACCTTGTAATAGGGTAGGTTAAATTTGAATAATTGAAAATCATTGTATACGAAAAACGATTCTGAACGGAGATGATTTGTCAGTCTAGGATATATTATATTTAAATATTTTCATATATTTTATTTTGAAAAAAATTCAAACATTTAAGTAAAGGTCTCAAAATCATACGTTTGATAATTTTAAAAAAAATACAAAAATCGAAAATTATTTAGTAGTAAAACGTTATTTTACACGTGTATTTTTGATTTCAAATTAAAATTAAAACTTTAAACACTCGTAAAATTTTTTAAATTGAATAATCCTCAAATTTGTTTATAATTATTCTAAGTTTAACTTATGGACAGCATAGTATTAAATTTTCAATTCTTAGTTTTTGATAGTAAAATATTTATAAATTTTTAACTACCAAATAGTGAAAAATATTCAAGATTTTAACGAATTTTTATCAATATTTGAACTTCAAATGCTAATAAAAAAAAATTGTGCCTATGTATTTTTATAATTTTTGAATGAGAGTTAGAACAAGTTATGTGGACCCTTCTATTAAATTTTCAAGTAATTTGTCCCAGCTAAATTTTTTTTATCAACATTTATAAAAAAAAAAAATTAAAAAAATTGATTATTTCAAATGTCTATAAATAGCTCAAAAAAAGTCAAAATGTTTTGAAAATCAAATCACGTAAAGAAAATGGCAATCTAAATAACTGGTAAAATTTTCAAGTATTTACGACTTATACTGTTTGAATAACAACAAATATCAAAAATCATTTGAGGCTAAACCGTTATTTAACGTGGTTTTGTAAAAATTTAAATTTCAAACACTCCTAAAAAATTTTTGTCTGAATCCGGTAGAGTTTTTTTTACAGATATTTGAAGAAAAATGTATGGAGAACCTTGTACCAAATTTTCAAAACTTAGTTATAAAAAAAAAATTGTTTACGATTTTTCAACCACAAAATTACTTGCAAATTTTCACAATTTTGATATATTTCGTATAAATTCGAACTTTAAGCACTTATAAAAAAAATTGTGACTAACGATTTCGGATTTTTTTTTATTACTTTAAAAAAACTTATAAGAAACCTTGTATTAAATTTTCAAGATTTTCTGGCTGGCCAAAAAATTGTTATCGTTATTTTTAAAAAAAAATACTTAGAAAAATTGAAAATTGCAATTGTCTATAAATAGTTCTAAAAAAGTCAAAATACAGTGATTAGTTTTTGAATTACAACCATATAAAAAAATCGATTTGGTCGAAAACTGGTTTTGAATAAAAATTCCCGTTTTTATGTTATTTTTTTTTGTTTTTCTCAATTTGTTTGAAAACTGTTGGAAAATGTTTACTTTTGACCTCTATAATGCACCAAGGATATCCACTTTGCCATCGGAAAGACGAAAATCACCCCCAAAGTTTGAAATTGAAGCATTATTTCGACTAGTTATGCTGTACACAGACACAAAAAAAAAAATACACACATCATTGTAAAATCAATACATTCATCACTCCGTTCAGAATCTATAAATATAAATAATTTTTTAAGTATATTGTTTTACACTCGTAGTCGTAATAGATTTCAATAATATAAAAGAAAAAAATGTTTTCAAAAACATTGTTCTTATCGAGACAATGTGTATCTTTCGTTAAAAGAATCGCCCTGTATTTTGTACGGCTATTCGTATATCACTATACTGAGTTTAATTTGGACATTTTGATTTTGAGCAAACGCGATAAATTCGTTTAACTGATGAAAAACTACACGACTTTCTCGACTTTTATTCGAGTTAATATTGTGTTATTCGCACATGCCAGAAGGAAAATTTCGTAGAATTTAAACTCCTATACGACTATATTCTATGAGTAAAAGTGTTGCGATATAAAGTTTTTTTTTTTGCTCAACGGATATATATTATGTTACAGTAAAAGGTCAAATAGATACTAGTAAAAACTAGGTTTTATTTTGTAAATTATAGGTTTTACTAGTAAATGTTAGAATTGACATATCGCATTAAGAAAAAGGTGAAAGCGTTTGAACAGTATCGAAATGCTATATTTGATAGGCCGGTAATCTACATAATACGTCTTAAATCGACTGTTTATTATCGTTATCGCTGTTTTGGTTACAATCTCGATTTTCTTCACTTATAAAGTGTATTACAGTGTAACTATATTGATTCGGTAATAATATTGTAGTTTAATTATTTTTTATTTGATTTTAAATTTCATATTAATAAGAAAATATAAATAATATTGTATTTAATAGAATAGTCAAATAGTTACCAATATCTTGTTAAAATAATTTTATTATTATTTCTAATTTAATTTTTAATTTTTTCTTAGTTTATATAAATTTATAATATTATTATAAAAATATATTGGTATCTTTAATGATTTTTCTCCCAAATGTCTTTTAAAATATAAAATTTAACTGAAAAATAACAATGTAGTTAAAAAAAAATAAAAAAAAATAAAAATGATTGATATTGGATCATAGACCTTTGCCATTTATATTTTATAATTATATAAGATAGAAAATATAATAATATTTATGTAATTATTTCTTCGTGCATATTGTAAAATGATTAACAAAGTCTTAAAAATGGACAACAAATAATATGCATAATAATAATATTTTATCAAATTGCACAGTTTAAACACACTTTAAGTTTTAAGTAAAAAGTGTGTATATTATATAATATGTTTTATATAACCATAACACCTGTAACATGAATCTAAAATTATTTATTATAATAAATAAAGAAAAATATTATTTTCTCATTACCTATACTAATGTACCTACATCATAAGGAAAATGTGTATACTAAGATAACCCTTGGCCTCCCACACGATTTTTTCTTAGTGAGATCTAGTGATTTTGTTGATATTAATTTAAATAAATAAAAGTAATAAATATATATGTATATGTTTAGGCTAAGTTGGTTTCTTTTGGTATTAATTTTATGATTAAATATTATAGATTGAAATTATTGTATTTTTTTTATAACCTAAGAGGCATAATTTTTTAATATTTTAATGATTATTTATTTTCCCACTTTATGTAAGAGAAATCCACAAAAAAATTCAAATTGAAAGATGAATTTTAAAATAGTTTTTTCAAGCGCTCATAGAATTTATTGACAAAATATAAAAAAAAATCTTCTTAAGGACCAACTATATTCTCGATTTTAAATATATAGATAGGTAGGTAACAGATATAGCCGCAACTTTTGCACAGTTTTTATTACTAGAGAAAGCATCCATATAGAAAAAATAAGAAAGCTACATAATTGTTAAATCAATACAATCTTCGTTTCTCCTATATTTTAGAGTTGATACTTGAGAGTTATTCTGTCTTTAAAATAACTACTTATCAAGCAGTTATAAAACGGAATTGTATCAATAATCGTAGGTTAAAATAATAAGTTAAGTATGAGTTCCTACTACGATACATATATCTAGTCAAGTATGTTTTGAATTCATACTAATTTTAAATTTAATACTAATTGTAATTTGATAAATTAATATAATTTTGAATATATATTTTAATGTCTACAATCTACTTTCGATCGTTAGTAAATTTAAAAACCTCGTAAAAATCCTGCTACTTTTTCCATTTAACCGTTAGGTTAGGTTAGGTTATCAAGCTAAATATTTTAACTATTTTCATGGCTATTTATCATCTATGGTCACTATTTGTAATAATAAATCTATTAAATACGATCATTCAGTTTAGGTTTCAAAAATTATATTTCTGGGATAAACATCAAATAATTTTAAAAATATCATCTTAGCTTCCATTCAGAATCTAAAATGACGATCAAGACAAAATAAAAAAATAAAAAAATATTTAAGATTTAAACTCATTATGTTAGTTTGACATATTTAGAAAATAAATAAAAAATGTGCTGAGTATTTTAATTAAATATAGGGGTATGGTTGGTGCCTAAAAGAGACTTTTTTTCATTGACATACATCGCCTACCCTCCATCTCTGATAAAGGTCCTTCCATGTATCGATCCTTTTTGCTTTCATTTCCATACGAACCCAAATTAACCCGTTGTTTTGTGGTGAATTCTTGTTTAATGACATCTACACCACACCATCAGCCTACGCAAACCCATGATCACGATTCTGGGTTGAAATTTATACACCAACGCTCGTTTTTCAACTACTGCAGCTGGTCACCTCGGCGTCAGCGCTTCGGAAGAATTAAAGAATAAGTTACCTCAGTAGCTGCTATCATAATTGCATCGATAAAATATGTAATATGAAATCTAACTGATAATAATATCAAAATATTAATGAACTTGAAACTATTTATGAATATGCCAAATTGTTTAGTTACAACTTAAAAACTCTATTTAAGAATATGGATTTTATGATTGTTTTAACTTTACAAATTTATGTTTTTATTTTCGATTTGTAAACAGTCCAAAGTTTAAATATAAAATATATTTTTGTCATTTTTAAGTGATTTAGTTAAGTATTTTTATTCTATAAGTTATAGCTATTAAGTCTATAAATCAAAATTAGATAAATATTCTATAGTGTATATTAAATAAACTTAAGTAGGTATCTGGAGTCGTATCTATAGGCATCTACAATGGATATAATTAAATATATATTTTTATTATTGAATATAGTGTAGAAAATTATACATGATGATAAGGTGAAGATATCATGTTAAGCCACTTTAAACAATAATAATATTTCCAAATATTTTTTCATTTTCTCTTGATTTAAAATGAACATTTTATAAGATATAAAAATGTGAAATCTATATAATACAGCATAACAACTATATTATATTCATAACAAAATGTATATATTATACCTAATCAATAACTCATACCTATTCGTACAGCACCTTTATGATGTTTTTGATTGTTTTTGTTCAGTAAAATAATGTTTGAACAGTTTGTATATTACAAATTACATATTCATAGTGGCCAATACAAGGCGTTTACACAAAAACATAATGAGTTATAAAATTAATATTAGGTTTTAAAAGAAACATTTTGTATACATTACACGTCATGGTTAGGTTAATAACGTAATACAACTGCTGATCATTTTTATAAGTTTAAGAAAAATATGTACCCTAAAAATAAGTTAAGAATTACTAGATTCTGAGATTAATTTAGGTTTAAAAAATATAAAAATATATAATATTATATTAATAATTGTATGAATGTAATTGTCATTACTTGTTCCTACATGCATAATGTATATAGTGCTTTTGTTGAAAATAATTATATAAAAATTGAATTAGAAATGTTCTTTGTACTAATAGTGTTATCATCTTATTATCATCATTATTATTTAAGTAGGGATTAATTTTAATATCTAGTATTATTTAAAAAAAAATTCTTAACTACGAGAGGTTAAATACCTACACAAATACATTTTTAATAACTAATTACTATGTACGATTGTATAAACGCTTTTATTACTCTAAGGTATACCTCCGTGTACTTTATATAACATATTAACATCATTATTATTTTAGCGTTATAATAACTAAAATTTAAAAAAAATAACAATATTGGCCAGTAAAAATGTTATCATCGAGTAGATTTTCTAACGAATTTAAATGTTTTTAACATTTTTATCAAGTCTCTTGATCGATCAGTACCTACTGCCTTGCAAATAGAATACTACTAATTTCATGTGTTTAATGTGTGGTATATCAGAGCAAACAAATCCTTGTGTCCAAATGTCCGTTTATGTAGCATTTTGTACGGTTTTATATTAATTAAAAAAAAATTAATGACACTTTTTTTTTATCAACGTATTGAACGCGATTCGAGATTACTTATAAAAAGTTAAAAATACGACAAATAAAATAATCAGTGTATGGTATACAATGAATCTGTATTATCAGGTACAATAATTTATTGATAGTTACAACTTATCTCATATTAGGCGTAATTGCCGTTAATGGAAAATATATATTTAATGTTATCTATAGTATATACATATAGCTAATTAATTTCAAACATTTCTAATGAAAACATAATACATTGATGTATCACAATACCAACCAATAAGTATATAAACAGAATTAGCGCAAGTCATTATCTTAGTTTCCGCACGACTGTGCGTAGAGTGGATTGGGAAATTTGGTGCACGTAAACACAAGTCACCGGTGACATAAAATACGAGTTTGTCGTACTAAGTTTTTATACCTATACACAAAAGTCCGATAAAATTATAAGCACTTAAAGTGTCTCTGTTTACTTTAGTTTTGCAGTAGGTTTAAATTGGTTGTGTTTTTACTTTAAACAGACATATAAATTGTCAAGGTAAAAGAATTATTAAATTTATATTACATTAAAATGATTACAATACTAAAGCACAAGAAACTACGATATATATATAAGCCATATTAAACCAGTTTATATAAATATTCTTAATTAATAAGCAATAATATATATTTATAAAAAACGGTTTGATAATATGTTTGTTGGTCAAAACATGATAAGTATTCAATACGAACGAAATATCTAGCTTAAAATATTAATTTAATAAATAATATACCTAACTTATATTATACATAATATATTCATAACGTATTATTCCCTTAGAAATATTCCATTTAAATTAAAATATTATATATAACGAACATATGACAGAACACAGAAATATTAAAAAATAATATATTATAGATATTGTTAATTATTTTTTTATGTAGGATATAATAGGTGCATAATAATAATGTGATATATTTACTTCTAGAAATTACACTAATTTAATATTTCATTTTTTCAACTAAATTACATTTTGCTTGTCTAAAATAATGTAGGTGTACATGTTATATCCTTAGTATTTTGTCTTGTTACAATTAAATTGAGTTATATTCTACATTTATACCATTTATAAAGACGAAATATCTCAAACCTATGTAATACATAATTTCTTAACTTTAATCCAACTTTCTATTAAATGTCCCTAGAAGACATCTCGAAGGGTTGTATTGTTATAATCTATTTTAATTACTGAATAATGTTTTGTAATTTAAATTAATGTGACGGCGTCACCATTAGACGACTTTTTTCATTTGAATTTATAAGTATTTTATTATTCCTTAGGATTTTATTAAATTTTGTATATAATACCTACACATTTGTTATGGTATATATTTCAAACTTGCGTATTAGATACATTTGATGCATTTTTAATAATATCTTATAATTTAATAAATAATCAAAGTTTATCAAACATTCTAGCTATAAATTAAAATATAAAGATGTTATATTTTAGCATTCAACGACTTCTGTACATCTGAAAATGTTATAATTTATTTTTGCTCTTCCCTAGTGTATTGTAAAAACTTTTATTAGGTTTATGAAAATATGCGAATTCCAGTATTTGCAACCCTTTCTTCATTTTATTAAACTTTCTTCATAAGTCTCATTTTCAATAATATTTATCAAAACGACAAAATAAAAATGAAATCCTCATAACTATTTGGATACCTAATATTAATTTACTGTACAAATATTTTAGATTCTGAACTGAAAAAGGATGTTGATTTAACGTTCTATATAACATTATATATAATGTATATATGAGTATACTCTGTATTTTTTATTATATTATTTAAAACAGATGTTCAAGATAATATATTATGCATTGATATATATATATATATATATATATATATATATATATATATATAATATATATATATATATAGATCAATCATAAATTCATAAGTTAAAGTAAATAAGCCAATATTGACAAATGTATTATTATATATCATATATTTATTAAAAAAAAATGTTATTATATTTCGCTTACCTAAATTTACTTTGTAATTCATGATTACATAAAAGCTTTTAAGTATTGACAACTGATATTATATTATAAATACACATGAAATATGTAATTATCAAATCATGTTGACTAGTATTGGATTAAATATAAAGTTTATAAACTGTATAAAAGTTTTAATCTAAATAAAATAGCAATTTAAAATTAAGTATACTGTATGTATATATTATATTTATGTACATTTATATATATCGTTTTAACTTTGAGATAGGGTAACATTATAACCATCGAAAAAATATTGTAAAACTATTCTGTTCCTAATGTCTACCTGTTATTGGAATTTAAAATTCATTAAGTATAACGGTATATACCGTAAGAATACAGCATGTGTTTCAAATATGAGTCATGTAAAATTTTAATAATAATTTAAATGCAGCTATTGAGGAAAATAATGACTAAAAGTAATCTATAAATTGAAATAATATGTAAGGTATATGAAGAGGCGGTGGTCATTTAAAAACACTAAAATCAAATTATTGAATTATACCAACATTCTGAATAATTTATAATTTGAAGGTTATATTATATTAATTTTTAAAAATAAACTGAAAATGTAAATTAAGTAATAGACTTACACTATAAACCGTAGACTTATCTGAATATTTTTTTTGCTGTGAACGATGCTGATAAATGCATTTTTTGCAAAAGAACTTGAATAAAAAATTGAATGAAAATTCAGCAGCATCATAGAGTCATACGTTTTTTAAACAAATTAATGTACCTAATTACCTAATATATTTTGGAGCTTTTAAATTGTATTTTTGAACATCGGCGTTTATTTATATTTGCACAATTAATATTAATTAACAATGAATCGCATAGTCTCATAACTTTAAATTTTTTGGAACATAAATGTACTCACTAAATCAATCTTAAAGAATATAATATATTATCTAATAATCTAACCTAACTTTATAAGGGTGTGTATAGCTAACTAATATGGCTGCAAATATTTTCATTTATTGCTATGGCTAACAATTTCAAAATTCATTTTCCATAGCATACGACCTATTTTATTTAATAACTATTATATCCAACAATTGTATTTAAAATAATATTCTTATTCCGAATAATTGGTTTTTAGATGAAATCATAAAACTAAAAATGTTGATGCATTTCAAAATAACTATATGATAATTATTATCTGTTATAACTATATTTTTTAATATAGGATATAACATTTTTATTGCCAGCCTAATTCATTCATAAATTATTAAATTTATAAGCGTCACTAAAAACATTTTATTACGTATTTTTATTTTTGTTTACTACTATAAATCATTATTTAACGTTCTCTCAAAGAATCTTTTATTATTGAAAATGTTATATTATTCATATTATCATAGTTCGTGAATTTATGAATTAATTTTAATACAATGAAGAAGTGCTCAAAAAGTTTAAAATACCTAGGTATGTTTTAAAAGCAAAAATAAAGTTCATAATATGTGAGTTTTAGGAGTTAATGTTTCATTACTTAGTATTTTTGAAAGTAAATAAATATTACCAAAAATATTGTATAACATTTATTTTTACGAAATTAGTAGTATCACTAATTCCATTTTAAACCGAGCTCCACTTATAATTGTTTTTTTTTTTATTCAACAATTTACCATTACTTATAAATTTAATTTCATAACGTGGTAATTATACCATTGATACCAATAAGTTTTTTTTATTACAGCTGAAATTTTTATTATTATATTCAACAGTATTGATTTTTTAGAGGATGAAAATAATTACAATTTTTACAACTTTGAATTTTTCTTTAAAAAACTTGTATATAATAAATTAAAAGTTAATCTAAATAATATAGGTATTAGGTAAAATAGGTATACACATTATTGATAAATTAGAAGTAGTAGATTTATTACAAATGTTCAATAGTGATCAAAATATTTTTCAATTATAATTAATAGGTTAACTACTAAAATTCACTTTGTTTTGTTTTTACTTATTATTTATTAGATATGTACCTATATAATTATATTTTAATACATAATAATAATTATTATGAATTAGGTTGTTAATATGATAAAAATAAAATAAATAAATAATATTTAGAATGTATGATAGAGGTGTATTTATACCCGTACACCTAATGTACATTCTTATAAATACCATTTATATTTAATTACTATTACATTACACATTTAAGCAAAAAAATCTAACATTAAAAAAATTCAAGTTGTCCAAAATAAAACTCTACGTCTAATTACAAACGCGCCTCTCTATGTCTCGAACCACATCCTACACACTGACTTAAAACTACTAACAGTATTAGAAACTGCCTCTAAATCCTACAAACGCGCTACCACAATTCACTTCACTATCATTCAAACATTCTTGAGAAAAATCTTTCAGACCCAATGCCTGGAAACCACCCAAAAAGATTAAAGAGGAAATTATGGCGTGACCTACTCCTTGACTAACTCAAAAAAAAAAAAAAAAAGAAAACCGGAGTGTCACCAGTGGGCGGCTTCTCCACTCAAGCCCTTCTGTTATATTTTGTTTTTCTCTTTCTAATCATCTATTATGCTTATTATACTAAATTGTGTATAGATTGTATAAATAAAATAAACGTTAAAAAAAAAAATTACATATTATTATAAGATAGCGTGTTTTTATTTATATGTTTATAAATATTTTACGATTTAGAACTGAGAAACTAAAAAAGGAATCACCGAAATAATATAAAATATTCAAACATAACTATTTTAATAAAAGAATGTTGGTGACTATATTTTTAAATTTTAAATTTTTTAAGGTATGCGAAAGTACAGTAGAAAAACTTAATACGTATAGGTATAAAAATCTGATATAGTGTTTGGTTCAGAAAAGTTTGTTCTTAGTGTCACGGTCCAAAATTTACATTAAAAACTTTTAAAGAACAAAAAATGAAATACATGAAAATACCACTGTGATGGAGATGAAACAATAGGCAGTATGATGACCAGATATTTAGTCTCATAAAATTTTGAAAAATAACTAAAAATCAATTTGTAACGCCTAATGAATTTATCTTAATGATTAATTATAGTTAAAATCAAATCAAAAATCACGTAATTCATAATACATTGGTTTTTGATATTTTTATTTAAGTAAATATTATTTAAGTTTATTGCATTTAAAATGAAAAATGAAAAACCATTTCATATTTTAATGGCGTAAAAATATTTAAAAATATAATAAATTTAAATTATCCTAAATATCTATAGGTATTTATAAAATATTTTATAATATGATATTATTATTATTAGTATTCTATAAGTATACTGTATAGTTTATAAAGATCTTTATATTACGAATATAATCATAATACACGTATACCTGCATTATATAAATATATAATTTATTATTTCAGACCTAAAAAAGTAGAATTTTTTAAATTTTTCATTAATTTAATTTTTTAATATGAACGATTGTATTTCCAAGTATTGAGACTGCTTATTGATACAATTTTTTAATATCTAAAAATATTTTTGAAGAAAAAGTAATTTTTAGTAAATAATTTGGCCAGCGAAAATTTGGAAACGGTTTCGTTTGACTAATTTTATATATTGTTTCTAGATTTCTAGTTATTTGAAGTAAATCTTATATTATCTTATTTGTTTATTTAGTTCTAAAAAAAAAAAAAACGTTAAGATCGTCTGAAAATACGGTGTATCGTGTAAGGTTAAGGTTAGGTATAGTATATGATATAATTTATGATGACTAGAAATATGTAGCTTAATCGAATTTTGCGGTATTCTATTTTCTTATGAGAGAATAAGAGAGGTGCTTACACCCAGTTAAAGTTACCACAAGCATAATTCAAGGGATGTACTACATATTTATATATGAATGTTAATGACGAAATAGTACTAGAAAATTCAAGTATACATTTCCTGGCATATTTCTGATGACATAGCTTTAATAGGGAATACCGAAGGAAAAGTAAGACAAATATGCAAGTAATGTTTGGATATAACAGGAAAGGTCAAATTGTGAATCAATAACGAACAAACGGAATATTATTGTTAAAATTCAAATGGATAAAGAATGTAAACTGGGAAAATTCATGGATGCATAACGTAGCATATTTAAAAGGGTTACACATTTCAAGTGTTTAGGTCCCCTTTTAACACAATAAAACAACCTAAAAACGAAAGTTAACACTAAAATATAAAAAGGCAACAAGTGATACTTTGGATTAGGGTTGGCACTTTCAGAAATTTCCGGACTGTTCATAATGAAAATGTTGTGGTTTTAACTAATACAATAATTAAAATAAAAAAATGAAAAAAATAAATGTTAATTTTTGTCCTTAATTCGCGATCTGACATAAATTATATATAATTTGTATGTACAAGGTAATTGAAACCATGAAGTTTTGATCAATAATTTCAATAGGATATCTCAAACTATCGTTCTAAACTTGAATTGAATTATTAATATGTTATAAACACTAACATCAATTCAAAATTTAATTATTGTTTTAATTTCTTTAAGTGAAACAAAAATATGCAGTTAAATAAAATCATTTAATATATCACGGATCCTAAATTATCCATTATAATTGATTAATAATAAAAAATTAACCTTAATAGCTTGTGAAAATGATTTATAGAGTAACAATAGAGCAACTTAGATTAGACATTAAAATTAAAATAATATACAATAATTAACATCATTTTTATTTTGTCATTCAAAGTATTATACTTTTTACTAATAACATTGGCAAAATAACAATTTTAAAACGGTTAATTTGACTTAGATACTTTAAAATATTGCATATTAGTTTGTATATTTTAAATTTTTATCATAGATAGTTACTATACTTTATGACTTATGTTAGAACAATTAGAACAATTAGAAACGGATTTTTATATTTATTACGAATTTATAATTGTAGTGCAATATACGCAAAGGTCATAGATGAATATTATTTAATAAAAAGTGAAGATAACAACTTACTATAAAAGTGTATTGACTAAAGGGACTTCTATAATATTAAACTCTAAAAAACAATATTATATCTTATCATTTTGGATTACACCCTCCTCCCCCCGTTGCGTACATATATACATCTCAATAGTGATTAAATTTGAAGACAAATTATACACAGTATATACCCTCAACCATTTTTGACAAAAATATAGCTTTCGACAAAGTTTTTTACCAAGAACTACACGAACAAGAAAAATTAAACCAACCAACTTATTTCAGCAAAATAGTTATAATTTTTTATAAAACATGCATTTCAAATACGAATAATAGGATCCGATATCTATTGAGTATTACCTAATGTTTAATTAAAATCAATGATCAATAAAAACTAGTTAACTAAACACCTTAGAATTATCTATCATAAGAAAAAACTTAGTTGGAAAATAAACATTAATAAAAATATAACCAAGCCTATTGTACCACACACGTTTGAATATTTTTTACCGTCTTGTAAGCCGTAGCTCATCAATGCAGATTTTATAAGTGATATATTCAGTAATATTCTATACATCAGTCATAAAACTACTCCTAAAATACGTATTCGAGAACGAGATGCCGTACTCAAACAAAAATAAATAAGCTGCAAATAATACTAAATACATTTCTTGGAATAGCTTAAAAAATCCCATTGGTGTATGCGTAATAAGCAACTTCAAAACTATACCAGCTTATAGCATACAAGACCCATTGGATCAAACAACAAATAAAACCGTTTTACACAAAACTTAACTTTAAAAAAATTTCTTCATTACGAAATTGAAAAAAAAAACAAAAATCGATTGAAACCATGCCTATCACAAGACGCTTTACCTACTTTAATCATAATCTAATGATACCAACTTATTTTTTTCTTATTTATATATTGTAGAATTAAACTTAATTTTAATTCTATTGTATATTTAACTTATATATTGAAATAATTAAATTTATAAAACTATATAATTGTTATATGTTTTTGGATTTTGGTATTTATCTAGACTACTGCAAAATATTGAACAAATTATTAGTAAAGTTGGAGTCTCCCGTGACCAAATTCAGCTGAACGAAAATTCCAGCATTTTATTTATGTGTTCCTACAACAAAATATTTTACATTCAAACATAAGTATATTCATAAAGATTGATCATGACGTGTATTTTCAGAATTTTTTGATTTTTATTTAGACAAAATATATTATAAGATAACAGAACCCGACACTTGATTTTCTATTTAAAAGAACGGAAACTAATAATTTATCTTATTACCATAACAAACCTAAACAAAAAATATTCATTGAATTACTAGTCCCATATTTATATTGTTCGTTTTATCTATTTCACTAATAAAAGTTTGTAACAGTTTAATATATTTGTAATGACAATGGTAAAGTTTTTGAAATAATTTAATATAATATGATGTTTTCTCAAAAGGGCGTTTAATTATAGCTAGATCTGCTTTACTTGATAATCATTTTAAATAAAATTGAGTGAAATAAACAAAAAAACAAAACATAAATGTATTACATCATACAAGAAAAAAAATATCATGTGTTAGAATTGTATCAGTTTCAGAATCAATATTATGCATATGGATTAAGTTACGTAAAGGTAAGATAATTTTTCATTAATTTTAAGTTTAATTACGCATTTGTAAGTAATTTATTATAGCTTTTGTATACATTTTTTGCACCATATTTAAACATATACAATTCAGTTTTAAGCATATTGAAGTAATAAAATTCAATGATAATTCACGTTTAATTTTACTAATCAAAAATTATTAATTTTCTTATACCTAATAACAATTATATTTATTCATCGATATACTACCTTTAAAGTGATACAATTTTTGTTATATTTAAATTATTAATGATAAATATATAATATGTAATAGTATTTTTACTATCTTATGTGTATGTGTACTGTCAAAATAAATCCCAACATTCTCGGTTCATTTGAAAAATCCAAAATAAGCTTTTAATAATAAAAATGTGTGACATGAATTTGATTTCAGTGGTGGTGTTTTCAAAAAAAGTGCTGTCAAGTCAGGCTTATGGTGAAATTAAAAACAAATGGCGGACACTTGATTTACATAAATTCTCTGTTGAATATTAAATATATTTATAAAAAACATTTTCTATATTATACATTCATTTATAATAATTTATATGTAAGTATTATTTTTCAATTAATCAAACGGGTTATTTTATTCTTTGCATTGAAGAAAAAATGACAGAGTAAACAAAACAAAAGTAAGTAAAACAAGTATTATATATTCATATTCAAATTAGTTAACGAGTATAATCATTTTAGATATAAAATTTAGTATACGTAAAATATAATTCAAATTAAATTAATATTGATGAGCTGAAGATCCATTTGAGTTAAAATAAATATCGTATATTATACATAATATAATATTATATAAATTTAAATTATTATTTGAAAATCAAAATGTCTTATGGCAATTAGAAATAAAAGCTACACATTTAAATTTAAATTTATTAATATTATGTATTGTAAATACGATTCAGAACCAGTAATATTTACAAGATTTTGTTAAAAATTAAAACTAAATACTGTTACACTTTATTTTGAAATACATTTGGTGAATCATTTTGTTAATTTTAAATGTGAAAGAAGATATTTTTGAATGCTGTAAATTAAAATAATTGTCCTAGTTAGAATTTTTAGATTCTGAACTGAGCGTTGATATATGCGCTTTATAATAGTGATGATATGCGTATTTTTGTCTAAATATACTTTTGTAGTAGAAATAATGCTTCAATCTCAACTTTGAGAGTGATCTCTAGAAATAAATCGGATTTTAAACTTTTGAGGTTCAAAAGTTGGAAAAGTCCTAGTAAGTGTACTTTTAAAAATAATAGAGATAACAAAAAAATAAAATAAAATAAGTATAAAAAACAAGTAAAATGGATAAATTCGACATTTTATGCACAGTAGTCACTTCTTTCGTTTTTTTTTTTCTAATAATAATGGTCTTTTTAACAAATGATTTTAATTATTCTGGCATGTAGATGTATTTATACATTTATATTCGTTATATTTTAACTAAAATAAACACTCATCTATTTATAAAAAATAAGTTTTTTAAAAACAATAAGTTTCTAAGTTTTGTTTAAATTCATCAAGTAATTTTCATAAGCGTTAGAAATTTTTACGCATAGGTAATCACTTTTTGACAAAATCGATTTTTTTTTTTACTATGCTGTAACTCAAAAACGAATCAATACTTGAAATTTTCACCAAATGTTTATATTAGCGGTATCTATTTATCTATTTTAATTTTCAAAATATTTTGAATTTTTAACTAAATATAAACAATTGAAATTGTTTTTCTAAATTTTTTTCTAGATGATATGCTGATAAAAAAAATTTGGCAATCCGGAAAATCTTTAAAATTTAATATAAAATTTATTATAAATTGTGCTTATCTTAGAAAACAAAAATCAAAAATCGTTGGTCACAATTTTTGTTTATAAGCATTTGAATTTCAAAGGTTTACAAAATATATCAAAATCACGAAAATGTTCAAGTAATTTTGAAGTTAAAAATTCGTAAACATTTTTGTGATTTATACCTAATGTTAAAAAACCCAATACAAGGTTATCCATAAGTTTTCCTTGAGTAACTGAAAAAATAATTTTAGCGTCAATAAAGTAAAAAATGTATGATTGTATGAAATTTAATTTTTTTCGAAATCGCGTAAATTAACAATACGAGTATATGTATTATAATTTAAATATAAGTAATAGTACATATTATCCTACTAATTATCCTAGACTGACAAATCTTCTCCGTTCAGAATCGTTTTTCGTATATAATAATACCTGTCATTTCATTCAAAACACATCCATTATAGACACCTACTCTCCATCTCTACTATACAGCAGAGCGATACCCACTTCATCACCACTTTTTTTTTGAAACATTTAAAATATTTGAAATATTTTTAAAATTATATGTTGGATAACTATTATAGAGAAATAAAAATCACCAGTATTTATATACTATAAGATAAAATTGGTTATAAATTGTTACAAAATAAATATATTAGGTTAAAGTTTAATGTTGAAAAATGTTTTCTAAAATATAAGTCATTAATTATAAAGAGATAAATTATATAAGTTATGATAGACATTCATATCAAATTTTATTTTTTTTACGGATCATAAATTATGATTAATAGTTATAAGATTCTTATATGTTGAAATCATAATTCATATATATTTAAATTGTTACATATAATATGTGTATATTATACATAAAATATATAGTTATTAAATTAAATGTTAGAATAGTAAATAATATCGAAATTTAAAGTTATAATTAATATTTGTGTAATAAAAACGGTGCGCAAGTGGGTATTTCTCTGTAATACATTAGATGACAAGTGGATCACTGTATTAGATATGTTAAATTCGAGTTTATTGAATGGCAGGTACATCACTGATTATAAATACAATTCGATTTATCAAACTATATCACTGAGTATATCATGATATATTTTTGATAATGCTATAAAAGTATTTTTTTATTACTGTTAGGTAGTTAGTATTAAGGCAGTGTAATTTAATTTTTTTTGAAAACATTTCATTTACAATATTTTTTTCTGTCATATTTATTTTTTATTTGTACAATCTGCATAAAATATATTTACAATAAGCACAATAGATGGAGGATATATAATAGTATTTATAATATTATTAATATTTAATTATTTTTATAATATTTTTATATAATTTTATATTATTGTTATTACATTTTGAGTTTATATCACCTGACCGTTAAACAGTGTGAATAGTTTCATGGTAAAATAGCTTAAAATTAATTTATATTTTTAAAATGTATAATATACGTTAAGTTTTAACGTGAAAGTCATTGTGAAAATAGGGAAGGAGATATTTAGGACATTATACGATTTCCGTCGAAATTCTAACTTTAAATTATTATAAAAAATATTATGACTATTTAAATACTCGATATTGTTTATTACTAAATTGAACATTTATGATAAACCTTATATTAAATTTTTAGCCAGCAATTAATTGTTTATCAACAATTAAAGAAAAACCTTAAAAATATATATTAATTTAAGAATATTTATAAAATATAGTTAAAAAAGAATCGAAATATTTTTAATATTGTATTATGCCATAGAGCAGCGTTTCTAAAACTATGGTACGCGTACCCCTCGGGGGTACTCGAAATTTTTTAAGGGGTACAAGTCTGGCCAAAATGGATGTAAGTCTTTACATTTTTTTATGTATATTTTAGTTTAGTAACTAAGAAGGGGTACCCAAAAAAATGTATTAATAAAAAGGGGTACAGTGTTTATAAAAGTTTGAGAATCCCTGCCATAGAGTATACTAATATAAATATTTGGTGAATATTTAAATTATTCTTTTTTGATAAAGAAATAAAATATTTTTTGTGTAAAACTATAGTTTTGCGTAAATATTATCGTTAACTGTATTTTTTTTTTTAACTAATTTTAACTAATTTTAAAGAAAGTACCTACTATTAAATTTTTACTTTTCATATGTATTAGAACCAATTTTTTACTAGAAACTGCTATCAATATTGAAGATTATAGTATTTTTCTATTATAAAAAGTATTTCCAAACAAACATTATTAACCAATAAATTGATCGATACGTTCGGAATTTAAAACGACTTTATCGTCTTATTTTTAGTTTCGTTATTTTCACAGATCAATGGCTAAAATACGAAGTTATTGCAATAAAAAATAAAAATTTTTCAAAAATTAGTGGGTTGTGAGCTACTAAACGAAGAAGTGGTTTAAGAGAGTAGAAAAACGTCGAAAATCATTTATTACCGACCACGCCAGCTATTCGAAAACTAGGTCAGGTATTACATTATCTGCTTGGGTCCAGGGATGAATTAAGATTTAAAAATATTTCGTTTTTTATCCGACCCTCGTCAGAAGCTTAATAGTAGTTAATGAGGCTACGAGATAAAAAACTTTTGAGTTTCTGCTTTCATTAAAAACAGAACTGTCACATATATTAAACATACAACTTTGAGTGTATAATATAGGCTAGTAAATTACAACATATTCAGTCAAATTCGCGTATAACGATGCCGTATATAACGATATTCCGAGTAAAACGATTCCATGCAATGTATCTGGTTGGTATTATATGTTATGTGTAGTACTTTTATTCGTATATAACGATATCGATTATAATAATAATCCGGAATCTGGATATAGCGATGTTATTTTAAAACGAAAATTGGTTTTTATAATCACCTATAGCGATTAATAATATTATATTAAAGTATATTGGATAGTATATTTTATTTTTGTATGTATTAGATTCTGAACGGAGTGATGAATGTATTGATTTTACAATTTTACAATGATGTGTGTTTTTTTTTTTGTTTTTTTTTGTGCTGTCGATAAAATTTGGGGCAGTAAAAATGCTTCGATTTTTGACTTCAGCCCCTTTTTGAAAAGGAAATCGAATCTAGTTGGTACTTTGGAGGGTGAAAAGTTAAATAATTTTACTGGCAAAACCAGTTTTCGTCAAAATCGAATTTTTATTTTGCTATAAATCAAAAACTAATCGATGTAAATACTAAATAATGCTTCAATTTCAAACTTTGGGGGTGGTTTCCAATGGCAAAGTGGATATCCTTGGTGTATAATAGAGGTCAAAAGTATACATTTTCCAACAGTTTTCAAAAAAATCAATTTATTTATATGGTTGTTATTTAAAAACTAATCACTGTAAATACTTGAAAATTTCACCAAATATTTATATTAGTGTTATCTATACACAGTTAAATTTTCAAAGAATTTTGAATTTTTTTGAACTATTTATAGACAATTGAAATTTTCAATTTTTCTAAGTATTTTTTTTAAAAATAACGATAAAAATTTTTTGGCCAGCCAGAAAATCTTGAAAATTTAATACAAGGTTTCTTATAAGTTTTTCTTAAAGTAACAAAAAAAAAATCCGAAATGGTTAATCACAATTTTTTTTATAAGTGCTTAAAGTTCGAATTTATACGAAATATGTCAAAATTGCGAAAATTTGCAAGTAATTTTGTAGTTGAAAAATGGTATAAAATTTTTATTTTATAACTAAGTTTTGAAAATTTAGTACAAGGTTCTCCATAGATTTTTCTTCAAATATCTATAAAAAAAACTCTACCGGATTCAGACAAAAAATTTTTATGAGTGTTTGAAATTTAAATTTTTACAAAACCGCCTTAAATAACGGTTTAGCCTCAAACGATTTTTGATATTTGTTGTTATTCAAACAGAATAAGTCGTAAATACTTGAAAATTTTACCAGTTATTTAGATTGTCATTTTCTTTACGTGATTTGATTTTCAAAACATTTTGACTTTTTTTAAGCTATTTATAGGCATTTGAAATTTGAAATTTTTTTTATTTTTTTTTTATAAATGTTGATTAAAAAAATTTAGCTAGGACAAATTACTTGAAAATTTAATTGAAGGGTCCACATAACTTGTTCTAACTCTCATTCAAAAATTATAAAAATACATAGACACAATTTTTTTTTATTAGCATTTGAAGTTCAAATTTTGACAAAAATTCGTCAAAATCATGAATATTTTTCACTATTTGGTAGTTAAACATTTATAAATATATTACTATCAAATGCTAAGAATTGAAAATTTAATACTTTGCTATCCATAAGTTAAGCTTAAAATGATTATAAAAAACTTTGAGGATTATTCAATTTAAAAAATTTTACTAGTGTTTAAAGTTTTAATTTTAATTTGAAATCAAAAATACATGTGTAAAATAACGTTTTACTAAAAAATAATTTTTGATTTTTGTTATTTTTAAAAAATTACTAAACGTAAGATCTTGAAACTTTTGTTTCAATTGTTTAATTTGTTTCAAAATAGAATGTATGACAATATTTAAATATAATATATCCTAGACTGACAAATCATCTCCGTTCAGAATCGTTTTTCGTATACAATGATACCTACATTGCATTCAAATTTAACCTAGCCTAGTCCGAGGTCCACCCCACCCCCTAATGTACAGCAGAGCGATACTCACTTACCCGCTTTTTTTATATTGATCAGGTGCGTACTTTTATTTCAGTAAACAGTGACAGAAATAATACGCCAGACGTATCAATGGCATTAAATAATATTTCTAATTTTGTTAAAAAATCTTATTTAAATTATAAACAAACTAATATTATAGATTATTTTTCAAACAAATCGTAAACATATACTATATATATATATTATTATATGAACTTTTACTAAAATTTACATAAATACCTTGAATGTTAATATACCTATGTAATCTTAAATAAAATTATACAGTAAAAAATGTGTTAATAAATCAATTTTTCAAAAAAATTCTGAATAAATATCATTACATTTAATGTATATTACATAATGAAAGACAGTATACATTTTGTGGTCTATATATTTTTAAACAATAGCATAAAAACAAATTTTTCGAGTAGGTACCTAATCATTTTTTATGATGATAAATCATATGATTTTATCTAGGATTTTTCGTAGTGAATTTCATTGAACTAAACGGTGACATAAAGCAAGAGAGACGTAATATCTGAGTATCTAAATGTAATAAACTTAGTATACAGTTTATATCATAAACTATTATACAATCAATAAGAAAGAGTTTTATATCATAAATAATAATACTAATAATATTGTTCACACCGATGCAATAATCGTAAAAGCAACTTAATTTGAATATCGTTAAATAAATTTTGGTTTACAATAATAATAGGTACGATGTCCATTAAAATATTATAGACAGTACCCATTTAATATCCAAACATATTTCCTATGAATGTGATATTTGAAATAGTTGAATAATCTAACACCAAAATAGCTTGCTAAACTAAAACTGTTATTAGTTATTTCATGTTTAATAGGTTTTATTTTATTGTTCATGATGTATTCAAATATTCAATGTATCAAATAAATACTACGATGAAATAATTATAAAATTAAGCGGTAATTTTTAAAAATAATATAGTATTGTAATTTGTAGTGTATTAATTATCAATAGGAAGATATTTAGATGGCCAACAAATAAATTAATTATTAATCCTTTTAAATATAATATTTGTTATAATTATTGTATATATTTTTTTAATGATACAAAATATGTACTACATAAATTTATTAGAAATATATGATATTTATGTATATTTATTTGATATGTTAAAACCATAGACCTTATAAGATTTATGTTTTAACTTTCAGTAATCATTGACAAAATAAACAAGCATACATTGAAATAATAAAAATAATATGTTTAATATAGCCTGTATTATATCATTTTTTCTGTTATTGATGAAAATAGGTAATAAATACTTATCCTAAATTGAAAAAAAAAGCGGGTAAGTGAGTATCGCTCTGCTGTACATTAGGGGGTGGGATGGACCTCGGACTAGGGAAGGTTAAATTTGAATGCAATGATAGGTATCATTGTATACGAAAAACGATTCTGAACGGAGATGATTTGTCAGTCTAGAATATATTATAAAAAAATCGAAAATTATTTATTAGTAAAACGTTATTTTACACGTGTATTTTTGATTTCAAATTAAAATTAAAACTTTAAACACTCGTAAAATTTTTTTAATTGAATAATCCTCAAACTTTTTTATAATTGTTCTAAGCTTAACTTATGGACAGCATAGTATGAAATTTTCAATTCTTAGCTTTTGATAGAAAAATATTTATAAATTTTTAACTACCAAATAGTGAAAATATTCATGATTTTGACGAATTTTTGTCAATATTTGAACTTCAAATGCTAATAAAAAAAAATTGTGCCTATGTATTTTTATAATTTTTGAATGAGAGTTAGGACAAGTAATGTGGACCCTTCAATTAAATTTTCAAGTAATTTGTTCCAGCTAAATTTTTTTTATCAACATTTATAAAAAAAAAATAAAAAAAAATTGAAAATTTCAATTGTCTATAAATAGCTCAAAAAAAGTCAAAATGTTTTGAAAATCTAATCACGTAAAGAAAATGGCAATCTAAATAACTGGTAAAATTTTCAAGTGTTTACGACTTATACTGTTTGAATAACAACAAATATCAAAAATCGTTTGAGGCTAAACCGTTATTTAACGCGGTTTTGTAAAAATTTAAATTTCAAACACTCATAAAAAATTTTTGTCTGAATCAGGTAGAGTTTTTTTTACAGATATTTGAAGAAAAATGTATGGAGAATCTTGTACCAAATTTTCAAAACTTAGTTGTAAAAGAAAAAAATTTTACGATTTTTCAACCACAAAATTACTTGCAAATTTTCGCAATTTTGACATATTTCGTACAAATTCGAACTTTAAGCACTTATAAAAAAAAATTGTGACTAACGATTTCGGATTTTTTTTTATCACTTTAAGAACAACTCATAAGAAACCTCGCATTAAATTTTTAAGATTTTCTGGCCGGCCAAAAAATTTTTATCGTTATTTAAAAAAAAAATATTAAAAAAAATTAAAAATTTCAATTGTGTATAAATAGCTAAAAAAAAGTCTAAATTCTTTGAAAATTTAACTGTGTATGGAGAACGCTAATATAAACATTTGGTGAAAATTTCAAGTGTTTACATCGATTAGTTTTTGAGTTATAGCAAAATAAAAAATTCGATTTTGCCGAAAACTGGTTTTGCGTAAAAATTCCCGTTTTTCTGTCATTTTTTTTTTGTTTTTCTCGATTTTTTTGAAAACTGTTGGAAAATGTTTACTTTTCACCTCTATAATGCACCAAGGATATCCACTTTGCCATCGGAAACCACCCCCAAAGTTTGAAATTGAAGCATTATTTCGACTAGTTATGCTGTACACAGACACAAAAACAAAAAAAAAAAAAAAAAACACACATCATTGTAAAATCAATACATTCATCACTCCGTTCAGAATCTAAAAAAACATTTATATAGTTTGACTTCAGATCATTGTTTTGTAATACCTTATTACACACTCAACAATGTCAAGTGCGTTTTAAAATTTTTAAATATAATTAAAAGATGTTGAATTAAACGTCAAATGTAATAGATGTCAGAAAGACATAATTAATTACAGTGAATATTTTCATCATTTTCATCAACATTGTCTTCTATTTGAAGGATACATTGTTAAAATAATTACATTTTAGAATAAATATAAATTTGTATAAAATATGTTTTACGTATAATAAGATATATTTATGAGTTGAACTGTACATGGTAAATTGCATTGTATTCCAATTCTACGAAAAATTAAAATTGAAATATAAACAGTTAACACTGTTAATATTTATTACTTATTTAATATAGAAGATATTAATAATAATTATGTCATTTAAATTGAATTTTTATTTATAAATTGTGTTACCTACTAAAAACAAACGTTGAACTTAAAAAATAAAATTCCAATCCAATAATGTATAATACGATAAAATTGATTTGTAACGGATTAATGCAACATGAGACGAAAATTATAAACATCTTATACTGAACTATAGAAAAGGTTTCAGAGTTTTTAGTAAATTTATATTTATTAAGGTTCACAATTGTACAAAAGTACACAACTATATGAATCCAATATGTTATGTCATAATAATATCGGTTAGTAGCAATATTTAGGTACGTCCTACACTCCTACAGTTTTGACGTTGTTGGTTTTCATGTTTTTATTTTTTAGATCTAAAATTGTTTCTAATAATATATGGGTACCTATTTTATGTTATAATAATAGTAACGTGCATTTGACTCACCGTTATTGTTCGATGCGTTTTCCCTTACCTGAAACAAAATAATATGATTATTATAATATTACATAACTGTTATATTTTATTAGACTCAATTGAACAATGAGTTTATTGGCTGAGGGTCAATCTGATATTCGTAAGACGATTGTTTGTTACTTATAGCCGCTGAAAATTTGGAATGAAAACAAAGTATTTGTTATTTCGACAAATGCACAAATAACGTACAATTAAAATAGGTACACTTAAGAATAGTACGAGTTGATACAGTGTCATCACTCATTATTATGACAAACGTATATGAATAATTATAATTATTATCGTGCAATTTGAAAAACATATTCATAACCCAATGTTTTTTCCAACAACCTCATAATGAGAGAGAATAATTATTGTTAAAGATCTTTGAAATACATAATATATTATATCTCGTACCCCCTTAGAAATTTATATATGACATTTTGAACACGAAACGAACTTATTTATTATTAAAAAAGGAAATATGTTATAATATTCAATGTTGTAATATATATATATATATATATAATTATTATATATATATATCGTTATAACATTTTCAATTGCGAGTAAAATATGTTCAAAAATTAATTCACGAATAATATTGTAATAATATTATTTACATATAAAATATTTTTATTTCATTATATATAAGATAACCTATACCTAAGAACCTATATAAGATGGCAGTGAAAAAAAATACAAGAACATTTAAATTTAATATTATACCTATTCATAATATGACTAACAAGTATATTCTATAATATGTTACGGAATAAACTTTAGTTCACCATTGAACTATAAATGAGTTGTTGCTCAATAAAAAGGTTTTTTTCAAGACCAACAATATCTATTGGATAAGACAAACAAGACTGACAGATAAAAACCACACCTGGTAAATACAAAGAGCAGAACAACAATGTGATTTTTATCTGTCAGAATGAACTACGCGGACCAATCAATAGCGGACTAGATGGCCGAAGACTGTATAAATACAGGACATTTTCGACCATCTAGTCAGTCTTTTCAAAACCTTCAAACTGTCAACTTCAATCAAGAATCCAGACAGAAGAAGACCCGGACCACCATAGAAACGGCTGACCGACAACGACGAAACGCCGATCTACGACTTCAAGCGTCGTTCAACAGCGGCCGACTACGGACGAAACTGCCGCTCCACGGCAGTAACCTGCATCGCCGGCTGACCGACAACGACGAAATACCGCTCAACGGTATCAGGCATCATCAGCGGCCGACTACGGACGAAACTGCCGCTCCACGGCAGTAACCTGCATCGTCGGCTGACCGACAACGACGAAATACCGCTCAACGGTATCAGGCATCATCAGCGGCCGACTACGGACGAAACTGCCGTTCCACGGTAGTAACTGGCATCATCGGCTGACCGACAACGACGAAACGCCGCCCTACGGATACCAGCATCGTCCGGAGACGAATAATCAGCGCCGACTATCCACGCGATTATCGCTCCACGGTAGAAGACCCGTGCCGCCGTGCAATCCGGCGACGCTTCAACAAAACGGCCCTTTTCAGGGCCAACACACTACCCACCCAGGCGCTTAATTAAGCTGTCCTATCCGATCCAGGATCGTCGTCGGAGTACCGCTTATATAAGCTTGTACCGACGTCGGCCGGATCCCACACCTTATAAAGTTGTAAAATAACTTATTCCCTTATGTTATAGTTAGAGCCCGGTAATTGCCCGGCTAAAATCCAAGCGCCCCCGATTGTGTCGACCCACTTATACAAGTCTGGTCGGCACAAATCGACGCTTTACTCAGCCCATTAATTTGTTAAATATAATTATTATTTTACATAGAAATAGAAATACGCTAATACTCAAACAAAGAAGTGTATTTATTTACGAAACGGATCGTCCATCCGGACGAACCGTATCAACTGGCGCCCAACCCGTGACTCGACACGACCAATTAGAAGATCACATACGTCAACTAACACGGCTGAAAATCAGTAAACGAAGTTTACTAGTCGGTACGGCAGAAGTATATACCCAAACGGCTATTCATTGTAAACAAATTGCCTAGCTAGCACGGCTGAAAGATATAACCAGCAAATAAGTTTACTAGTCGGTACGGCAGAAGTATATACCCGAACGGCTATTCATTGTAAACAAATTGCCTAGCTAGCACGGCTGAAAGATAGAATCAGCAAACAAATTTACTAGTCGGTACGGCAGAAAGTTAATACACACTTTTAATTAACAATACGACAACATGACTAGACGGAACCAGGCAACACTTGGGGAGGATCCGACCGAAAAAACACGACAGTTAGAGGAAAAGATAACAGCATTAGAAAATACCACACAACAGTTACAGAAGAAAATAGAGACGATGGAAAATCAATATGAAATGTTAAGACAACTCATTAACGATACAGATACTAAATTATTAGTGGCGACAGCACGGCAAGAAAAAGATGTCCAAACACTACAGACCAGCGTTACTTCATTACAGAATATAAAAAACAATGGTAATATTATTAACACTATCACCAAATCAGCGGTGGATATTGTAGCCCCGACATTCAGTGGAGAGAGCAATGAAGAACACCCAAAACAATTCCTTAAAGATATACATAACTACCTGGAACACAAACAAATTACCGCCAGCAGAGAAAAAATGATAGTCATTGAAAATAACCTTCGTGGAAAAGCATCAAAATGGTACACAATGATCAAAGATGCAGCATTAGACGAAGAAACATTCAGGGAACTGTTCCTCAAACATTTTTTCTCCGAAAATCATCAATGGGAGATTTTTATCAAATGCACAGAAGCGGGAAAAAAGCCTATTAAAAAAGATTTTCAAGAACATTTTCACCATTGGATGGCGGAGTTAAAACACTTAGACTCGCCTAAAATGAATGAAGAACAAGCAATTAACCTGATTACAAAACATTTTCCGATAGCTATCCAAGCATACATACAGACGACAAAAGAAAAGAAATTTTTACCTATATGGGAAAAATTAGGTGAATTAGAAAATAATAAAAATCACGAAGAGGAACCAATCAAACAAAATAATCAAACACAACAATTTGCAAGTCGATATAATATGCAGCAACAACCACGAAACTTCAACTATCGGCAGGGGCAAAATAATGCAATACAACAGACACGACAGCCGATCGGGAATAATCAAACACCATACCAACCAAACACGCGACAATCAGCGGGAGAAAAAACGCAACAGAACCAATACGTCCCGAAAGCAGTAAAACAAATGATAATATACAACGATAATGATAATGAAACATACGAGGAAAACGATATAGAAACTGAAAACAGCGATGAGTCAAAAAACCAAAAATGGGGGACGATGGACCGGGATCAGCCACTGTCATAAACACCCCTGACCAAATACAAACCACAAAAAAATTAGCAATATTAAAAGCATCGGACCTACTACAAGACGACGAATATGACGAAGAAATAAAAAAGACAATATCAAAAGGATGCCCATACGTTAAAATCAAAATCAAGGACACAACATACGAAATGTTAATAGACTCCGGGGCAGAAATAAGTGCAATTTCGGAGCACTATCAACAATTAATAACTAACGAAAACCCTAAAACACCGATAATACCGGTGAACGGACTACACATATACAATGCAATAGGGGACAAAATGACAAAGATAACGACCCAAATATTACTACCAATCCAAATTGGAGAAAATATATTGCAATCACCATTTATGGTAATAAAGAATCTTAACGAAAACGGAATATTAGGAAACGATTTCCTGGAAAACCACGAAGCATCAATCAATTTCGGGAGAAGAACATTGGTATTGAAAATTAATAACAAAATACACGAAATACAACTAATGGATAAAATACAGGAAAATCCAGTACACCTAAGGGCAATATCAACGAAAACTGTCACAGAAGTTCATAAGGAAAATAGAATAAAAAACTTACCAGGTCATTTACAACATAGGTTAGACAAACTAATTCACGACTTCCCAGAAGTATTTAGTGAAAAACCAGGCAAAATAAAAAATTATTGGTGCACAATTCGCATAAAGGACAGCAGACCAATTAATCAAAGACCATACCCGATACCTATAGCAAAGAAAGAGGCGGTAAAGAAAGAGATAAAACGAATGATGGATCTTGATATCATCGAAATATCCAGATCACCATATTGTCTACCCATAGTACCAGTTTTTAAAAAAAACGGGGAAGTCAGACTATGTTTAGACGCTAGAAAATTGAATGAAATCATTATTCCTGATCGGGAATGTCCGATGACAATCGAAACAATATTTTCGAAATTTGAAGAGATCAAATGCATTAGCACACTGGACTTAAGATCAGGTTATTGGCAAGTACCATTAGAGAAAAACAGCAGAGAACTATGTTCATTCTTGGTCGATGGGAGAAACTATTCATTTAAACGAATGCCTTTCGGATTAAACATAAGTGGAGCAGAGTTCCAAAAAAGCATGGACAAAGTGCTGGGACCACTGTTGCATACATTCGTAACGATATACGTAGATGATATTTTGATCACGTCAATAGATGAGGAGAGCCATTACGAACATATCAGGACAGTATTATTAAGGTTTAAACAATTCAACATCACTGTAAATATTGACAAATGCAGATTTTTTTTGAAGGAGGTACCATTTTTAGGTCATATTATCTCCACGGAGGGATTAAAAATGGACCCCGAAAAAATTAGCACAATCCAAGCATTCAAAACACCATCAAGAATCAAGGAGGTACAAAGTTATTTGGGGTTCTTAAACTTCTACAGAAAATACGTCAAAGACTTTGCGGATATCATCCAACCACTTATAGAACTCACAAAAACTACGAAAAAATGGACGTGGGAAAAAAGGCACCAAGAGGCATTCGACAGATCAAAGAAAGCTTTTTTAGATAAAGTCATAATCTCATTTCCAAAATTACAACACCCAATGTACATCAACACAGATGCATCCGAAGTAGCAATTGGGGGAGAACTATTTCAAATCTTAGATAACAACGAACGAGCCACACTAGGATATGCTAGTAGAACTCTTAAATCACCAGAAAGACGATACACGACAACAGAAATTGAAGCATTGGCATTGGTATATTGCTGTAATAAATTTAGGCAATATATATTAGGAAATAAAACATTTATTTTAACGGATCATCATGCATTAACATTTTTAAAACAATGCAGATTAACAAGCGGCCGATTAACCCGTTGGACGTTGGCGTTACAAGAATACGAGTTAGAGATCATATATATTCCAGGCAAAGACAATATAATAGCTGATACATTGACAAGATATCCGAGAACGACCGATAATAGAAAAGAAAAAAAGCTATACCTGAACAAAATAATATTTGATAGATACAGCAAGGAATTGCGAAACGACATCAATAATCTAAAACAATTACAGGAGCGTGACAAAAGAATAAGCAAATTAAAAACAAAACAGTCAGAACATGTTACGACTAAGGACGGTATAATATTTGTAAAAGACAAAGAAGATTGGCAAATCGCAATACCAGAACAAATGGCAAGGAGGCTCACACTAGAAACACACACGATATTCGGACACCCAGGAAGATATAAGACATACTACTTAATTAGAGAAATAGGAACATTCAGAAATATGCACAAAATTGTCATGGACACCATCAGAAGTTGCGATGATTGTCAGAAAAACAAACCAATTAACTATGACCCGAGTGGACCAATCAAAATACATAAATCAACCAGAATCCTAGAAAAGGTATCAATCGATTTAATGGGCCCGCTACCTACTGGTAGAGGAGGAGTACACTTCATTTTAGCAGTATTAGACACATTTTCTAGATACATAAAATTGTATGCATTAAAGAAAGCAACGTCAAAAGCCATAATAAATCGATTAGAAAAGGACTATATACCTACGATTGGGTGTCCGGAGGCAATCCAATCCGATAATGGCACTCAGTTCACAGCAAAATTGTGGAAGGAAACACTAAAAAAGTGGAATATAAAAGCAATATATTCAACAAAATACCACCCACAATCGAATGCAGTAGAGAGGTACAACAGGGAGATAGGACGATTATTACGCACGTACTGTCATGACCAACATAGAAAATGGCCAATATACCTCGAACAAATAGAAAAGTGGATGAACAGAGTAAGGTCGGAGGTAATAGAAATGACACCGGAACAATTGATGACGGGAAATAGGTCAAAACACGAAATTGAGAACTTGATCACATTTCCAGAGAATCATACAAAAAAGAAACGCCAAGAATTAGTAAATTGGGCGGTTGAAAGAGTTTTAAACAAAGCAGAAAGAAAAGAAGCCAAAACAAAACAAAAAAAACACATCACATTTAAACAAGGGCAAATGGTATTAATTAAAAACCATCATTTATCAAACACAGAGAATAACGAAATAAAAAAATTATTCAACATTTTTGAAGGACCGTACACTATTACCAAAGTCATCAGTGAAAATACATTAGCAATTAGACACCATACTTCAAAAAAGGAACTTCTGATTAACGTGGCAGAAGTACGTCCGTACTACCGTATGGACGAACAAAACTAGAAAAAAAAAAAAAAAAACAAATAATAAGACCCAATCACGTCACTAGAACGACGAACCAATCATCGAACAGAAAATGGGTCAGAAAAACTATATAAGACAAGATTTTTAAATAAAATTAAACAGTCACAATGGCACTCGTGTCGGAAGCTAGACGGAAAGAACGAGAGCTGGCAGCAAAAACAAGGAGAAAACCTGTAGAAAAAGAAAACGTGTTGGGATTAATATCAATCCAAGCAACTAAAGTACAGGCAGAACCGTATCAACTGGCAGTACAGAACACACCAGAAGAAGCACGAATAAGTAATAAAGACAAACACTTATACATCACTCAATGGGTCATGGACGTAAATGCCGCAAGAAACAAACGAAATACAGATTGGAACCAACCGGTAGATTGGAGAATGGTAACAGCCAAAACTTTACACCAATATATCCCATTTGAAAAACAGAACATCAATATGGCACAAGCAGTGGATTATGTAAGAGATCAACTGGCACAGTACGAGCGTCCAATGAAAAAACACAAAACAGAAAATGAACCAACACTAATATGGCACATGAGCAATAATCAACTACGAACAGCTATTTACAAAGCAGCTCAAACACGCATGTGTTTATTCCGAACGCCTGAAAATTTGTGCTAGATGGTTCCCACCCTGGCACAAATCTGGGGGGGGTTCTGTTACGGAATAAACTTTAGTTCACCATTGAACTATAAATGAGTTGTTGCTCAATAAAAAGGTTTTTTTCAAGACCAACAATATCTATTGGATAAGACAAACAAGACTGACAGATAAAAACCACACCTGGTAAATACAAAGAGCAGAACAACAATGTGATTTTTATCTGTCAGAATGAACTACGCGGACCAATCAATAGCGGACTAGATGGCCGAAGACTGTATAAATACAGGACATTTTCGACCATCTAGTCAGTCTTTTCAAAACCTTCAAACTGTCAACTTCAATCAAGAATCCAGACAGAAGAAGACCCGGACCACCATAGAAACGGCTGACCTACAACGACGAAACGCCGATCTACGACTTCAAGCGTCGTTCAACAGCGGCCGACTACGGACGAAACTGCCGCTCCACGGCAGTAACCTGCATCGCCGGCTGACCGACAACGACGAAATACCGCTCAACGGTATCAGGCATCATCAGCGGCCGACTACGGACGAAACTGCCGCTCCACGGCAGTAACCTGCATCGTCGGCTGACCGACAACGACGAAATACCGCTCAACGGTATCAGGCATCATCAGCGGCCGACTACGGACGAAACTGCCGTTCCACGGTAGTAACTGGCATCATCGGCTGACCGACAACGACGAAACGCCGCCCTACGGATACCAGCATCGTCCGGAGACGAATAATCAGCGCCGACTATCCACGCGATTATCGCTCCACGGTAGAAGACCCGTGCCGCCGTGCAATCCGGCGACGCTTCAACAAAACGGCCCTTTTCAGGGCCAACACACTACCCACCCAGGCGCTTAATTAAGCTGTCCTATCCGATCCAGGATCGTCGTCGGAGTACCGCTTATATAAGCTTGTACCGACGTCGGCCGGATCCCACACCTTATAAAGTTGTAAAATAACTTATTCCCTTATGTTATAGTTAGAGCCCGGTAATTGCCCGGCTAAAATCCAAGCGCCCCCGATTGTGTCGACCCACTTATACAAGTCTGGTCGGCACAAATCGACGCTTTACTCAGCCCATTAATTTGTTAAATATAATTATTATTTTACATAGAAATAGAAATACGCTAATACTCAAACAAAGAAGTGTATTTATTTACGAAACGGATCGTCCATCCGGACGAACCGTATCAAATATACAATTTATTTTATATTTATAAAAGTTTGTTCACTTGTTATAAATTCATAAATATAATGCATTGAAAAATTACTATAAAATAAGTGCATATTATTATACATTACGTGAACTATACCTAATACATTTTATATCATTCGTTTTTTTTTATTTCTGTAAGAAATGGCTGCAAATATATCAAGCAAATATTATTTTTTCAGCATATATATACAACACGTTGATGGAATATAACACTTTTAAGGTGTAGTTGGTTGTGAATTTATTATTTACCTGTCTTACGTATTTTCACAAATTCGCCACACGTGGAAAATATTACCATTAAAGCACATTATATTATGTATAATGAAATATGTTGTGATTTTACTTCTTTTAGATTCAGAACGAAGTGA
This sequence comes from Schizaphis graminum, assembly GCA_020882235.1. Classification (NCBI taxonomy): domain Eukaryota; kingdom Metazoa; phylum Arthropoda; class Insecta; order Hemiptera; family Aphididae; genus Schizaphis; species Schizaphis graminum. Next base: position 116,856,532 of record CM037032.1, on the reverse strand, counting down.
TGAATGTATTGCTTTTACTATGATGTGTGTTTTTTTTTTTTTTTTTTTTTTTTTTTTTTTTTTGTGTCTGACGACAACATTTGGAGCAGTAATAATGCTCCGATTTTTGACTTCAGCCCCTCTTTGAATAGGGAATTGAATCTAGTTGGTACTTTAGGGGGGTCAAAATTAAAATTTTCTAATAGTTTTCAAAAAAATCGAGAAAAACAAAAAAAAAATGACAGAAAAATGGAAATTTTACGGAAAAACCACTTTTCGACAAAATCGATTTTTTGATTTTGCTGTAACTCAAAAACGAATTATTGTAAATACTTGAAATTTTCACCAAATGTTTATATTATGGTTATCTCTTTACAGTTAAATTTTCAAAATATTTTGACCATTTTTAAGCTACTAATAGACAATTGAAATTTTCGACTTTTCTAAGTTTTTTTTTCTTCAAATGCCGATAAAAATTTTTTGGGTGGCCAGAAAATCTTGAAAATTTAATACAAGGTTTCTTATAAGTTGTTCTTAAAGTGATAAAAAAAAATCCGAAATCGTTAGTCACAATTTTTTTTTATAAGTGTTTAAAGTTCAAATTTATACGAAATATGTCAAAATTTAAATTAAATTTCATACGCTCATAATGCGAATGTTGGCCATAGTAACCATAGTAACATAATATAAAAACTATACTATTTGTTTCAAAATAGAATATTTGACAATATTTAAATATAATATATCCTAAACTGACAAATCATCTTCGTTCAGAATCGTTTTTCGTATACAATGATACCTATCATTGCATTCAAATTTAACCTACCATAGTCTGAGGTCCACCCCACCCCCTAATATACAGCAGAGCGATACCCACTTACCCGCTTTAATTAATTTTTTTTTTTTTTTAATCTCCTTATATAGGACTTATATAGGGCAGTAATGATATTCTACTGCGAGAAGAAGTGTAGGTATGTCATATACACCGACATCAATTTCAAACTAGATATATATATATATATATATATATATATATATATATATATATATATATATATATATATATATAAAAACAAATTCCATAAGCTGGATTATTAATTTAGCTGTGTACGAAATATTTTAATCTCGAATTCCATAATTATTTTTATCACAATGCGGTTTAATAATGTTCATGAATCTTTATAGTAATTACCATAATGGGTTGGCATATCACTATTTTGCTCATTTTCAACTACCTATATGTTATAGTTATATTAATGCGCAACGGTGAACGAATTGTTATAATATTTTGATATACCAAAGAAAAGACCAGTAGTCACGTTGAATAATATAATTATTATACCATTATCCTAAATGTTGAAGATTAAATATTATAATATCACAACAATACCGATTCATGAATTCTATACCTACTATCAAAAATATTATTAATACTCGATAAATAAAAAAAACTTTTTTAAAATTCATAGTACAACGAGGGGAGGTTTATGGGTTGTATAGGATTTAATATCATATAATGTTTATAGTTATTTAAATATTGAAGTATACATCTCAAAAATGAGATTCATAAAGTGAACGGTTTATATTTGAAGCTTGTGGTAATCACACGAGAGTTGCGGTAGGTAGGTACATTAGGGATGTATTTAAGTACCTGTATTATTGATTATCTAGCGGGGAACCATTATTGTATGTAAAGTTGAATGATTCATGTATCAATATATTATACGAAGGTAGGTACATTTTCATTAAATAATAATAATTATTATTTATGATCACATAATACTTATTTTCCTATATTTTTATAATCGTATGATCAAGTCATAAATTATGATAATGTTGATGATTCCAGATTTAAAAAATTGGGTTTTTCCACGAAAAATACAAAAGTTATAGGTACCTACATAACAATAAAACATGAAGACGTTTTTACAAATTGTAGCTAGCTGTGTTAAACTAATTTTTTTTCTATAAATTAAAATTATTCAAATTGTATATGTATATGGGCATAAATAAATTTAACGGAATTATTATTTGCTTAGTAATTAAATTATAAATTCAACGAGACAGACATTTCAGACATACCGGACATAATTATAACAATAAATTAATACCTATAGTTTTAGTACCTACTAAATTGCAGTAGGTACACAAATATGATTATACCTAACGTTATACACGGGTGTCTAATGCTGCACAGTCAATAATTATGTAATAATTCAAATTAATCAATAAAAATTGATAATTACGATAACAATGTTGCGATATAATATTGTATGCAATTTAAATGTTTATTATAAATTTAATTCAACAAAAATACTGTAGACCGATTGATCACATTCGTACTGTATGACCATTGCAGTATGTAGGTATATAATGCATTAGTGGAAAATTACTAGGAGGGAGTGAAGGGGTTATAGTGAACACATATAATATAGATTGTAAAAATATATTTAATTTGTACACGCACTATTCTGTTTTAAATAAATAATCAAATACATTTGTATAAATTTCAGGTACAAATTTTTTAAATTATTTCAACAAATCATATTTTGTATTCCTATAACCCGATTCTCTGTTTGCTCATCAATATTTGTTGATACTATAGATAATTGTGTAAAATTTGTATTGTGTATACCTACTTCCTATAAATCTATGTAGCGTACATGATAAAATATAGTATGATAATAATATTATGATTATATAAACATACTTCCGACGGAACCTGAAAAAAATGCTGTAGATTCTAAACAATTAAATAATCTAAAAAAAAAATGGTCTGTAAATTAATATTTATTTAGATGTTTTCAATCTGTAATTAGTCAATAAAAAGTTATAAATGTAGGTAGTTATTAATTTTATTATAATAGAGTATGATGATAGTAATTTTAGGTAATACCACACAAGACAGTTTTGTTTTAGCTTTAATATTTTATCGTGTGTGATGTTTTTTTATGTCTCAATACTAAACAATGATTCCGTCACCTTGGGAGATCACTAGAATAGGGTTACTTTCAGATGCTAGTGGATTGAGGTCGGTAGCAAGTTTGAAGTACAGGTGGTCCATAGTATATTGCCGCTGCATTAGGGATGAGAAATAGATATTTAGATTGTATACCTCTACCTATAGGGTACTATTAAAACAAAAAAAGAGAGATTTGGTGATATTCTTAAGGATTTTATTTATTGATATATATGCAATAATATTACTCTATCATTTTATTTTTTATCAGATTGTTTTTACCATCACTAATAACGGCTGGTTTATAATCACAAAAACCAACATTCCTCAAATGATTAGTATCTTCCATCGACGAAAGAAGCAAATATATCTACACCAAGTATCAAACATTATTATTTTGCCATATAATAAATCACCATCTTTCGCTCTGTTGAGTACTCAGTCGCGTGTATGTACACTCCATCGAGTGCGTGTACACCTATATAATTAGCGAATAGTCTGGTCCTACTTGCGATAAATGGTCTTACCATTGATTTTAGTCAGGACCTCTTGTGTATTTAATTTATATTTTTAAATACATTACAAATTTCTGTTGTTTATTTATTCCTTTCACACCTAGGATCAATAAGTATTAAGTATTTAGGATAAGGATAACATATTAACATGTATGATTTATATTTTGTTTTTGATTTTAAACTTTAGTATACTGTGTACTTGCTCAGTTCCGAAACATTTGACCTCAAGAGCTCTTCAGATATTCGGTTATAGAGTTAAATGAAACATTTTGCTCGTTATTATTATTCTATGACAACAGTAGATTTTCATAACTTTTACGTTGTTATAATAAATGTTTGGATCTTTTTTTATTGTTCAATGATTTTGCTGAGCTCTAATCATGTTTTGTATAGGCCAATAATGGTTTAAAAAGGAGTTTATACATACCTAAGTACTTTATTGTTTTATTTGACGTGTCAGAAGGTAAAGTAGGTATGCAGTCGCCTTCTCCTACCAGCAGTCAGTGGCGGCGCGAGAGGGTTTTTGTGAGACAATTGTCTCACAGCTAAAAGGGGTGGTGGGTGGGTAGGTACCTATAGTGGGTAGTCAGTACTGAAAAAAAATCGAGTACTTTTTATGACACAACGTAATAAATAAATAAATATAACGACTCTGTGCAGATTAAATAGGTGGGTCGTGAGTTCTGCAGCTAACATTTTCTTGCCTCACTGTCGAAAATGTTCGCGCCGCCACTGCCAGCAGTTATATTTTGGTGTTTATGTGTATTGCCCGGATGAGACAAAGATAAAATGTTATATCTAAGTAAATAATACTTTATTACATTGAGAGTGGTTAGTGGTAAAAGTATAAGGCAAAGTGGATATTTTCTGAGTTTTAAAGTGGAACTGAAATATACGAATATCGACTTATTTTCGTTAACCTTAATTCCCCATTTGCTGTACCAGAGATAAAAATATATCTAAATTCGTTTACATATTATATTATACAGCTATTTTGTGATCCGAGTGTATGGTGAGGATTTTGTCATCAGAAAAGTCTCCAACGATAGTGTTAAGGAGATATGGCTGATCTGTAACGGATAGGTTTAATAGTTAATACCATGGAAGCTGTTATTGCTTCTCGAGAATCTCCGCTTCAATTTCAATAATGGGAAAATGAATGTGCGTTACTATCTAAATATAATTTTATTAAAAGAAATAATTGTTTTATCTTTGATAATAGATCTAGATGACGGTCGTGATCAAATACCTGCGCTTCACCGAAGAGAATACATAATATAGAGAATATTTTTTTCTTAGAAGAAAATTTGATAATAATTATACCTAATAATATGTTGTACTTTGTACTGTATAGAATGTTTACTCTACAAACTAAATTTGGGATTGTGTAAGATTCCTTTAATTGGTTAGATATTTTTGCACAATTAATACAAACATGCAACATGCATCATTTTTAAACACAAAACATCTAATTGGGGTTATACCCGTTTCATTTAAAAAACCAAAGTAGTTATATTCGATATATTTAATAATTTTGTATTATTGATAAAATATATGATTCAGATGATAATATTATTTTATATTCGCGGGCTGGCATTGCGTAGGTACAGTCGATTTTAGTACATCGGCGTGGGTTTCGAACGGTAACCCGTGTTGATTTTGACCCTAAACGCCTTAACGAATATTATGCTTGTTATAGATATATTACTCGGAGTAAACTGCCAACTACCCGGGAGCGATTACTAAATGAACTACTACCGATGTTTATGGGTTTTAAATAGTACGATAACGGAATCATTTTATTTATGGTAATATACCAGCAATAAATACATTTTTGTATAAAATTATATTTATATAGTCTGATGAATAAAAATAATAAAATCTTTTTACAAATTAAAAAATGATTAATTTATTAATATATCGATTATCATATTATGCAATGCGGAACATGTATTTAACATACTGCTACATTAGCCTATTATAATTATCTAACATTTGATATACCAGGTATTATTCCATTACAAGAAATTTATTATAACTACGTTATAATAAAAATTTTGCGATAAATTACGAATTACAGTAAAATAAAATTATCACTTGCGAGTGTGCAGGGTAATTTTAATTTATCAAGTATTTTATTCTAGTTTATAGTATAATCGTATTTACTATTTAGAATTATATAGTAGTTTAAAGAAACAAAAGTGTACTACTTTCACGATATTAGATGTTGTTTTGTGGACTGTTAAGTCATAGTAAAGAAAAATTGTATTATTAGTTTACACTACCTATATAATATTATATGCAATAGTAATCTTTATTCGTACTTACTAACCTTTTGAAGTACCTAAAACCCTACTAGTTTCGTACTTTAAATAATGAATAAATAATAACGTTATACGTACATAATGAGTTGACGTTTATAAATTAAAAATTAAAAATTTTCCTATAAAAAAAAAAAATCGATAGAAAAATAGAATTGACCTTATTAAGTGAAAAAATATTTGATTTTCAGAAAATAAATAAATAAAATAACTATTTTAGATACTTAATAAAATAAATAAATATTTAAAATTGTATAAACTACATTCCACGAGTATTAAATTTGATTGTATATCATGGTACGAATAAATAATAAGTCTTGATTTATTTTAATTATAATGATTCACCGTAATTTCTTCTTAATTACTCTTAATGCTTCTAAAATTTTTATAATTTAATTAGACAGTTTTAATGGTGATGAGACTGTATTTTCAAGACTTTGTATATGATTTTATATGAGTGGTTTGAGAACTTAATTCTAAATCTATAACGGACGCATAAATATATCAATTAGATAACATGATAATGAAAAGTGATGGGTAAGTATTAATTAATATTTATTGTTTTCAACTATAGTTAAAACACTATTCAGTATGATTTACTGGAACTGTTATGGGTAATTGGATTTAGTTTTTGTACGTCCATTGTAAATTAACTGGATACAAGTTCTGACAAAAGCACAAAGTGTAACATTAATAAATATGCAATATAGACAGGTACACTTCAAAAGTTATGCGCAATGTAATTAAAAAACCTATAGTAAATGTAAAAAATTGTCTTGTAACATGTATTTTTTTTATTCTATCTAGAACTTTATTACTCATGGTTATAATAAAAACATAAATGAAATACGTAGTTTACTGCTTCCTATATCTTTTTTGTTGTTGGTTCGGAACTAAAATATGAGGATGAATTCACTATACATACCGTGTTTACAATAATGCATATAATTTGTTTTCACGTTTATTAATATAATAGTTTAATACCACATATCAGTACGACTTATAGGCAAAAAATAAACTTTAGCGGCATATTGAGTGACATAGTCTGTTTGCTATATGGAATGTTTAGTTGTTTGTTTTACATTTCATTTTATAATACCGTTTTCCAAAACTTAAAAAACTAGTCATACCGCTTGTTTCCTCGGAAACTTTCTATGAGTCTATTTTTTTTTTAAAAAGTTCGCTTATATAATAGGTTGTAAATCGAGAAGAATAAGCAAACCCATTTATTTCCTTTCTATTTATGCAGTAAAATATATAAATTTTATTTAAAATATTGCAGATTCAAATATGTTTTTATATCGATTTTCTAATATTTTTTAACGATATGTGTATAATACTATTATGCAAAATGAATACAGAAATAAATAGCTGATGTAATAATATTTTATTATTATACTATTTGAAATTTATAGATATTAAAATATAATAATTTAGAGATACTTAGATGTATATTATTTTTTATTTTAAATAAAGAATGTGTTTGCAAAATATCATTTTAAAATCATAAATTATTTTTGTCTCATCAATATTGTATTTATTTATTATAGAATTTAAGACATTTAAATATATATTTGTTTTAAATGATAGCTATTACTTATTATAACATTATACCACAGTGTAGTTCAATGGTATTTAGTTTTTTGGCTGTAATAAATTGTAATGTCTTATAATAATATAATCGATCAATTGGAGTTACCCACTGACGTTAAAAGTTTGTACAAAGTAAATTAAATTAATTTAAACAAACGGATAATTCTTTAAGCAATTATAGATAATTTTTTTATTATAATTAAGTAATTTAATTATATTTATTTCGTCAGAAATCACTATGAAAAACTAATAATATTTTAGACAAATTATTAAAAGTATGACTAATTATTGATTGTTAAACATACTTGAAAAATGTAAATAAATTTATTATGAATTGCAACTCTATTTATTTCTGCTTTCTATGATATATGTTTAAAGGTTTAAACAGTTTTAATGTTTGAATAAAAATTTTTATGGTAAAATTATTTTTGGGTTGGATACGATATGGTAATAAACTCAAACTTTGAATGACACCTTTTATTTCTTTAAAACTAACTTTACAGGCAATTGGACATTGATTTGAATAAGGTCAGCGTAAGGTTAACTTGTTATTGAGTTTATTTTAAGACGCGACTGGCTTAAAAAAAATGTTAGCTGCATTTCTGCAAATACTTTTAGCTCTTGTAGATTTCAGTGTTCTGTATAATATCGATAATATTGTATTAAATTATTTTAGAAATATATTACGTTGAATGTAGCTTAAAACTATTTTTGATAGAATCGAGGAAAATATTAAAAATCCATTATGTCTAATAGCGTTAGAAGAATTAATAACACAATTTTCATAAAGATCATTAATAATGATTAATAATGCGATTGGAAAATGAATATTTGATATGAAATTGTATTCACATTACGTATGTGAGTTTTGAACCATTTTTAAATTACAATATTTATGGCTATAAGCACAGAAATATTTCTTGTACCTAAGCGATATTTTATACACTGCAAGCCGAAAAATATTTTCTTTAACAGAAAGTACTTAAGCAAGGAATTGAATACAAAATTTAGCGGTTACTAAATAATATATAATATGTGTGTATAGGTAATATATAAAATAATAGTATTTAGCTTGAGCATTATATTAAATGCCTGACAAAAGATAGATAAGTAATATATTATTGACTACCTAATCACGAATGAGCCTTTTTATGATTAAGAAAAATTTTTTTATATTATCCGTGAAAATGTGACAATAAAATATAATTCTATTAAGATTCATAAATTATATCTGACCAAGAGTGATTACTCTTAAGATCATTGTAAACTATTTAATAAAAATGTTATGCATAAATAATGAAGGTACTGTATGTGCATTATTAAACTAAAATAAAGGACATACTATTAGGTTGAAAACAAATAACAAATACAGTTAGAAAAATAACTTATTATCTAAAAACCAATACTGATTTCGATCAGGCCTAAGCATTGAAAATGCCTTGTATAATGCCACTCGATTTTTATATGAATCTCTGGATAAAGGTTTAAAAACAATTGCTGTTTTCATTGACTTAGCAAAAGCCTTCGATACTATCCAACATGATATCCTATTAAAAATTCTACCAAATTTTGGAATAAATAATAAAAGTCTGGTTTAAGAGCTACCTCTCTAACAAACAGCAAATGGTGAAACTAAATGATGCAATAAGCAACACAGGTTATATAGAATATGGTGTCCCACAGGGTAAAGTTTTGGGTCCCATCTTGTTCATATTATATATAAATACAGTTTGTGATTTAAACATTGATGGCAAAATAGTAACGCAGATGATACCTGTCTATTATTTTTGGATAAATGCTGGGAAGGGGTATTCTTCAAAGCAACGAAAGGTCTACATTTAACATACAAATGCACAAGTGAACTGGGCTTAACTATGAATTCAGACAAAACTACGCACATGAAGTTATCAATAAATAAGACTACCTATGGCGAGTTTCCTCTAATTATACACAATTGCCAAAATCAATTGATATGCAATAGGTATGCAAGACTGTAAGCAAATTAATCAAGTTTCGAAAATTCGCTATTTGGGTATTATCTTCCACAATAATTTGAGGTGGAACTTCCATATCCATAATTTATAATTTAGTAGGGGAACTGCGATACTCATTACACAAATTTATTTCACTAAAATATATCTTACCTGTAGAAACTTTACGTACCATATATTTTGCGTTCTATCAGTCCATCTGTCAATATGGCCTTTTGGTATGGGGAGGTGTAAAAGAAAATGTTTTAAAAATGCTTCAAACAAATCAAAATAATATACTAAGAATAATACTAAATAGAAAATCTTTAGTAGGTTCAACAAAAGTGAATTACATAGAACTAGGTGTTCTACCAATAAGATACCTATACAAGAAGTCTGCAATTTTATTTACAATTAAAAAAATAATGAATTTCAATAATAATAACAGACACTTAAGAGAACATATAGCCTATAATTTGCCAGTTAAATATACGAAAAAATCCTTTGGTCAATCTTTTGTTGACTATTTAGGTTCTACTTATTTTAATCAGATGCCGACACTATACAAAAAAAAATATTTATGAAGGTCGAGTTAATGAGAAAAAAGTCGTCTATAAATGGCTATTTGCAGAATTAATTACTCCTTAAATAGAGTCCACCATTTCAGTGATTCCAGTCATTATGATTTTGTTTTAATCTGTTTCATTTATTTATTGTATTAATATTCACCATGAGTTTTTAATTAACGAATAATTTGAATCTTGCCACGTTTCTCTCTTATATATTTTATGATGTTGTTTTGTTTCTTTTATATTATATTATATTATATTATATTATATTATATTGTATTGGATTGTATTATGAACTTTAACTGGTTAGTCTAATGTGACTGATTTTGTATTCTTATTTTATATTTTATTTTATTTCATATACTTATTGAGGATATGTTTTTCTTTTTGCGAAAGAATGTACCTATCCAAATATTTTTGTTTTATTCTAAGTTGCATTTTAAATTACTATTATTACATTTGTTAACTCTCTACTCCATCACAAGTTTGGGCTTAAAGGAGTAGATATATTTCTTTATTTATACGATTTATTGTACATATAAAGAAAATTTAATAAATAAAAAAAAGAAAAAAAAAGAAAAAGGTAAAATATCACATCACTTTTAACTTTTCAAATATCAATAACACCTAAACGTCTTTGTAAAGTGACTACATACATTAATTATTGTATGTTCCATGTGAAATGAATTATTTTTAAACATAATTATTAATAAAGACTTAAAAAATATATATATATATGTTTATATGACTATAATTAAGCAAGTAGAAGTTATGCAATACTTAGAATAATTAATTTTTTAAATGCACAAATATACAAATATAAAATACAAATAATTATAATTAATTTAAATTCTGTACATAATAAAATAAAATATTTGACACAATAGGTATACTAATACATTACACTCTTTATAATAAAATTTATTATGTATTTAATACATTAATGCGTCACATTTTATAAGGTAGGTATTTGTAAGCCAACAATTTTTTTTAGCATAGAGATTTTTTAAGTTTAAAGGAGAATATATTCCCCAAAGCCATTTTTTCCGTAGAACATAAAATAACAGTTATTTTAAAAGTAAAGGTGTATGTTCATTGTTCAAAGTACTTTTTAACAGAGGGGTAATTGAAGCATCAGAATCTCTTGGAGGTGTAATATTGCTTGTTGTTCATTAATTCACGATCGTGAAGAATAAATCGATAGAATATATACCTTTTACTAGGAAAATACCTAAGAAAACTTGTATGAATCATTTAGAAATAATTTGTTATGTTAAATATGCAAGTGAAATGAGTATAAGTATTAATAAGTAAAACAATAGAATAAAAATATATAATAATATAACTTGAAACAATTATTTTTGGAATAATTATTTAAAAAATGGTGTTAAGGAGGATAAACTTACTTAAACTTTAAAAATGCCCATGTTAAAAAGTAGTGTAAACATATAAATATATAATGATAACTTTTATGTTATAATAGTATAATACTATGGTACCTTTGGTCATCACCATTATTTAGGACAAATGTCAGATAAATCGAATTTATAAAAATCCATTTAAGTAATTTAGATTTACTACCATATAAATAATATGTTAGCGGCATTTGATAAGCTATATATATATATAAGACTGACTGATTTTAAGATTTTATGAAACTCAAGTAAATAGAATAAAATAAAATACATATTATTTCAACTTAAGTTTTAATTTATTAAAAATATTATTTAGAAAGAAAATAGTAAAGTTTATTTATGTGGTGATTTAAAATGAATTTGTCATTTTAATACTGCCGATTAGGGTCAATTTAGTATAGGTTTAAAGCAGTGTTTCCCAAAGTGGGCGATATCGCCCCCTTGGGGGCGCTAGACCTATCCAGGGGAGCAATGGAAGTTACAAGCTTAATTGGGGGGCATTTCATTACAAAAAGGGGGCGGTGATAGTTTCATCTGTCGTTATCGCAATAACAGAAACACCGTACGTGATCCAAATTATCTGAATTGTGTATTTTGTATTTTTAGATTAATCGTTCGTCGTCTGTCGACATTCGTCGATAATCTGTCGTTATTGCGATAACAGAAACAACGTACGTGTTATAAATTATCTGAATTATTTTTGTATTTAGTACATTCGCGAATGCCGACCTTATTCGTTGTCGTTTTTATAATAATTTTTGTTAATTTGTGTATTATTTTATTTAAATTCTAAACGTTTTTCACATCATGGCATCTGAATCGAAGAAAAAATGTAGGCAGTATAATATTGAATATTTGAAGTATGGTTTTATTCAATCGCCTACAAATATAACATTACCAATGTGTCTCATTTGCCGAAAAGTATTTTCAAATGAAGCTATGAAACCGTCGAGACTGCAAGAACATTTAACTTAAGAATGCTGCTAACGAAAATCGAACCTAATATCAACGAACTTCTAGCAAAACACCAACCACATCCATCTCATTAAGATATTTTTTTTTTGATTTGTACCTATACAGTATACATTATATATATTTATAAACAATAAATTTAATTTTTCATTGCATACTTTTTTAACAATATTTTTTTTAAGGGGGGCGTCTGTCGGATTTTTTTTTTGAAAGTGGGCGGTAAAGATAAAATGTTTGGGAAACACTGGTTTAAAGTACCTATAATAATTATTATACCCCATATATAATATAGAAAACTGATATTGATTAGTATGATTATGAAATGTGGTGCATATTGAATTAATAGTTTATAAGTAATGACTAATTAGTAATTATTATTCAATTTATCAGCTGCTGCGATTGAATTTTCTTTTACGATTCGTTTTGTATTGATTTTGGTCACGTATGTTTGAATTATTTTATTATATTGAAGAATATATATATATATATATATAAAAAAAAATGTAAACAACGTGAATATGTGGAATTAATTTTAGGATTCAAAATTAAATATAATATTAAGTATATAGGTATATTATAGGATATTCGTGATATTTAAAGATAATAACAAGCATTGTTCTTCGGTTTCATAGTTTGCTAACTACTTACTACTAACTATTTGCTATACTCACCACGAATATACCATTTTCTAATTTACTTTACAAATTATCTTTATGAAATTCCATTAATGATAACTGTACGTTATCTGTATGTTGTAGGTGCACGTTCTCACATGTGTGCTTTTAGAATAGTTGGTTCAAAGCGAATTTCTATATTTGTCTCTTAAATTCGCGTGCAAATACCATAGGTATCCAAGTAAAATTATATGGTATGCCATAATTTCCACTTTATCCTAAAGGGGTAAAAATATTATCATCTTACTTTGTAACTTTAGGATAAAAGTTTTTGTTTAATTGCCCTTAAATGTATAGCGATAATGAAATTAATCATCAGTGTGATATTAAATTCACGCTGTGCGTGACAAAAATGTACTCGAATAAAGTTCTAATTTAATTATTTAAAGAAATAATAGAATATTATTTTTAAATCATATTTGAATGGATAAAATAGATTTTATTTGCTGTAATCTTCAAGCAGGAAATATTTTAAAAGACTGAAAAATATTACAAATTATTTAGAACTTGAAAAAATAACAGAAATAAGAAAAGGAAAATACGTGCTCAATTTATAAACAGTTTTGAATTATTCTAAAATAAATAAATAAATAAATTTTTTTTTCATTATTTATTTTAAATATATCAGCACATATTTTTATGTTCTAACAAGCTTTACAAATTACAAATGCGCAATAATATACATAAATAGTTATTTTATAGACATTTTGATTGTAATGGATTTTTACGATTAATTCTATGTTTTCGCTATCGTCTGATGATACTCATATAAGTCAGTAAGTCTTGTAGAAATCATGGTTTTAATTGTCCTTTTTTTGTTTTGGTTTATAATGTTTATATTTTATAGAACCGTGCTTCTCGGAAGTTTTGAGTTTAGTATGATCATTTATAAATTAAGTTTTTATCCATTCTTGAAGGAGAGGTATTTCCATATCGTTATGGATTTGCTTGTTTCTCATGAATCATGGAACTTTAAAACATATTCTCAGGAACAAGTTTTGGAGTATTTTGATTTTATTTAGTTTTAAAGGAGAATCTGATGCTCATACTAGACAAGCGTATGTGAATAATGGATGGATAATTGAGATGTATGTTAAGATTGATGATTTTATTTAGAGTGTAGAATTTTAGTTTACTAAAAGTAAGAGTGTGCTTAATGCTTATCCAGGAACACACCAAGATGTGTTTCTTAGTCGTCATTTTTATGATTTTTATTTTATTTTATTACTTGGTTGTCTATGAGGATGCAAAAAGGATCTTTGTATCTTATAAGGTAAAGATTTAAATAGTGCTTTTTATTGGATTTAAGGTATGTTTCCATTTTTAAACCAGGTGGTCATACTGTTTAAAAATAATTGAAAGTTTTGAATAGAGTTTTTCAGGAAGATATCGTGGCAATAGATTTTGAAGAGGCACGGGTCGAAAACTGAGCGTTGGGGGACTTAATCTTGTATTTTTTGAGATCGGGAGAAGTTCCTAATTGACTTAGAACGTGTGATCTGTTATAAAGTAGACGATAGCTTTAAATCAGTATTCAGAGAGGCAGAGTGGTGCAACTCGAAAAAAATTTCGGTGGGGGAGGATAACAGTATTACAATATATATACATAGATTATATAAGTTATTATACTAGGCCTCGGAGAAATTTCCAGGGGGTTATAACTCATTAATCCTCCCCTAGTTACGCAACTACAAGCAGATCTAGCGAGTACACGAAGCTCCCGGGTTTGGTGTCATCAGACAGGCCTTGCGGCAAGTCGTCCGACTACAACTATGGACCTTCTATTAGCACAGAGTGCTAGTCAAGGGCCGTAGAGGCATACGACCATCAACCGGCGGGTCCTCCCCACACGGTGCATGGCCAGAGGACCGCCGGGTTCTGACGGCCGCACGTCGTCTAAGGACCACGAGCACCGGACCCGCACGGAGCGCTTCTCCGGTAGGCCCGTACCATCCGGCTAGGGCGTACAGGAGCCTTTCGCCACCTTGGTGGGGCCGCAATCTATCCACTTTGCATTCCGTTTATGGTCACGGACAACCTTCGCTGCATATAGCTTCAAAGATAAGCTGGGTGGGCGCTAAGGAGGAGCCGTACTTTCCCGGCCGGCTGTCACCGTACGAGTCCGCCCGGCTCCATCACTTGGCAACTTTCCCCTGACCATGCGTATGGTCTATTACCACATAGTATGCTCCTGCAAACTGCCACTCCGAAACCAATCCGCCGTCGGTCGGGACAGTGTCCGCAGCGACCGACGTGTGAGGGCTCGGTGTTAAGTTAACCGAGGGGCTCCCCCACATCCCGAAGCACTATTCTCTCCTCCCGTTAGGTAAAGCACATCAATGGTGGGATGCTCGGACGAAGCTTCGTCGGCGATCTGCCTCAGCTTATGATCCTGCCGAGATTTGGGCCCTGTACCACGGGGTCACGGTGGGCCCAAGCCACGCCTCCCAGAGGCGTCACCAGGTGGCTAAGCCCAATGACCGACCCGCTCTTCGTGAGGTCACGGTCAGAACCTCACAACACCCTAGTCCCCGAAGGTTTCAGTGCATCCACGCCCCGGGCGCCGGCCCCGCTTGGCCTGTTTCCCTTTTAGTCGCCTCGTACGACAAGCAAGGAGTACTGATGCGGAATTCTGTACGGCCCCCGCAGCAGGGCCAGATCTAGCGAGTACAGTGCTAACGCGTAATGTTTGATTTTGACGGTTTTGTAGAGCTCATTATGTTAGTGTGCGTAGTAATTAACATATTGATAACGGGTTTATCACTCGTAAGAGCTAGTTTGATACGCGGTAAAGTATTACGTTAGTAGACTTTATACCTTAAGATAATATTGTAATATACTATCGAATTGTGATGGGTCGGCGTATATATTAGCTGCTTTCAAGAGCTATTAATACGTTTCACGAAAATAACGCGTGATCTCTACGATATCCAAGTATGAACTGAAGAAAAAATACTATAACTGCTATAATATTATTATCTATTTGGAAATAATTTTTGTATTGAACATTTTTTGTTTACCGATGAAGATTTAAATTATTTGTATAAACTATTTTTAAATCAAAATAATGTAATTTAGGTACCATAAGTCAATAATATCTATAAATTATAATAGTAAGTAGATGATATTATAGCAGACAAAAATATTTAGTCAAACTATTATTTAGACTTCTACTCAATATTTTTACCGAATTTGATTTTTAACATATTCGTATAACTAAATCTTAATTTTTCTATTAATTAACACTATATTTCTGAAAATTAAATTTGTTTCGTAAGTGTAGATAATGAGTTTAAAAACCAAAATGTTGTTTGTGTAAATCAATATTTATTTTAGATATTCATCGATAATACGTTAAAACATGTATTTTTCATATCTGATATCGATTTAATTTAATTAAAATAATATTGTATAGGCAATAGCAGTACATATCAATTATCGTAATTTACTAATAAGTAATAACACGTCATTAAAATATAACGTAGATATGTATGAATACGTCGCACAACTCCAATGTCGTATATTCATTATGACAGGATATGCATTTCGCAAATACGATTTAATATTAAATATTCCAACCATTTTTTTTTTTAAATCAATTAAAACATTTAGTTTTTTAGCAAAAATGCACATACCTATACTTGGAAAATAGCAAATTAACTATAACTATTGTAAAATAATATGTGACTATGAATTATTATTTTTACATTTAACATAACATGTTGCACACAACAATTATATAATATAATTTATAGGTATAAATAAATAATAATAATTATGAAATTAATGATTTCAATACCTACAATGAATACAATGCATTAAGAATATAAATGAATAGGGTTTTTTTACAATATTTATTTTTAATATTTTAATATTTATTATATTAATAATATTATTTTTAATATTAGATTTAATGATTGAATTTGCATATAATATAGTTTTTTTGTCTTATTGCCATTTGCTAATGTGCTAATTTAAAACTTAGCTTTTGCACAATTAATATCTTTCATAAAATACTATTATTATAATTAATACATATTAAAATATCAACTTAAGTTTATTAAAATATATACAATTAAATAAGATATTTGTTTATAATATATATATATTATTTAAAATCATGAAAATAGTAAGTAATTACCTACACATAAATTGTTATAAGTTAAAAATGTAATTTAAGCATAAATGGTATAAAATATAAAAGCTTAATTTTACATCATGTATCATTATTATATTATACTGAAGGGAAACATACTTTTTCTACTTTCTTCTTCTTCTGTGCCGTCACAACTTTGTAAGAGTCTTGGCTGCCACCGTCACTGCTCTCCAATAATTACGATCCTGTATCCTTTCCTCCCATTCTGTTACTTCTAACCTCTCTAGATCTTGTTGCACTCCATCCATCGTTTTTTCGGTCTGCCTCTAGGTCTTCTGCCTGCTGGCTTGTATTTAATTACTGCTCTGACTTCATTTGTTTCCTTTCGTCTCATTGCGTGTCCAAACAATTGTATTCTCTGTCTCTTTATATAACTTGCTATGGGAGGTACTCTTCTACGCTACCTGTTTATTTCGTTATCAAAAAACGGTCCATATATTGTTTTTAGAACTCTATTCTCAAAACTTCTAAGTTTTTGTTCGATTTGTACTGTCTTCGGCCATACTTCATATCCATAGGTTAGCGTTTGTCTTACAATACACATATACAGTCGTACTTTTGTTCCTCTAGAGAATAGTTTCGATTTAAAAAAATTTATTAGTGAGAAGAAAGTCCTTTCCTCTTTGAGCAAGCGACTAGTTATTTCAGTGTTCCAGTCATTGTTACCAGTAATTGTTACACTTAGGTATTTGAAGCTATGTGTTTTCTAAAATACGTAATTATCTACTGTAAGGTCTTCCTCATCTTTTTCAGGCAACGTTTCCATTACTTTTGTTTTCTCCTCATTTATTTCTAGACCAATCTTTTTTGTTTCCTGTATGAGTGTTTTGGTATTTCGCATAATCATTTCCTTGTTTTTTCATACTAAATTTAGATCGTCTGCAAAACCTAGTACATCTAGCGTGGTTTTGCCAATATTAATTCCGAGTTTATTACTTTGTACACTGCGTATTACTTTTTCTAATGCTATGTTGAAAATTATTGGCGATAGTGTGTCACCCTGCTTGAGCCCTGTTATCACTTCAAATTCTTCGGACAGTGTACAATCCACTCTAACTTGATATCTTGTTCTGTTCATACACATTTTTGTCAGCGATATGAGTTTCATAGGAAAGCCAAACTTATACATTATATTGTATAAGCTGTCACGATGTATGCTATTATAGACTTTTTTGAAATCTCCAAATACTTGCCATATGTTTTGTCTGTACTCATATTTCTTTTCTAGAAGCTGCTCTATAGTTGCGAGCTGGTCTATTGTGGATTTGCCTTTCCGAAAGTCACACTGATAGTTTCCTATACACTCTTCAGCTAGTGGTTCTAGTCGTCCTAATAAAATTTTTGAAAATACTTTATATACTGTATTTAGTAACGATATCCCCCTATAGTTGTTGCAGCTCATCTTGTCTCCTTTCTTATGAGCCGGGATGACTATAGCCATTCTTCAGGTAGTATTTCTTCATTCCATATGCGATTGCATAATTCATAAATCGTTTTGTGCAGTTCTAAACCACCATATCATTAGATGAAACATTAAGAGCCATAAACCGACTGAAAAACTGAAAAGCCCCCCGGGTCAGACGGGATACCAGCTGAACTTTTTCTACTTTATATAAAAATCTTTTATGAATAATTATTTACTATCATATAAGTTTAAACACCATAGTAATATGAACAATACACAATAGTAGAATCCGTCTTTATAGTTTTCATATTAATTTATAATGTAAAAATTATGGTGTAATTAAAGTATCTATGTAGAAGAAAAGCTCTGAATAAATGGCTGTATTTAATTGTATTACTGTTTAATTAAAAAGTAACTTTTAAACGTTAAATGTGGATATTATAATATATGAATTATTATGACAATACATCTCTGCTGTTATTCTATCATGTATTTTATAAAGTATCTAGTTTGAGTTACTATTTTTTTTTGTATTTCTACTATTTATTCATAAATGAGTTATTGTGTAATTGGCTAAATTTAGGAACTGGTTTAATAAACATACAATATTTATACATATTATTATAATATGTATGACAAAAAAAAAATTAAAACAAGTAAATGTGATAAATGAACAATAGTATAAGATATGCTTGGATTTCATACTGAAGTTCATACATCACGAACTTTAATGTTTTTATATTATACTATTCGGTAAAATTGAATGACTATGAAATAATAAAAATTATAATCATATGATTATAAAATACGTAGGAAACTAGGTTAAAAAAAATAAGTAGGTATATAGTAAATAAATATCAATATCTTATACGTCATATAGGTACACCTACTATTGAATAATTAATGTTTCACGTTTCATTTTATAATAAGAAAAAGCAAAACATATATAGTATTAACTTAATGTATATTAAATAATTAATCACACTGACTCATCAGTACTATATTTTTAATATTCAAGAGATCTATAATTTTTAAATATAAGGTTTTGTCGGTTTGAGTAAAGAATGGAGATAATCATTATTTACATTTTCTGTTTTTTTTTGCAGATAGCCACTTCATCCGAAAATGGTAAACAAGAACTAATAAAATATTTATGTATTTTTAATATAAAAATGTATTAAAATCACTTATTTATCCTAACTCTGCAGTTAATAAAATTAATTATATGTATCAAAATATTATTATTAACAATAATTTGATGTAGATATATTATATTAGTCATAGAGATGTATAACATTTGTGATTTTATTGAGTTAATTAACAATTTCATGGGTAATTGTATTCTATTTTTAATTTACGAACTTAGAATATAAATATTATGATTATATATTTTAGTGTTTTATTAAAATTAAATTGTCTAAGTTATAAATTATTTTTCTCAAATACCTATAGGTATTATATTATTATTCGTATTAGAAAATTGTCTAAAAATATCATTACGATTCTAACACATTCAAAGCTTATTTTTTTTTAACAAACAGTTAATACATTGAATCTTACACATAGCTTAATACTTGGAAAAACCTTAAAATAATACAATTTTGTTTTATTTAGTGGAGATTTTTAGACTGCCAAATCCTGAGGAAATTAATTTAAGAATACCATGGCTAACACCCCCGAATACTGTATGTCTTAGTTTTTTCGTTTAACATATTTATTCAGTATAATTTTAAAATAATTTGTTGGAATATAAGTGCGTTCACAACCTTACAATTCTTGGTTATTTTGAACATGTTCTAAGAATTTAAGATTATTATTCACAAAAAAATTGTTTTTATTAATAGAGCGATTACATTTTTCAATTGATTATGGGGATGAAAAGAATAACGAAATTGTGAAATGTTGTGTTATGCTGAACATATTTTTTTATATTGTTTAAATAAAATAAATGTACCTATTAAAGCCGCCTACATGTTCTACGTTTGGTCTGAATTTGGTTATTTTGTTGTATTTGTCCTCCACAAGCTATTATATTTTTTTATTTATCAGTCTTTACTGAAAGATGTTATTTATCTTTATAATATATCAATTCATAGAGCTATATGATACAGCTATAAATTATAACACAGATAGATATATTAAAAAAAGTTCAATTATTGGTTGAGGAGTTGAAATATTAAGAAATTCCAATCAAAAGAAATTTAGTATGGAATAATGATGACCTCCATAGACCAACGATATTTACTGGTTAGTCCCGACAAAATTGAATCGACAGTTACTTGGAACACCGCCAGTTGATAAATCTAATATCGTGATTGGTTATTAGTAATAATGTTGGTTTATCGTTGTAGATACAACGTTGTTACAACCACCACGGGGCACAAGCGATCGTATCAACCACATGACGTTTTCCAAACCTTCATCAATATTCCGCAAACTTCAATCTCGTCCGTAGGCTCCATCACGCTGTATTCTATTTAACACACCACCGACCTTTTGAAAACGATTTTCAAACACGTAGGTAGACTTTTAAGATTCCTCAATTTTCGGTCACCAGCTATTAGGTACCTAACCTATCTGTAATGCTGAAATGGCCGTTATTGTTTTCCAATTGACCGGAACGGTAATTTGAAAAACGGCGATTACAGTAGGTAGGTACTGAGGAACATGCCACTGCGATGGTTATAAATGGGAAGGGTCCAGATACGGAAAATGGCTTAACAAGGGTGATTTGGGTATTGTATCACTCCCATGTATATTTTTTTTTTGTGGTTGTATTTGCAGTATGATAACATATGTCT
Source organism: Schizaphis graminum (assembly GCA_020882235.1). Lineage (NCBI taxonomy): Eukaryota > Metazoa > Arthropoda > Insecta > Hemiptera > Aphididae > Schizaphis > Schizaphis graminum. The sequence goes on along the minus strand of CM037032.1, from coordinate 116,835,203 downwards.
TACTTTTAAGGGGTATACATAAACATAATGTAAAATATAAAAATAATATTATCTACTTAGCAATCGTACTGATCTTGGCGAAATGAGAATAATAACGATAATAATAAATTATTCATAGCAGACAGCATTGTAAACATTTAAAGAATTAAATAATAATATATCGTGTTTATAAAACATAATTATCTTAAGTCATCGTGGTAGAAACTCGCTGTTTTATATTTAAAAACGGAGAGGGAGGAAAATCACTCAACCCTCCTAGTAACCAGCCAGTGTTCTCACCGATGGTCGCTACACTACACTTATTTAATGACGAAGGTACGTCGGATAAGTTTGTGGTTAGATGTGATGAAAAATTCAAACTCAATTTTTAAATAATTAAATTTAAATTTTAAATTGAGTAAAAAACGTATTGAGTATTTATAACAAGTTTTTCGATAAAATATGGCGAGTATTCTACCGATGTGTATTAGTCTAACTCTGAAAAGGTACTCGTCGACCCACACGATAACTGTAAAGTTGGGATATGACGATTTAACAATCTCTCAAGCTCTCTAAAAAAGGGGTTTCTATATGTATACGGAACACGTCGTTAAGTAGAAGACGATTGACGTCATTGCATAGGTATATTCGTTTTGTGCTGGCTAAGCACTAGCCAATGAGGTGGCAGCATTAGTGGCCTAATCTGGTTGCATGATGTCGTTGTGACAACTGAACTTTGGACCTATACGTTTTTCTGTAAATCGTGGATTTATTATACATCTTTAAAGTAAATCACAAGTTACACACAAAAAACTTTTATATTTTTTGAGTATTTACGTTTATCAATTATTGCTCAACTCGTATTATTTTAGGAAAAATATTTTGATTTTTTATTGTTGCAGGTAGTGATAATCGAATCCAAACCAAACCTATGAAAGTCTTGGTTTTGCTGCAAGATTAATATTGTGGCTTTGCTTTATTTAAAATAACGCATACAAATTAAATAGGTAGGTATTTTCTATAGAACTAGAATTTTCTAGGGATTTTTATCGATTTAATATATAAATTTTTATTCAGATTTTAAAATATACTAACGTTAAGATTTTTCATACCTTATAAGAAAATACTGATGTATAATAATTATGATGCACTAACACGCTAAACTACGACAGTATGTTAACATAATACAAAACGGAGTATCATTCAAACGATTCACGAAATAAAAATGTACAATCAATCGGTATACCTACAGACTATAAACTACCATAACGACGTCTTGTTATTAGAATTATAATTTATATTCAACATAAAATGGACACAAATAAATTGTATCGGCGAGTTTTTTTTAGTATTGGTATTCTATTTATTATGTTATTATGCTCGTGTATCAACGTAAAAGTTGATTTCGGGAAAATAAAATAATTATTCCAACTATAATATTTTATAATATTATTTCCAATTATTTATTATCGTGTTTTCAATAATATATTCGTTCATTTTTCGAACACCGATAAAATGAAATAATAATTGTATGTTATAGGTATTCGTTATAAATAAATACATTTGACTTAGACTAAATGTGTTTTACTGGAAAAAAAATGTTAAAAATATTATGGCTACGACAAAAGAGTCTTACAGCGTTATACTTATTTTGATTTTGATTTTATATAATCGATATTGATCTTAGTTTTGCTAGTACCAGTAATGTATTTAATTATTAAAGATAAAATTTATTTATGTAAAATAAACACTCTAGTGGAACCATTAAAGATTAATGATAGTATGATACTAGATTTTTTTAAAAAAAAAAAACAAAACATTATTCAGTGCTTTAAATTTCAATAATAAATTGAAAATCATAGGACTTTTTCAGATATAGCTAGTAAATGCGAAAATTAAATAAATGCGTTTATATTATGATATGTAGGAATAAAGAACATTAAATTGTGTACCTACTGACGTAAAATGTGTATCATTTAAAGGGATTGAGTATATAATTTAGAGACAGTCAATTTTGAAATCTAACAAATTACCTCTCGTAAGTCATTAAATTGCCAGATTTCCTATTTTATTCCTGTTTCAGCTATGTTAAAAATTGTTTTGAACGAAGTATTTTTTACTTAAACATTAATAGGTGTATAAGCTTTAAGATATTATAATTTACGTTTAAAATAATTTACTATAAAATATAAATATTTATAATTTATATTACCTATTAAGGATTAAAAATAAATATTAAATTGTAGGTAGGTATTGTGGGAAATTCTGTCATGAAACATAAATGTTGAGTATAAATGTTAAATAATGGAATAGCATTAATTAAGGTTTAATTATTAATTAAATAATAGATTATATAGACTTTAAAAATTAAAATAGGAATGAGGTTTTGTTAGTTAGTATTTATCTTTTTATTACAGATGGACACGTCGGTGTTTGAATAATTATTATTTATAATTTAAGTTTAATTAAGCTCTGATTATGCATGTTAAATACTTGTTCGTTATGAGTAACCTCGTATTAATTTTTCAACCCCTTGGGTATTAAAAAGCAAAACTGTACGAATTAATAAAATAGTTTACAAATGTTTGAAACCTGTATTTATTAAGTACATATTACACTATTACGTCTAAAATTATTATTTTTATACAAGAAAAACTAAAATAGGCTTATTTTAAAATAAATTGGGTATTAATACTTCGAAGTATAAAGCCGGGATCACAGTTACATCATCCGTCGTGTGGTATTCCGTGTATAGAGTTCTGATTGGTTGTTGTGATAATGATGGTGTCATTCACCATGTCTAACCATGATCTACCGTGAAATTTACTACATTGGACCAATCTCAATTTTTGGACACAACACGTGACGGACGACACATAATATTATGTGAATCCGACTTAATAATAGATGATTTGTTTGATGTTTAATTCAATTGAATCTATTGGTTCAAATATTAAATAATAAATGGTCACCGAAATTTGATGATTATTAATTAGCTTTTGTGTCATGTTAACAATAGATTAGCAGGTATTTGATGAGGACCGATTTCCGAAAATCGACAGAACTACTTTTGATTTAGAGTATTTAGACAAATTTATACAAATATAATAAAGACCCGTAATGTTAGTTTTAATATTCATCACACTATTCAATCAGAATGAGAATATGTTATTTGTTTATTTTATGATTGTTAGATTGTTTTTATGGGATTCTTATATCACAATTGTTATTTTATTATTTTATTTTCTACTTTTTCTAATCTTTTTTTGTACCTATCAATGTAAACCAACAAAAATGAAATCATAGTTAAAAAAAAAATTTGAAGTAAATGTACAGTCAGTATCAATGTTATATAATGTATGTCTTTAGAATAAATATTGATTTTCTGCTAACACTAAATATACATTATACACGACCCTATTTATCCAAAATTTAACAGTTCACTATATGTTTTACAATATTTCATTTATATAATAGGTATTCAATCCATTATATGTATTATATCTGTATTAAATTCATCGTATACCTTATAATACTTAAATAAATTAAGTATTTCAATAAATTGCGTGTGAGACAGCATTTATTTTTATAAATATGAACCAAGTAAAGTAAATGTTGTAATATAAAAATTAAATTTAAGTGTTTCAATTTGTATTATCTATTTGAATTTATTAATTACATAGATGGTTATGTTATATTGGTTTGAGATTTGTCTATAAATAATTTAAGTGGTAACTTGATTATAATATTTAAATTTCTATACTATTTTTTTTCTATTGAAACTTTATTGATTTTATATTGTCATCAGTATTGTTTTTTCATGTAATACGAAAGTGAAAGTTGCACATGAAGATAACGTTAGCTATAGTGAATCAAATTATGAATTCCAAATTTCAATGTAATATTAACTTAGCATTTGTGGTATTCAGATATAGAAATGCATGCAGTGAAACACGATATTAATTCACTTGACGTCAATATAACAACTCGAATTACCTAGAGGGTAACTGTAACGTTATACTCGTAAAAGATAAGAAAAGAGAACTTCACGAAACATTTCAAACAATTTGCTTTAAATTGCTGTTGGTATATTCTTGTACTCTTATGAAATACGCTATATATAAACGATTAAAAAAATAAACCTATGCAGTATGCATATTATATTCATATTACTTCGTATTATAAAATATAATAATAAAAAAATAATAACAAGGAAAAATGCACGGATATGAATCAGAGAGCATATCCATTAGAAAAGAGTTGATTTTTTTTTTATTATGATAATAATCTACACTTACTATGAATTATGATACTAGAGTACACATTTAAATGATTAAATGGATTTATAAATTATAATTTAATTGATTACATTTTTTTTTAAAATATATAATCAACTATAAATAAATTAACTGGAATATTTTCAGAAAGTCGTGTGATTTCCAAGAGACAGCATTTTTTCATTTGATTAATTTTAATATTAAACATAAAGATATTATATTTAGGCAGAGAATTTTTTATATCTTATGGTTTATATGCTAACTTAAAAAATTAAAAATGTAATAATATAATACAAAGAAATATAAAATAATATAAAAGTACACACCATTTTAGTTTTAATTACTTATTTTTTACAAGTCAGGCACGAAAAACTAATGCAATTGTAAAAGCCATAATTGTTGTATAATTGTTGTATATTTATGGTTATCTAATAGCTTTGAAAAAATAATACATATATCAAAACGTCTAAGTAGGTAGCAACCACACTATTTCACAATAGGTGTCAAAATATGTACTTCGTCATTGAGTATAAGTGAAATGGATACGTGTTAAAATTGAATTCTATGATAATATATCGATGATATGTTGGGTACGATAACAAGTGATTCTGAGCCATAGATATTAAACATATGGATACGCCATTCCTTTATACATTCTACATACACTGTTTAGGAGAGAGAAATGATGGTTCTCACTCGCACAGATCTTCTGTGTGACAAGGAAAGTAAAACTCTTAACTCTTGTAAGAGAGAGAAAACTTGATATGTACAGATAATTGATAAGATATTATGTTAGCTTACAGATTTTTGTGTTATGCTGCATCCATATGTTTAATAACTATGTTCTGAGCTCTGACTTTTTTTGGTAATCATGTTTACCATACAATTAAATAATATTAGAATTTTCAATTTACTTAATTCGTAACTGTGTTGTATTTTCCGATTATTGTAAAAAGTACAAGGAAAATTCTACTTTGACCTACTTGAAGTACAAACTAGATCGAAATTCTAGAAACTTCACCCTAAGACCTAATTATGCAAGTTATTGATCGAAGTATATTTTAAACTTGAAAAACTGTATTCAGACAAAAAAAAATAAACTTATCGCGTTTAAAAACAAGTACATTCATCGCATCGCTCAGAATCTGAAAGATATTAACAAATACAACATCAAGTTTGTTTTTATTTTAGTAATATTGGTAGTAATACTATCTAGTTACTTATTAATTGGCGTAATATTGTAGCGTGTAAAGAGGATGCGAGTTCAATTGGGTCTTCAACTGTAAAGTACCTACGTCAAATTCGTATTAGGTATCTATCTATAGCTTGAACATATGCTTGACAATAAGTCTATCATAGTAATTGAAATTCCTATCAAAGCATTGATTACCAAACGTCTAGTTCTATACTATTAGTTATGTTATACACTATGCGAGGTATAAGCAATTGAAAAATTCTTATTTTCTTAACAATTGTTTTTACCGTCACACTTGTTTTGAAATATTTGTGGTGGGTGAAAAATTAGTCAAATCTTGTGGTTATTATAGAAAATTGTAAAAAATAAAATGTATTTATTGATGAAAAGTAGTTATCGGTGTTAGGTTTGTTTCTTGACGAAATGTCATCAATGCACTTTATTCAAATTGTCCATGTTTTCTTTTTTTTCCACATAACTTATACTCTTATTGTGCCCACTGGTACAGATTTTGCATAATTAATAACAAAAAAAAAAAAGATTTGTTTCTCTGTCTAAATTATAAATGTGTTACTATAATTAGGTAATAAAGTAGCACAAACTAATGTGTCACATATAGAACATGGTAGAGGTTAAGAATACTTAGATCAACAAAAATTGTATATATTAGTAAAGAGGTCAAAATATGACTGAAGTAAAAATTATTTTACTTTTAAAATTATTTAATTCTGTGTGGTAAATATAAACATTTAATATCCATTTCTGATAAATACGTTACTCAAATTATTATTTATTGTTAAAATGTTATAAGTTCATTTTTTATGACATTTAGACTTATTTACAAGACTTTTAAAAACGTTATTTTTGTCTAAAATAATGTTCGTTTGTTTGTCTGTATATATAGTTGACTGAGATTTGTGACTATTGTGTTTGATTAAATTCTTATAATATATTAAGAAAGAGACTGGAAGAATAACCTTTTAATAAATTTTTCAATAGTTACGTGTCAATGATTTGGAAATAAAGTGATAAAGTATCTAGTACGTTCAAATGGCTATTACCGTGATCATTATAGTATTTACGTATCTATGTGAAATGAAGGAGAAGTGATAATTCACGATAATATTGAGAAATACAATGCCTCTGAAACTATTTGGTCTAGAGCCAAATGTCATATGTTCTACATTTATATCTTATTCTATTGTAAAATATTATAATTTTAGTAAAAAAAAAAAAATTAAGTAGAGATTTTTTTTAATTAATTACTTTATATACGTTGTAGGTAGTTTGTAAATTTTCAAATATTATTTCTATTAGAAATATAAATTTTCAAAAAAAAAAAAAATTAAATAATAAATAACCTTGTTAAATAACGTTACCATTAAATTAATATAATTTATAAAATTACAGCATAATGTAAAAATTAATTATTGTAAAGTGTCTTAGTTAAAAAATTTTGACTCACAGACCCGAATTACTAGTATTTTGTCTAACTGTAAACATATTATACGTCTATTATTATACCTATAAATTACGATATTTATTTGGTTTACAGTATATGCCATCATTTGAGTTTAGTTTTTAATATATAAAATTGTATTTACAAATATAAATATTATTCATGGGTTTTATTAGTATACTGTAGTATGCAAAAAACAAATTTATATATTACCAAACGTTAGTTCTATCACTGTTAAATTGATTAATGTTGTTGATTGTAAACAACTGATTTAAAACAATATTTGTATATAAACTATCATTAGTTTTATACTTATGTATAATGGAGGTACCTATATTAAATGAAAAACATGAAATTCTTTTCATAATTAATAAAAATCGATAATTGTTGTGTATATACGATATACCTATGTATATCAAGTAATTCTTTTAATAACGGCAAACACGTATCATATCAATAACTACAACAATTTTTAAACATTTTATTTTTTAAACAATTTAATGCCAAAACAATATTTTTTACTATATTTTATTGCTATTATTTTTATTATTTTTTGTAAAACATAATATATTTTAAGTTTCATATTTCTAAATAGAATTTGAATGAGAATTAATAAACAATAATTTAATTTTGACGAAAAGGTAGGTAGTTGATTAGTTATAATTGTTTTAAGTTTAGATGAGCGGAGTAGTGAACTAACATGTTGTGGCTTAAGACTGTGTCACACTACTCAGTTCATTAAAATATTAAATACATATAAGTATCTCATTCAAATTCAAAATTTATTATTTTGAAAGATGTAATTTCAGAATAAATTGAAAATGTATAGTATACATTACTAATAACTCAGGTTAACTAACCTCAGTTTTCCCAGCTAAATTTTTTTTATCAACATTTATAAAAAAAAAATAAAAAAAATTTCAAATTTCAAATGCCTATAAATAGCTCAAAAAAGTCAAAATATTTTGAAAATCAAATCACGTAAAGAAAATGGCAATCTAAAAAACTGTAAAATTTTCAAGTATTTATGACTTATACTATTTGAGTAACAACAAATATCAAAAATCGTTTGAGGCTAAACCATTATTTAACGTGGTTTTGTAAAAATTTAAATTTCAAACACTCCTAAAAATATTTTGACTTAGTCCGGTAGAGTTTTTTTTACAGATATTTGAAGAAAAATGTATGGAGAACCTTGTACCAAATTTTCAAAACTTAGTTATAAAAGAAAAATTTTTTACGATTTTTCAACCACAAAATTACTTGCCAATTTTCACAATTTTGACATATTTCGTATAAATTCGAACTTTAAGCACTTATAAAAAAAAATTTTGACTAACGATTTCGGATTTTTTTTTTATCACTTTAAGAACAACTTATAAGAATCCTTGTATTAAATTAATTGTATTAATTTAATTGAAGGGTCCACATAACTTGTTCTAACTCTCATTCAAAAATTATAAAAATACATACCTAGGCACAATTTTTTTTTTATTAGCATTTGAAGTTCAAATATTGATAAAAATCTTATTTTGATACAACACAATTTATTAACGGGAAGCATGATAGGTACAGTTAAATTCCTTCTTCAAATTTTGAGTATAAGACACCAAGCGATTAAAAATGTATTGTTAATAATAATTAATTATATATCAACAAATAATTTTAGCAAAGGATGGAAGAGTTCATTCAATAAATTGGTTAGATCGTCTAAACTAAGTTTCTAGAGTATTTTGCGACTTTTGCAATTGCAACCAATGTACTAGTTATTTAAACAAAAATATAAGAAAAGAAACCAAAATACACAAATAACAATTCACCAAGTTTTGTTCAAAGCACAAAAATAAAATAATAACAGATACACAATTACTTGAAATAATTTGCCATACTTTTAATTTTTAAATTTATATATTATTATGACTAATAATTGACAGCGAGTTTCTTAAAAACTCTCGAAGCCTGTCCAATGTACATAAAACAAATTTATTATCATAACTATTATTATTATTATTATTATTATTATTATTATTATTATGATTTATGTCTGTTAAATACTTGTATTTTGTAATAGGTATGAATATTTTTTTTTCTACTCTGAGAGACCATACAAAGTCTCCTACAATCGAAAATGATTCATACTTATAAAAATTAATTTTGATTTAATAAAAAAATGTATTGTAATAACTGTGAATATATTTTATATCATTCGAAGTTTTGAATGTTAGGCTTTTAAACTAAGAGCTAGATATTATGTACTATAAAATTATTTCAAATATTTATACAGTATTAAATAAATATTTCATTATTTTTATATCTAAACTTGTTGTATTATTATAAACTTAAATTTATAATTTAATTTGTGATATATCATTCAACTTATAATATTCCTAATAATTAATTACTGCGTGTTATTTTAAGTATTTTAAAAAAAAAGAAAGAAGGATTAGAGGACTTTAGTCAATTAAAACTTTTATATATCACAAAAATATGATTTTATTCGTTGTATTTCAGGTTTAAATCTTAAATAATTTAAAAATGTTTCTTATACTTTATTTGTTATAATTTTAGCACACTAAAAATTTAACTAGGTACATAATTTAAAATAATAAAATTTTTCGTAACCACGGTTGTTTTATAATCAACAATGATTGTAATCTAAAAACAGTCAAACAAAATATATTTGTAATATATTCTGTACCTACAAAATGATCTGGAGAACATTGAATAGAATGCGTATAGTAGCTTCCTTAAAGTACGTACAATTAAAATTATTTAAAAATAAAAATATTTTGTTTATCCTTTGTCTATTTTATAGATATTTTAGATCAAGTACTGTTCAAGTACAGTGCCGGCCCATGTATAGTGCGGTGGTTGGCCACGTGAAGATGCCTATCGAAACAGATAAAAGGTAGATATCTGAAATATTAAATAAATCCTTTCTATAATAGTACTAACTACTAAAGGCTACAGAACGATTGAGAACATTAAACCTTTTTTCCTAGTATTCAAAAGCGAAAACCCTAAAAAAGTAAAGGAAAAGCTGGAATTTTTACGCATAATCAGTTTAGGACAAAATCGATATTTTTATTTTGCTGTAACTAAAAAAAAAATCATTGTAAATACTTGAAATTTTCACCAAATGTTTATATTATGGTTATCTATTTACGATTAAATTTTCAAAATATCTTGACCTTTTTTAAGCTACTTATAGACAATTGAAATTTTTGACTTTTCTAAGTTTTTTTCCTTGAAATGCCGATAAAAAAAATTTGGCTATCCAAAAAATCTTTAAAATTTAATACAAAGTTTATTATAAGTTTTACTTATATATATATATATGCCTTAAAATAAATCAAATATACCTATTTTTCAACAAAAATATGCAAAAAAATATACGCAAAAAAGAGGTTATTATTAATTCAAAATAAATTATAAAAAAAAAATGCATTGTAGAAATGAATTACTATAAATATAAATATATAAACTAAAATACATGTTACGTAGGTTAAATAATTTAAATATTAAGATATTAATATTAATATTAATATTTTTTTTTACACTGTATAACAATGATTTTGGATATATTTTCAAATTTGAAAGATCTTCGACGATTTGACAGTATGTTTTTGTAAGCTGAAAATGACCTCTCCACGTCTACAAAGTTGACCGGTGCATACTTAAAGTTAACAATGTCGATAGTTTCTATACCTTCAGGAAGTCCATCAAACGAATCTGTTTTGCCATCTATTATTTTAGAAATTTTGGATAATACTTTATACCCAGAATTTTTGTCCAAAACTTTTTGAAATTTTGTGTATATTGATTTACCTTGAGGAGATAAAGCTGCAATTGATAATTTTTCTGAAACGACGTTTATAATGGCAACTGAACTTGATAGAGATTTCCCCTTTTCTTCGAGAGATAATAACTTATTAACTTATAAAAATTGCCGCATTGCATAAAAAAAAAAAACAAATAAAAATAATAGTAATTTTAAATATGATTATACTTATAACTATTTACTATAATTAATATTAATAATAATTAATTATACGAATATGAGAAAATTGCAGATGTATCTTCAATTAAAACAACATTAGATAATGAATATTGTTAATGCATATTAAAAGATAAATTAAGTAAAAATAATTTTCGGTTCGGTGTTTCATGTAACATCTGTTCATCCGTACGGGCTATAGTCTACTTCCGTGCTGGCGCAATGAGGAGTTGAACAGGAGGCTTTTAGCCAGGGCTTACAGCAGACAACGTAATTTCAATCATACTTTTTTAGAAAATAATAAATTTTCAAATTTTTTAAAATTATAGTACATAAAATGTATTTTATATTTTTGTCCTCTATTATAGATTCAAATGAAGATACAAAAAAGAAAGAAGTAAGTAGTTATTTAAAAAATTATTATTTATTACCTACGGCAATATTGTAGCATATTTATTAATACTATGTATTTTAGTATTTTTATAATGGGGTTTTATCGATTCCTCCGCCTATTAATTTCAACCGGTATTTGTTTATGTTGATTCCACTGATTGTATTTTTTTTAATCAATAGTAGGTATAGGATAAGATACACCGAGTTTAACATAATTTTTAAATTTAACCTTGACATAATAAAAAATTAAGATTAAGATTCAAGATATAATAAGATATATAATTATCATTTATGTTTTCTATAGAGAATTTTCAATAAAGAAAAATGTGGAGTTGGTGAATTTTATAAACATATTTTTCGGGGATTTAAAGCTGGCGTGACGACTGGCTTGGCTACTATCCTTATATATAAATGGTTTTTCAAAGATCATTAAAGCAGTAAATATATACACATTAAATTGCATAAATTAGTCATAAGCTATTTTCATGATATTATATATGTATTATATATAACCAATTTTTTACAGGCATGAAAAAATATTGAATAATTTTTTTCGTTGACATCGCCTACCAATTTATAAAGTATTAATCAGTGTTGTAAAGTAGGTGAGTAAAAGTATTTGATTAAAAGTATTCAAACACTTTTTTCCGTATTGAATACTTTTTTATATACTTTTTATTTTAAAGTATGTGAATGGTATTTGAATTACTTTTTTTTACTTTTGAATACTATTTTATTGAATACTTTTTTTCGTTGACATCGCCTACCAATTTATAAAGTATTAATCAGTGTTGTAAAGTAGGTGAGTAAAAGTATTTGAGCAAAAGTATTCAAATACTTTTTTCCGTATTGAATACTTTTTTGAATGCTTTTTATTTTAAAGTATGTGAATGGTATTTGAATTACTTTTTTTACTATTGAATACTTTTTTTCGTTGACATCGCCTACCAATTTATAAAGTATTAATCAGTGTTGTAAAGTAGTTGAGTAAAAGTATTCAAATACTGTTTTCCGTATTGAATAATTTTTTAAATACTTTTTTATTTTAAAGTATGTGAATAGTATTTGAATTACTTTTTTTTACTTTTGAATACTATTTTATTGAATACTTTTTTTCGTTGACATCGACTACCAATTTATAAAGTATTAATCAGTGTTGTAAAGTAGTTGAGTAAAAGTATTTGAGTAAAACTATTCAAATACTTTTTGCCGTATTGAATACTATTTTGAATGCTATTTATTTTAAAGTATGTGAATGGTATTTGAAATACTTTTTTTTACTATTGAATACTTATTTATTGGGTGGCCAAAAAATCTTGAAAATTGTAAAATATAAATAGTTTTCTGTTCGTAATCTGCGCTAGCCGATAAGTGCGAATTCAAATATTATATTGTGTAGAAGGGCGGGAGGTAAGCCATTTAAGTCGTGGACGTCGTGTGCGGCAGTAGGCGCAGGCGTATAGCCATTTGCAAGTAAGTATATTACTGCTGCATTTTGCCCAAGACTGAAATGGCCTTCCGCGCGAGCCACACACACTATTTTTTGACTCGCCCTTGCGTTCATGGAAATTGTTATGCAGGTCATGCAATTATAACAATTCAAATTTAAAATAATATACAAACACTTTAAAGTTAAAAACCAAATAATAATAGTTTAAACTATTGACTTGGTGAAAATAATCACAAAATTATAACAATTCAAATTTAAAATTATATAAAAACACTTTAACGTTAAAAAAAAGATAATAATTGTTTAAACTTTTGATTTGGTAAAAATAATCACAAAATTCTAACAATTCAAATTTAAATAATATAAAAACAGTTTAACATTAAAATCAAAATAATAATAGTAATAAACTTTAATCTGCGCTGTTTATATTATTAAAATTTATTAAAAAAATGGTAAATTGTAAACGACATGATTGATGTAAAATATAAATAGTTTTCGATTCGTAATCTGCGCTAGCCAATTAGTGCGAATTCAAATAGTATATTGTGTGGAAGGGCGGGAGGTAAGGCATTTAAGTCGTGGACGTCGTGTGCGGTACTAGGCGCAGGCTAGTTAATGCTGCATTTCGCCCAAGACTGAAATGGCCTTCCGCGCGAGCCACAAACACTATTTTTTGACTCGCCCTTGCGTTCATGGAAATAGTTATGCAGGTCATGCAATTATAACAATTAAAATTTAAAATAATATACAAACACTTTAACGTTAAAAACAAAATAATAATAGTTTAAACTTTTGACTTGGTAAAAATAATCACAAAATTCTAACAATTCAAATTTAAATAATATAAAAACAGTTTAACGCATTAAAATCAAAATAATAATAGTTATAAACTTTAATCTCCGCTGTTTATATTATTAAAATTTATTAAAAAAAATGGTAAATTGTAAACGACATGATTAATGTAAAATATAAATAGTTTTCGGTTCGTAATCTGCGCTAGCCAATTAGTGCGAATTCAAATAGTATATTGTGTGGAAGGGCGGGAGGTAAGGCATTTAAGTCGTGGACGTCGTGTGCGGTACTAGGCGCAGGCTAGTTAATGCTGCATTTCGCCCAAGACTGAAATGGCCTTCCGCGCGAGCCACACACACTATTTTTTGACTCGCCCTTGCGTTCATGGAAATAGTTATGCAGGTCATGCAATTACAACAATTAAAATTTAAAATAATATACAAACACTTTAACGTTAATAACAAAATAATAATAGTTTAAACTATTGACTTGCTGAAAATAATCACAAAATTATAACAATTCAAATTTAAAATAATATAAAAATAGTTTAACGTTAAAAACAAAATAATAATAGTTTAATTAATTTAGTACATTCTATTTTTTCACTGAATACTACCGCGTATATACTTAATACTTTGGTGAGTTTAATATTTAATAAATATATTTTAGATTCTGAATGGAGTGATGAATGTATTGATTTTACAATGATGTGTGTTTTTTTTTTTTGCAAGTAATTTTGTGGTTGAAAAATCGTAAAATTGTTTATTTTATAACTTGACACGGTACGCAACGGTCGCCGGTACAAAGTACAGGCACCGTAGCGACCGGTCTATGCCTTATCAACCGCCACCACGGGCTACGACGACACGACACCGTCGACTCTCGCCCCGCGCCGCAAAGGCACAGGGCGGGAAGACAAGTCGGTCCGGACGAGTACCGGCCGCCGGTTATCTCGCTCTCTTGCGTGAACCGTCTTACCGACAACGGTGACAATGTCGCCTAGTCGTAAGACCACGTAGAGCATAATTGTGTATTCTCTTTTATGTCGTCAACACCTGACATAGTGACATTCGACAACTAGCTATTGTGTACCATTATTTATCATCAATAAAAATACTTAAATACACCATACAAATAGTGAAATTCGTGTTGTTCTTTTATACTGACCGGCTCACCGCGGACTCAGCGAGTACCTACCGCCGTAGCCGTGTCAAACTAAGTTTTGAAAATTTGATACAAGGTTCTCCATACATTTTTCTTCAATTATCTGTAAAAAAAACTCTACCGGATTCAGACAATAATTTTTTATAAGTGTTTGAAATTTAAATTTTTACAAAACAGCGTTAAATAACGGTTTAGCCTCAAACGATTTTTGATATTTGTTGTTATTCAAACAGTATAAGTCGTAAATAATTGAAAATTTTACCAGTTATTTAGATTGCCATTTTCTTTACGTGATTTGATTTTCAAAATATTTTAACTTTTTTTGAGCTATTTATAGACAACTGAAATTTTCAATTTTCCTAAAATTTTTTTTTTATAAGTGTCGATTAAATTTTTTTTGCGGAGTCAAAATATTTGAAAAATTAATACAAAGTTCCTCATATATTATTCTTATGGCGATAAAAAAATTATAAGAATATATAGGCACGATTTTTTTTTATTAGCATTTGAAGTTCAAATATTGATAAAAATTTATCAAAAACATGAATATTTTTTAACTATTTGGTAGTTAAAAATGTATAAATATTTTACTATCAAAAGCTAAGAATTGAAAATTTAATACTATGCTGTCCATAAGTTAAGCTTAGAATAATTATAAAAAAAGCGGGTAAGTGAGTATCGCTCTGATGTACATTAGGGAGTGGGGTGAACCTCGGACTAGGGTAGGTTAAATTTGAATGCAATGATAGGTATCATTGTATACGAAAAACGATTCTGAAAGGAGATGATTTGTCAGTCTAGGATATATTATATTTAAATATTGTCATATATTCTATTTTGAAACAAATAGTATAGTTACTATATTATGTTACTATAGTTACTTTATAATATCTGTTTATTAATAAAAAAATTATTTGGCAACATACGCATAATGAGAGTATGAAATTTAATTTAAATTTTGACATATTTCGTATAAATTTGAACTTTAAGCCCTTATAAAAAAAAATTGTGACTAACGATTTCGGATTTTTTTTTATCACTTTAAGAACAACTTATAAGAAACCTTGTATTAAATTTTCAAGATTTTCTGGCCACCCAAAAAAATTTTATCGGCATTTGAAGAAAAAAAACTTAGAAAAGTCGAAAATTTCAATTGTCTATAAGTAGCTTAAAAATGGTCAAAATATTTTGAAAATTTAACTGTAAAGATATAACCATAATATAAACATTTGGTGAAAATTTCAAGTATTTACAATGATTTGTTTTTGAGTTACAGCAAAATCAAAAAATCGATTTTGTCGAAAAGTGGTTTTTCGTAAAATTGCCGTTTTTCTGTCACTTTTTTTTTGTTTTTCTCGATTTTTTTGAAAACTATTCGAAAATTTTACTTTTGACCCCCCTAAAGTACCAACTAGATTCAATTTCCTATTCAAAGAGGGGCTGAAGTTAAAAATCGGAGCATTATTACTGCTCCAAATGTTGTCGTCAGACACAAATAAAAAAAAAAAAAAACACACATCATTGTAAAAGCAATACATTCATCACTCCGTTCAGAATCTAAAAGTTTGTGGATTATTCAATTTAAAAAATTTTATGAGTGTTTAAAGTTTTAATTTTAATTTGAAATCAAAAATACACGCCTAAAATAACGTTTTACTACTAAATAATTTTCGATTTTTGTATTTTTTTTAAAATTATCAAACGTATGATTTTGAGACCTTTACTTAAATGTTTGAATTTGTTTCAAAACAGAATATATGACAATATTTAAATATAATATATCCTAGACTGACAAATCATCTCCGTTTAGAATTGTTTTTCGTATACAATGATACCTATCATTGCATTCAAATTTAACCTGCCCTAGTCCGAGGTCCACCTCACTACCTAATGTACAGCAGAGCGATACTCACTTACCCGCTTTTTTTAAGTATGGATAGTATAAATTAAATGAGATTATTGGTTTTTGAATTCAATATTGTATATAAATATTTGATAAATAAATATAAATATTATTTCACAAGCAATCGGCTGAAAATAAAGTTTTATTTGTAAATTACAAAATAATAATACTGCTTTATTATTGGTTATTGAAATTTTGAGATTTAATTGCTATGTGTATCCAGATCTGTTTATCTCACTTGGTTAACCATTGTTTAAAAATTAAAGCTTTTTGGATTGTAGAATTTAGTAATCTACATCCAGGTATAATTTATCCATATTATAAAAACTCTCCTTGTATATATAAACATATTTGACTTCTGTATACTATTTTGGTTTCATTTCTTACTCATTATACGCTAGGTATTCGTACCTAATATATACGTAGGAAATAGATTTTATTAACACCATCTCCGAAGTTATTAATTTCTATAACGATAAAAATCAGTCTATCGCCGATATGTATGATATATATAAAGATATTGTATACTCTACGCACTTGGTTGAACAGTTGAGCGGATACTGGCAGTGATTCCGGTTAATCTTTATCAGTTGGCGGGTCTTCTGCTTTTTCAGTGTATACAGTTTTGAAGTTGTGGTAAAGAATACAATTTAAGTGAGCTTTGTGGACCTCACTTGTCTTTGGGTAGGCGGCCGAGTCTATTTAGAGTTTTAAGCGATCTCCTATGCCCAGGGACGCCCGGAAGGGGGGGCCAGTAGGGGCCATTGCCCCCCCTGAGATTTTTCGTGTCATTTACAAAATTGTAAGTTTTTTACATAAAGCTTATCTATAATAGTCGGCAACTATTCGACAATCCTAGTATCTAAGTAGGTATCTAACAAGTCATATAGGAGGTTATTATTATTTAATCGTGAAAAAGACATTACGATTATTTTCAATCGCTAAGTCACTTTTTAACTTTTGGCTGGTTCCTACAGATTGTCTGTTAACGCGGACGAGTCAAAGTAATTAATTAAATTAATTTATTTACTTCGAACCAAAGGAGATTGCCATTACTTTTTGAATAAAATAATAAAATATGAAATAAATTTTATCAAATAAAGTTGTTTAAACTTAAGTTTTTGTTTAAACTTTGTTATGTTTTTTCTTACAAATATTAGAACTAATAGTGTAAATGTGTAATTTTATATTAACTTAAATTAGTTTTGATTTTTAAAAAATATGTTATTGATAATATTGCAAAATATGAGTAGATGAAAGATGTATCGGTAAATTTACCTATAAGTATTTAGGTACTTACAATTTTTTTTGCCCCCCCTAAACTACATTTCTGCGGGCGTCCCTGCCTATGCCTCTGTCTAAGTTTGTTTGGGGAGGGGATTGTTGTTATTGGTTTAATGCGGCGACATAGGTTTTGGTTGATAGTTTTAGAGTTTGAAGATGATGAATATGTTTATACATAAATGCTTTGTAGATAAGGGGTTTAACTGTGCGTTTGGTTTCTGCTCGAATTGTGTTCGTGTTGGTGGTGGTAGAGAGAGTTGAGTTTCAAGTGAGGTAGTGTGCATCGTTAATTACTCTCGAGGTGACGGACACGATTTTCGTCCAGCTTGTGTTGCTAATAAGCAGACCCCATACGTCACGTACGTCAATATTAGTTTTATGTAGATTTTATGTAGACAGTCTGTCATTAGGTGCAGGTATTGGGCTGCTGTTGTTAAAGATTAGGTAGAGAGCTGCTCGAGCTCCTTTCGCTCTTAGTATGGTGTTTTGGACATGGTCGATGAATGAGAGTTGTCTATCATTATTGTGGTATCCAAGTATTTAGCGTTTGACAACCATTCGATGGTGGAACTTGATATCTGTAGATTGTTCGGTGATTTTGTGTTGAGGCTGTAGAATCCACTACTACTTTTGATACGTTGAGTCTGAGTCTCCATTTTACTATCAATTTTAATACCAAATCCAGTTGCCTTTGAAGAAAGGCGCTTGTTTCCGCGAATAACGATTAAATTGTGTGTGTATGTTACATACAATAGTGGGAATAAACAATATCTTTATGGGGCACCAGCTTCTATGCGGGCGCGGATCCTAGAAGGTGAGAAAAGGATGATAACCCGCCCATAGACTCTGTCACAGTGGTGAATTCTAGGATGTCTGTTTTTAACAGCCGATAAAATATGATACGCACTAAGTCATCGCCCCTCCCCAATAAATATATTTTGAATCCGTACCTACTACAATATATTTGGGGGTCATGAGCTGATCACCGACTTTGACATGACATGTTCTGACAGTAAGGAAACATTTAATGAGACGGGTGAGGCAAGTTGGAGTTCTCGATTTGGTGGAGCTTGTGAAGCAGACCTTTGTGCCGAACGTTGTCGAATTATTTTTCTATGACCAGGAAGACGGTTGAATTTTTTCGCCATTTTTGTAATTGTCTGATAAACCCTTAAGCAATGAGGTTAGCTACGTAGTCGTGGAGTGGCTTTGTCTGAAGGAGTGCTGGAGGCGTACCCGAATATGATATATTGTTTTGATTTCAACACTTCGTCGCTGATTGGTCCTCAGTATTTTGTTCATCCTGTTAAATGCATATTTACCTTAAAGACTGGCTGTTATATATGTGCGATTTTATATCAGAATGTTGATCTAGTATAACCCATGTAAAACTACACAAAGTATATATTTTGTTTTATTTCACTCTGTTCAATTTGGCAAGCTTTATAATAATTTATTATAAAATTCCTCACGTCTTTCTTATTCCTTTTCTTGTACCCATTAGTCTTAAACGTTTAGTATCGTTAACTACCTGATTTCTTTCAACGCACATTTTTAATATGTTATTTGGTAATAATTTAATGCTGACACAAGTCCTTCTGATATTTTATAATCTATTTATATGTTAATTTTAATATTAGTGCTTTAGAAAACGTATCGTATCACACATCCAATTGTATCAAAATTTTAAGAATTGTTTATCATTATTTATTTTTTTTTTTTTTATTATACGTTGAATTCTGATTAAAAGATTTTTTTTTAACAGCATACAGATAATATGTTTAATTATCATTTTTACTATCGTGATTGCATTGACTTTTTATTTAATGTTGCTTATCATAATAACCTAATTAATAGATATAATTTTGTAAAAAGTTTGGCTTCGTTTAATAATATTTTAGGTAATTTAAATTATTTTAACTTATATTATAATTTTATTACATTAAATTTATACCTTATACTATTTTATTTTATAAGCACACAAGCTTTATTTTATACCAACAACGACGATTTTTTTAGTATGTATTAATTATTATTATTTTTATTAGATAATTCGTTACCTGTATTATTTTATTATTATTATTATTATTGATATTATTTTTATTTAACTTTAATAACATATTATATCGTATTTTGTATTTAAATAAAAAAAAAATTATGTGTGGACTTACAGTGTTAAAAACAAAACCTTGTATGTGTAGTTAAGGTGATATATTACAAAATGGCTACAATGCATATTGTGTAGTTACGGTGCACCGAAAAATTCTTGTCCCCCGTGAATAATATTTTTAAACTTTAACAAAATAATGAATATCGTTAATTGTTTAAATATGTAATATCATTCACATTTGCTATTAGGCTACTGACTATAGTTTTATTTTTCCCAGTTATTTTGAAGAACATTAGTTATTTTCAATTTTTACCTTTTTTTAAAATACAAACTAAATTCAATTTCAAAGTTTAAAACATTTGATGTTTACAGTCTACTAATCATGTATATACTATACAGACAAAAATATTATATCATTGTGAAATCAACAAGCTTCGCTCAGAAACTAAAAAATTCAATTTATTTGCACACAATTCTGTGTTGTTTATTATTATATTGTATAAAATGTATCGTTTACAAAAACTATCATCAATACCAATGCGATAATCAATAGAATAGACTGCAAGATGTTTCATATTATTATATGAACATTTTTAATATAATATTTATTTTTTTTTTGAAAATTGAAAATTTTAAATATTATGATTGTCGATTATATTACATATATATATTTACATAATAAATATCCGTCAAGCAATATTTATTTTTGTTTTGCATAGAATATAATTCACAATAGCACTATTATATCCATCATCTTTAGTACTCATTGTCATTATTTATATAAAAACGTATAATTAATAATGGTATAATATAAATCTAATAGAAAGGTCAAAGCTGTAAATGCAACTCTAAATGAACCATAATGGGCATAATGCCTAATACATAATACGTAAAATGCAATGCACGAGTAGGTAACCATGACGGAGGACGGTCTTCCAGCAATGACGCTATTGGCGAATTTCTCTCACTTCATTTTTATAAATTTAGGTGTGAGGAAACGTATATAATTTATTAACTCTGATGAACATCTAATTATTATATCTCAGTTAGAGAATTCTATTGAAGTTCTCTTTATACTATTTAAAACTATATTAGCTGTACACGAAACTTGTTGTATTTATTTGAAAATGGGCAAGTGGATTGGAAAAGTTGCTGTATTAACCGGTGTTTCTTCTGATATTGGAGAAGAAACGTGTAGACAATTAGTTAAAAATGGAATGATTGTTGTAGGATTTGCTAGAAAATAACATAGATTACAGGTATGTAGCAAATATGTTGTACCTAAATTAAATAAAAATGATATGTTTAATTAATTTGTTAATTTTAACCAGAATGAATGTGTATTTGAATAATCAAATAAACATAGTTTCGTTTTAAATTTAATATAAATTAATATATTTTAAAGATTTTAAATCCAATTTAAGTAAATTTTAACTGATTTTGCTTTACAGAAAATAAAAGAAGAATTAAAAGACAATTTTTATTACGTAAAAGTTGATTTATGTTCGGAAAAAAACATTTTAGATGTTTTTTAGTGGATAAATATTACATTAAAATCCTTTGATGTTTTAATTAATAATGCTGGAGTTTTGAAGCTAACTGATATATTTGATAAGTTTTAATAATGTTAATATGTATATTAATTGTGAATGAAATTTATATATTTAACTAATATGTTCCTATTTTTGAAATATGATTTCAAAATATTGTCATTGATTTTTCAAAAGAGCTAAAATTTTTATATATTCACATATATATTAATATATTAATATATATATTCATATATATTTTTAAATTTACTTGAAACAAAAATTATACACTCGTTTTCGTATCCTATAAAAATCCAGAATAGCATGGTTTTTGGACTATATAAAGTAAAATGTATTTTTAGTGTATTAAATTAATAAACTGCTTTTTAAATAATTCTATTATTTATTAAAATAGATTGGTAAAATTGTAGTCTATAAAGTCATACAACATTTAGTATTATATATTAATAATTATATGAATACCATAAATGTATAAATATATAATATTATATATAATAATATAATATTATTATATATATAATATTTTAGTTTCATTTTCTACTGACTATACTTTTCGCTTTTATCAGGTAAAGCGTTTTATTTACATTATCTCCGTGATGATTTATTTCCGTAACTATAAAAGAGTGCATCACAGACATGTATAATGTCTGTCAGATATTGTATACTTTATACTCAGAATTTATTATAATTACAATCGTGATACCCACAGATCCATGATGTTTTACAATTATTTATTGTCGTTATTGTAGCCTGTCCTATGATAAATCATTATACACAATATTTTACATAATTCATTTTATACATTGATCCAAATTCTACTCAATTAACTGAAATTCAAAACCTATAAATCTTTCAGAATTATATTTTAGGCATATAAGTTAGTAGAAAATGTTATTACGTTAGAAGAAGCACGTTCCTTTTTTTCATTTATAATGAATACCGACTTTACCAATGTAATTATTTTCAATAAATCGACAGATGTAAATTAAGTGTTTGCGATTGGTACTAAAATTTTTAGCTAGGTAAAATTCGGTATTTTACCCCATCACTAGATCTGAAATTTATGTTTTTCGTGTTTATGCAGGCACTATAGTTAATAAGCTGTCATAAAAAATAAATTTCATACACGACTTGATTCTGAAATATCGGTTTATTTTACAATAATGATTGAGCTGTTACTCGTATTATTTCATTACTATAGTCGTTTAAAATACGTAAACATTTAATGATAAATTGAACGTGTGCAGTGTATTAGGTACATAGAATTATAAAATATTATAAAATTATCCATTGTAAATTTGTAATATAGCACAAATGTATATGAATTGTTATTATAGGAGACACAAAAGATTGGAAACTTATGTTTGATACAAACGTCATAGGTTTAAATATTTGCTATAGAGAAGCAGTCAAACTAATGAAGGAAATGGAAATTAAAGAAGGGCACATAATAAACGTTAATAGATGAGTATCTACTAAACAAAATATTGTAATTTTAATATTATATAACTGAAATCCCGGGAGTAGCTGGGACCTCAAATAGAATAAACTAATAGAATAGTTTATTATCTAAAATAAATGTACCTATAACAAAATATGTAATTTAAATATTAGTTATTAATACCTATCTAGTAGAGTATTATTATTTTTTTGTTAAAATTTTAGATAAAAAAAAAACGAAGTAAAAAAAGAAATACAACAATTATGTAATGGAATTTTGAGTTAAAAGATTCATTGTGCTAAGCAAACTATATATTTTAATAGATCATTTAAATTTTAAATGAATTATTTCTATAATATATTTAAAAGTACTGAACTTATTAAAATAAGTTATTATAATAAATTATTAAATATATTTTAAACTCTAATAATGAAATCTGCGAAATCTTAAATGTATTTATTTTTAACCTGTACAGTTCGTGGAATTATATGCAAATTAAAATCAATAGATATGTAATATATAATAAAAATAATTGAACCTTAGTCACATTATAGCCATATTGGTTATTAAACTTCATCTTAATATGTCATAATATGATTTTAAAGTATACTCTAATAGTTTTATTTGAACAAAATGTTATTTTACGTATAATATCATGTGACCTGTATTACTATTATACAAATCAATATTTTAATCTGCATAATATAATATACCAACACTACTTATAATTCATAAAATCATAATTAATATCTTGAAAATTATGAAAAATATATATTTTTTTAAATGTATATCTACATAATTTTGAAAAATTTCACATTTAAAGAATATCGATTTATCTAAATGAATATTTACTTTGTGAATGTTTTATAAATTTCAGTATAACTGCAGGTCATTACATAATGTCTGGAATGAAAGATTTTTCAGTTTACGGTTCTACTAAGTTTAGCGTACCTAACAGCACTTACAGAATACTTAAGAGAATTTATGAGAATGTAAAATTTACCTATCAGAGTTACGGTACGATATTTATTCGATTTAAATTTAACAATATTTAAAAGTTATAAATATAATATGCATATTGATTATATATTAAGTTTTCTTTGTGTTTAGTACTTATTTGATTTTATTTACTTTTACGATAATATGAGAATTTTTTTTTTTTTTTTGATTAAATTTAAGTATAATATTATTAATTTAACACCGTTTTACTTTAAAAAAGGTTGAATTATATGAAATCATTTATAACAAGCTTTAAATTATTTAGTTGAATTTCTAGTAACAATAAACATTCTATAGATATAATATTTGTATTTTTTCTTTTCGAAAAATACAGATAGTAAAAAAAAAGCGGGTAAGTGAGTATCGCTCTGCTGTACATTAGGGGGTGGGGTGGACCTCGGACTATGGTAGGTTAAATTTGAATGCAATGATAGGTATCATTGTATACGAAAAACGATTCTGAACGGAGATGATTTGTCAGTCCAGGATATATTATATTTAAATATTATCATATATTCTATTTTGAAACTAATTCAAACATTTAAGTAAAAGTTTCAAGATCTTACGTTTAGTAATTTTTTAAAAATAATAAAAATCGAAAATTATTTATTAGTAAAACGTGATTTTACACGTCGTGTATTTTTGATTTCAAATTAAAATTAAAACTTTAAACACTCGTAAATTTTTTTAAATTGAACAATCCTCAAACTTTTTTATAATTATTCTAAGCTTAACTTATGGACAGCATAGTATTAAATTTTCAATTCTTAGCTTTTGATAGAAAAATATTTATAGATTTTTAACTACCAAATAGTGAAAAATATTCATGATTTTGACGAATTTTTGTCAATATTTGAACTTCAAATGCTAATAAAAAAAAATAAAAGTAATTTGTCCCAGCTAAATTTTTTTTATCAACATTTATAAAAAAAAAATAAAAAAAAATTGAAAATTTCAATTGTCTATTAATAGCTCAAAAAAAGTCAAAATGTTTTGAAAATCAAATCACGTAAAGAAAATGGCAATCTAAATAACTGGTAAAATTTTCAAGTATTTACGACTTATACTGTTTGAATAACAACAAATATCAAAAATCGTTTGAGGCTAAACCGTTATTTAACGCGGTTTTGTAAAAATTTAAATTTCAATCACTCATAAAAATTTTTTGATATAGTCCGGTAGAGTTTTTTTTGCAGATAGTAGAAGAAAATTTTATGCAGAACCTTGTACCAAATTTTCAAATCTTAGTTATAAAAGGAAAAATTTTTACGATTTTTTAACCACAAAATTACTTGCCAATTTTCGCAATTTTGACATATTTCGTATAAATTCGAACTTTAAGCACTTATAAAAAAAAATTTTGACTAACGATATCGGATTTTTTTTTATAACTTTAAGAACAACTTATAAGAAACCTTGTATTAAATTTTCAAGATTTTCTGGCCGGCCAAAAAATTTTTATCGTTATTTTTAAAAAAAATACTTAAAAAAATTGAAAATTTCAACTGTCTATAAATAACTCAAAAAAAGTCAAAATTCTTTGAAAATTTAACTGTGTATGGAGAACGCTAATATAAATATTTTGTGAAAATTTCAAGTGTTTACATCGATTAGTTTTTGAGTTATAGCAAAATAAATAATTCGATTTTGTCGAAAACTGGTTTTGCGTAAAAATTCCCGTTTTTCTGTCATTTTTTTTTTGTTTTTCTCGATTTTTTTGAAAACTGTTGGAAAATGTTTACTTTTCACCTCTATAATGCACCAAGGATATTCACTTTGCCATCGGAAACCACCCCCAAAGTTTGAAATTGAAGCATTATTTCGACTAGTTATGCTGTACACAGACACAAAAAAAAAAAAAAAAAAAAGCGGGTAAGTGAGTATCGCTCTGCTGTACATTAGGGGGTGGGATGGACCTCGGACTAGGGTAGGTTAAGTTTGAATGCAATGATAGGTATCATTGTATACGAAAAACGATTCTGAACGGAGATGATTTGTCAGTCTAGGATATGTTAATATATTATATTAAAATATTGTCATATATTCTATTTTGAAACAAATTCAAACATTTAAGTAAAAGTTTTAAGATCTTACGTTTGATAATGTTTTAAAAATAACAAAAATCGAAAATTATTTATTAGTAAAACGTTATTTTACACGTGTATTTTTGATTTCAAATTAAAATTAAAACTTTAAACACTCGTAAAATTTTTTAAATTTAATGAACATCAAACTTTTTTATAATTATTCTAAGCTTAACTTATGGACAGCATAGTATTAAATTTTCAATTCTTAGCTTTTGATAGAAAAATATTTATAAATTTTTAACTACCAAATAGTGAAAAATATTCATGATTTTGACGAATTTTTGTCAATATTTGAACTTCAAATGCTAATAAAAAAAAATTGTGCCTATGTATTTTTATAATTTTTGAATGAGAGTTAGACCAAGTTATGTAGACCCTTCAATTAAATTTTCAAGTAATTTGTCCCAGCTAAATTTTTTTTATCAACATTTATAAAAAAAAAATAAAAAAAAATTGAAAATTTCAATTGTCTATAAATAGCTCAAAAAAAGTCAAAATATTTTGAAAATCAAATCACATAAAGAAAATGGCAATTTAAATAACTGGTAAAATTTTCAAGTATTTACGACTTATACTATTTGAATAACAACAAATATTAAAAATCGTTCGAGGCTAAACCGTTATTTAACGCGGTTTTGTAAAAATTTAAATTTCAATCACTCATAAAAATTTTTTGTTTTAGTCCGGTAGAGTTTTTTTTGCAGATAGTAGAAGAAAATTTTATGGAGAACCTTGTACCAAATTTTCAAATCTTAGTTATAAAAGAAAAAATTTTTACGATTTTTTAACCACAAAATTACTTGCCAATTTTCGCAATTTTGACATATTTCGTATAAATTCGAACTTTAAGCACTCATAAAAAAAAATTGTGTCTAACAATTTCGGATTTTTTTTATAACTTTAAGAACAACTTATAAGAAACCTTGTATTAAATTTTCAAGATTTTCTGGCCGGCCAAAAAATTTTTATCGTTATTTTAAAAAAAAATACTTAAAAAAATTGAAAATTTCAACTGTCTATAAATAGCTCAAAAAAAGTCAAAATTCTTTGAAAATTTAACTGTGTATGGAGAACGCTAATATAAATATTTTGTGAAAATTTCAAGTGTTTACATCGATTAGTTTTTGAGTTATAGCAAAATAAATAATTCGATTTTGTCGAAAACTGGTTTTGCGTAAAAATTCCCGTTTTTCTGTCATTTTTTTTTTGTTTTTCTCGATTTTTTTGAAAACTGTTGGAAAATGTTTACTTTTCACCTCTATAATGCACCAAGGATATTCACTTTGCCATCGGAAACCACCCCCAAAGTTTGAAATTGAAGCATTATTTCGACTAGTTATGCTGTACACAGACACAAAAAAAAAAAAAAAAAAAAGCGGGTAAGTGAGTATCGCTCTGCTGTACATTAGGGGGTGGGATGGACCTCGGACTAGGGTAGGTTAAGTTTGAATGCAATGATAGGTATCATTGTATACGAAAAACGATTCTGAACGGAGATGATTTGTCAGTCTAGGATATGTTAATATATTATATTAAAATATTGTCATATATTCTATTTTGAAACAAATTCAAACATTTAAGTAAAAGTTTTAAGATCTTACGTTTGATAATGTTTTAAAAATAACAAAAATCGAAAATTATTTATTAGTAAAACGTTATTTTACACGTGTATTTTTGATTTCAAATTAAAATTAAAACTTTAAACACTCGTAAAATTTTTTAAATTTAATGAACATCAAACTTTTTTATAATTATTCTAAGCTTAACTTATGGACAGCATAGTATTAAATTTTCAATTCTTAGCTTTTGATAGAAAAATATTTATAAATTTTTAACTACCAAATAGTGAAAAATATTCATGATTTTGACGAATTTTTGTCAATATTTGAACTTCAAATGCTAATAAAAAAAAATTGTGCCTATGTATTTTTATAATTTTTGAATGAGAGTTAGACCAAGTTATGTAGACCCTTCAATTAAATTTTCAAGTAATTTGTCCCAGCTAAATTTTTTTTATCAACATTTATAAAAAAAAAATAAAAAAAAATTGAAAATTTCAATTGTCTATAAATAGCTCAAAAAAAGTCAAAATATTTTGAAAATCAAATCACATAAAGAAAATGGCAATTTAAATAACTGGTAAAATTTTCAAGTATTTACGACTTATACTATTTGAATAACAACAAATATTAAAAATCGTTCGAGGCTAAACCGTTATTTAACGCGGTTTTGTAAAAATTTAAATTTCAATCACTCATAAAAATTTTTTGTTTTAGTCCGGTAGAGTTTTTTTTGCAGATAGTAGAAGAAAATTTTATGGAGAACCTTGTACCAAATTTTCAAATCTTAGTTATAAAAGAAAAAATTTTTACGATTTTTTAACCACAAAATTACTTGCCAATTTTCGCAATTTTGACATATTTCGTATAAATTCGAACTTTAAGCACTCATAAAAAAAAATTGTGTCTAACAATTTCGGATTTTTTTTATAACTTTAAGAACAACTTATAAGAAACCTTGTATTAAATTTTCAAGATTTTCTGGCCGGCCAAAAAATTTTTATCGTTATTTTAAAAAAAAATACTTAAAAAAATTGAAAATTTCAACTGTCTATAAATAGCTCAAAAAAAGTCAAAATTCTTTGAAAATTTAACTGTGTATGGAGAACGCTAATATAAATATTTTGTGAAAATTTCAAGTGTTTACATCGATTAGTTTTTGAGTTATAGCAAAATAAATAATTCGATTTTGTCGAAAACTGGTTTTGCGTAAAAATTCCCGTTTTTCTGTCATTTTTTTTTTGTTTTTCTCGATTTTTTTGAAAACTGTTGGAAAATGTTTACTTTTCACCTCTATAATGCACCAAGGATATTCACTTTGCCATCGGA
Source organism: Schizaphis graminum (assembly GCA_020882235.1). NCBI lineage: Eukaryota > Metazoa > Arthropoda > Insecta > Hemiptera > Aphididae > Schizaphis > Schizaphis graminum. The sequence continues at coordinate 116,806,235 of CM037032.1, read as the reverse complement.
AACCACCCCCAAAGTTTGAAATTGAAGCATTATTTCGACTAGTTATGCTGTACACAGACACAAAAAAAAAAAAAAAAAAAAGCGGGTAAGTGAGTATCGCTCTGCTGTACATTAGGGGGTGGGATGGACCTCGGACTAGGGTAGGTTAAGTTTGAATGCAATGATAGGTATCATTGTATACGAAAAACGATTCTGAACGGAGATGATTTGTCAGTCTAGGATATGTTAATATATTATATTAAAATATTGTCATATATTCTATTTTGAAACAAATTCAAACATTTAAGTAAAAGTTTTAAGATCTTACGTTTGATAATGTTTTAAAAATAACAAAAATCGAAAATTATTTATTAGTAAAACGTTATTTTACACGTGTATTTTTGATTTCAAATTAAAATTAAAACTTTAAACACTCGTAAAATTTTTTAAATTTAATGAACATCAAACTTTTTTATAATTATTCTAAGCTTAACTTATGGACAGCATAGTATTAAATTTTCAATTCTTAGCTTTTGATAGAAAAATATTTATAAATTTTTAACTACCAAATAGTGAAAAATATTCATGATTTTGACGAATTTTTGTCAATATTTGAACTTCAAATGCTAATAAAAAAAAATTGTGCCTATGTATTTTTATAATTTTTGAATGAGAGTTAGACCAAGTTATGTAGACCCTTCAATTAAATTTTCAAGTAATTTGTCCCAGCTAAATTTTTTTTATCAACATTTATAAAAAAAAAATAAAAAAAAATTGAAAATTTCAATTGTCTATAAATAGCTCAAAAAAAGTCAAAATATTTTGAAAATCAAATCACATAAAGAAAATGGCAATTTAAATAACTGGTAAAATTTTCAAGTATTTACGACTTATACTATTTGAATAACAACAAATATTAAAAATCGTTCGAGGCTAAACCGTTATTTAACGCGGTTTTGTAAAAATTTAAATTTCAATCACTCATAAAAATTTTTTGTTTTAGTCCGGTAGAGTTTTTTTTGCAGATAGTAGAAGAAAATTTTATGGAGAACCTTGTACCAAATTTTCAAATCTTAGTTATAAAAGAAAAAATTTTTACGATTTTTTAACCACAAAATTACTTGCCAATTTTCGCAATTTTGACATATTTCGTATAAATTCGAACTTTAAGCACTCATAAAAAAAAATTGTGTCTAACAATTTCGGATTTTTTTTATAACTTTAAGAACAACTTATAAGAAACCTTGTATTAAATTTTCAAGATTTTCTGGCCGGCCAAAAAATTTTTATCGTTATTTTAAAAAAAAATACTTAAAAAAATTGAAAATTTCAACTGTCTATAAATAGCTCAAAAAAAGTCAAAATTCTTTGAAAATTTAACTGTGTATGGAGAACGCTAATATAAATATTTTGTGAAAATTTCAAGTGTTTACATCGATTAGTTTTTGAGTTATAGCAAAATAAATAATTCGATTTTGTCGAAAACTGGTTTTGCGTAAAAATTCCCGTTTTTCTGTCATTTTTTTTTTGTTTTTCTCGATTTTTTTGAAAACTGTTGGAAAATGTTTACTTTTCACCTCTATAATGCACCAAGGATATTCACTTTGCCATCGGAAACCACCCCCAAAGTTTGAAATTGAAGCATTATTTCGACTAGTTATGCTGTACACAGACACAAAAAAAAAAAAAAAAAAAAGCGGGTAAGTGAGTATCGCTCTGCTGTACATTAGGGGGTGGGATGGACCTCGGACTAGGGTAGGTTAAGTTTGAATGCAATGATAGGTATCATTGTATACGAAAAACGATTCTGAACGGAGATGATTTGTCAGTCTAGGATATGTTAATATATTATATTAAAATATTGTCATATATTCTATTTTGAAACAAATTCAAACATTTAAGTAAAAGTTTTAAGATCTTACGTTTGATAATGTTTTAAAAATAACAAAAATCGAAAATTATTTATTAGTAAAACGTTATTTTACACGTGTATTTTTGATTTCAAATTAAAATTAAAACTTTAAACACTCGTAAAATTTTTTAAATTTAATGAACATCAAACTTTTTTATAATTATTCTAAGCTTAACTTATGGACAGCATAGTATTAAATTTTCAATTCTTAGCTTTTGATAGAAAAATATTTATAAATTTTTAACTACCAAATAGTGAAAAATATTCATGATTTTGACGAATTTTTGTCAATATTTGAACTTCAAATGCTAATAAAAAAAAATTGTGCCTATGTATTTTTATAATTTTTGAATGAGAGTTAGACCAAGTTATGTAGACCCTTCAATTAAATTTTCAAGTAATTTGTCCCAGCTAAATTTTTTTTATCAACATTTATAAAAAAAAAATAAAAAAAAATTGAAAATTTCAATTGTCTATAAATAGCTCAAAAAAAGTCAAAATATTTTGAAAATCAAATCACATAAAGAAAATGGCAATTTAAATAACTGGTAAAATTTTCAAGTATTTACGACTTATACTATTTGAATAACAACAAATATTAAAAATCGTTCGAGGCTAAACCGTTATTTAACGCGGTTTTGTAAAAATTTAAATTTCAATCACTCATAAAAATTTTTTGTTTTAGTCCGGTAGAGTTTTTTTTGCAGATAGTAGAAGAAAATTTTATGGAGAACCTTGTACCAAATTTTCAAATCTTAGTTATAAAAGAAAAAATTTTTACGATTTTTTAACCACAAAATTACTTGCCAATTTTCGCAATTTTGACATATTTCGTATAAATTCGAACTTTAAGCACTCATAAAAAAAAATTGTGTCTAACAATTTCGGATTTTTTTTATAACTTTAAGAACAACTTATAAGAAACCTTGTATTAAATTTTCAAGATTTTCTGGCCGGCCAAAAAATTTTTATCGTTATTTTAAAAAAAAATACTTAAAAAAATTGAAAATTTCAACTGTCTATAAATAGCTCAAAAAAAGTCAAAATTCTTTGAAAATTTAACTGTGTATGGAGAACGCTAATATAAATATTTTGTGAAAATTTCAAGTGTTTACATCGATTAGTTTTTGAGTTATAGCAAAATAAATAATTCGATTTTGTCGAAAACTGGTTTTGCGTAAAAATTCCCGTTTTTCTGTCATTTTTTTTTTGTTTTTCTCGATTTTTTTGAAAACTGTTGGAAAATGTTTACTTTTCACCTCTATAATGCACCAAGGATATTCACTTTGCCATCGGAAACCACCCCCAAAGTTTGAAATTGAAGCATTATTTCGACTAGTTATGCTGTACACAGACACAAAAAAAAAAAAAAAAAAAAAGCGGGTAAGTGAGTATCGCTCTGCTGTACATTAGGGGGTGGGATGGACCTCGGACTAGGGTAGGTTAAGTTTGAATGCAATGATAGGTATCATTGTATACGAAAAACGATTCTGAACGGAGATGATTTGTCAGTCTAGGATATGTTAATATATTATATTAAAATATTGTCATATATTCTATTTTGAAACAAATTCAAACATTTAAGTAAAAGTTTTAAGATCTTACGTTTGATAATGTTTTAAAAATAACAAAAATCGAAAATTATTTATTAGTAAAACGTTATTTTACACGTGTATTTTTGATTTCAAATTAAAATTAAAACTTTAAACACTCGTAAAATTTTTTAAATTTAATGAACATCAAACTTTTTTATAATTATTCTAAGCTTAACTTATGGACAGCATAGTATTAAATTTTCAATTCTTAGCTTTTGATAGAAAAATATTTATAAATTTTTAACTACCAAATAGTGAAAAATATTCATGATTTTGACGAATTTTTGTCAATATTTGAACTTCAAATGCTAATAAAAAAAAATTGTGCCTATGTATTTTTATAATTTTTGAATGAGAGTTAGACCAAGTTATGTAGACCCTTCAATTAAATTTTCAAGTAATTTGTCCCAGCTAAATTTTTTTTATCAACATTTATAAAAAAAAAATAAAAAAAAATTGAAAATTTCAATTGTCTATAAATAGCTCAAAAAAAGTCAAAATATTTTGAAAATCAAATCACATAAAGAAAATGGCAATTTAAATAACTGGTAAAATTTTCAAGTATTTACGACTTATACTATTTGAATAACAACAAATATTAAAAATCGTTCGAGGCTAAACCGTTATTTAACGCGGTTTTGTAAAAATTTAAATTTCAATCACTCATAAAAATTTTTTTGTTTTAGTCCGGTAGAGTTTTTTTTTGCAGATAGTAGAAGAAAATTTTATGGAGAACCTTTGTACCAAATTTTCAAATCTTAGTTATAAAAGAAAAAATTTTTACGATTTTTTAACCACAAAATTACTTGCCAATTTTCGCAATTTTGACATATTTCGTATAAATTCGAACTTTAAGCACTCATAAAAAAAAAATTGTGTCTAACAATTTCGGATTTTTTTTATAACTTTAAGAACAACTTATAAGAAACCTTGTATTAAATTTTCAAGATTTTCTGGCCGGCCAAAAAATTTTTATCGTTATTTTAAAAAAAAATACTTAAAAAAATTGAAAATTTCAACTGTCTATAAATAGCTCAAAAAAAGTCAAAATTCTTTGAAAATTTAACTGTGTATGGAGAACGCTAATATAAATATTTTGTGAAAATTTCAAGTGGTTTACATCGATTAGTTTTTGAGTTATAGCAAAATAAATAATTCGATTTTGTCGAAAACTGGTTTTGCGTAAAAAATTCCCGTTTTTCTGTCATTTTTTTTTTGTTTTTCTCGATTTTTTTTGAAAACTGTTGGAAAATGTTTACTTTTCACCTCTATAATGCACCAAGGATATTCCACTTTGCCATCGGAAACCACCCCCAAAGTTTTGAAATTGAAGCATTATTTCGACTAGTTATGCTGTACACAGACACAAAAAAAAAAAAAAAAAAAAAGCGGGTAAGTGAGTATCGCTCTGCTGTACATTAGGGGGTGGGAATGGACCTCGGACTAGGGTAGGTTAAGTTTGAATGCAATGATAGGTATCATTGTATACGAAAAACGATTCTGAACGGAGATGATTTGTCAGTCTAGGATATGTTAATATATTATATTAAAAATATTGTCATATATTCTATTTTGAAACAAATTCAAACATTTAAGTAAAAGTTTTTAAGATCTTACGTTTGATAATGTTTTAAAAAATAACAAAAATCGAAAATTATTTTATTAGTAAAACGTTATTTTACACGTGTATTTTTGATTTCAAATTAAAATTAAAACTTTAAAACACTCGTAAAATTTTTTAAATTTAATGAACATCAAACTTTTTTATAATTATTCTAAGCTTAACTTATGGACAGCATAGTATTTAAATTTTCAATTCTTAGCTTTTGATAGAAAAATATTTATAAATTTTTTAACTACCAAATAGTGAAAAATATTCATGATTTTGACGAATTTTTGTCAATATTTGAACTTCAAATGCTAATAAAAAAAAAAATTGTGCCTATGTATTTTTTATAATTTTTGAATGAGAGTTAGACCAAGTTATGTAGAGACCCTTCAATTAAATTTTTCAAGTAATTTTGTCCCAGCTAAATTTTTTTTTATCAACATTTATAAAAAAAAAATAAAAAAAAATTGAAAATTTCAATTGTCTATAAATAGCTCAAAAAAAAGTCAAAATATTTTGAAAATCAAATCACATAAAGAAAATGGCAATTTAAATAACTGGTAAAATTTTCAAGTATTTACGACTTATACTATTTGAATAACAACAAATATTAAAAATCGTTCGAGGCTAAACCGTTATTTAACGCGGTTTTGTAAAAATTTAAATTTCAATCACTCATAAAAATTTTTTTGTTTTAGTCCGGTAGAGTCTTTTTTTTGCAGATAGTAGAAGAAAATTTTATGGAGAACCTTGTACCAAATTTTCAAATCTTAGTTATAAAAGAAAAAAATTTTTACGATTTTTTAACCACAAAATTACTTGCACAATTTTCGCAATTTTGACATATTTCGTATAAATTCGAACTTTAAGCACTCATAAAAAAAAATTGTGTCTAACAATTTCGGATTTTTTTTATAACTTTAAGAACAACTTATAAGAAACCTTGTATTAAATTTTCAAGATTTTCTGGCCGGCCAAAAAATTTTTATCGTTATTTTAAAAAAAAATACTTAAAAAAATTGAAAATTTCAACTGTCTATAAATAGCTCAAAAAAAGTCAAAATTCTTTGAAAATTTAACTGTGTATGGAGAACGCTAATATAAATATTTTGTGAAAATTTTCAAGTGTTTACATCGATTAGTTTTTGAGTTATAGCAAAATAAATAATTCGATTTTGTCGAAAACTGGTTTTGCGTAAAAAATTCCCGTTTTTTCTGTCATTTTTTTTTTTGTTTTTTCTCGATTTTTTTTTGAAAACTGTTGGAAAATGTTTACTTTTCACCTCTATAATGCACCAAGGATATTCACTTTGCCATCGGAAACCACCCCCAAAGTTTGAAATTGAAGCATTATTTCGACTAGTTATGCTGTTACACAGACACAAAAAAAAAAAAAAAAAAAAAGCGGGTAAGTGAGTATCGCTCTGCTGTACATTAGGGGGTGGGATGGGACCTCGGACTAGGGTAGGTTAAGTTTGAATGCAATGATAGGTATCATTGTATACGAAAAAACGATTCTGAACGGAGATGATTTGTCAGTCTAGGATATGTTAATATATTATATTAAAATATTGTCATATATTCTATTTTGAAACAAATTCAAACATTTAAGTAAAAGTTTTAAGATCTTACGTTTGATAATGTTTTAAAAAATAACAAAAATCGAAAATTATTTATTAGTAAAACGTTATTTTACACGTGTATTTTTGATTTCAAATTAAAATTAAAACTTTAAACACTCGTAAAATTTTTTAAATTTAATGAACATCAAACTTTTTTATAATTATTCTAAGCTTAACTTATGGACAGCATAGTATTAAATTTTCAATTCTTAGCTTTTGATAGAAAAATATTTATAAATTTTTAACTACCAAATAGTGAAAAATATTCATGATTTTGACGAATTTTTGTCAATATTTGAACTTCAAATGCTAATAAAAAAAAATTGTGCCTATGTATTTTTATAATTTTTTGAATGAGAGTTAGACCAAGTTATGTAGGACCCTTCAATTAAATTTTCAAGTAATTTTGTCCCAGCTAAATTTTTTTTTATCAACATTTATAAAAAAAAATAAAAAAAAAATTGAAAATTTCAATTGTCTATAAATAGCTCAAAAAAAGTCAAAATATTTTGAAAATCAAATCACATAAAGAAAATGGCAATTTAAATAACTGGTAAAATTTTCAAGTATTTACGACTTATACTATTTGAATAACAACAAATATTAAAAATCGTTCGAGGCTAAACCGTTATTTAACGCGGTTTTGTAAAAATTTAAATTTCAATCACTCATAAAAAATTTTTTGTTTTAGTCCGGTAGAGTTTTTTTTGCAGATAGTAGAAGAAAATTTTATGGAGAACCTTGTACCAAATTTTCAAATCTTAGTTATAAAAGAAAAAATTTTTACGATTTTTTAACCACAAAAATTACTTGCCATATTTTCGCAATTTTGACATATTTCGTATAAATTCGAACTTTAAGCACTCATAAAAAAAAATTGTGTCTAACAATTTCGGATTTTTTTTATAACTTTAAGAACAACTTATAAGAAACCTTGTATTAAATTTTCAAGATTTTTCTGGCCGGCCAAAAAATTTTTATCGTTATTTTAAAAAAAAAATACTTAAAAAAATTGAAAATTTCAACTGTCTATAAATAGCTCAAAAAAAGTCAAAATTCTTTGAAAATTTAACTGTGTATGGAGAACGCTAATATAAATATTTTGTGAAAATTTCAAGTGTTTACATCGATTAGTTTTTGAGTTATAGCAAAAATAAATTAATTCGATTTTGTCGAAAACTGGTTTTGCGTAAAAATTCCCCGTTTTTCTGTCATTTTTTTTTTGTTTTTCTCGATTTTTTTTGAAAACTGTTGGAAAATGTTTACTTTTCACCTCTATAATGGCACCAAGGATATTCACCTTTGCCATCGGAAACCACCCCCAAAGTTTGAAATTGAAGCATTAATTTCGACTAGTTATGCTGTACACAGACACAAAAAAAAAAAAAAATAAAAAGCGGGTAAGTGAGTATCGCTCCTGCTGTACATTAGGGGGTGGGATGGACCTCGGACTAGGGTAGGTTAAGTTTGAATGCAATGATAGGTATCATTGTATACGAAAAACGATTCTGAACGGAGATGATTTGTCAGTCTAGGATTATGTTAATATATTATATTAAAATATTGTCATATATTCTATTTTTGAAACAAATTCAAACATTTAAGTAAAAGTTTTAAGATCTTACGTTTGATAATGTTTTAAAAATAACAAAAATCGAAAATTATTTATTAGTTAAAACGTTATTTTACACGTGTATTTTTGATTTCAAATTAAAATTAAAACTTTAAACACTCGTAAAATTTTTTAAATTTAATGAAACATCAAACTTTTTTATAATTATTCTAAGCTTAATCTTATGGACAGCATAGTATTTAAATTTTTCAATTCTTAGCTTTTGATAGAAAAATATTTATAAATTTTTAACTACCAAATAGTGAAAAATATTCATGATTTTGACGAATTTTTGTCAATATTTGAACTTCAAATGCTAATAAAAAAAAATTGTGCCTATGTATTTTTATAATTTTTTGAATGAGAGTTAGACCAAGTTATGTAGACCCTTCAATTAAATTTTCAAGTAATTTGTCCCCAGCTAAATTTTTTTTTATCAACATTTATAAAAAAAAAATAAAAAAAAATTGAAAATTTCAATTGTCTATAAATAGCGTCAAAAAAAGTCAAAATATTTTGAAAATCAAATCACATAAGAAAATGGCAATTTAAATAACTGGTAAAATTTTTCAAGTATTTACGAACTTATACTATTTGAATAACAACAAATATTAAAAATCGTTCGAGGCTAAACCGTTATTTAACGCGGTTTTGTAAAAATTTAAATTTCAATCACTCATAAAAATTTTTTGTTTTAGTCCGGTAGAGTTTTTTTTTGCAGATAGTAGAAGAAAATTTTATGGAGAAACCTTGTACCAAATTTTTCAAATCTTAGTTATAAAAAGAAAAAATTTTTACGATTTTTTATACCACAAAAATTACTTGCCAATTTTCGCAATTTTCTGACATATTTCGTATATATTCGAACTTTAAGCACTCATAAAAAAAAAATTGTGTCTAACAATTTCGGATTTTTTTTATAACTTTAAGAAACAACTTATAAGAAACCTTGTATTAAATTTTCAAGATTTTCTGGCCGGCCAAAAAATTTTTAATCGTTATTTTAAAAAAAAAATACTTAAAAAATTGAAAATTTCAACTGTCTATAAATAGCTCAAAAAAAGTCAAAATTCTTATAGCAAAATAAATAATTCGATTTTGTCGAAAACTGGTTTTGCGTAAAAATTCCCGTTTTTCTGTCATTTTTTTTTTGTTTTTCTCGATTTTTTTGAAAACTGTTGGAAAATGTTTACTTTTCACCTCTATAATGCACCAAGGATATCCACTTTGCCATCGGAAACCACCCCCAAAGTTTGAAATCGAAGCATTATTTCGACTAGTTATGCTGTACACAGACACAAAAAAAAAAAAAAAAAAAACACACATCATTGTAAAATCAATACATTTATCACTCCGTTCAGAATCTAAAAAAAACACACATCATTGTAAAATCAATACATTCATCACTCCGTTCAGAATCTAAAAATATATATTACAAATACAATATGTATTCACTTTAAAAATTCATGAAACTGATTCTACTTTATTCCTAAGAAATTTAAATATAACATTTAAAATGGTTTTATTTAAAATCTATTACATACCACGTATAAAAAATGTTTATTATAACTGATATCACTTTGAAGTTATTATTTATTTGTTTACCAATTTTTTACTGTCCTTGTGCAATGATTTTACATAAATAAACAAATATAGCATTTAATGATTGTAAATGAAAATTTCCATTTAGTATGTATTATATTATATAATTTTATAGTATAATAGTACATAGATAGTTTTAATGAGAATAAATATTATTTTTATTTTTTAAACCAGAGAATCAGTCCGGGATTTGTTGATACTAACATTTTCGCAAAATTCAAATTTGAGGATAATGCAGTATTGCAAACAATTGATATTGCTGATGTCATTTTATATGCATTAAGTGCACCTAATTGTGTTAATGTAAGTCTAAAATGTATACATTTTCAATTATTATTGAAAAAAAACATAATATATCTTCTTTATTTAAAAATAATTATTATTATAATTATATATCTTTATAATATTATAATATTATTGTAATCACTAATCATCAATTACTCTATACTATAATGTATAACTATATAAAGTATACACCATTTATCTAATGACTTTGGTTTAAAGAATTGGTTTAAACATCGGTTCGGAACAATATTTCGTTAGCAAGGTGTATACATGATAAAAATTATAAGTAATACGATTAGAATTATATACATACCGAATATCAACCATGTATATCACATGATGTACTTAAAAGTATAATTATATTTTTTTAACATTATGTTGGATTTTTTGCAGGTTGCTGAAATAATTTTAAGACCATTGATTGATAATATGTTACATATTGTAAATAGTTCATAAAATATATATTGTTAATTTTACAATGGAAAAATAAATATTTTGATATTAGATTGATAAAATAGAACTTAAGTTATAGACATTTATGTTATTAATAATTATTGTACTTAATAAATCTTTAGAATTATTGTTTATTATTTATTTAATTATTATACAATTTATACATTCGTAACCTATTTTAAATTGTTGATTGTTTAAATATAATAATTTCAAATTTACTTGGATACGATTAGAAACTAAGCTTAGTAAATTAAAATATAGAATTTTGTCTAAAAATCTCAAAATGAGATACAGATCTAACACTACTTGAATAGTTGAATGTCTCCACTGAGACGGATTTCAAAATAAAATATAATTATTATTTTGTTAAAGTTATCTAAACATATTTAAAATATATTTATGAAATACACATGTTAGTCTTTTAAATTTAAATACTTTTCAAAAAATTAATATTATAAATATTATATAACACAATTAACAAAATAATAGTATACAACAATTTGCAATTTACCGTTAACCATATTATTGTTGAGTTACTTACCATGATACATGATACATGTATGCTATGATTTTTAAGTAGAAGTACCTACCATACTTTTATATTTTATTATTTTATATATTATATGAATAAATAATTATATATATAATATATATTATACACTTATACAACTTGGAGGAATTTATCAGCAGAAGAAAAAATATATTGCATAATAAATCCCACGAAATATAAGTAACTAAGATTTTAAAACAAAATTGTTTATACCACTAAAACTAATTTAATAATATGTTTGTAATTATATTAAGTAAAATAAACAATTTACAAGAGGAAGGTTATGAATTCAATATTATAGTGTAGTTTCGTCAATAGTGTAGATATGCATTGAATTACATAATAATTAATAAATAATCACTACTTAGGTTAAGTTAAAATAAATTTATTAATAAATACAAATTCTTCAGAGATCACGTATTCATACTACCACTTTAGATGCATTATTTTAATCAGTTGCCTCATATTTGACTCAAAAGCCTTAGATTTTGGTTTTTAGAGTCAGTATTAAATTGCATATATACATTACAGAGTACTGTAATTTTATATAATATGATATCAAAATTAAACAATTATAAAATTTATATTTGTTTTGTTTGGACGATTTAGCCGTAAGTGTTGAAAAAACCTTGTTGAAAATGAATAATAATTGCCTCACAAAAAAAAAAAACAGTGATCACAACGAACCACGAACACGATACAATACTTATACATATCCGAGTACTAATACATAACTAATTAGGGATGTACATTGGATTAGAATTGAGCAGGAAATACTGAGAGTCAGTTTTATTCTGTGATAATATTTTGAATTCAACCAAAATTATAGCTTTTAATGCTTTTAACAAACTTATCCATTATTAAAGGGTAAAGAAAAAATGCAGTGCATAATAACTTTTGTACGCTTACTTCTCTTGAAACCAAATGTACAATATATCTCGGTCATGGACTACCAACAACCGTAACTAATGTTACCTATATCAATAAGGGATTCCGAAAAATTATGAAAATACCGTTATGGTAGTCGAACGCTGTTAACATATTAGCTTTATGACTATATGCACTTAAAAAAATACAATCATCATTAATTCTTGTTTAAAACTATAATTGTATAGAAGGATTTATGGAAAGTAGTTACTTTCGTGTTTATTGAAACTTACTTAACCGAGTGTAATTTACGACAGCTAATAGGATATCGTCAAAGTTAATTTATCCGGTGAACAATAATTTAGTTCGGCTTTCAATGTTTTACTTAGGTGTGAAGTTATTTAAGATATAAAACTATGTGTTAAACTCATCGTTCGTAACAACCCTTTTAGTCCTGATTTTTCTTTCATTTTTATCATATTTTTTCGCTTTTAAAGATTAATCTCGTAATACTGATCACACTTATATTAAATATTATATTTTACCTATTCCGATTTACACATAATAATGTATTCATAGATATCAAAATAACGCGCGTAGCTTTTATCATTATTTAATTATAAATTATACAAATATTAAAAATGTATGTACATTTTAATGTACATGGGGACTGATTCATTTGCTCGTAAGAATTTATTAGATTTTATTTAATCAGTAATTTTTTATTGATCTTAATAACAACTCGGAAGAAAAAGTCATTAGTTACCATTACTATTACTAATATTTAATTTATAGTTTAACGCTTAATAATTAAAGTATTCACAAATTATATTACAGATTAAATTCTGTTGATTAATTTTGTTGGTTATAATAAGTTCAGCCTTGGTATATTACCAATGAATCACTTCATAAAGACAACTGCATTCCAACCTTAAATAGCCTTGCCAAAATCACCTACAAAAAACACACCAAACATTCAGTACTCACTCTAATCCTATAATCACCCAACTATCATCCAATCAAATTCTAGGTAATCCACCCAGACGCCTGAAAAGAAACTGGTGTAGGGACCTACTCTCTCCTTAAATCGCTTTCCACGGGGTGCCGCCATTGAGTGACTTTCCCCTTCTGCTAATCAATCATCATCACATTTACTTATTGTATAACTTGTAAATACAGATTGTAAATATTATGTTTTGTTCAATAAAAAAAATAAAATAAAATAAAATAAGTTCAGAATTATCTTGACTTAACCTCAGGAATGGGTCAGTACCTATTTAGTTTAAAATACAATAAATTACTTTTTATGTTTACACCCAAGACCAAAAAAAAAAAAATAATTTAAAATAAATTATGATCTATTTAAATATTTTAACTAGGTATCGGATATCAAGTTAATTTATGACTATATTTTATTAATTAAATAATTCAATTATCAAAAATATTGATTTTTCAAACTTTTTACAGATTTATTTTACTATAAAAATTTATATGATCAAAGACGTTTATGTCGTATGTAATTGTGTTTTATACTACATCTGTTATAATCAAAATTTTAAATATTTTATTACAAAATAGAAAAGTAGGTAGGATAAGTTTCAGTGGTCACAGGCGCTGTATCTCAAGTTTTAGATGCATTAAATAGATCGCTGATTAAAAGTAGAACGATCATTGATGGATTCGACGTATTGGAAAATATATTCAATTTAATATTTTGTTTTAATTAAAAAATATATATTAAACAGTTGTGTAGTAGAAAGGTGGAATCAATAAATCATTTAAATTGTGTGATTTAAGGAATTAAATTAATAATTTATTAAATGGTATGGCTTGAAATGTATTTTATCACATTATTAAGCACCTATATGACTTATGTCGGGAAAAAAATATTTTTTATGCTTTTGAATATATAAAAAGAACATTGAGATGTATTGATAATTTTGTAGTTTTAAATAATTGTTGGGTATATCTACGCATAATTTTAACCATATAATTTGCACGTCATACTACGTTGAACTTATGATTTAATTTATTGGTACTATTAATATTTAAATCAATATACTATGAAATGTTTAAAATGAAAACGAAATGATAAAATAAATATTTTCACAATTTTTTTGAGTTCTGGGACTTTACGTGCTATTGTTTTATAAAATTATTTAGTTTAGTCTTTAAAATCCGCAATTGTAAAATTGTGTATTTTTACACTTAAAGTAATTGGAAAACAATGTTTGATACGAACGTCCAAGATCTTAGTATTTGTAGTAAAAAAGCTGTGACAATCATAACAGATAACTTTTATAAACTTGGAAAGTGAATTATTTTGAATAGTTTTCAAATAAATATACTTAATATACAGTTTATAATAATAGGTGCACACTATATAAGTACATGACGGATAGACTTATTGGGATTAAGAAATTACAATGTATACTTTACAATATTTTACTAAAATATTGTAAAAATATATACATTATATATTATTTATATTATATATATATACATATATTATATTATTATTTATATTATTATATATTTTATTTATATGTATTAATATCTGTATAATATATATTTTTAGTCAAGTTGGTAATTAACCATATTACCATTTACTCTATTTAACTTCAATAAGTTAAAGTTTTAAAGAATTTATGTGCCTGCTAAACTTTTCAATCAGTCACACGGTATTTTACTTAGTTTTAAAATTTTTTATTTCATTTTATACCACGTATTTTAAATAAAACTGGAATTTAGCTGTTGACATTTTTATCACGCACGAGTTTTTCAAAGCATATTTATTTTTTACGGTTTTGAACATAATTCATAACTTTTTTGTTCTTTTCAATTACAGTCTCAGTACTGAGCTAATTGACATGGAATTGTCTTCAGGGACCTCTAAAACGGAAGTACCGAAATTGAAAGCCACAAAAGTAGCTGATGCAATTGTAAATATTTTATCTTTTCCACGAAATAAAAGTATAAAAGTAAGTGGTATAAAAATATTTATACGATTATTTGTTAAAGCTAAAAAAATAAATAAATAGAATATGTAAAATAACTGATTTAAAAAATTAAATCATTAAATAATAATAAATTTATTTATGAGGGTACTTTATAAATACTGTAATTATATTTCTTATAACCCATTTTAATTTTTTTTTAGGATTCAGAACTTTTAATTATACCAAGTAATGAAACATATCAACATTTTTTCAATAACACATTTAGAATCCAATGACACTTACTATACTTGAATATTATTAATTTTGTTGTAAGCGTTGTATACATTTGAAAATGTATTTAAGTTATTATTATTGGATATTTTTTTATTTAATAGTATAATGATATAAGTACTTGAATAGATGATAATATAGTTATTATTTGGTTTATTAATTTAATTTAATTTTGTCAAAATTCGTGGAAATGTAAAAATGAAATAATACAGAAATTCAGAAACCTAGAGAAATTCCTAAATTTAACTTTATATGGAACAATAACTGATATAAAACAACAAACTATAAAATTATTTACATAAAATAGTTTAGCTGTAAATTATTACAAAATTACGGAATACAAAGCAAAATATAAAACTTGGTAACTAGAAAAAAAAATATCGGATATAATATTATTTTATAATTTCGATTATTATTATAGTCAAATATATTATTATATTATAACAATATAATACATATCTCACAAGTTGTAACTAAATCTTGTTTTTATTATTTATGTATTACGTTTATAAGCCATAAACTATTAAAACATTTGAAAAATATCCTCCCCGATTAAAATGTCTGGCTATATTTCATGTAAATAAAAGTATAAACATCCTGGCATAGAAGACAATGTTGTATAAACAGTTAAACATGACGTTTTTACCATATGCGTCGAAAAGTGAAGATAAAAATGCAATGTTTTAGCCAATATTTTTGGAGTAATCGGCTCGGGTACAAATTCAATAGAGAAAAGTCGTCCATCTATACATCGTCAAGGTGACTGGATTATACTAACGATACGATCCATTAAATAACTATAAATTTATAAATTAATAAAAAAATATATACATATAGGTACGGGTTTTATACTTTTTCAGGTGATGATAAATGTTACTTTATTTAAATTTAAATACAATACGTACTTATATTACATAAGCCATGTATAGTAAGTTTACTAACTGTTGTTAATACTTGTTTTATTAAATATCGTATACTATTTATAAAAATGGAAGTTTTTTTCTGTAATTTATACAACAGTAATACGACTCACATTAGCCTGTTTTTCGTATATTTATTTATTTATTAATATCTTAAATTATTAATGTTAAAACTTACTTTTAATCTTTTAATAAATGTTTGTTTTGTTATTGTTTTTTTATTTCTAGTGTCTGTCCAGGATAAATAATAACCGAATTATGTTAACTGAAAAGCTTGTCCCAAAAATAATGAAACAAATACTTTCTTTTTCTTTTAAACCAAATAATATTTCTATTTATTTGTTTTATTTGACAATAATATTATTAAGGACTGTTGTTATTTTATATGAATTGGATGGCTCATAAAAAATAATCAATCGTTATTTTTGACATCTTTAAATTTTTTTTAACCAAAAAATATTTTGCAAAAAGTATATGTATTATGTATATAAATATTACGATTTACGTGGTTATATAAAGTACCTATATACTACATATTTTATTATTGCTTATAAGTTATGTGTGTTATGACAATAAAAACACAGTTAAAAATTTCTAAAATCAGTGGCGGCTATCCTATACTCAAGGTGTATCCGTCGATACACCTTATAATTGGGTGGGTGGTCATAGGCCATGGTAATTTATATACCAATTATATACCAGAGTTGGTGGGTGGGTAACTAAATTCAAAATTTGATACACCTTTATTTTGTTTGATAGCCGCCACTGTCTAAAATAATTTATGTGTTTTTATAATTAAGTCGCAAATCTTAGAACGTTTTACTAAATATTATTACAAACAAAAGATTTTTTAAAAAATAAGCTATTTGATACTATTATATAATTTTAATTTTAATTACTGTCGTCTTAGATTATAGTGCAGATTAATGTAGATTAATGTAGATTTATGAATATTAATGAAGTTATCTACCTACATTATATAGTATGTGAATAAAATCATAGCATAATACAATACTATGAACTGAATATACAAATAAAAAGTAGGGTGAAATAATATTATATTATTATTTTCTGAAAACATTTATTCATAAACATCTCAAATTAAGTCAACTCCACGTCACGCCTACTCCGCCCATTTCTTCGATCCAAGACATCTGCCAGACATAAACTATGAATTTATAAAGCAGACCTAGGTATTATACCTCGGTATAATTATTCTATGACATTCAGATATAGGACTATGTAAAATATCCTTTCAATTTATGAATATTTCAGGTCCGCCAATCAATTTTCCTCTGTCAAATTGTTTCTGTTCCTCAATTTATCAAAAATAATATCCTCCACAGTGACTTAAAAATTCTACTATTCACTCAATCAACCAAATCATACCACCTTTCATTTCATTCAAAGTTAACTTACCGTCAACAATTCAAAATCCACTTATAAATCGACTATCTACCCGTTCAATCTCTTATAACCCCTAGAGACCTCAAACGGAACTAACCTAGAGATTTACTAATATAAATTATAATCTGTCGATTAACACAACTTGGTTGGGTTTTCTGAATTGAGTTATTCCTGTCATTTTAAACAGGTAAACCCTAATAATTTTTTATGTATATACCTACTGCATTAACAAATAGTCAATATTCAATAATAATAATAACATACATTTTTTTTTTAAATAAATAGATTTGTGGCATCACAATTATATAAAATATGTGTGTGTATATAATAGCTTTACAAAGTAATTAAAATAATGCCATTGAAATAAAAATAGAATTTACATAATATATTCGATAATTTTATTATTTTTGTTATAGATACTCCAATTTTTATTTTTTTCCTGTTATTGAATAATTTATTATTACCTACGATCAACTTTTATATGGTTTTCAGCACTTATTTAATTTTTCATTATTAAATTGAAATACGAAAATAATCAGAAAACCTCAGCCATCTGAATGCACTTAATTTTATAACCAATTGATTAATCACTACAGTGATATACTAAAAATAGTATTAAATTCTATATTTGTGATAATAAATTAGATTAAAAAGCTTTAAAAATAGTACTCAGACCATAAACGGGATTTCTATTTGCCAAACTTCGATTCAAAATCCACTTATATTCAAACCCTATCCTCTCTATCGCAAAAACTCTCTACTGTAATAAACGATAAATTATACGTACATTAAATTACGAATTAAAGTAATAAAATGTACAAAATGCACTATAATATCTTTATTTCCTAGTGTAAAAATACTAATATTGTTGTTGAGTTAATTTTATTATATTTTATTTATTATGAATAATTAAAAACTACATAAATAAAAGTAAAGGAAAAAAATTAATTTTAGGTCATTGGAAATTTTTTATATTTATTTTCATTGTATTTATTAATACATATTTATGATGATAAAAAGAATGAGCCTAATTACAATGGTATGTGGAAACATAATATATTAAATATAGAAAATAAGATTTTTTAAGAGTTCTAATATGATTTAAGTAATTAAATTGCTATGATATAAATAAAAATAAATGACAAAGTTACAAAAAAAAAAAAAAATATTAATATTAAAAGTATTTAAATATCACATTGTTCTTATTAAAGGAGAGTTTTTACCATATAAGGTACGCTAGAATGGCATATAAAAAGTATCGATCTGTCTAGTCACATGACCTGGGACTAGAAATGTTAAATTCGATAACAGATCTGGACAGTAAATATGTATAGCCATTTAATAATTTGCATATAAAATATACAGCGTGATTCTTTTATCAAAAAACACTCATTATTTCAAAAAGTATTCATGTTTTTGAAAATATTTTTTTACATAGTTTCAAATTATTAAAAAAACAACGTTTTTATTAAAAAAAATTATATTTTTAAATATTTTTATCCTTATAATTATTGAAGATTTTTACTTTTTTGAATGACAACATATTGTTTTAATTTCATATTCAAAAGCAGAATAATTTTCTGAGTATTTTGATACAAAAAATTCGAATTTAGGGTGAGTAGCTAATGAGTTTTACTTATTTAAAGGTTAGACAAGCGGAGTAGTGGACAAAAATTTCGTAGGGTAACCCCGTACCACTCCACTCCGCTTGACTAAACTTTAAATAATATGTATAACTCATAAACTACTCGTCCTAAATTTGATTTTTATATATCAAAATACTCAGACAATTATTTTGCTTCGAAATATGAAATTAAAACTCTATGTTGTCATTCAAAAAAATAAAAAACTTAAAAAATTATAAGGATAAAAAATATTTAAAAATATAATTTTGTAATAAAAACTTTGTTTTTTTTAACAATTTGAAACTATGTAAAAAATATTTTCAAGAACACGATTACTTTTTGAAATAATGAGTGTTGTTTGATAAAAAAATCACCCTGTATATCATATTTTATCCTTTTAACTTGTAAAATATTAAGTTTCAAGCATAATAGTAAAGGTTTATATGATGTGTGGGGCAAACGTTGAATATGTCATGTATTACTAACAAGTATTAAAAACCTATTTTGAATCGCCTCAAGAGAATGGATTGGACCAGTAGAGTGTAAGAAGAAGAAATTATTGAATTATAGTATAAAATTGATTTAACAAAGGCACAGTAGAGTGATTTAAAGGCTAATGGATTATCAAAATCATTAAAACTTCAATTTATAAAACCTATCATTGAGGAAGCTCTATTTTAAATATAGATATAATGGCCACTGAATAAAAAAGAGCAGTCAAAATAAATACCGAAATGTTTCACGTGATTGACTCGAGCTACTTCAACACTTTTTTAACACTAAATATTCGTTTAATAAAGACGGACGTTTTGTAGAAAAAGTAATAACTTTACATGTTAAGGCGTTCAAGTGCAACTTGTTCGTATCACGCCGATTACTTATGTTATCAAGATCACGCTGAAGCAATTTAGTGTCAAGTGAAGTTTTTGTCATATGGAATAATTTATTCATTATTTAGCTTATATTATTTGATCTTTAAACTATAAAAAATATGTTTGAAAAATTGTTAGTTATCGTGTAACATTATAGGTCAAATTATTTAATTTTTAACACGTAAGCTCCATCCAATCATCAATTATCTTTTGGTTGTCATTTCCAACTTTTCTTGAATGATTTTTTACAAGTATTTCATTAAAAATATTTGCAAAAGTTTTGACATTGTTAAAAATAAGGTAAAAATTAAATTTAAAAAAAACTTTCAATCTTTACATTAATAATTGCTTCTTACGTTGTACGTATAGCAATGTGTTTGTCGATGCACTACGCAAAAGTTAGAATGCATATTTCATAAAATATCTGAAATCGAATTTTTCTGATTACTTTTTTTTTTAATTTTTCAAATATTTAACAATATAATATAATCATTTTAAAGCAAATATCGAGTATCATTAATGCTTTTTTACATTTATAAAAATGTCATAAAAGTAATACTATGAAAGATAGACGATTTTTTTTTTTTTAATAATTTGATCATAATGAACAGATCGTTTAAACGTATTTAAAAAAATATTTTCTCTGATTTTTCACTAAAATGTAATATGAGTATTGATTGTAGTGGAAAATATTAACATAAAATATCATAATATTTATAATATCGATTTTCTGATATTCTGTTAGGTAGTCCAGGTAGTCGTTAAATTTTACAATTTCTAAATCATAATTTATTCTATAAGTAATATAAATAATTAGTTAATTAGTCCTTGCTCCTTGCAATTAATAATATATTATGGATTTATCGTTGAAAGATTTTGTGTAGGATAATATTATCTTACAGTCATAATCGAGCAAATTTTAGTGGAAGAATGTCCCATATCCTGTTATCCCTTATCTCCAAAACAAGTGTATCTATCAATAATAAAATAGATACATTTTAAATGTGTCTTACTGCATTAGTTATAACTCAGTAGAAATTAATTATAATTAATTTAAATTATTTTAGAAAAAGCAGGTCTATGAATTACATGCATATATATCTAAAATTATTATATTGGATTTACGAGTAAGTAACTAATTTGATAAATATAAAACAGTTATATTTTTCAGTTTATCAGCACACATTGGCAAACGATTAAAAAGTTAATTCAATAATTTACTGTGAACCAATACAATAAAGCTATTGACTCGAGTCAATAAATAACCTAGCTGGAGATTCGAATGACAAAGAAAAAAAGCGGGTAAGTGAGTATCGCTCTGCTGTACATTAGGGGGTTGGGTGGACCTCGGACTAGGGTAGGTTAAATTTGAATGCAATGATAGGTATCATTGTATACGAAAAACGATTCTGAACGGAGATGATTTGTCAGTCTAGGATATATTATATTTAAATATTGTCATATATTCTATTTTGAAACAAATAGTATAGTTACTATATTATGTTACTATAGTTACTTTATAATATCTGTTTATTAATAAAAAAAATATTTGGCAACATACACATAATGAGAGTATGAAATTTAATTTAAATTTTGACATATTTCGTATAAATTTGAACTTTAAGCCCTTATAAAAAAAAATTGTGACTAACGATTTCGGATTTTTTTTTATCACTATAAGAAAAACTTATAAGAAACCTTGTATTAAATTTTCAAGATTTTTTGGCCACCCAAAAAATTTTTATCGGCATTTGAAGAAAAAAAACTTAGAAAAGTCGAAAATTTCAATTGTCTATAAGTACCTTAAAAATGGTCAAAATATTTTGAAAATTTAACTGTAAAAAGATAACCATAATATAAACATTTGGTGAAAATTTCAAGTATTTAAAATAATTCGTTTTTGAGTTACAGCAAAATCAAAAAATCGATTTTGTCGAAAAGTGGTTTTTCGTAAAATTGCCATTTTTCTGTCATTTTTTTTTTGTTTTTCTCGATTTTTTTGAAAACTATTTTAAAATTTTAATTTTGACCCCCCCCCCCCCCAAATTACCAACTAGATTCAATTTCCTATTCAAAGAGGGGCTGAAGTTAAAAATCGGAGCATTATTACTGCTCCAAATGTTGTCGTCAGACACAAAAAAAAAAAAAAAAAACACACATCATTGTAAAAGCAATACATTCATCACTCCGTTCAGAATCTAAAATATATGTAATTTTTAATACAAACACAAATTTTGTTTTCAGTGCATATTAGGTTGGTTAGGTTGTACCTATAATCTACAAACAACACAATTTAACCTGTGCAACATGAATCTTATACTGATAAATTTCTTATTTCGAATGTTTAATGTTTATTTTTACATCTTATTTCTGTCCATTTTCACCAGGGACATGACAAAATGTTATTTATTGATGTATTAAAGAAACACAAATCGTGAAGGACAATAATTTGAGAGATTCGCGAATTACCTAAACTAAAAATACTTCCTTTTATTTACATCAATGTAGTTTATATTACCGATATAATGTTAACACATACATGAACAAATTTGTAGTCGTACGTTGAATTCAATTGGATAACATTTATTTTATAGGTACTAATAGGGAATGTATACAATAGCTCCCTATTGTTTACCGTATTGTTGTCATGCATCTTGGCGGTCGTATTATATATTATTATATTTCAACTAATGTCCTGATGTACATATTACACAACTTACACGTATTATGTGTATATATATCATACATATACCAACCAGGAAACAGATATACCGGAAGAGCGGTTATATTGCAGTAAACAAAAATATTGTTATAATATCGTATGCTTCATGTAAATTATGTTGTGCATTTAAAGCAAACAGTTATAATATGACATCAGTTAAAGTCAAGATACACATAAGACGACCATAATATTATTATCTACTATTTAATGTATTACTTTATGTTCAATGGTAGACTATACCAATGTATTTCTATCAATGTAATATATAACTCATATAAGTTATATACAATTCTACAATTGGGCTTTGGGCTTTAATATAGTCGTTATTTCACTGCGATTCGATCTATAATGGTATGTACATATTCAAAATACGAAAAAAAAAATTGTTTGACAGAAATACATTTATTTCCAAGTCAAGCGACTCCTATTAAAAAAAAAAATAGGATAAGGAGAATGTTTTTTTTTTGTTATTATAGTGTAGACTACAGGCTTTTATTATTTCAAAAATATATATTTTTTTGTTCCTTTAACTATTAATGCCATCTTTAATCTATAATAATAAATAATAATAATAATAAAGTTTATTGCAACAGTAATCGATTTACATGATTAGATATACAATATAAATAACAAAAGTTGCAACTCATCTTATAAGCAAATAAGCATAAATGCGGATGAGTTGAGTTCTATAATTAAGGTATAACCTTAAAAAGTTGGTAAGTGAGTATCGCTCTGCTGTACATTAGAGGATGGGGTGGACCTCGGACTAGGGTAGGTTAAATTTGAATGCAATGATAGGTATCATTGTATACGAAAAACGATTCTGAACGAAGATGATTTGTCAGTTTAGGATATATTATATTTAAATATTGTCAAATATTCTATTTTGAAACAAATAGTATAGTTTTTATATGTTACTATGGTTACTATGGCCAACATTCGCATTATGAGCGTATGAAATTTAATTTAAATTTTGACATATTTCGTATAAATTCGAACTTTAAACACTTATAAAAAAAAATTGTGACTAACGATTTCGGATTTTTTTTTATCACTTTAAGAACAACTTATAAGAAACCTTGTATTAAATTTTCAAGATTTTCTGGCCACCCAAAAAATTTTTATCGGCATTTGAAGAAAAAAAAACTTAGAAAAGTCGAAAATTTCAATTGTCTATTAGTAGCTTAGAAATGGTCAAAATATTTTAAAAATTTAACTGTAAAGAGATAACCATAATATAAACATTTGGTGAAAATTTCAAGTATTTACAATAATTCGTTTTTGAGTTACAGCAAAATCAAAAAATCGATTTTGTCGAAAAGTGGTTTTTCCGTAAAATTTCCATTTTTCTGTCATTTTTTTTTTGTTTTTCTCGATTTTTTTGAAAACTATTAGAAAATTTTACTTTTTACCCCCCCCCCCCCAAAGTACCAACTAGATTCAATTCCCTATTCAAAGAGGGGCTGAAGTCAAAAATCGGAGCATTATTACTGCTCCAAATGTTGTCGACAGACACAAAAAAAAAAAAAAAAAAAAAAAACACACACATCATTGTAAAAGCAATACATTCATCACTTCGTTCAGAATCTAAAAAAATTAGTTAAAAAAATTTATGTTTTGTATTTTTTTTTTTTTATTTATGTTGTCATAATAAATAACATACGAGTGCAATATTTACTATTAGATATAAATGATATAATATGTATATATAAACGTAAAAATCTATTACATATTTATTTTAGTTACTTTATTTATTTTAAATTTATATGAATTTATTTTTATTAAAAATGTGTAAATAAATATAAAAAATTAATCAGTAAGTACCTAAGTGTTAATAATATTTCTACAAAATTAAGTGAGACAAGCGATGTACAAAAACTTACCTACTAACAACTAACAAGTATGAAACGTTCGGGATTTTAATGATATACCCTTTTGACTATATGTATATAACCCTCCTTTTTTGAAACTCGTTGGACACAGATTTAAGGTTTTATAGGTTTAAGAAAAACTCCATAACAGAAATTATAGAATATTAAAATTAGTAATTAGGTTGCTGCTTCATGAAATGTAAAATTAATAAAACTTTTTTAATCTTTATAATAGGTAATATTGTATAAAAATACTGATTGAGTATAATACCATAATTGGTATTATAATACCATAATATAGGGTAGTTATCTTAAAAACGTCGCTATACACATTTTTAATTTAATATAGATGATTAACTATACAGGTACCTAAATTAATTTATAATAATACGTATACAGCTAAAATCCGGAAAGCATAGGTCAAAGGCGGAAACAACAAGTTGTTCTTACCGAATCACTGAAAAGCAAGATTATAATAGGCCATCAGACGATTACACATGGTATTGATAGAACCATATAAATACGGGTAGAACGCCTAGTTGTTCTAGTAGTAGTCAGAAAGTAGTCACAGTGTTGGACTGGCTATTCGCCATTTTCGTAAGGCTACTGCACACCGTGAACCTTATCGCAGCCACATCGTCGAAAGTACTTAGTCATTCCCCCGCACATTTTTTCTATAGCAGTTAGATATTTTTCAATTTTATTTGATTATATAAATGTTCAATGCATTATTATAATTTATCTGTACTTTGAAATACAAATGCTCAATTCATTATACCTATATCTTTTCACAACCATCTCAAGTCAACCTGGAACGTTCTAAATCATTTAAACAATTAAACCGTGGTAACGGTCATTATGTCCTGCACAGCGATCGCTACATAGTATGACATAAATATTTATTAATTAATTTAAGATACATTTTATATTTGGTTGTTTTAAATTCTGAACGGAGTGATGAATGTATTGATTTTACAATGATGTGTGTTTTTTTTTTGTTTTTTTGTTTTTGTGTCTGTACAGCATAACTAGTCGAAATAATGCTTCAATTTCAAACTTTGGGGGTGGTTTCCAATGGCAAAGTGGATATCCTTGGTGCATAATAAAGGTCAAAAGTAAACATTTTCCAATAGTTTTCAAACAAATCGAGAAAAACAAAAAAAAATGACAGAAAAACGGGAATTTTTACGCAAAAACAGTTTTCGACAAAATCGATTTTTTTATATGGTTGTAATTCAAAAAATAATCAGTGTAAATACTTGAAATTTTCACCAAATATTTAATATTTATATTAGTGTTATCTATATACAGTTAAATTTTAAAAAAATTTTGAATTTTTTTGAGTTATTTATAGACAATTGGAATTTTTAATTTTTTTAGTATTTTTTCTTAAAATAAAGATAAAAATGTTTTGGCTGGCCAGAAAATCTTGAAAATTTAATACAAGGTTTCTTATGAGTGTTCTTAAATGAATAAAAAAAAATCTGAAATCGTTAGTCACAATTTTTTATTATAAGTGCTTAAAGTTCGAATTTATACGAAATATGTCAAAATTGCGAAAAATTGCAAGTAATTTGTAGTTGAAAAATCGTAAAAATTTTTTCTTTTATATCTAAGTTTTGAAAATTTGGTACAAAGTTCTCCAAACATTTTTCTTCAAATATCTGTAAAAAAAACTCTACCAGACTAAGTCAAAAAAATTTTATAAGTGTTTGAAATTTAAAGTCGTAAATACTTGAAAATTTTACCAGTTATTTAGATTGCCATTTTCTTTACGTGATTTGATTTTCAAAATATTTTAACTTTTTTTGAGCTATTTATAGACAACTGAAATTTTCAATTTTCATAAGAATTTTTTTTTTTTAAGTGTCGATTAAATTTTTTTTGCGGAGTCAAAATATTTGAAAAATTAATACAAAGTTCCTCATATATTATTCTTATGGCGATAAAAAAATTATAAGAATATATAGGCACGATTTTTTTTTATTAGCATTTGAAGTTCAAATATTGATAAAAATTCATCAAAAACATGAATATTTTTTAACTATTTGGTAGTTAAAAATTTATAAATATTTTACTATCAAAAGCTAAGAATTGAAAATTTAATACTATGCTGTCCATAAATTAACCTTAGAATGATTATAAAAAATTTTGAGGATTATTCAATTTAAACATTTTTACGAGTGTTTAAAGTTTTAATTTTAATTTGAAATCAAAAATACACGTGTAAAATATCGTTTTACTACTAAATAATTTTCGATTTTTGTTAGTTTTTAAAAATTACTAAACGTATGTTCTTGAAACTTTAACTTACATGTTTGAATTAGTTTCAAAATAGAATATATGACAATATTTAAATATAATATATCCTAGACTGACAAATCATCTCCGTTCAGAATCGTTTTTCGTATAAAATGATACCTATCATTGCATTCAAATATTATAACCTACCCTAGTCCGAGGTTCACCCCACCCCCTAATGTACAGCAGAGCGATACTCACTTACCCGCTTTTTTTTTGTTACAGTTATAAATGAATATTTTATAGTTTAATTTCATAATTTCAATTTTTACTGTTTATTAATGATTTAAATGAAAATATACATTACAATTGAATCAAATCATCTATAACTGCTAACTATAATTATAAGGAATGTTTGCGATTTATTTTCCCGAATTATTTACGTATTTGAAGTTTGTATTCTGCATACAGCTTTTATTTTTATTACCTGTTGTAAACAATTTATTACAGTACAATAATAATTATAATATGAGACGGATAGTGTTGAAATTCAACAAACATAATGATAACAATTTAAAAAAATATTATTTATTTAAAACATTTAACAGCAAAGTTAAGTACAATAAAGATCCAGAAAACTGATTATTGAGTGTTTAATGAGTTGAATAAGATTATAATAAGTACTAATTTTGTTTAAAACATTTTCGATGAAAAGAATAAGGCCACTCAAAATACAAATTAATACAGAAATATATTTAGATAGAAACTTAGATAATATTGATATCAAAAATATCAATTATTTGAATTTAAACCACAAAGTAACTTTTGCGTAGAAGACCATAACGGATTAATATACGATTTTTGGATGTCAATGTAAAACACGGTAAATAAATTAAAAATTATATTATTTGGTTACAATTTTTTCTTTTTGTGACATAATTCATATTAATTTGTTTCCATAAATAATTTATGAATTAAGTCATTATTAGCGTTGATTGTCATAATGATTATTAATTTATTAATGTATACGTTTGGGGTTTCGTACCTTAAAAAAGACACAAATATTATAACCTAAAAGTCTTAAAGTTATTTTTGTTGATATGCGAAAAATACTTCATTTTTGAGTGTCACACAAAACTAAATTTATAGTACGGCAAGATGTCTAAAGTTTTTGGTCATTTTCGATAAAAATAAATTGATGCATCAACCTGTAATACCTCTATAGTGCCCGTAATAGTTGAAAACTTTTAAATTGATAGTCACATGTCTTCCAATAAACCAATCATTTTCTTTTATTCAATAACTATAACTTCTTAAGGCTAATCAAAAAGAAAGCGCTAGGATAACTTAATTAAATTAAATTTATAAACATTTTTTTATTTTATAAAAAATCAAAAAAATAACTGATTTTTAGTGGTTGATTATAAAAATTCACTTCGATAAAAACATCGTAATCAATAAGTCTCGCAAATTTATGAATCCGGGTCAAAAACATTTAAATAAATGATTTTCGTGAATGCAAATGACACGATATAATATGTTGATTGTTTCACTAAATAGTTATATTTTATCGTTAGAGTGATAGGTATTATGATTTTAAAGATATTCTGCTTCGAGACATATCATAATGACTTAAAATCGAGTAGGAAAAAAATGGTTTTCAAAGTCCAATAAATGACTGTTTAGTGATAGTAGAATTAACCCATATATTTTGCGTACATTAGCAGTTATCACTTATTAATGGTGTTGACCTATACATTCACGGCTGTTGTAGGCACGTACGATGTAGTTACACAAAAAATATGTAGGACATATTATTTAAAATACAACCGAGTCTGCTAGCGACTTTATATAAGCCCGGAAGAGATGTCATCCGGAAGCAGTGGGCTGTCGTCCAAAAAACGAGTCTAATAAATCGTTTTCGGATGCGTTAAGAATTGTACAGCACTTATCGAAAATTCGAAACAAAGTCAACCGAATTTAAACCACCGCCGCGCCGATGACACACGAAAAAAAAAATAACAAAAACCTTAACGAATCTATATTATATATATTATATATTTTTTTTAACACAAAACGGTGGCGTCCGGTAAATCCTAAAATATATTATGCATAATATAGGAATTTAAAAAATGTATTGTGTTTATTTGCCCAAGTGCTCTTCACCGGAATTTAGTATTGTAACACGTCGAGTAAAAATGTTAATTTATTTTTTTCTACAGTAATTTTACGCCCTACAGGACTGCAAAGAGATTTTGGGCATATTTTTTCTCTAGTGTTAAAAAAGTGTGGCTTTTAGAGTTGGTACTCGTAAAAATATTTATAACTTAGAAATAATTCGACTGTTTTTATCGTAATCAAGTTTCTACACGTAGTGCATACTACCATTGAGTATATATAGTATATAGTGTATATAGTATATATACTCAATGATACTACGTTTCTGTGTTCGATCGGCAGACGATAAAATATTAAATATCACATTATTGTTTAGTTATTAAGAAATTGAAAAAAAAACATAGGTAAATATATAAATAGTTATTGCTTTCCATCGATACCATATAATTAAAATATCAACGATACGCAGTCGAATTATCAAAAATATAGAATTCATATTATGAACTATGTTATGTATTGGTATTGTACATTTTTCTTAAATTTTCTCAAAACGAGACCGTTATACAATATTTAATAATAAATATTAACTTGAACGTTTTCAGAAACATATTATGATTCGATTGAACTTGATCAATAGGTAAGATTATGATGAAAAATCTACATTTTTAGTACACAAATACGTATTAATATTGAAATAGGTAGGTACTACTATTAGGTTGTACCGATATATTATTATCTTTTCGTTTATTAACTTCAATATGATACTGATTTTATCCTGCTATCAATAGCTTATACCAATAGGCTCCGAGTGAATTTCTTATTACTGTAATATGCTGAATATTTTCAATATTATAGCCAATTGATGTGAATTTCTCAAATTAAAAATCAAATTTTTATTTGAAATAAACAAACTATACCTTAAGGCTTAATTTAGTGTGTTATAAAACGAGATGGTCAGTTTTTATTTTATTTTATTCTTTTATAGGTATTTGTATACGACGAAAAATTGCTCATTTACTACATTGTCGCAATGAATTAACCTATTATTTAAATTTCCAATCAAAAAACGTATGTTAATCATTTTATTGTATTGATGAATAGGCGGCGAGATCGATTGGCGTAAGGTCACGAATAACCTACTTAACGAGTAAGTACACAACAATACGTGTGCTGTATAATCAGCCAGCAATTATTTTATGCACGTGGCCACGACTGCATATTATACGAGTATGGTACTCGCAAAGGGCAAATTATATTATGAAGTTATCAGATGGCCTGAAGTTAAGGGGCACAGAGAGGTCAAAAACACGTCGCTAACCGAAGACGATAAACCGTAGTAAAACGTCGTAACGTCAGTGTTCTAGCCAAACGTTACTATGCCAGTGATATCTGCAGATATGTGTGATACATATTATTTCTCTATATTGACGCTAAACGAGATTTCGCCTTTTTTGATAAAATTGTAGTTTTTACTTAGTATTGGTTTTTGTCTTTGGCAGAAGTTCCGTATTTGTTCTCAAATCAATAAAGTTTTGCAGATATACGTATTGTATAAAGTGATTTTTTTTTTACAAATCTTAACTCAACGTTTGTGTGACTTTTAATTTTTATTTTGAACAAAAAGCCGTTAAACATAAAATTAAAATAGGTATAATATGTTAACAAAATGTAATATATAACAAGAAAACTTTATACAGCCACCCTTTACAATAATAAACGTTTACGCAAGTCGTTTTCATCCACGAGTTTTCTGAAAATAATTGCTCATAAACTGCACATAGAATTAAATAATATAACAACAGAATATCATTCCGTTTCAATTAAATGTTTTGTCGACTATAATCACATTATATTTTTAGTACTCTCGGTCGTTACGGTTTATGAATCTCCATTATGATGATGAAAATTGCACATGTCATAAATTATATTATAATCATAATAATAATATAGGTAATAAATCGTTTACCATTATCACGAAAAATCAAATAGACTATCGTACATCAGATTTTTAAAATATTTCGAAACAAATGGTCATCGTTTAAACACAGACTTTATCGTGCCTAAAATCTATGATACACTGGGGCGTGTGCAAAAGTGTATTCAATATTAAAAGGTATTACCTATATTTAATCGAAAAAAAAACAATCAGTCACGTTAAATTTATATACGTGCATAACATTATTATTACATATTTTATTGTGCTTATATATCGTATACAATTCAATCAAAACATTCAAAGTATATATTATTTTATCACGTGTTTTGAAAATTTAGTGCGGCTGGTATAGTATATTATGTTATAAAAACTTTAATATTAAATCTCTTAAGATTCAGTAAAGGTTTTGAACATTAAATTAAACTGACAAATTTAAATGAAAATAATTTAATAGAATTATATTCAGTAACATCATCTCCGGTGTATTAATAGAAAATTTTATCTAATATTAGAGATCCGTGGGTGGTGTTGCAAAAAGGACCATTCATTCAAAAATGTGTTCGTCTGGTAAAGCAACAGTCTCGCGGGATGTGTGATGGGTCGCCTCATTTTGTTTGAACCATAGATTGTCAACATTCATAATAACATCTTCCAGAATAGATCAAACCACTAAGATGTAAGAAACCATGCTGTGGTAACGGATTCCAACTGTTGAACTGTGAAAAAGATCACGTCAAATTCAAAGCCGTTGCTATATTCGAAACACCATATTTTTAATTATTTCATATTACTATTAAAGAAGTATATGTTTTATATTTTATTTGGTATGACATCTTTACATATTATATTATATATATTCGACCAATGGATAATTTAGTTAATGTTTATTTTATAATGAGATGAAATCCACTCAGCTTGTTTTTATTTCTATACCTTAAAATTAATCTGAGACTATTCCATTAAGAGTAAATATTAATGTTTAAATGTTTATACTTTAATATACTAGTACCATTTCTATTGCAGATACAAAAGTATTCAACTAACAACGTTTTTCATTAATCAGTATGTTGACTAAATACTAAATGCATCAGTGGTTGAAATTAATTGAAAAATAAAATGCAGAATAACGCTTAACCGTCAAGGACATTACAAAATGAAATAATAATAAAATTACTAGTATTTCAATTATAAGCTTAAAAACGATTTTATTTAAAAATTAATTGGCAAGAAATTATATTTTTTTTAATAAAAATTTAAGTATTTTAAAAAGAATATTCACTTTAACATAGGCTATGGAATGTTTAGCCCGTTATTAACAATTTGACTACATATAATATTGAATATTTTTTTTCGGTTTATTTATAAATTAAATCGTATCAGATTGTTAATTTTCTTCCTACAAACAGTAAACTATAATAAATTACACTTCTTTCTTTTTCTGAATGAAATATTTATAAATACATAAACTAATAATCAGAATTGGTTTTATATAAAAAGTTATAAATACATTTTTATTTTATTTTATAATTAATCATTAGTTTTAAATGTTTTAATTTTATATACATGTTTCACAATTATTATTATATTAATAAAACAAAAATACCTACTCATTGAAAAAAGTTTATTAAAAATACTGTGTATAAATATTTAATAAAATAAATTTCAGCCAAATGTCCAAATATTTTAAACTTTAATATACTTTAAACATAAAATAAACATATTATTTAATTGTAATAAAAAGTTGTACATTTATATCAATTTCGAATTAAGACAACTATTTTTTTCAAACTGAATAATATTTTAAATAATTCTAAAAAAAAATATTTTATCTTAAATTTTTAAATCAAAAATCGACTGGGGTTTTTCTTTTTTTTCAATTACCGTACATTTTTAGATTAATATATAATAGTTCACACTAAAAAACCTTTATTCATTACTTTTAATTAAAGATTTTTGTTTAAATTTGGATTTGAAATTTTCACTATAGGTATAATATATTGGTATTATTATCATAATACAGCTTTCAAAATATTTTTTCTCATTTTGAGTTCTTTATAGACTTTTGAAATATGTTGATATCATTTTTGGTTCCTAGATCAAAATTCTTTAAAATGTGTGTAATATTTATGATTAGTAGCTCTTACAGTAGTACAATAATGCCAAAAACGATAACCTCTTATCCACACCATTTTTATCAATGTAGAATCTATAATGTATAAGTGAAAATTTTATAAAATAGAAGTTTAACAGATCAAATTAAAGAAAATAATAATATATAATACAATAACTTTCTATAAACAAAATATGATACGACCCGTTACATGCATGCCCGATTCCTGACTCTCTTAGCTTAGAATTATTTTCTTCATTTATTTGGTATAATAATTAATAATTATAATACAATTTAATCGTTTATTGTGGTGAGTTAAAGAATAATGGAGGTAAGTATATTCGAAACACATGATACAGCAAATCGAGTTCTTCGGATATATTATATTCATATATGCTTAACGTACACTTTTAATAAATCAACAGAATTATTTAGATTTTTACATAGTTTTATACTTTTATGTTATGCTAAAAATATTATCTATCATATCGTTTATCTGCAGCATAAATAAATATTATATTCGAGTCTAAAACAAATAACTATATAAAGACACATTTAAGCTCAGGCGTGTCGTCACTAATCTAATATTTTTGAGTCACCCGGATGAAAAATGTAAGTACCTATACTTGGCTTCTAAATTGTATTATTTCCTAAACGTGTTTTTCTTTTTCTAATAAGATTTTTCCGATATAGATTTATTTATGTTTTCATAAATAATGGACGGAGCCGCGAACACGTTGTAAAGTATGTGCGCGTGTTAAAGGTGCGGTCTTGAGACAACAACGAAGAACGTTAAATAAATACTTTAGCGTAAAACGCAATATACACGTGTACCGCAGTTGTACACGCGTATACATAGAGTGGTACACAGTCACTACTCACTTGTGCGCCACTGAAAGCGTACGCGATCGGCGACGAATCTCTTTCTATCTGTTCATTTTGAAAAAAATATATATATCAAAAAGTCAAAAGTTATTGTACGGCGCGCGTTTCGTTTTCTTTAAACCGCGAACAAAGTAAACGAACACGTATACGCTCGATTGCAACAAACAATAATATCGTTTTACTACGCGTGAACGATCCTGCGAATTCGTTAAAATGTCGTCGGTATATAGACAGTAAAGGCACCTGCTGCCTGCTATAGTTAAAAGCATAATACTATTATAGACTATATTATAGCGCGTACACGAACGCGTCAAAAGTCAACGTTTTAGTAGACGTTAACCACCACCGTCGTTGTTCTAGTACCTACGTATTTTGGTTCACGTGTGACTTATCACATCCTGATTGATAACTCCTCCTGGAAAATTCTAATAGTATTTATTTATTCGTATTTCGTGTAGGTATAGTTGTTACTTTAAGCTACGTTAACGCAAAACGATTATGAAATATTTATTATAATAATATAAAATATCATTTATTTTTTGCTGAAAGAGTGTTTGGAGTTTTTTTATTAGTGATGTTACGAACTGTTCGATTATCGAACCGAACCGAATCGAACTTTAGCTGTTCGGTTCGGTTCGAAAATCAAACCTAAAATTAAAAATTTTCTAACCAAATTAAACACTTAATGGTTCGGTTCGACATTCGAACCAGGAAAAAAATATGTTATTTTCAATAAAACACATTTGTAAATTATAATTATTAATTAATAATTACATAATATTATTATATTTTATTTATTTTTAGATTTTATCATTATGTACTAGGTATGTCTATATTATTAATTCTTTACTGTTAATGTTAGATTGATATTTACTGATACTTTATAATTTATATTTAATCACCAATAATAAATATTTATATTTATACTTGTATTCAACATTATTAGGTTCTACTACCTTAGGGTTCTATTTCCCTTATTCGATATGATATAATAATAATTAAATAAATAAGTAATAATAATAATTATTATTCTTATTTTTTGCATTATTAAAGTGCAATATATATTAAATATTAAAATAATATTATTGATATACCTACCTAATATTATATGTAGTTTTATACTATACTATTATTTATATTTTAATAATATTATATCCATTTTTATTAATTAAATATAGTATTAGTACAATAAATAAAATAATATTTAAATAACAGATATTTTGAAGCTTATTAGTACTAAAATTTATTTAAAAAAAAAATTAGTTCGGTTCGGTTCGGGTTTTATAAAATTTGGAATATGTTCGGTTCGGTTCAGTTCGACCCTAATAATCAGGGTTCGTAACATCACTATTTTTTATTATTATTATTACCATTGTGTACTACGCTTATTGTAATATCCAAACCGACAAAAACAATGCAGAGTTGGGGCGGTTTTAGACTTGAGTTTAACTACTTCACTTTTTTTTCCTTTCAAAGTTTTCTGAAGCCGTTCTTTTAGTACGCGACCATGCGTACGCAAGTGACGATCTAATTCCTCACGATTTGTATTGGTAAAGACTCCGGGCCAGTTTAATCCTTCAATTATAACCGGATCAGTATACAAAATAAGTGAGATTACAATCGATATTTATTACATTATGCATATACACGTCGAATAGTCCATTTGGATTATTATTATTATTATTATTATTAGTATTAGTCGCACGAAAATTATATTGGCAGCGATTTCATACAATATAGCTACTAATTTAAATATACAACACCCTTAGTCCTTTTATACGCCGGTGTATACTGTGTAGTATATACCTAATATGTATTTCACAAGACGTATAATGAAATTAAATCATATGGATCCAAAAAAAAATATATATATATATTACACATGTTATTGTAATATATTCGCCTCACGTTATACTATCATATTAATGATGGAGAGAAAACAATTTCCGCAACACTGTGAGTTAAAACCGGAAATAATTGGATTGCGTTCGGTCGCCTGGAATTGAAATTTTAGTGATTAAACATTTTTTTTACCCATTTTTTTTTACGATTTTTACTACCTGCACGTTATAAAACTATTAATCTTGCCGTGTTGTTGAAAAGTCCTGAACAAATAGCATTAAAAATGTCTTTGTATTTTAATATTATGATTTTTATTGAAGAATTAGACATTAATGTAAATTAATGGGATCCGATCCAGATAACATTGATTTCAAGCAGCTTTCATTGAATGATTATATTTTTAAAGCATAAGATCTACTGTATTTAACCCGATATAACAGCGTACACGTTGATTTTGAATATTCTAATAAAGAATAAAAATACAAAGGAGAAACTAGCTCTATTGCACACAAGCTTTTAATTAGGTCACTGTAATAGATAATGTGTTAAATTTTGAATTCAGCGAAAAATCAATGTAGTCGAAAAACAATATTGTGCAAGAAGATAAGTAGATCAGTTATATATTTCTATGAATAATTAATAATATGTGATATTTATTTTATTGCTGTTAATTAATATTTTCTTGATTAGGTAGGTTGAATCTATTTCTAAAACATCGGAGTATCAAACACATAAATCATTATAATATCAGCACATTCAAATATTCTTATTTGTCTAATATTCTAATATTCTTTATTAAACTCATAATTATTTAAACTATAACCATATTAGGATCTTATTTTAGTCATAGAATCTTGCTTGAAATGGAATATCACAATAATTTGATTGTTTTTAAAAACTATTATAACTATTTTCCAATACTAGAAAAAATAATATATTAGTTTCATTTAATAAAAAAAAATTGGTTGTAATATTACGTAAATAGTAATTGATTATAAATTTAGAACTAAATGTACCTAATTATATGATGAATATTGCATAGTATGAGAATATTAATAATTTTAATAATACATTAACAAATAAAATAACATTTATATTATTTCAGAAACATTTACTTTTACAAAAACTATTTAGTTTTATTTTTTTAAGTACATTCAAATGGCCTTATTTGTCTACCATTTTGTTCCACCGTATTTAATATTTATTATTTTTAAGAACGTGGCCTATATTTAATATTAAATCATTATAATATATAAATTATCTAATTATAATGTGTATTGAATTTTAAAATGTTTATAAAAATATTGATGTTAAATATAATAAATTATTGAACGAACAGATCTTTTAATTATTAATTGTTTAGTTTAATTAATTAGTTTGAAGTTTAGATAATATTAGAAGTATACTACTAAGGGACTTTCTTTAATATTTGTGATGTACAATTTCACTTATATAATTTATAAAAGATTATAAATACAAAATGATTTATTTATTATTTGATAATATCATGTAGTATCGCAGTATTTGCATAAAAATATTCTACTTAAAATGATTGCATTTAAAATACTATTTTTCATCGGTAATGGTTGTGCTAACAATTTGATGGTCAAAAAAGGGAAACATAAATTCTACAATTGCACGAATCTTAAATTTTAATTTTCTTGAAAGAAAATGTTTGTATAATTTAATATTTTTTGTTAAATGAATGGCCTGTTTAATTTTAAAATTATCATCTCATGTAAAAAAAAATGGTTGAATATTATATTATTTTATATATATGATATCATCAATTTTTACAATGGATTAGTTTAAGCTCGGTTTTCCGCATTGTTTCACACGATACATTATACCATACCAGATTTAATTTAATGCAAACAATTCACTGACTATTCAGCGTGATTCAATGTTACACGGACGGACGTATTATAGGTACCTACTATGCCGTATTATTATGCGTGAATTGTTTTTTGTGAACACGACTTGCTCTCTTATAACTAGTTGACCACATATCGATTATTCATGAACATCTTTACTTGGTTAGCTGTATATTAAATAACAATTTGATTTTGTTTTAAATGATAAAAAAAAAAAAATAAGTGGCCCAAGTAGAAGACATGTTTTATTCAAAAAACAGATAATTTTTAAAATATATACGAAAACACTAATCAAAGTAAAAGATAATATATTCGTATAAGAAAAATTAAAAAGTATAAGATTTATTAGAACCTCGAAAACCCACATCTATATAACGAAGTGGCAAGTTTATCTTATCCCTTCCCCTCCCATTCCACGATGAAATTATTATCCTAGGCCTATTTTAAACCCGGTAAATCGGTTCCAGAGGAAGATTAAAAACAAATAATAATAATTTGCGCTTATCGTAAACGCGTGGTATATACTCTCTTTAGTTATAGATATAGATTATAATATTACAAAACACTCGCATTATATTATTATTATAACTATTGTAATATCATATAGTGTAGTATACCATGAAATGTATTGTACTTTGCTCCAAAAGTGTGGTCAGTGGTCACAGGCGACTCACAGCTCCAAGATGTACGAATGTGGCACATGGCCGTACGCCAAAACCCATATGATATGGGAATATGGGATAGAGATAATCTCTATTCACTGACTGGTACTTTGTTCGCGTAAAAATATCGTTCACCAGTGGACAAATGAACGTATGTCGCACTTTTGGTGCACCCTACGCTGAATAATGACTAGCTGTGTGTGGTACAACGGCAGTTTACTAGGAAATACAAAATGAAATACAAATGTACAAAATATGTATGATGATAAAATCCAGGTACGCATACGAATCGGTCTAACTTCAACAGTCGAAAATACTTCAAATCATATGAAAACATATTATGCTAATCCGTTATTTTTATTTTTGTAAAATTCGCTAAATTCAATTAACAAGTGCATTGCGTATCATCGCTTTGGTTAAAATTTAAA
This sequence comes from Schizaphis graminum, assembly GCA_020882235.1. Taxonomy (NCBI): domain Eukaryota; kingdom Metazoa; phylum Arthropoda; class Insecta; order Hemiptera; family Aphididae; genus Schizaphis; species Schizaphis graminum. The sequence goes on along the minus strand of CM037032.1, from coordinate 116,767,406 downwards.
TCGTCTGATACGTACAACTGTGTCAACCTTATCGTGTACATTGAACATGGTACCATTATTTGGTACGGGAAATACATAGACAACTTCCTCCTATCACGTTGCTGCGGTGTGTGCTGGAAATTTTGATACATAATATCTGGACATATAAAAAATGTAGTTACACGGGCTACAGATGTAGACATTTTTACACCCGCGTTAATATAAAATACAATTAATATTTTTTATATTAATTCAAATTATCATAAATCTTGGTTGTTATATAATGGTTAAATGGTACATTGTAATATATAATATATATTAGAACGGAGTTTAATGCAATGCGGATTATTTATACATATATGTTATATAAACAGAAACCACTATGGAATTGTAGCAGATGTAAATAATTAGACGACTCATTTAATATTTAAATAAAATTCTATAGTTAGTTTTGTCAACATACAAAAAGTTGTTTGCTATTTTATTTATATTTAATATTATTTACATCATGTACTTGAGTTTTTGTACTGCTGAGGAATAAAAACGTCTAAATTAATATCATGAAATTTGACTTACATCATTATTCTGATAACTACAATTCTAATTCAATTTTAATACAATAACTTTTAGATTCTGAACGGAGTGATGAATGTATTGATTTTACAATGATGTGTGTTTTTTTTTTGTTTTTTTGTTTTTGTGTCTGTGTACAGCATAACTAGTCGAAATAATGCTTCAATTTCAAACTTTGGGGGTGGTTTCCGATGGTAAAGTGGATATCCTTGGTGCATTATAGAGGTGAAAAGTAAACATTTTCCAACAGTTTTCAAAAAAATCGAGAAAAACAAAAAAAAAGTGACAGAAAAACGGGAATTTTTACGCAAAACTAGTTTTCGACAAAATCGAATTTTTTATATGGTTGTAATTCAAAAACTAATCGATGTAAACACTTGAAATTTTCACCAAATGTTTATATTAGCGTTCTTCATACACAGTTTAATTTTTAAAGAATTTTGACCTTTTTTGAGCTATTTATAGACAGTTGAAATTTTAAATTTTTCTAAGTATTTTTTTTTAAAATAAGGATAAAAATTTTTTGGGTGGCCAGAAAATCTTGAAAATTTAATACAATGTTTCTTATAAGTTTTTCTTAAAGTGATAAAAAAAAATCCGAGATCGTTAGTCACAATTTTTTTTTTATAAGTGCTTAAAGTTCGAATTTATACGAAATATGTCAAAATTGCGAAAATTTGCAAATAATTTTGTGGTTGAAAAATCGTAAAATTGTTTATTTTATAACTAAGTTTTGAAAATTTGATACAAGATTTTCCATATATTTTTCTTCAATTATCTGTAAAAAAAATTCTACCGGATTCAGACAAAAAATTTTTATGAGTGTTTGAAATTTAAATTTTTACAAAACCGCGTTAAATAACGATTTAACCTCAAATGATTTTTGATATTTGTTGTTATTCAAACAGTATAAGTCGTAAATACTTGAAAATTTTACCAGTTATTTAGATTGCCATTTTCTTTACGTGATTTGATTTTCAAAACATTTTGACTTTTTTTGAGCTATTAATAGACAATTGAAAATTTACATTTTTTTTTATTTTTTTTTTTTATAAATGTTGATAAAAAAAATTTAGCTGGGACAAATTACTTGATAATTCAATTGAAGGGTCCACATAACTTGTTCTAACTCTCATTCAAAAATTATAAAAATACATAGGCACAATTTTTTTTTATTAGCATTTGAAGTTCAAATATTGACAAAAATTCGTCAAAATCACGAATATTTTTCACTATTTGGTAGTTAAAAATTTATAAATATTTTACTATCAAAAGCTAAGAATTGAAAAATTTTTACGAGTGTTTAAAGTTTTAATTTTAATTTGAAATCAAAAATACACGTGTAAAATAACGTTTTAATAATAAATAATTTTCGATTTTTGTTATTTTTAAAAAATTAATAAACGTATGATCTTGAAGCTTTTACTTAAATATTTGAATTTGTTTCAAAATAGAATATATGACAATATTTAAATATAATATATCCTAGACTGACAAATCATCTCCGTTCAGAATCGTTTTTCGCATACAATGATACCTATCATTGCATTCAAATTTAACCTACCCTTGTCCGAAGTCCACCCCACCCCCTAAAGTACAGCAGAGTGATACTGACTTACCCGCTTTTTTTATAATAACTTGTTAGCACCATAAATAACCTAATCTAACCTTACCTCTTCGGGTATTGAAAATTATTTTATTGCTTCTACAGTTCTATATTTTTCCCTAATGGAATAATTCTACTGTTAGAAACCTCGTGTCCTAATAGTTCTATTTTTGAGCTAAAAACTACACAATTATTTGTTTTAAATTTTTGTCTAGCCGAATAAGAATGTTTTGCAGCATTTCTAATGATTATTTGAACATAACACTGTTTGTTGATAGAGTTAATTTTTAGTAAGGTTTCTGTTTGAATTTCTTTTAAAATATTAATTACTTGACAAATATTAGCCATTAAGATGTGGATATTATTTTTATTGTATAGGTAGGTATCATACATAGGTAAGTTACTTCCTTATTATTCAATCTAATATATAAAAATCTCGTGTCATAATGGAAAATGTATGTCGTTTTTTTTTCTTTTATAATAATTTTTAAGCATATTGTAATGTAGTATACCTATCTCTCGATAGTACACAAAATGATCGATGAACAGTTAATACTATTTTGAATAACTTTATTAAACATAAACCAACAAACACACAAAAATACTGGTCTCTATGAATCGTTTACAAACATATGCCGTCTCTCACTCGAAACCCGCACTGTCCCTCTACTGTGGTACTTACGTCCTTAAATATTATTTTATAAAGTGCTGCCTCAGCTTATTTGCTTCGTTGGCCTAATATTACGCAATTTAACTAAAAGAAGTAATATTTTTTCTTTTATTATTAGTTGGCATATGCCACTCCCTTATGTTATTAAAAAAGCGGGTAAGTGGTTATCGCTCTGCTGTATATTAGGAGGTGGGGTGGACCTCAGACTATGGTAGGTTAAATTTGAATGTAATGATAGGTATCTTTGTACACGAAAAACGATTCTGAACGAAGATGATTTGTCAGTTTAGGATATATTATATTTAAATATTGTCATATATTCTACTTTGAAACAAATAGTATAGTTACTATAATATGTTACTATAGTTACTTTATAGTATCTGTTTATTAATAAAAAAAGTATTTGGCAACATACGCATAATGAGAGTATGAAATTTAATTTAAATTTTGACATATTTCGTATAAATTCGAACTTTAAGCACTTATAAAAAAAATTGTGACTAACGATTTCGGATTTTTATTGGTAATACTATTAAAAAAAAAAAAAAATACGTATTGCATATTTTATTATAATATTAATTGTATTAATTGATATCTAATACACTGTAATGTTCGTATAATATTCTACTTCCATACACTCGATATTTATTACGAAATGCCCACAGATTATTTATTAGGTGCTTGTTTGAATTGTGTATCAATACAATAACTTAACAATGACGAGTTGACTAGTATTTTATCATGTATATTATTATTAGTAACAAGGCGTAATATTATACTTATTGTGTATAGAAATAATATTTTAAGAACATATTATTATTATAATATATATAGCAAATGAAAATTTGTTGGATAAATTCAATACATTTTTATGGAAAGTTATAATCAATCGTGTAAGTACATCTATGGTATATTAAAAGTATCGTAAGTTTATATGATCCAACTAGTAAAACTATACCAGGTTAATTTTACCTCAGTATAAACATCTGTGCGAAAGAAAAGCCAATTAAATATCTGTTTCAATGTCTTATATACTATTATTATACTTCCTCTAGTATCATATTATTTAATTGATTTCTACTAAGCTATCATTTTTCTTTTAGCGCAATCTTTTTTACCTTATAAGGTATTATATTTTGTAAATAAATACATGTTTTTTAGTCTATACCCCAACGCTTTTTTATTCTAAAAGTAAATGTAATCATATTACTTTTATATTATTGATAATAAAACTATAAATAACTAAAACGAAATTTTATTTTCAAAAAATCACAACATTAAAATGATGTATTTTGTAGTTTCTTTTAATTCGTATGTTGCTGGTTATATTTTACTCTCGTTGAGCAAGATAAATGCGTTAACATATTCTATATACGTGGAAACATTTTGTTATTTTACCACGCTTCACTAACATAACACAAATATTATCGAACTGTGGACACTGTTTAAACATATTTTTATATCAACGATTGAAATATCCTATTTTGATAAAAAATAAATATAAAAAAGCGGGTAAGTGGGTATCGCTCTGCTATATATTAGGGGGTGGGGTGGACCTCAGACTATGGTAGGTTAAATTTGAATGCAATGATAGGTATCATTGTATACGAAAAACGATTCTGAACGAAGATGATTTGTCAGTTTAGGATATATTATATTTAAATATTGTCATATTATATTCTATTTTAAAACAAATAGTATAGTTACTATATGTTACTTTAGATACTTTATAGTATCTGTTTATTAATAAAAAAAGTATTTGGCCAACATACGCATTATGAGCGTATGAAATTTAATTTAAATTTTGACATATTTCGTATAAATTCGAACTTAAGCACTTATAAAAAAAAATTGTGACTAACGATTTCGGATTTTTTTTTTCACTTTAAGAACAACTTATAAGAAACCTTGTATTAAATTTTCAAGATTTTCTGGCCACCCAAAAAATTTTTATCGGCATTTGAAGGAAAAAAACTTAGAAAAGTCGAAAATTTCAATTGACTATAAGAAGCTTAAAAATGGTCAAAATATTTTGAAAATTTAACTGTAAAGAGATAACCATAATATAAATATTTGGTGAAAATTTCAAGTATTTACAATGGTTCGTTTTTGAGTTACAGCAAAATCAAAAAATCGATTTTGTCGAAAAGTGGTTTTTCGTAAAATTGCCGTTTTTCTGTTACTTTTTTTTGTTTTTCTCGATTTTTTGAAAACTATTTGAAAATTTTACTTTTTACCCCCCCCCCCCCCAAAGTACCAACTAGATGAATTTTCCTATTCAAAGAGGGGCTGAAGTCAAAAATCGGAGCATTATTACTGCTCCAAATGTTGTCGTCAGACACAAAAAAAAAAAATAAAAACACACATCATAGTAAAATCAATACATTCTTCACTTCGTTCAGAATCTAATAGGGGAAACTAATGTTTTTTAGATTGTATTTTATAAAATTTTAAATAAAATATGAACATAATATTATTATACCCTAAGACTAAAATATTTAACATACCTTTATAAGTATTATAAAATATCGAATGAATCTAAAATTACAATACTATACTTGTAGCAATGTGTGTATTGTTTTTGTTTGTTTGTTTTCTTTAATTTTTTTTTATGAACAGCGTAGTTAGGGCTGGAATGGTCTGGGGAGCTACTGAGGAAAACTCGGTGGGCCGCTCAAAATATCGGCTGGTTTTAAGTGTTTAATCGTATTTTTTTATTTTTGTGATAAACTAGTACAAATATTGAAAAAAAATATAATTGATTTGAATTATTTAAACCGTACAGTAGCTGTAGCTGTAATCAAACGTTAGAAATTCTAAAACTGGGTACGTCGATATCTGGCGATGAGCGTAGCCATTACATAAAAACAAAATTAATTACTCATAATGCAATTATATATTATTGATAAGTTTTATAATTTCACGATTTAATATAAATATTCATTGAATGACAGTTATATTTTCATTTATATTAGGTATTATAAACTTAAAAAAATATAATTTGTATTTAACAAAACGGACACTGTGTATGAACTATTTATATTAATTAAAAAATATCATATTTTTTTTATTTTGCAAGGATACTTTCAGCATCAGTTGTTAGCGATTCACAGTTGTTCATTTAAATATGGTTTACAGGATATTACTGTTGAAAAAATTGTATCATCTTAAAATTGAAATGTGTAATTAAAATGGGTTTGGCATCTTTCCATTGATTCAATTAGGTAATTTTTATCTTTAATAAATATAATTTTACAGAACTCGTTTTTATGGTACTTAAATACATTTTTTTGTTTGTATTTATAATTTCATGTATTATATTTTAATACTTATTTTCTTTTCTCTCAGATTTTTTTCTCACTATAAGATAAATGTCGATCATTGGGTTTTTAAAATTATTTTATGTAAATCGTTTTTATTATATTGTTTCACAGACAATTTTCACAGAGTTTAATAAATCATATCTGTATTTTATAATAAAACTTGGGTACCCAACCTATGTTGATTTCATAATGTAAAAATACAGTAACGGTTTTTAGGTTGCTTATGATTAGCTTATTTGTACGTGTGTATGTCCAGTGTCCACATGAATTAAATAGCTGTGATGACAATATAATTCACGATGAAGAAGGAATTAAGGAAGTAATTTTAATGATCCCCGCGGGGAACTGGGTAAGGATCAATATTGGTCAAAAGCGGAAGCTGCTAACCACTAATAGAAATAGTGATAGCCTTAGGAGTTGTTCTCACACAGTAATATATATATATTCCAACACCAGTAATATGTAATTAATATTAAGCCAAGTTGAGTTTATTATAAGTTTAAATAATAAATACATATATTTTAATAAACGCAGTTGAATAATCTATATTAAACCATTTTCGTAACCTATATCTAGTGCCTAAGCGTTATAAGGACTATCACCCGTCGTCTGGCTAGGCCCCGTTAATAATGGAAACTTCACAAGAACAACCCGAGTTTACAAACGATAAAAATACCAGAGATGTAATGTGTGGAATCTAACACAAGTTAGTAAGTCCATTTTCATTACCACAAAGGTAATAATTTTAATAATTTGAAGTTAAACTATTATATAATCAAGTAATATGTTAAACGGATATAGATTTAACTAGGAATTTTAATTTTATTCTAATTATTCTACGAATGAATGTCTTTTAATTAAAAATATTTATTAACTATTAGTGAATTTTCAGTTAAATTTTACTTATGTTATTGTTATACATTAATTTAATTTACAACACACAAAATAAAATAATTACGAGTAGCAAGTGTATATATAATAATCCAATATTTTTTCGTATTAAAATAATAATAAAATATTCCGTTTTTGTCTAAGGCAAAAGTAATAAATAAAAGAACCAAAGATTTATTAGTTCTAACAGTATATATGTCGTGGTAAGAAAATAATTTTACCTCGAAACAGTCCAAACATTTTAATAGGTACACTAAAACCTAAAAGTTGGTACAAGTAATAGGTATATAACATTATATATTTTTAAAAGCTTAATCGTATTAATTAAATATATTACTATCAGTTGTGTATTGTTGAATTTTATGTTTTAAAGTATTTTCAAATATTTCAAATAAATCATGATTTAGATTATTTTTAATAAAATATTGCTTTATTGATTTGAATTGTGTAAATCCCAGAAACATACAATTATTTCAATACTTAATGTCAAATGTCGTTTTTCCTTTCTACAGTACAGTTAATAAATTTTAATTTTGACAGAAAAAAGTATCTATGGTTGACTATTACGTTCGGGAAATCGGTTTTACGAAAGTTGTATAATAGTGTCAGTAAAAGTTGGTTTAATTTCGTTTGAGTATTGATCTGCGCGTTTTGACTCTTTTTGTTTCAAAAAATGTTTTATTTAAGCAAAATATTAACGAACTAAATGTTTAAGTTTATCATAAACTCAGTATTTTTAATCGGATATTATCAAACAAGTGATCTTTATGTAAATTACATGTTATATTTGAATATAACTATATTTTACGATTTAGATTTAATATAATTAATATTCAATATCCTTTAATGACTTATCGTTACATTTAAATTTTACACGCATATAATACAGTAACTCAATGACAACATTGAAAAGGTACACTCGTCTCATACAGTATAATAGCCGAGTTTTCTCCCATCTTCCCCTTATTTTCTTTAAGACATTTAAATAATTAGCTTTTAACTCTAATGAATAAAAAAATTCTTACATCTGTTTTGTAGAGCACTATTATATCAGTTTAAGTTTATTATATTTATTTTAAACTTATTATTTTTTTTTTAACTTTTGTAATTATTTATACTTGAATAATAATTATTATTAAAAAATATTTTTTGGTTTTTATTAGTTACTCGTTTGACATATGTACTACGAATAATAAAATGTATAAATATAATATAATTTAATAAAAATAAATTAATTCGTATACAATGCATGTTTAATTTTATTGTAAGATTGATAGTATAATATAATGCATGTTAATCTAAATAAGTAGTTAATTTAAATAAATTTTTTCAAAGTATTTAATCTTTCAGACAATATATGTTTGTTCTGTTCTATAAAAAAAAATTGTCTATATTTTAGAAAACATTTTGGTACAGTTTCATCATTTTAGGATGGTCCCAAAGGAATCTCAAGTGAGTCATTATTCATTTCAAGATATTCCCACTACTGTAGCTACATTAGTTGTTTTAAAGTAAACTACGAGAGAAAAAAATGATTTTTTTGAGGCTCGAGAATAAAATGCTTCATACGTAAATTTGGGTTATAAATTAAGCCTGTCATATGGTAGAAGTTTTGAATCTTATATTTTTCTACGTCAAAACATATGCATTAATTATTTTGAATGTTATGAGCTTATAACACACTTCATTCACTTGTTACTATAATAATGGGTCTCATCTTGTAAAGTGTAAAATTTATATTTCTTTAATTTTATTAAACATATAAAAAACATACCTACTCAATAGCTGTTCATAGATACATAATATTTAAAGGGAGCTGATTAAAGATACACTCTTACGTCCATTTTTAATATAATTTAATAAATTAGAATTATTAAATATACTTAATTAACTAAATTTACTTATAAACTATATTTTGAGATTGAACTCATAGAATGTCTTAAAACAATAAAAACTTTTGTTTTTCCAACGAGAATCTCCTCCTCTCTGTTCTTTAACAGTAAATTACTTTGTAGATATATTTTTTTAAATTTTAATGTACTTAATTTAAAATGCAAACAACTAGTTTTTTAGTTTTTAAAATGTCCGTATTAACTATTAAGGATAAAAGTCCAGAAAATTAGCTATAAAAAAATATAAGATATATGTTATATTGGATCTAGTTTTAATTATTGTACTTACATCATTTTTATAGATGCAATTATTAGGGTAGATTAATATGAATTACTAAAATTTTAAAATTATCATAGCCTCTATATTATCCAAACTTATTGTGCTTAGTACACAAATTGAAATAACTTAAAAACTACTCGTTCGAATTTCGATTTTGATACGTTAATATTTTCGAAAAAAATAGCTGCCAGGTAATTTACTGTTTAAAAAAAGGCTGTCATTTATAAAACAGAATTTTGTATATTTAAAGAATAATCGTATATTTAAATATTAAAATAGTTAGATTAAATGAGAATAAATGTTTCGTGTTATTAAAGAAGAAAAAGATAGCGGGTATACTCGGCGAGTCACTCTGTATGTACACGGTAATAATATTTTATTGGATTTCATATAGATTTTTATCACACACACACACGAATTGTATTATAAATTACAACTGTCATTGGCCATGGTATGTACAAGTATACAATAATATAATAATTTTTGTGTTACGCCATACATTTTTCTGCTAAACGAAAATTGTTTTAAAACTGATTTGTATGGAGATTGTGTTGTTAAAATGTAATCGAAAGGTATATTATTCAAACCAAGAGAAAAATGAAATGAAAATATAATATGTACCTATTGTACCTTTGCTAATTTAATTACCTTTATATTGAAAAATAAAACCATTTTAGTACAATAAATAAATATATAACATTAATAAAACATTTCCGTGTTTTTCAACCTATTTGAAATACAGTTGACAAATACATTTGAAGTCAAAATTTTTATAAATGCAAATTTAATTATAAAAACACAAAACTAGCTAATGTTTTTATGCATGTAATATATTGTTATCTGACTAATGCCGTTAATTTACAATTCAAGTTAAGAGTTAAAAGGAATAAGGATTTTACATTCTACAGTTCTACACATTAACTAAATATATGAATAAATTATTCAATATTTTGTTGTTAATATTATATTTTTATTATCTATCGACATTTTGGCATATCTAAGTTCAAGTTTTGTTTGCACGAAAAGCTTAATTGAAAATACTCAGACCTAAAAACGTTGACAACCATGCTAGTAATCCAAAAATTAATAATTAAGAAAAAATAATTTGTAATAAGATAATTGTTTGGTATTATAACATTTTAAGTCCAATGGGATTATACGCATTTAAAATAGTTAAAAAAATATGTAAGAGAATGAAGTTTAAAAAGGGTATGTATTAAAATAATTTTGATGTCAGTATTTTGTAATGCGTTAAAAAAAAAAAATAATTCAATCAATTTATACATATTCTATAAAACTGTATCCAAACGAATATATTAATCATTCAGGGTTCAATTGTTAATATCAATAAAAAAATATAAAAATGAGATTTCGGACTGCATGTGAAGTCCGAGAGTAATGACTAATGATAAATGTATATGCGTATACGTAATATATTCCACTCGTATGCGCATAAATGCATAATGTGAGTGTTGTTCGGTTTTGCGCCCAAAAAGTAATTTAACTGTATTATAAAAGTTACGTTGCGTTATTGTTAGTTTTCTCAAATAGCAATGCTATTTGATCTACTGAATTTTGGTAATATTAGTACCGGACAAGAAATATTATTGCTTGAATACATCATATTAATTATTGTAAGATTAAAAGTAAAATGAGTCTAGTGACAATTTGTTCACAAAATATGGTAACGTATCAGCTATTAACTGTAAAACAAGTAAGGTGGTTAATAATTCAACATGAACTTATATTATATTGACGTATCGTATAAGATATTATAGATTTCAATTTTCATACTGGTGTGAAAAACTTAGGTGATTTTTTTAATAAATATCAACGTCTGTAACGGAATTGTGTCGTTTATTCACCGATTATTACATCAACTTTTAGCATAAAAAATAAATCCAATATACATTTTACGAGTTTCGTTTAATGTAAATAAGAACGTATTTATTAATAATAGCGCATTTAAAACCGTAAAATGTGTAATGTTTTAAACATGAATCAATGTCGATAAGATAATATTTAGTATGCATCTGATTTTATATTTAAGTTGTTATTGTTGTTTACAATATTTATTTTGATTATGTAAAATCAACCACGTGAAATAAAACAGTTGATTCCATAACACGCGTTAAAAAGCTTAGTTGATTTTAGACTTTTACTCGTTTTCTTTCATTAAAAACCATGAACGACTTAAAGTAATTTGATTTATACTGCTTATTTTTATTTTGAGCGTATTAAACGTAAGGCTTATATATTATTCACGCAATGCCTGATTAGCCAAGTCGTTATTTCAAACTGTTGAAAAACCTTATTCCTGCGATGACAATAATATTGAGCTGTAGTAATATTATTATACTGTAACACATATATCTCCACGTTTTTATCGAATGTGCAATTGTTTTAACTCACGGTTACTAAAATATATAGCGTAGATATCCGTGGATTAACTGTAGGTATATATTGTTCATGTTTAAGTGAATATTCGATCGATAATCGGATTCTGCCTTCCTCGCGACTTTGAATCGTATTCATTATTATAATATATTCTAATGGATAATTAATTAAATAAAAGGAAACAACGAGACCAACGGTGATCATTGATCGTCGGACTGAGGTATAAAAAGTTACGTAACAATCTTCAATACAGTGAAATCGAAACAGATCCCGACGTTGTCAATTATATTTAATGAAAGTAGTCCTACTCAGCTCTTAAATTCTTGAAAATAATTCATTGTTTCGAGATTTTCATTAATGTACTAAATGAAACGAGGAAATGTGTTTTAATGAAATGTATACTTTAAAAATAATATTTTTTATCCTGTTATCAGAATAGCAATTAATATTGTTTGTTTTTGAATTCGGATCTAACGACAAGCTACAAGCTCGGAAAACCAATGATTTTATTAAACTAATGTTCAGCGATTGTTATCTACATGACATTAATAATGGCACCCAACGCGTGTTAAAAGTAACAAACATCAACTGGATTTACAGATATTATTCATTAGAATTGAAGAAAGATGTATGAATAAGGGTTACTATTCACACGAAGGAACAGGATAATATTTTATAATGACAATATAATATGTTTTAATCAATATACGTTATATTGGCTTAAAATTCATAAGAATTATTATTTTACAGTAAACAATATCCATAATCCACAATAATTATGTATACAAATTTATGTACACACTACATAGCTAACCATTATTTACACGGATATTTGTGGCGAAAAAAGATGATTAAATTCAGTTTTAAAATTACATTTATAATTGTGAACTGGGACATGCCTTTAAATGTCATCAATTATGCATTAGTTCTAGTAAAATAAAATAAATATTGCTGGAGTCATCTTGTTTAAATGCGAATGCTAAATTTTTGAGGTTTTGTTGTACAATTTATTCACTTCAAATACATTAAAGAAAATTACTGACCTAAAAGACAACATTTCAATATTATAACTTAAATATTGTATATACTGTTAACTTTTAATTTACAAAATTATTATAATCATTCTACTCCAGTATAATTAGTATGTAAAACTTGTGATATAAAGTTGTATAAGTTAAAATATATTTTAAAAGTAAAAAAGCAAATTGCATTTATATAAGTATAGTATTATTATATTTATATATATACATATATAAGAGATGTAATTTTCGTTGTTCTCGTTGAACATTAAAATTTCTTGAACCCCTCTCCTTGTGTACATCCGTATATATGTATATATAATTATATGTGTGTGATATGTGTACACTTTGTACATACTGTATCATTTGTGTTAGTATACATTATGTTTGCATAAGTATGGATTAAAATTTCTAGCACATCATCAGTCATTATTATTATTATTCAATAACGTACAAATATACATTTTTTAAATATTATAATAGAATAGTATGACGTGCTTACTAAATATTCCATTAATTATTAGTTCAGTACAAACAATATTAATTTCAAGTTCTATGCCATAGTCGTTTAAAACAACTTGAAAATCAGTTACAGAATCGTTTTAGCTAAAATTGATTTTATTTCAGATGAGAGAAATAACATAAAAAAATCAACTTGAATCTTCGTTTCTTTTTTTTATTTTAAAACGATCAGAGTCATATCTTTTTTTATATTGTTTGTTCGTAAACGATTGAATTTCTATTACAAATTGGAACACCTGTGAACCGTGAACCCATTCCCTGCGCCTTCGTCTAACATTTCATTTTTATGCATTCAAATAAACTATCTTTTGATACACGGGCAAGTACTTCCATTTTAGCATTCAAAATGGAAACGCATTCTTCCGATAAGGTATCACAAATACATCATCTTAAATAGTTTATTATTATTATTATTATTATTATTATATGTATTTATTTGTTTTTGGTCACATTTCTTCTTGCAGGATATTATTTTATAAACCACGTAGAAGGGTTGAAATAACAAGAAGTATTGCACCCATAAATAAATCCCAAATGGACCATAATAAGGATACTTTGCACTGCATGGCGAGTTTACGACAGTGCAAACTTTTTATCCTTATTTTAGATTTAACTTCTCCTTTTATTTATCTCCGTTATAGTTTTTAGTTTTTAATTCAATCGACTCAATTTTGAATAAAAACTAAATTATTATTGACCCTAATATATTCTATTTAACGCAAACATTTTTTATATTATTTATATTATGATAAACTAACTTTAAAAATAACAAAAAAGAGATTACACGGAACTTCAAAATAAATATAAACCTTATAAATATTTCAATCATATTTTTACATCATCGAAACATAGTAAAAAAGGCCAAGCTACAACAGAACAAAACATATAATACAGTAACATTGTAATAGTTTAAAATATTTTCAATAAAATATATTTTAAATAATGTTGTCATGACTCAAAAACTATAATAATATTTACCTATTCGATTTGATATACTCGTATAATATGTGTTTTTTATCAATACCTAATTAACTTGTGATAGTTGGTTATGAAAAAAAATAATAATAATAATTGAACATGATTGAACTTTTTTAAGACTCTCTTAATAATATTTATACCTAAAAATGTTTTACTAATATTTTATATGACTGATGTATTGAAAATATTTAAAAACGAATAATAATATGTTATGAATATTATATTATAATTTAACAAATAGGTTAAAATATACATAGTATATAATATTATATACTGTATTTATTGTTTATTTTTTAAATCATGGTATGTATTATAGTTTTTGTGTTCACATTTGATAATTATAATATTATTATTGACGAGGGAGAATGGATGAATATCTTGAGGATTTTCACGATAATAAAATATAATTGTACAATTTAATTTGTTCAGTTAACACTTAAATTTAAAAGTATTTTATTTTTATTTCTATGCAGGTTAAGGGCCATAAGAGAAAATTCTAGGAAACAGTCTAGTAAGATTTTTTAAATAAACGAATACAATTTTACTAATTGGTTTGCTTCAATAATTTGAATATACAATTTTTTCAAATCTCTATTGAATTTCATTCTACGCATATATATTTAAGTATAGTTTTAGAATGATTTTATTGTTTGCTTTATTGGTTAATATTTGTTTTTATCTATACTTGATAAATGTACTAGAAAAATAGTATATAGATCTTAAATTAAGTTATAAATACTATTGTACTTAGTACTTATTATTATATTAATCAATTTTAGAATTTTAAATTGTATATTTCCTTAAAACTAACGCAATTCAATTGAATAATCAACATTATAATGATATTTTAATTTCAAATTTAGACTAAAATTGAATAGTAGAAAATAACATTAAATAAATAATTAAATTTAAAGTTATGAAACATGATGATGAAAAACCCTTTTTTCATAAATTATATTTTTCATATCGTATTTCTAATTTCTAGAATTGTTATTAAAAAGTACATAGAGAAAATTTTAAAAGAAATATGGGTTATGCTGTAAATTAAATAAACTATAATATAGAATAAGTACGACCTTGTCAAGAAAGAATACTGTAAAAATAAACCCTATTTTAAAATGTAAATTACTTGAGGATAATATATTTTTTTTATGATTGTGAAGCACTAGAACTCGTAATGTTACTTCAGCTTTCAGAAAATTATATATTAAATATTTTCTTCCGTCATCACGTGATAACAAAAAGTGTTTCATACAAATATTTTAAAAACAACACAAATACGAAAATGTTAGTTTTTGAACGGCGTATGGTGGTGTGAAGAATCTATTGTTTTTATAACTACGTGTACATATATTTTCACGAAGAAAATGCATTTAACATTTTTTTTTTTTTGAAAAACTCTTATAATATGAAAAGTGTTTGATGTAGAAAGATTTCTAGAGGTTAACTACTTTTGAAATGTTTGTAGAATATAACAGTAGGTACTATAGGTTATTTATATTTATCAGGTAATTTTCAGATTGACCCGAAAATGTGGGCAATAAGAAATTCGGTTGATATTTAAGGTTCGAGCAGGATTGATGATTATGATTTAAAATAGATTAACAGTAATGTGGCTTCATATTTTAACGAATATCGGTACATCGGAACGAATCAATTTGATAATTTTTATGTAAATAAATACGTTAGTAGTTATCATGATGTATAATAATAATATATTATTAATACTAATATACGGTTATTTAACTTTATGCAACAATACTGTATTTTATAGTTTATGATAGTTCATTTATTACAAATACAACAGCTATTTACTTTATTCAAATATTTTAACCCTAGTAATGGATTCTCATTTATAACGTAACAAATTTATAAATTATTATGCCTAAATATAACTGCTGCAGGTGTGCACAGTTTATAATATCGCATAAATACTTAAATCATAATATACATTAAGAAAATATGTACTTATATGATTGGTACTCCCAGAAATTTATGGAAACGATCATAGTATTCGATATTCTCGGGAATACCCAAAACTGCCGAACAGTGACAATGTTTTTTCTATATTAATTGTTTTTTATTATAAATAGTCATGTACTCGCGTCTCTTGATCAACGCGCTTCTTAATAATTTCAAAATATATTATAATATCCTATTTTAGTTCGTTATCAGATACAGTTGATATTTTCATATAAGTTCTTACTACAGTTGCACTACCTTTATATTATTTTTAATATATTGCGATACTCTACTGTTGATGAAACATTTTTTAAAGTTATTTTGGGACTATTAGAAGAACGTGAATAATATAAAAAAGTTACATAAATATTTCGTCGATAATTCGTTGTTAACACCTATGTACCTAATATTAAATAAAAAAGTATTATATAAAGTATTATATAAAAAATTTACAAGATTTTAATTTTTATGCGAATTATGTTTTATTATAAATAGTTTTTTAGGTATCATACTACGTATATGTGATCTATACTTATATGGTTTTCTCTAAGCTTAAAATAATGAAAAATTTTCCTCGGCGTGATAGTGCGGGGTAACGCTATCGTCTTGACATATTTGATAAAAGATAAATATTTATACTGATATACATTAAAATAACACCTAAACAGCTGTGTTGGAAATACATTATGTAAATTTGGTATAATAATATAATATGGTATTCGTGTAAGACAGAGACTACGACGAACGAATGTGTACGAATATATAATATTATTATAGCGTCCTATCAACGAGACGTATACGTATAAGCGCGTCATAATGTTTTTTTAAATTTTCAAGCGTAAACATTTATAAAAAAAAAAAAAAAACCACCGCGGGTATCTATAATACGTGTTCTGTATTTGTTATGTTATATTATCTGTTGGTGGATTATGTGAGATAAAATGCTAAACAAAGAAAACGATACGTTCGCGGTCATAGGTAGGTATCTACCTACACACGTACCGCGTATATGGTGTATATATATGTATATATATTTATACACACCTATAATATGTGTATAAATTGTTATAAACATAATAAATTCAGTCGCGCGCGTGTGTGCGTGTGTGTGTGTGTGTGTGTGTGTGTGTGTGCAAAAACACAAGCAATGTAAATATAAAACTTAACGATTTCTAAGTTTCGCGGGCGATGCGGACGTGAGGGGTACTTAAAAAACACACACGACGCATATAAATTATTACACGGGGCTGAAAGAAGATGGGAAAAAAATCGGGCGCTCTTGTATTATAATAGCGCAGTGCACCGCCGTTTTCACGATCGCATAATAATATATCCGTGTGCGGCACTGTCGCGTTCGTCGCCCACTCGCACCGGTCGCAGTCGCCGAATATCCGCGGAAAGTGTTATAAATTCAATAACCCGCGAACGCCGCGTTGTTCTCCGGTTGCCCCTTTTCCCCGAGGCTATTATATCAATAATATATAGTCCCGTCCGTTCGTTTTTCTTATTATATCGTACAAGGTGTTTTTTGGTTTCTTTTGCGCAAACTTTGAAAACGATCTCCTCGTAGTAGTTAGTATGAATGAATAATCGAAAACTCGTTTTACGATTTGTTGCTGTTTCCGGGATTTATTTTCAAATATATACGATAATTCTATACACAGATAATATACTACAAATATATATATACATTGTCCTATCCTCGATCGGGGTAAGGAGTAAAATTTTTTTTTTTTTTTGGGGGGGGGGGGGGGGTTAGGTAGGGAGTTGTCTATATTAAATCATTTACAAATTAAGTATTTAAGACTGTGTCATAAATATACAATATATTATACATTTAATCCTCGTAATCGGAAACCACAAAACAGGTTTTCGATAAAAATCCGTTGCTCATTAGATTAGAAGGCACGAGAACATAACGTATGTATTATACACATACTATCATAGGAAAAGTTAGCCTTACACATGTACACTCACGCACATGCTTGTGGATAATATCTGGTTTGGAATGTTTGTCTTCTTTTCACCGCACAGCACTTGCCACAAATAGAAGTTTGGTTGCTGTAAACTTAATTACTCGCCTTTAATTTCGTTTATTTTATTTTATTTTTTTGCTTTTCCATTGTATCCTCACTGGGTTCGTGAGAGTGCGTTTTTATAGATGTAACCGTTACCGTCTGAACTGCACTACGTATACACTTTTGCGCACTCCGAAAAACTGTTTCGCGCCCGAAATACCAAGCCCTACTTAATGGGATTACAAGATAATCGGGGTTTCTGTGAAATTAAATATTTACACTGCGCACTATATTATACTTGGCAATTTTCATTCGTAAAGATAAATTGTTATTGCAATTTCCGCCACGGTATATAGGTACAGTGCCATGGGATAATTTCGAAATGTGAAAAAAGAAACTTCAAGTGTTATAAGTAGGTATCTAAAGGAAATTTAAATAAAATGTATGGGCTTGGCATTTTTTTTTTTTTTTTTGGCATATTATATTTGAAGTCTTTTTGCGAGCGATTATAGTTACCAAGCGTTTTCAGAATGGACGTGAAAGGGAAATAAAGCATATATTATAATAACGAGACGCTATTGCGGGTAGAAATTTACGGCTGTAACCGAGTTTAATTGACCATGAATGCTGGCCTGAAAAATAATTCTCGTATCGAAAACATTTTCCTGTTCTTCTATACTTAAACAATTCATGACCTCGATACATTTTCTAGATCTTCTATATTTTATATTCAAAGCAATATTCATTCAAAAATTATTTCACGAACTTTAAATTTTATTCCCGAACAAATCACCAAGTATATTTACGTATAATTGCATACTATAAAATATCTATATAACGGGAATATTAACATATTTGTCATCGTCCGTTACACCGTTTTTTTACTACATTTTTATGCATGATATAAATAATATACTACATACTCTACACTCTAGCATCCAACCTAAATAGAATAAGGTCCTCTGATGATGTATAATTTACTTCTTATGTACCTACCTAATATTGAAATAATAAAATATTAGCCATGTATTATGGATCTCAGAGTTTAAATAAATGACAAAAAAAAATAACATTAAGTCAAATGTTTATAGTTTAAATAAATAAGTGCTTGCGCCTATTTCATATAAAATTAAATTTCAAAAATAATAATAAAAAAATAGGAAAAAAATGATGTAAAAGAATACTATATGATGAGCCATGAACGACTAAACTACTTAATGAATGAAATTAAACGTATGTAAATTGAATTTTATACATAATAATACAATGTTTATTATTTTAAACAGAATAATTTATAAACATGTAAAACAGTGTTTCTCCAGTATTCTATTAAATTTCGTCCAGATTTTCAAACATATTATTTATATTGATTGTTAGGGCCTATTACCGTAATAATTTTACCATGTTGTAATATTATAGTTTATTACTTTACTTGAAAAAAAAAACTAATGTCATGTTTATAAAAAAAATAAATTTTAGACAATTATCTGATCTAAATAAGTTGTATTTATAGATAGTTTGTTATTAAAAAGATTATTATTTACATTTTTTGCTGTCAAAATTTTAACATTTATTAAATATACAATGAAGGCTTAATGTTAAATAAAATTAGGTATAAAGAAATTTTAAAATTGTGATGTTCAATAAAAATATGATTGTATTCAATCAAATTGTGTTTTTAAAGGTATATATTTTATTGCTGAATATTTAACTTAAAGCGTTGGTTTAAACATATTTTTTACGTTATTGAAAACTTTTTAACAGTTTGGTTCTCTCTGTAGATTCTATTGGAATAAAATTGAGCTATAGTTATAATTCCAAACAATTTTAATTCAAAATTGTTCTAAGTATATAGGTACAGTAGGTATACTATTTCATATTTTTTTTTGTTTAATGGCTATTTAATTAATTTATATACAATATACTTATTATACTTTCAAAAAAAAAAAAAAAAAATACATAGCTTTTCGTACGTTATGAAAAATACAGTTTTATTAAATAAAACTTATGTTTGTCTTATTAGCAGTGGCGTATTTTCAATAATTTATTGGGGGGGGGGGATTTTAAAATTTTTAAAAATCATATTACGATAAAGCTTATTTGTTTCATTTTACTTTAAATTTAAAACTAGGAATAAAGAAATAAAATGAATACAAACAATATTAATTTATAACTGAAAAAATGTTGTCGTGCCGTTATACTGTATCGTCGCAACGAATTTCTGCCTGGTCTATTAAGTGTCGACATCGGTCACCGGCGCTCTACTATTATGTCTTTTGAGGATTGTGGACAATATTTTTATTATTTGTTTATCGACAACTCTGTACACACATACTTGTTAGGTATTTTAATTAAAAACTTCTACGACGCGTTAGTGTCGTATCTATGTTTTTTTTTTTGTGGGGGGGTTTGAACCCGCCCCCCGTAAATACACCACTGCTTATTATAACTTATTTTAAATGATTGTTTATGTATTAAACATAGCAAAATTATAGTTTAAAAATATAAGTGTAATAGAATAGTTTGGAATCAAAAATACATGCATTTTTTAGCGATTACTTTCCTAGTTTATTCATTTAAGATGTTATTTTCAAACTATTTATATATTGTTGACCTGTGATGATCAATATCGGGTTGATGTGAATATTTCATAATGTTTTTATCATCGGCTTATAAAATAGACTAATATAATATAACTTTTCAAAACGGATAATGCTAGACTGCAAACATAATACTTTGTCTATTACAATATTAATACAAACTTATATTAATATATACCTAACATTACGTCTTTTAGTAGAAGATAAATAAAAATATGGATAAACAGAATAAATAATGATCTGAATAGAGTTACTGTCAATAAAAGGACCGGGGGAAAGAGGCAGATTTGTATGGAGGTATACGACAAGAGTGGGTGAATCCATGTAATTCGGGATCAAAAGCAAAGAAAAAGAAGAAAAATAATAATAATAAGAAGAAGAAAATAAAAAATAAAAAATTTCAGGCCTTTTAGAATCGTATATATGCTGGGTACTCGACAATATAATCAAATATATTAAATTGTCTTGAGTATTTTAATAGATTTATACATCAGTTGGACGAAATAAAATATAAATAGTTAACGGTTTAAAAATAATAAAAAGTAATACTAAAAACCTCCTACCAAGTCGTTCTAAGAATAATAAAATATATATATATATATATTGTCTTTTATAACATAACATAACCACTATTTTCATTTCAAACGATGGATATGGGGAATTTAGTATCTCAGTATGTTTATCAATATATTAATAAATGTACTCTTGAAATGAGTACATTGTAGACAGTGTGTCAGTGTAGAGTGTCTTGATGCTCAGTACAATTTACTATTGATAAATAATTTATGTATTGAAAAAATAGTTTTTGATTTGCATCTGTAATATCTAATAATTCACTAACTGATTATAAAACGGACGTAAAAATGAAAATTTTATAAAATAAATACCGAAAAATAACAACAATTTTTCATGTTATATATTTTATTGATTATCTTTATTTAAAATAATATTTATTTTTATGAAAAATATTATGTGGTTTTTTAGTATTATTCAAAAAAAGTTGTCAAAAAACTATTAACCTTACACGTTTTACATTTAATAAACTAAATAAAAAATACATTCATAACTCCGTTCAGAATCTAAAATCTATTTTAAAATTTAATTGAATCTCATTGCATAATGATGATGATGTTTTTTTTTTTGTTCATAAAATGCAGTCATACAACGAACTGAACTAAAAATCTCTAATTAAAAAAAAAAAAATGAAATGTACGTATAGTAAAACATGTATAAATGCATTTTATGCTGTCTTATGCTGAGCCGTACATTTGTGTGAGATCATGTATCAAATATAGCTGTATTGATAGTACAATATTAATGATAACGTAACAATTTATTAAGAAGTATTTTTAATGATACGGGCGAGAAAACTTGTAAGAGTCAGTGTTGAGTAATTCTGCAAGCAGGTATAACCATGATAAAGTAGTAACAGCTTAAGAAACTGTTTGTTTCTGTACAGTTTATCATAAAAATAGTACTTAATACAATTAATATTAAGTTTAGTATTAGCTTAGTATAAATATATTTAAATACACTGGTATGGGCCTACCCCTGGAAGGTGAATAATTTACAGACCACTCTATAAAATGTAACCCACTAACCCAAATGTAGTAGTTACTTGTTGAGTTCGAAGACTATTGGCTAATAGTCTTGTACTCTTGTTAGTAATAGAAAAACTTTGTGTAGACTATACCGATCAGTTAAACATAAAAGTAATAGGGATTTATATTGAGAGCGATTAGATATTATTGTATATTAAATTGAATAATAATTATTGTAATAAATTATAATATATAATATATTTATTTATATATCAATTAATTTACAATCCGAAAAAATCAAGATTTTTTTCTCCACATTTTGGTCTTATAGTTTACCAAATTTTTTTCTCTTGTTAATCTAAAGTTGAAAAAATTACTGAAACATTTTATACTTCAGAATTTTTTCAATATAACGGTTTTTATTTAAAAAATCGTAAGCAATAATAATATAATGTTATGTATTATATAACATATTCTTTTAACTTTTTATCAAACCAAGTTATATAAATAATTTAAACTTTTTTTTTATGGTTGAATATGAAGATTTCATAAGACCTCATAAAGAAAAAAACTGGATTTAAACAATTTAAATATATCTTATAGAAATTGTAAAAGTTTTGAATTTACTTATGGTTTATACTCAGTTTTGTTCTACTGGAAATCTTACCAACGTTCATAATAAAAACTTCTAAAATCAAAAAAACTACGAGATACCTATATAACTCTTAACTTTTTAAACATATTTAAATTAAAAATAATATATCACTATATTCATACAAAAATATGTTAAAAAAAAAAAAAAACAAGGAATATGTGCTATTGAAAAATGCTATTTTTTTTTTTAATTAAAAAAAATCAAAAAAACTGTATGGTTACTCTAGATAATATTTTATTTATTTTAAATCAGAAAAAAAAAGTAATTTAATTATATCGTTGGTCGATCGTTAAATATTTAGATTAGTTCGTATACATACTATGTTATCTGATTTTTTTTATACTTGTTATAAACATTTAATTCGATTTAACACATCTATCATATTGACACGATTTTCTTTTATTACAGTTATAAATAACTAAACGTAATTAAAGTTATTCCGAGGGTTATACGTTAAACAAATATTTGTTTTACTTTAAACATCTCAGTTGTTTATGTATTGTGAAACATTAACAGTCAAATTGTTGATTAGTCTGTACGGATTTTTAAATAAGTCATTATACAATAATATTTTTGAAAGTTACTTATCATATTTTTATAACGATAGTACTCAATACTTCATGTGTATTTCTTTTTCTATAGGTATTTTTTGGGATACGAGTTGTATTTCGTATTCCAAAAAATTACCTTATTAGTGGGATATAAATATTATCCGTATTTATTGAACTTTTAACATGAAAAAAAAAATGGTAAAAGGTGTTATACATTTAACATAGATTCCATTTCCATGTCAAATTAAAAAAGCCATCAATAACCAGATGACTTTTAATTCGTAGGTATCAAGACCATTTATTTTTTCCAATCAATTTACGAAAATCGATCGATTATAATCATTTGATAACTACTATAAGTTGGCAGAAAAAATAAGCAGCTTATCAGCATCGAGGTGAAAGATTTTCGATTATACCTACTTACACGTAAGTTTCATACGTTAGGTATTGACATATAGAGTGATTCGTCAAGCTTGTTCACCCCTATTATTTACGAATTATTCAATTTATGGTATTTTTAATTTTATAAATATACTTTTTATATTTTCAAATATTATGTAGATTGTATTCCATTGAAAGAATGCCGGTAAAAACTTCACTTTTTAAAATGAAAACAACAGTTTTATGTTAAATTATTATGAAGTTGATCATTTTTTTTTATGTTTTGAAATATCTTACGAGTAGTTTCTGAGTTATTAAACTTTAGTTACTAAGGATAATAGTTTTTCTTACTATTTATAAAAGAAACAGTCTTCGGATTAAAATGGGTGTTACTATCGGTGTTTATGACGCGCGCATAATATATTTCTAGTCAAATTAAAATGCTCAAAATGTAAAATACTTACTATAAAATGATAAATAAAAGACATTTTATTTTATTGATGTTTTATCATCTATTCAGGAGTGTATTTTTATATTTATATCCTATGGTGGCTATCAGTGTCAAAATATGGTTTAAAGTCGAATATGTTACATCGCTGAGTATACATATCATATACGTATGTAAGAACTGACATACCTAATATCATACATATTTGTTTTACTGTAGTAAGTATAACATTAAAACCAATAATTGTATACGATTTTACATGTAGTTATAATAGTTAAATGTGTTATAAATTTCTTGAAGGTTTTCACGTTGAGACAGTACACACCAATATAAGAGTTAATACGTATTTGTGCGTTTATTACTGTCAATTTTTATAACTAATGATTACTATTAACAACGATGAAAACAGTCTAATGCGCCATATTCGTTAACAATATAAATAGTATTGTACGCATCGTGCAATCATATATCGTAATAATGTAGTCTCGAATCGGAAATCACGAAATCGCATGTGGCGAAGTCGTACAACGTGCATGCACCAAAGTTACGTGCAATGTATAATATATTAAAATCGAATAGAGGTAGGTACACCTACGCTTTTCGAGTTAACGAAATATACACACATACTTCTCAAACGGCCCGTGAACCGACAGCCCGAGTGGATTGTTAACGCGGTTTCCACCCCCATCCCGTTGTCTATACGATCACTGGCTGTACGGCTCCTAACTAAATTACCGTACTCTAAACAAAAAGTAAAATACCTACCTATCGTCGAGTTACATAATATGTAGTGAGTCGGGTACAAGTATCTCGATCGGATACGAAATATCGGGCCGACGACGTGTGCGAAGGGTGGTCCGCAAACGGTTCGTTCGAACGGAACGGGAGTTTATTGATTGCCGGTATCATTGGTATACGATCGAGGGTGTGACAAACGAAAATAATAATATTATATGCGGTGCCGCGGGCGAATGAGGAAAACAATACACGTCCGTAATTACACACGGGCAACTCTCATCGGGAGAGCATGCAATTTACGGTACACCGCTGTTGTAGAACAATGCACGCGTTATAATGTTATAATGCCGTTCGTCTTTTCGCCATGTGCCACGTGCAGTATTGTAATGTGTATCCATATAGGTACACGAACACGTTCGGGATGATACGGTGATACGGTACTTGAAAAAAATATATATATTATGTTGTACACCGATAATGTGAATTTCCCAGGTGGTCGGGTGGATAATATCCATTACCTATTTCATCTATATTTTTATTTAATTTTGACATATCATAAAAAATATATCATCATTATTATTTACTGATATTATATATTTTAAATTACTGTTTTCGATTAGTAATAATATTATCCGTAAACAATTATACATAGGGAGACTTGCATAAAAATTATTCTATTAGATTCTGAACGGAGTGAAGAATATATTGATTTTACAATGATGTGTGTTTTTTTTTTTTTTTTGTGTCTGACGACAACATTTGGAGCAGTAATAATGCTCCGATTTTTGACTTCAGCCCCTCTTTGAATAGGAAAATTCATCTAGTTGGTACTTTGGGGGGGGGGGGTCAAAAGTAAAATTTTCGAATAGTTTTCAAAAAAATCGAGAAAAACAAAAAAAAAAGTAACAGAAAAACAGCAATTTTACGAAAAACCACATTTCGACCAAAATCGATTTTTTGATTTTGCTGTAACTCAAAAACGAATCATTGTAAATACTTGAAATTTTCACCATGTGTTTATATTATGGTTATGGTTATCTCTTTACAGTTAAATTTTCAAAATATTTTGATCATTTTTAAGCTACTTATAGTCAATTGGAATTTTCGACTTTTCTAAGTTTTTTTTCTTCAAATGCCGATAAAAAATTTTTGGGTGGCCGGAAAATCTTGAAAATTTAATACAAGATTTCTTATAAATTGTTCTTAAAGTGATAAAAAAAAATCCGAAATCGTTAGTCACAATTTTTTTTTATAAGTGCTTAAAGTTCGAATTTATACGAAATATGTCAAAATTTAAATTAAATTTCATACTCTCATTATGCGTATGTTGCCAAATACTTTTTTAGTAATAAGCAGATACTATAAAGTAACTATAGTAACATATAGTAACTATACTATTTGTTTCAAAATAGAATATATTACAATATTTAAATATAATATATCCTAAACTGACAAATTATCTTCGTTCAGAATCGTTTTTCGTATACAATATCTATCATTGCATTCAAATTTAACCTACCATAGTCTGAGGTCCAACCCATCCCCTAATATACAGCAGAGCGATACCCACTTACCCGCTTTTTTTTAAATTACTTATTATTTATTTTACTTTAATTCAGTAACTCTATACATTTTTAATATATTAAATCTTTATGAGATGGATAACTTGTTTTGTTAAATGTATCTAAAAATTTATCTTAATTGACTCTTAAGATACTTATATCTGTATCTAGATACTAATTTCAAGTATCTTATTACACACCATTCTGGCCAATCTTGCCAACGTGTTATGAAATACTACAATACTTACTATAATCAAATATACGTCGAAATTAATATAAAAACAATGAGAATGAAAATATATCTGATTCGGTTTGCGGTAAAAAAAAAAAATAATGTCATAATAAATAATATTTATAAAACAGTTATTCTAATTTACGTGATATATAATAACATAGTTTAATTAATATTAACCAATTACGTGCAATATTAAAAGTTAATGTGTAATCAGAGTTTATTAAAAAAAACATTAAATACTAAAGTGGGCATACTCGTACGATGTGATAATACTTTATTAAAAACATAAATTCACATAGTGGAAATAATAATGTATTAATTGTAAACTCAAAAACGTGTGAGATAAATACGTAGTATATATATAGTTTTATTAATTTAATCGGCTCAATAGAGAAATTGATACGTTTAAGGATCGGGGAGGAGAGAGGTGTAGCATAATACAATATTAACTGTTAGAGATATGTGTGAAATAGCGAGTCCTTGATTTGTCAGAGTTGATTTTAAAATTTAGACGCTTTATGTGCGCTTACAATTTATATTGTACCTGCTACATATATTTTTATACAACTGCAATGCGGAGAAAAACAAACACCATTGCCACGCCGCGATCGGTACGGTCGTCGTTAGCCGTGACCAATAATAATAACAATGGATGTTTTATTTGTTCGGTTATTTTTACACAGAAATTTCCAAGCACGCGTATCGAATCGTATTCGCTGTAAATATACTACATAATGATGTATATTATTATTATTATGCGCGCGCGAATAAAATACAGCGTAGAGACCGCCGCGCAACGATATCGTATGGAAATCGCACTCGCGGATGCGATCCATAATAATATTATCCCATTGCCGTCGTCGCCGTCCACAGCCATAAACAATGATATTCGCGACGTAAATTATTACCAGTTTTCATTCCGGCAATGCCGAAAGACTCCGAGACGACGGCATTAATATGTTTGGCCGATCGCCGAGGAGGACCGTGTTTGATATCCAGCTGGTTTAGCCGTTAAACGTACGGGTATATGTAATTTTTTTTATTCGACTCTCCTCTAGTTTCTATCGCATTCATCCATGTAGACATCCTTCGAATGTCGTAGAAAAATATTGCAAACCACACGGAACCACCTCTGGCCCCTACAAAATGCGTTCGTGTATTGATTTCGGTCGTCCCCTTTTCCACTCCAATCATCCCTCTCGTTTGACCCTAGCCACACACACACACCAGCCTCTCCTATCGGTGCAATATAATGTCCTATGCATACACACGCATCAATTTCATCGTAATCTTCTACTTATGTCGCGTGTCGTAACAAAATAAATGTAGATTTTATAATTCATAAACATTTTTGATTGTCTATACCTTACCGGTTTTTAAGTATGGACAAGCTCTATAAATTATAATAACACGATATTACGTTAATGTCCGTGTTCTAAAGCCTTGGCACGAATGTATCACGTAAAACTTTTATTATAATATGACTATAAGGAATGTGACCCAAAATTTTCCTCTATGCTATTACTTATCATATTTCATTTTATACCATCGGCATGAAAACTAAATTTTAAAAATGTTTTCGAACCTCTCTGTGCTACAACAATAATTTTGAAACTATTTTAACGCTTACGGAACATTTGATGACGCCAACTCACGACGTAAATAATTTTCCTTTTGAAAGAAAAAGCAAAATTTGTGAACTTTAAGTGAAGTACGCGTGTAATTAACCATATTACGTAAGACGAGGGTGAAGTTTACTACGTTGTGGTGGCCTTTCTATTAAAAACAATTCTTTGTTCTTTTTGACGCATTTATTTGCCACGAAATAATTTAAAAATATATATTTTTTTTAACCGTCACCGACACACAATACTTATACCGCGGTAGGACATAAAAGTAAAAAAAGACCCAGAAAATATAAATAAAATACAAGACTAAAGGACGCCATCGTGGGGTATCACCCCGGGGAAATGAGAAAATATCTCGGCCATCAAAAAATGTCAACAATGCATCCATAAATCTCGACGACGTGATTCCGTCGGTGCATGCATGGGAAGTACTATAGGATTTAATGTGTTGTTCTTATACACGGATATAGAAGAGGCCAGCTGTACCTGTACACACGTTCGCCAAGTATATAATGCAATATGTATGCGAAATATTACAGCAGTGGTGTAATAAAAAAAAAAAAAAAATGCACGAAAAACTCATACCGTAGAGATTCGTCGTAAAAGCACGCTTTCCGTTTACGTAGAAAACCGCAGCGGACAAAGCGCGTACTTCATCTGCCAGTTGACCCTTTTTGTTCGAAGTTATTTTAAAATTGTTTTCATTATACATAGAGTAGGTTGAATTATAAAAACCGAATCAAAATGGTAAAAAGATAAATCTAGAATTAAGGGTTTTTTTTTTTAGATATTTCTCAGGCTTAACGCTTAAATTATACGTTATATAATTATTACTCGTCAGGTTATAATAAAATAGTAAATATAGTTATTATGTGCGTAGAAATAGATTACCTAGAAATGTTAGAGTTAATTAGTATCTAAAAATAGAATAACCGCGATATTCGACGAAGAAAAACGGGTGTGTCATACGTAATATTATAATATCAACGCTATTACATTATTATTATTGAATCACGATACCGCGGAGATCGGAAGGTCTTTTCGTGCGATTCGGTGATGGAACCGAAAATTACGGCGACCCGAATCGTCATCCGCGTCCTGCGCGATATTATTATAATACCCACCGGCCGCCGCACGCTTTGCAGTCGTTTTCGTCGGGACGAGGAGTTTTCATTTTGTTCGTCAATATAATATATATACCGTCTTACCGTCATAATATTTTTATCCGCACAACAGAGACTATAAATATAAATATGACCGGGTTAGACGTAATCGTCAAAAGTCGAAATCTTCGTGCGTCATTTTTCACGCGACTGATGCCGCTGCCGCTGCTATTGCTCCGGAATATGATATTATATTATATAGATTTGACATTTCTGTCGGGTCGTTTGTCGTTAGGGTCGTCGAGGAGAAGACGACGACGGCGGCAGCGGAAAGCGATTATAAATGTGAGCGAGCGCGTTTTGTCAGCCTCCCGACCCGCCATCCGTCCGCGCGCGGTACAGCTATAGGTAGGTACGCGTATATAAATTATATATATAATAATAATATAATGGTCGTGTGCGCGTATAATAATACTATACGTATATTATGATTGTGCCGCCACCACCGTCGTCTCGCCGAGGGCAATAGCGAGCAACTCCGAACGTGACCCATTTCACCGATTATTAATGTTATTATACGCGGCGGCAGTGGACGAGAACAACTACTACGCGTCCATTACGCGGCGGCGAGCACCTCCGATGCGGACGAGCGCCGAACAAAACTGCCCGAGCTTTTAACGCAGGCGCTTCGGCTCAGCAACAGTGCCATAATTATTATGATGTCTATATATATACCTACGGCTACAGCGATAACAATGTTAACGATATGGCGATAACGAGAGGAAGAAGGAGAAGAATATACGATTCTTTGATCCGTCCACTGTGAGCCGCGGCTAGTCTGATTTTCCGAGTCAACTTTTGAGATTTGAAAAATAAGTATCGCTAATAGTATATGTGGTTCGAAGAGCGCGTGTATGTATAAAAAGTTTTTAAATTAATTTACTCTGTAATTCTAATAACTATAATATAGATATTACTTTAATTACTTTCGAAACACATCATTATGAAATGTTGAAATGTACTTGTCGATTAGTGGTTTTTATTGGTCGTTTACACGTCGTGTTGTTTTTATTTCAAAAATCTACCGATAACTACCAAACGATTCGCTCAAATAACCACCAAAGGACCGGTTTAATATATCAAGATTATTGTTCCAATAAAAATTATGTTCTCGTTTCTTTTTATATAATGCACTCTGCGAATATTTAATTTGTTCGGATGATTTTATATAAAGTATATTTTATTTCAGTGGCATTTACATAGACACGATTTTAGATAATATAATGTTATGATTATTATAATAATTACTATTTACCAATAGAGACTTCAGTTAGAATTTCATCTTGGAAATTTCAAAATGAAAACAGTAATATATTACTATAATATATTCTGTCTTCAAAAAACTTGATAAAATATGCCAAACATTTAATTTTGTTAGAATTATTAAATTTGTAGAACATTAAGTAGGTATAGTATTTCATTTTTTGTAAAAAAAAAAAAATATATGCACTTTTAAAATATACCGAACTAAATCCAAGCAAAGCTCCTGCATATTTAAAACGTTTTTTATGACTAATATGATGCTTGAATATTATAGCCTTTAGGTCATAGTAGTACGGGATCAATATTATAGTAGTGTTTTGAGATTGGACTCTGGGACACATTTTCAGAAAACAAACAATTCGATGAGTGATGATGGAGTATGAATGATGGTTTTTGATAACGCTTTTATTTTACTTTAGGCGAGAATTGTTTACTAAAACATACCTACTCAATTCTATTTCTATAAGCTGATGGTGGCTTATAAGTAGGTTATAGTCAATTCGTAACCTACCAAGTAGTCTTTGTACTAAAGTATGTGACCTACTAACATGTTTGTGACCTTTTTTTAGTATATTTGAAATTTTTCGAAAGAGTATATTTTTTAAAGAGTTATTTTTAACTGATTTTTTATAAAAAATAATTTTACTAATAGACCGTGTGTTGTTGTCATTTTTTACATTCTCCATACATTATTCCACCACAATATTTACAGCAAAATTAAAAAATGTAGTTGTTAAAAATCAATAAATATATAATAATACCTATCATTTGCAATAAAAAAAAAATAATATTTCTGATACTCACTACCATTAATAACTATATTCATACATTATAACTACCTATACAGATAATTAAGAGATTAAAAATTATGTACATCTAATATTATATATATCTCTTATAATGCCTAAGAAAGTATTGATTTAAAATCGAAATATTTTCAAGAATTAATTTATTATAATATTTCGAGAAATCGAACATTTCTAAAAGTACATGTTAAAATACAACAAGGATATTTTTGCCAAACAATCCAAATCCAAAAACTTATTTAACATATTATTATTCTCTTCCCACAGCAACTCCATTTACCACGTGACCATAATATTTTGACCATATGTGACTTCTGTTCAACAATCTTGTAATTTATTAAACTTACTTTCACAGTTTTTAAAATTTATGAAACTAATCCGTATTGTTTACAAATAGCTATAATTATTTTCTATAGTAACAAGACTAATAAGTTACTTAATTATGTTTTTACACTCAAAGTAGTAACGTTTAATGTATATGTGGTTATTACTAATATTATTTACTTATTTGTTCTACTTTATTTAGTTTTCCATTTATTCTAAAAAGTTTATACATATATTTTCATCTGTTTTTTATGCTTTTCTCTACAATATTTAGTTTTGTATTATACATCCATTTATAACTAAAAGATAAATATAATATTTTTTTTTTATAAATATACTACCTTAAAACACATTTTCGATAATATTTCATGGTATTAATGTAATTCACTTCAAGTGTGCATGTATTGTTTTAACCAAAAATCAATTTTTTGTTTGCATTATTTATTGTAATTTTTTTAATATATTTATCTGCAATTGACATTTAACTGTGAGCATTTATTTTTGTGGTGTTTTTTTCTTTTTGATATTACCAATGCATTTATGTCTAATAAATCTAATCACAATTTTTTTATTTTTATTTTTTTATCATGTTGATTCAAGTAGTACGTTTTAGATTTTTTTTTAAACACTTTACATAATGTATTCTTGTACTTGCAATATCAAAAATTATAATATTAATAACTTATATTAACACTGGATATTTATTTTATAACTTATGTATAAATATTGTAATATTTATTATTTTTATATTATAATATAGTATTATTCAATTCAAAACAATTTTTTAAGCTTATGAATTTATATTATTAGGTATTGGATCTTATTTTAAATGCAATTTAATTTATACTAATTTTACTTTTGTCTATTGTAAACTAGTTTAGATTAATAATACAATTATCATATAGTACTTCAGGTAGTAACCTGATATCTTGCATTACAATAAACGTTCCAAGTTATACAAGTATTTTTTTACTATTAATTAAAAATAAAATAAAATTGTACAGCCAAAGAAAGTTTCTAACCCACATTAACAAAATATAGTTAATTCGGCAGCGCTTAAGTCCCAGTAACTAAAAATTAAACTTTTAGCATACGTTTTACAGTTACATAAAAAAAAGATAAGCGTAGATTCTAGATGTCTTTTAAAAGGTTCGAGGTTGCGTCTTGAATAAAATATAATATTAATTATTCATTAAATACCCAAATTTGACTGAATAGTTTATATTGTAATATCATAGGATTTAATTTTGTTTCAGCGCCCTTTAGTTTTAGTGTTTTATACATCCCAACGGAGGTACCAATTCTATATTTTACACTTAGTTATTTAGGTGTATAAACGGATTTCAATGAAAGAAAATCTACTATCCAACCGAAAAATAATAACATTATCATCCCTTTCAGATATCGAGAAAATACACGGCAACTGATGTACTAATGTAGCTAGTTTGCCTATCCAACACGCCGTGTTATCTAAATATTAATATATTATAGCAACTCAATGTATCTACTAAAATTTAACAATAGTTTGATAGATACTAATGCAGGCATTAACAAGTTGGTAAAAGTGCACCGCATATGTCTAAATGATTTTTTAATTTTTGTGGTTGTCAGAAATCGCCTCGGAGATTGTGAATCGGTTAAAATCTAGTTGAATATTCGAACCTCTAGTCAATGTTCATTTTAAGTATTTAAACGTTAGCAAAATTATGTTAACAGCTAGAACGCAATGATTTGGGCGCATAATTGGTTTTTTATATTCAGTCCTATATATCAAATACGATTATAAAAAATATACTATACATTATTATATCCGGTAGAGTTTCAATAGAATATTGGTTTTCCGGTCTCATCGGCGTACCATATCGTGAGCTATTTTAGAAACATAATAAGAATAGTATAATTTATAATAATAATTTATATAGTATAATAGTTGCTAAATGTTATACCAAACAATAATAATCAATAGATATTTTTGATTTAGGTATTTATTTAAATTATACATTTGTACGCAAATATGTTCCTCTGAAGTATCGTGGGATGCTTGAGCAGATTATTTCTAGCACTTGATATTTATATTCGTAATAAAAGAAAATTCTACTTGAGTTTTATTGTAAATACCTCTATACATTTTTACCCCATCTTTTTATCCACAAAGCACAAAATTGAACTTAATATTGAATGTTACGTTTCAGCTATGGTTAGGTATATAGGTAAAAGAATTTTTATTTTTTTATAAAAAATCGATTTTATTATTATTGTAATAGGAAGTCACAATGCATAATATGTATTAATGTTTATATAAATTATAGGTATATACTATATATTTAATACTTTTAAGCTTTTTACTAGGCATTCAAAAAAAAAAAATGCATGAATATTTCTTATCAATTAGATTAAATTTTATTAATAATTTTATAATAATTATTTTTTTAATTATTCATTTTTAAAAATTTGTTTATTTTTGTATTATTTATTTTAATGTCAATAGTTAAAAATGATATTATTAAGTGTAAATACTATACTAACATATTTTAACTTTTTTCGATGAATTTTTAAGACTCCGAATTTACTGTTAAAACTAATACATAAGGATTTAAAAATAAAACAAATTAATAAAAATCCATACCTCCTATCTGAACATACTGTGGAGTCTCCCTCACTGTCATCATATTTTTATCGAATGTAGAGTATTCCATCAATAGAAAATACCTAACCATTTAGTGGAAATATTAAGCCTTAATCCGGCAGATTTAATCAGATTCAGGCAAATTATATCTATTGATAATACATCGCATTAACCTAATGTAAATAATGCCATCAAATCATCACATTATAACAATATTAATATGATTTAAATTCATTAATCTATATTTGTTTAGGTTTTTTTTTTATTATTTTTATCATTTTTTTTCTTCAGATTAAAAATCGTTCAAAAAATTGTTTTTTAATGAATACATTAAGACATTTTTGCTATTGTAGTAATTTTTGAAAATGTTTTTAAAATCTTTAATATTACGTTTACGGGTAATAAATAAATATGAAATAACGGGTTTAAAACACTTTATAGATTATTAGTATACAAATTTATCACAGTTTTATTAATTTAATTTTTCACATGGTTTACGTTTAACCAACTCACCAACTGTTAAGATTGATATTTAAATATTGTTCCATTGATCGTATTATATTATGAGAACCATAATTATTAAATACTATCATTTTTTCACTACATTGGTAAATTAAATGTGACTAAATGGTAAATATATTTGCCACAGCCCGTTTATGGATTTTTTCCCTTATCTCATGATAACAAAGTAACGACTTTGTTATATACATTCAGGATCAATAATATAATATTCTTCGTTTAGAAATATCAAAATTTAAAGTTGATAAATAACTACCCGCCTAGAAAAACAACAGAAAAACCATATTTTCCTTATTATTATTATTGATAAGACAGTAGTAAAGTTTAATATATTTAAAATGTAGGGTATTTTAAGTTAAATTAATGTAAAAAGAAGAAAATTGTTTATAAATTATTATTCTATTAGTCCGTGAGTGACTTCATACAAATTTTAGATTATAACTAATTGAGTTATAACTTATAAGTGACTTATACCCTATAAATGGAAAACTTTGACCGTTTTTCGATTTGCCGAATTATAAAACTCTATTGAAAATATTATTTTAAAACGTCCCATAAATATTATAATTACTTGAATATAAATAAAGTTTCTGTTTTATGCTACGTTTACCCTTGATTTCAAATATTAGTTAATAATAAAAATATTTGGCTTAATATCCAATTCTGGGTATCACTTTAATACTTTTTCATGGTCGTAGGTCAAATTAATTTCAACTTTAAATCAAATTCAATAGATTAATTTAGTTATTCGTATGCGTAAATAATTTGTCATTAACTCAACAACAAATTCCGCAACTAATCAACTTAAAACCTATATAGATGAGTACATATATACATTACTAAGTCAGAGGTAAATCTAAAGTCTCGGATTCAGTTTGATAATGTAATGGAAGTTGGAACGAGTTAGACCTAGAATATTTAATTTGATTTCTATTAGTTAATCAATGTACAAAAAACAATTTTATACCAGAATTTTATGTAAATTATTCCAGATTTATCGGGAATTCAAAAGTATCTAATTAACATTTGTTGAAACAAAAATTAAAATATAATATTTTGTTAAAAGTTAATATTTAAACTTTAAATATGTTGTATTTTTTGCTCTAAAATAAAATTATTTCTTTTTTAGAGTACATAAAGTAGTTTTCTCCTAATGGCTAATATTATTATTTTTTTAATTATAACTTTTATCAATACCTAATTTTATCATAAGGTTTTTTTTGTTTTTTTGAAAAAGTTTGGTCAAGTGTGCACAATCTATTTTATTACTTTCACTTTTTTTTTCTTTTCATCTGTGGCTCTCGGAATTTGTTTGATTTGAAACAATATTAAAACAATGTTAACAATAATTAGTTTTTTTAATAAAGTTACGCTACAGTTCATTTTGGTATACAACTGAACTATGTACACTAAAAAAACTAGCTTTTCTGCTAAATGACTGACAATATTTTACTCATATTAGATCTTGTGTAAGAATACTTTTTGTCAAAGACTAAAAATTATATTACGACTGATAAGATATAAGTTTTTTAGTCGTTCATTTTGCTAAAATAAAATTAATTTTATTCCTTTCAATATTATTGATTTCATTATCAAAGTCACTTTTTTATTCAGGATAATTGTTTTACAGTTGGACGTTAAAATTTAACTTTAATTTACTTTCATTTTAGTAGCTGATAAAAATATACCTAGTTTATAATAATATAATTCTTAAGGAAGTTGCAATACGAATCATAGTGTTAGGTAATTATACTTACATATTTTGTATTATTGTATGAAACCTCCTTTTAATTTAAATAAATTTCATCATTCGTGAAAATTAATTAAAATCGTTGTTTATACAAACATGGCGTTCATAAAATATTTTAGACGTTACTCATTTTATATTACTTTGTTATATTAACAGACCAATAATTTTACATACTTAACATTTAATATAATTATGTATGATAAATGGTCACAGCCATAAATAAATAAAGAAAAATGAGTGCATTCACATTGTTTTAAAACAATTGCATAACATTTAAAAGAATGTCAACCATCATAATTAATATAATATAGTTATTATACATTTACTTTGTAGTCAACGAAAATAAAAATAACTATTATGACGGTCGGTTAATAATTATAAAATAAAATAAGTTAATGTATGTGTGAATAACTATATTATTTAAATTACAAAAAAAAAAAGCTCGAAAAAAGGAAACTATAAGCCATTAATATATTATATTACAATACTCTATTACACTATATACTATATACTTAATACTAATGGGTAATATTATATTAAATTATTATAATTTATAACAGAAAAAAATATAAAATACTTTAAATATCGTTTTTCGTGTTGTTTAATTTTACATAACTCGCATAAATTTCAACTAATTAATTTAAAATCAATCATAATTAAATTTCAGTCATCGTCGATGGTATAAAAATATTAATTCATCAGTAACCAACAATGATAAATTTGATTTTGTAACCGTAAATATTTTTCGTCCAGATATCGTTGAGTCTTATGTTGAGTCTTTTAAAATAATTTAACTTTATACATTACTCTATGCCAAATTAAAAATCATTGATAAATAATAATAATACAATGGACGTGCGTTGTAGTGTTATAATTAATTCACGAAAAAATTACACCACCGCATTTCAAGTGGCACTGAAATTACAATACAAACTACTGTCCATTCACACGCAAGTTTTCATTATTTGTTGGCATTCAGAGCGCACAAAGACCTATTTCATGCACTCGATAATGGACCGAATGCTATTTTTATTATTATTATCATTATTATAGAACAATAGAGCCTGTAATATAACTGACATTATGTTCAAAAATCGATTCAATATTATTTTATATTATGACTTCGTTGTTTCTAGTCGACTTCTGCGAGCGAGTGTGTTTGTGTGATAATACCCAACAATATCAGTCCCACAGAATACATAGTACCTATGTGTACAAAGGTTACATATTAATTATAGTATGCTTGAATATAAATAACTCGTCATTATGACATACACAATAATATACACTAAATACGTTCTATGTAGTAAAATTATGACTTCTTCTCAAAACGTCGTTGAATACAAAATTTTTATTTCGTTTGATCGAATCGAAAAATAATTATTTTGCATTACAGTTTTTATGATTTGGCTAAATAAATAAATTGTCATTTTATATGTATATTAAAGTAGTGTAAGATATTTAATTTATTTGATGTTATATTATATTTATTGCAAGAAAAAAATATTTTTTCTGGTTACGTTTATAATTTAGAATGTTTAGATGACGTAATTCTAAAGGAAGATTATTAAATATAAATGGCCCGACAAAAGAAAATAAAGCTTAAATGATAGTTTTTTTTAGTTTTGAAAACATCGACGTTATTCAATTTGTATCAATTATTAAAATTATGTTTTTCAGTCCATTGCATAGATATATACCATTTTTAAAAATATATATATTTTTTTGTTAATACGAATTAAAATTGAATTCTGAGTATAGGTGTACATTATGAAAGCGTCTGCTTTTATTTAATATAATTCTTAATAGTTATGTTGTCTTGTGTAATTTGAAATTGATTAAGGCTGTAATTGCACGCACTGCTACAGGAAATTATACCGTAGGTTAATAATCATTCAACTAAGGCTTTAAATATATTTAAGCTTGAAAAGGTTTAGTATGTGTTTTTGATGATTAAATGTATGATAAAGTTGATTAATACAGATTTTGGTCTCAAGCAAATTTATTATATGTTTAATCGATTTAAAATATCTACTCATTTCATTTTTATTTTAATAATGTACTTATAATGTACTAATGTTTAATTTCTTTTGACAAGTACATGTATTTAAATTACGACAACCATTCGAGTGCGATAAAGTGTGATTTATACTAAGTAAGTCAGTATTGCAGAATATGTATTAAGGCAAAATGAACGTTTTGTCAATATTTAAGAATATACTGTTTTCCAATAACCTGCAGCAATGAATGCTATTAATATAATTTTGGATTTCTTGAAAGACGTTGCTCCAGGAATCTCTAATTATTATTAATGCTGTATCATCAGTAAAAAATACTAGTTTCTATCTTAAGGGCAGTGATCCAAGATCATGTATTTGAATATATTAAATAGAAGAGGCAATAAAGAGCTGCCTTGGGGAACTTTGAATTTAATTATTTCACATGTACATAGTGTATTGTTAATCATTAAAAATTGGTGGGGTAATGTAAGGTATGATTTAAGAAGTTTTAAGGTAAGTAATATTTTCTATACTTAAAATTGTTGACGTTAGAATTCTGTGTCAAGAGCTTTGTTAAGTGAAGGTAAACTGTTGCATATTTTATTTTTTTTATCGTTATCTAATTCAGTGTAACATGTTTATATTTAATATTTTAGTATTAAAAATACTTACCCTCGACGAGACAAAAACAGGCGTCGTCATCTGAAAAAAAAAATTATTCATTAATGTTAGAAAATACTATCTGATTTTTTTATAATAATACGTACATATAATGTCGAAATTTAAACAAATAGAATTAAAGAAAGATATCAAAAAATATAAACCAAAATGTATGAGTGTGACGTTGAAAATAAATTAAAGTCATCAAGTCAGAAACAGTTTCATCAAGTAAAATTTTAAGGAATATAAAAATGATGATAACCATGACATACCTATATAAAATTTAACATTAGATCAATATTGCATTTGCCAGAAAAAAAGCGATTTTCACAACGTTGTTCTTTCGCTTGAAATGAATTATTTTTAAAATGCAATTTATTTTATATCAGATTAAAAACTTTAAATATGGTAAACCACGACACGATGGTTATACTTAATATATTGTGTGTTTGCATATAACAAGAAAATAAAAAATAAGAATAAATCATTCAATTTATGATTACATTAAAACTTCGATGAAAAATAAAAAATAAAATTATTTCATTTTTATATTTATTTTTTATATACACTATGTTAAACATTTTAATAATTTAAATCAAGGACGAGATAACCTAATGCGTGAACTGTTTTCAGTTAAAGTTTAATATAATAAAAATTTACACATTTTATGAATTGTATATGTGCATACACCTACCAATATACATACATTTTACATACACATATTATATATCTTATATTTTGTAATATTATAATGTTCATACATATTTATTGAGTCTTAAACTACCTATTGGGTAGTATATGTTTTTTTTTAGATTTTGAGCGCTCCGAGGTAGCTATTGATTTTACAATGATGTCATATTTTTTTCTGTATCTAGCGGCTATTTAGGGGAGTAAAATACCTCAATAAGTTTTATTTAGTACCACTGCACTGCTGTGTATGGGGCGTTGAACACTGATTGTACTTTAAAAACAAGTCATTTTTAGAATTCCCCAGTCGTTTAGTCGTTTTTGAGAAAATTGTGAAAAAGAAGAATGAAATGTAAGCGAACACCGGTTTCTTACAAAGTCTTGAAATTTTTAGGGTATAGGAACACTGATCTCCAGTTACAATCTCAATTGTCGTATATTGCTTTGAAATGGAAAGGTATCTAACTTGTATATTACACTTTTTGTATTATTTATCGCGATTCAAATACGTTACACAATAGCTGTCTTCAGATTTTTTTTGATCCAGATTTACTAAAAGTATATAATATATTGTATGCCTAACGCCCTTACGTAATTTTTATAAAATGAATTCTATATCTTATGTTCACAAATCACAATCCAATTTACTGAATCAAACATTATAATACTATTATATCAATTAATATTGTAATTATTGATAAATACTTTAATGAAATAATATCAATACAATATTTAGGGTCTGTATCCTTTATGTCCTAAGCGGGCCTAGCATTTATAACAGTTTTTAACTTGTACATAATACAATTTGTATAGTAGGTGCATTTAAATTTTTCCTTTTTTAAATACACAAGTCTGATAAATTTTATTAGATTATATTTTAAATGAATAGGATTATTTGTATTGCCATTATTAAATACTTAAGAAAATTCATTTATTTTACGTATTTAATAAATACGTATTTATTACAAAAAATAATAATAACAATAATAATATTACAGACTGTCAGATGTGCTAAATATCAACAAATATAATCTAAATCGAATACATTTTTAGTATCAAAATAAGTTAATTAATAGTTAATTAATAAGCCAAATAGTGGTGTTATAACGTAATTTTATATTTTTCAGCAATCCATATAGTTTATATATTGAATTGTATTTTATAAATATTGCTACCAACATAGTTAAACTTCAATTCCATAAAAATATGGCTTAAGTTTTTTTTGAAATAAAATCAAATACAATACTTATACTAAGTTTATATTTTAGATAAAGTACAAGTTCATATGTCATTTGACATCGCCAAAATACTTAAACATATATTATTATTATCCTTACTACCTCTATTTCATACTTGATCATAATATGATATTTTTATTCAATATTTTTAATAAATATATCACTTTAGTAAAAATGTATGATATTATTTTTTATTTGTAGTATATGGTCGATTATATCACATTAAAATATGATAAATGTGTAACGTGCAATAATAACATCAAATTTAAATACCATTTAAATAATCAATAAATCTACGCTAAAAAAGTGATAAACTTTTCACATATACAAGCATATATTTTGAGCAATAAATAATGTGGTTAATTACCAAATTTAAGTATAAGATTTAAATAAAATATTATGAAGAATAAATAATGAGTATGTTAAAAATGTATAATAATATGATCTATAATAAATTAATGTTTGTATAAATGCAAAAAAATATAAATAACTAATAAGTAAAAAATGTATTAAGTAATTCCTCTGAATGTTAATTCACCGCATTTATTATATAATACAAGAGAGGTATAATATTATGGCTATAATCTATACCAACCATATAACCATATTTTTTTTAAATATAGTAATGTGATGCTTGATACTTTAAGCCTTATGTATATAGTAGTTTCGTTTTAATGAAGTACTTCATTAGAATAATTTTACCACATTTACATTTCACCATTATTATAGTATAATAAAAAGGTATATTTTTGTGAGATTTTACCTTTAGATTTAGTTATAATATAAAAATATACTATATATATTTTATTTATATTTATAGATATATAAGCTATTGATAACATTTTGAGTAGATTATACGCTGTACAATAAATTATGAGTACTCATATGTTTTAAATTATTAAAACTATAGTAGGCATTTTGGTTAGTTTTTGGTCGTTTTATGGTGTGTAAAATATAAGAAGTAATTTGTATTGTACTCATTTATCGTGACTTCCGGGACCTGCTGTGTTGAGTATACAAACATTGTATAATATGTTTGGTTTTTTAACATAATCGATAAATTGCACAGTCTTACATTAATAACATTTTATACAATGCACATTAAAATATTATATATAAGACTATAGACAATAAATAGTAATATATTTTTCTTTAACATTTACATATTATAATGTACTACTTAAAAGCATATTTTTTGCTTATATTATTGGTTTGAAAAAAAAAGTTAGTAGTTATTTTTATTTGCCAAGATTTTTTAAAAACATAATTTCATAACATTCTCATAAGTAAACGGTAGGTACTATATACATGTAAATTAACTTAATAAAGAACTTTAATGTATAATAATTATGTTTTATTATTTTGATCATAATATAAAAATATAAAAATAAATAATGAAATATAATTTAACCTATATAATAGGTTTCAGAATCGTTTTTATAGACTTTGGTATTACTAATTATTTCAGTCTTATCAATCACAGAAAACTACGTAGGTGTATTTATTACACACATTTTTTAGATGATACCCTTTATTCATAATAATATAAAGGTATCCATTAACGTATTGATGTAAATGATTAAATGATTTAATTATTTTCGATTTGGATTGTATTACGGTAGAAATTATGTATCAAAGAAGTAATTGATTTTTTTTTTTTTTTTTTATGAATTTAAACGAAGAAAGAACACCAATAATTGTTATCATTGGTATAAATAATTTGATTTTGGGTGGAAAAAATATATAATATTATCTTTGTTGGTTATGACTTTATGAGAAATACATAAACGAATTGGATATCATGCTATAATATTATGCTTGTGAGTTTTACAAAACGATAACCTTACTAATACATACACAAATATTGTGATTTTAAAACCCACCATTATTGCCGATGATATACAAACATTGAATATGACATTGCTTGTTTTTTATACCAATGGGGCTTGGAATTGTTTTTATTAAATCAATATTCAATAACGATCATAATTGCCACCAGATTTTCTAAGGCGACTCGGCAAAGATATTTTAATAATTTTATGCTAAATGGGATTTTATTCTCAACATTTTGGAAAACGATAGATTGTGTATGCAATCTTTATACATTTATTATAAGAATAGTATCTACCAATACACACCTTACTTATAAGTTATAATGTAAATGCGTATTTATAAAAAATAAAAATCATTGAATTAATAGTCTTAATTCATATATTATTATTTTATTAAAATACTGTACTTCGATTTATTAGATTCTTATATTTAAAGAAAGTAAAATCCTAAAGAATGACCTTAGTAAAAATAAATATTACGATAAAATTATATTTTACAAATTCTTTAAATTAGTTAACGGTACCTATAATACTATTTTTTTTTACTTTTGATCTTCTAAATCGATGATCTATATTTTATAGAAACCAACCAAACGTATCAACCCATAAAAAAAATACCATTTCATGTGGTTTTTAATTAATGCACTGTACCATAATATTAATAATGATTTTATAAAAGGGAAACTAAAATAACACGTTGAAAATCTGTGTAAATAGTCAACGTACTTCAATGGCGGAAAAAAAACTCTTATACTTCGTTTCTTCAGTGATTTAGAATCAGGAGATCTTAATGAGATATTTTTAAAACTGACTTCAATCTATCAGTAGTCACACTAAAATTAAATCCACGGACCTTGTCTATCATCAAATTATTAAAAGTAAACGTTTCCAAATGTTATTGGGTCTTACACAAATTTATGATAGGTTAACCATAAACCACGTGGTGTTAAATACAATTAATCTTCATTGACTGAAAATAATCAAAAACTTGTAGATTAACCACTCAAGTGTAATTTATGTTTATTATTATCATAACGTTACATTTTTATTAGACTTTTAATTGCCATCAGCCAGTATAGTACTTAGAAAGTTTAAAAATGGTATGTCACTGAGGAGAAAAAAATTAAAAATATTATTAGTATTAAAAGTTACGTGTTGACACATTGTTTTATGAACATGCGAATGATGATCATTTAGCCTGATTATACCTATGTTTATATTGCATCAATGAATATACGGGTTTATTTTCAAGTGAACATTTTCAAAGTAATATGTAGATGGTACTAGTCTATTAAAATAAAAATGAGAACTATTGC
The DNA here is from genome assembly GCA_020882235.1 of Schizaphis graminum. Taxonomy (NCBI): domain Eukaryota; kingdom Metazoa; phylum Arthropoda; class Insecta; order Hemiptera; family Aphididae; genus Schizaphis; species Schizaphis graminum. The sequence continues at coordinate 116,722,773 of CM037032.1, read as the reverse complement.
ATAAGGTAATAACTCTGAATATTAAAATCAAATATTTCGAAAAATATACCAAAATAATATTCTGAAGTCACGCAATAAACAGCATTTTAATAGCTAGTCATATAATTATCGAAACAACAATTACTCGCAATTTTACAAATGTATTCGTCTCATTTGTAAATGAACTCAAATCAGTCCTCATAAATTCACTTATCATACAACTCATAATACTACAACAAATTCCCCTTAGAAATATAACTAACTAGGTATTGTAATATACATTTCAAATTAACAAAATCCACTACTCAGTTCAAAACACAAAAGGTATAGAGAAATAGCTATTATTTATCAAGAGCTATTATTGATGGGTGATTTCCTCATCATGATTCATGTATGCAATGTTTTATTGTATATTATTAATTATATTAATTAAATATACGCATTGTTCCGTTATATATACAGATTGTAAATTTTCTTGTTTTTGGTAATAAAAATAATAATATACCTATTTTATAAGCCTCCTATCAGCATACATAATATAATTATACATCAAATCGATTTTTCTACAACAAAAGCCATTGTTTGTTTTATTAACTAACTATATACGGTATGTAGAGTATGCAGTAAAGTATATATATAGGTATATACTTAAGGATATTCATTTTTTTTTTTTCAAGAATGACTTATTTACAATCTATAATTTATATTTATTATGCTTTTGTTGCTGAAACTTAACATGAAAGGCGTGAAAAGGAGCCCACAAAAGGTCCAAATGGAAATTCGTGTAATAATTTAATTTTGTTCCTTTTACGACGAACTGTAAACATGACGTCATATTATAGTCAATAGGAATTACGAGACCCCAATACGTTTTTATAATAACATAATAAATAATAATCGAATGAAATAATATTTGAACAATTTTTTAGTTATTTCGAATACAAGAACAAATATGACAAAGAAAATGTTTATAGCAATAAAACCTTGGGACAATACATTTTTAAGTTAATTCTATGACGAAAACATGTCGGTATTATTTAAAACACGTTGATAAAATATTGTTCCTGACTAGAATAATTTTTCAGTACAAACCTTTTTAAAAAAAATGTAGTATATTTAAATTGTTTACATACCTAAGCGTTTTAAATTGTATTATAATATTACATAATATATAGGTATATGACATACGAAAATAACCATGGGTAAAAATACTACGAAATAAAATGTAAATTGCAACTTAATATATAAAATATAATAAATTCTGTATCTTTTTAGTAAGACTAATATTAATTTAGTATCCATTTGCTATATTTTAAATGTATAAGATTCAACAAAAACTGGAAAAATAAATAAATTAACTCGTTAATGAAAGTACTTAAAAATGCACAACTTATAATAGGTCAATTATAAATAATTCAATAAGCTGAAAGGTAGTAGTATATTTAAAAATAAAATATAAATACAGAAAATATAGAAAATTTTACTTTGTGAGTACAGAAAAAAGTATTCTAAAATACATTAGGAAAACTTTATATCAATTTTACTTTATACACCTAGAAACTAACAATCAAGACCAAAGCTTTACATTTTCTTTTTTCAATTTCTAATCAAGTTTATTGCTGATCAGATAATTGGAGATTAAAGATTCAAAGTAGAATTGTTCAAAATGTCAATAAATTTATAATGAAATGAAAAAGTCGTAACAATTACGATAAAAGTTTTTTAATGTACCTATCTGTATTTTTATCTATCAAGCAAATTACAAAATTACGATTACGGCTTACGTTGACGTATTTTCTGTGAAAATAATGTACCAAAATAGCAATAATCATAATAAAGCTTGCACAAAACATAAAATAATATGGATCCAACACAAATATCAATAAATAAAAAAATACATTTTTTTTCCGTATACCATAATGTTTTCTTTTGAATACATATTTTAAGGATTTCTGATTTATACATACATATGTATATATATAAAATTGTATTTTAAGTTTTAAGTGTTCCTCACTATCGAATAAGTCACTGTGTAATAAATGTATTAAGTTACAACTCAATAATAAATCATTTGATACAACTATTGATAATGAGCCCCTAAGTTTGTTCAGTTCAGCTTCTAAGTTTATGGATATTTTATAATATTTATAAAATAAACTTGATTACTTGGTAATTTATTTTTCTATTAGTAATAGTATAGATAGAACCAATGAACCAATGTTTGCCAAAAATAATTACTTTTATTATTATTATTTTAACTTAAAAGAGTGGGCCGATGATTACATTGGTTTTACAACAGTATATGTTTTTTTTTTCGAATATTCGGACAATAAAAATACCTACTTAAATCTTTTTGAAGGTGGTTTCCGGAAGATATTTTTTTGTATTTAATCAATAAAAAATATTTAATATACATAGTTGCAATTTTGAAGTTTGCATTTTGACCAAATAAATTGTTTGTGCGAAAATTAATAAACTTTTTTATATTCTGTCATCATATTTGATAATGTTATACAAAGTTCTTCATAAGTTGTAGTGTGATAGAATTCTTAAAATATCAAAAATACATAGGTACAGTTTCTTTTTATAATATATTTATATAATTTTGAAATAATTAGATATTTTAAAGAAAAATAACGATTTTTCATGCAACAATTTTAATGATTATGTCTTAGTAAAAATAATATTAATAGTAAGAACGTTTAATAATTCTCCATGACGTAGGTATATAATTATTTTATCTACAGATATAATGATATTTAAAAACATTTTAAATTTATTATAATATATAATTTAAACTATGTATCTATTCACACCGTTTAATGCAACACGATATAGACTTATAAGTAATTATTCATAAATAACAATAGTGCATATTATTATAAGATGATATACACTATATCCGATATTTTTGGAAAAATATGTTCAACATACTGTACTATAGTTCACTATAGAAAAATAAATCACTAGTAGTAATTCTAGTAAAATATTAATTGAGTTAATAAAAATTGGTAGACCACAGTTCATGATCAGAATTGTTTTTTGAGTACAGGGATTTATACTGATCTTAAAATATTTAAGAAATCCATTTAAGTGTCATTACTCAATTATGAAGTACTCTCAAAATTTACTATACAGCAGAACAAATAACTGAAATTTTTTTTTATCGAGACTAATAGATATTTATATCACCAGGATTTAAAAGATTTGCAGATGAGTTTTTAATAAATAATTCATTGATTTATAATAGTAATTAAGAAATAGATAAAAAAAATTTTAGTTATTACATTTTATAAATTATTATTATTATTATTATTATTATTATTGATCTTTAACTTATAATTCAATACCAACTCAACATAGAGCATTGTAGTTGTGTGAGTAGTTGCATGGTATAATAAGTTTGAATTAGTCTAAACATTTTGAAAATGTCATTGTGAAAATAATAATGGACATAATTTCAAAAAGTTTCAAGTTTCGTACGGTTGATATTTGCTGAATATTTAATTCCATAAATGTCACAGTGCATACTCGTCACTTACCTACCTACATATTATTATGTATGGCGCGTGTGTATTTATTTTTAATATGTATGTATGTATTAAATATGTATTAATAGTATTTCAACAGCTTATTTTTATCTTTTGATTAGTTTTTATAAATAAAATAAATACTTATTATTATGTAACTTTAAAGTTATATCTAAAATGTGCACTATAAATTTACGATTTTATACAATTGCATACGATTTCCAAGAATAAGAAATACATTTACAAGTACCTAGCATAGGTATTGCAATTCTTACCATATAGTTATAGATAATTTCCTATTAAATGTTATAAACGGATAATATTATATATTGTTATATAATATATACATATATATATATATATATTACCAACAAGACCCTGGAGTCATTTCCAGTCTAAACATCTCCACTTCAAGAAATTTAAATTAATCCGTTTGAAAACTTATATTTGGGTCGACTAAACAAACTTTGGACTTTCACCGATCGTTCAAAACAATTTTCGACTTCGGTGTAATTAAGCTTGTAGAAAGTGAGGCTATGATTTTGAGGATGTTTCAAAAACATGTTTACAGATCTCTGTGGTAACTAGCAAAAAGTTAAATCGGGTTTATTCTTAAAAATAAAAGTAAATAAGTTATTTTCTTCTATATGGTATATTTATTTAAATGAAAATTATCAAAAAAAACGAAAAAATAAATAATAAACGTACTTTTTTATTGTATACGTTTACAATCATTTTCTGTTACGTATAAATTTTTATTGTACTGAAATTAAATAAACCATTGGCCAAAACTATGTTTATCAAATATTATAATTATTGTTCCCAAGTAATAGGTTGAGGTTGTTTTCAATATTACCTATGCTTAAATGTAAAAGTATACTGGACAACACAACATAACATCATGTATTTTTCACTATTTTACCAGCTATTATTTAAAAAGAGTTTATAGTGTGTACTTGAACACGGTGGGACATGAATAATGTTAGATATTTTTATAATACAATTATAATGAAATAAAATATTTTATTCTGTAGATGTTTTACAGAATATGATATAACAATGTGACAATGTTCAGTACTAACAATAAAACTTAAATACATGGTTAAAATTAGTCTAGGTAATATTTTTTATAATTCTCAAGTTAGATAATTCTTTTAAAAATCATACTATGAATAATATAGACCTGTAAATCGGGCATTCACCTTGTTCTACCTATCTCAATACAATTTATAGTGTGTTAGAGTAATACATTTTAAAGCAATACTACCTATATTTTATTATTTAATAAAATGAATCTGAACTATACAATCAGCGATTTGAATTGCTATTGCATTAAATTTTCAAATTTGATCGTTCGCAGTTGGTTATTTTATTCCTACAGCGCTATAAAAATTATTATCGTAATAATTAAAATATAAATTATATTATATAATATCGATCTCTAAATTACAAAGTTTTTACAAACATTCAATGTTTTCTCTCCATCAAAAACAATTGTCCATAGAAAAAATAATGAATAACATATGTATTATTATATATTTAAAAAAAACATTGTATAATAATTTGTTACTTTACTCAGAATCCTAAAGATGAATTAACATTCATCTTTTAGATATTTTTATTATTTATTCTTTAGAGTTTGAAGTTTGGTAATTTTGAATAGAATAATATTCATGGCTCGTTCTACATAAAATGTTAAACTTTTTATCATCGTTATTCATAATTTTATTCCAGCGGGATATAATATGACTTATCTTTATGCCTATCATTTATTATAAATTATGTTCTTGACCAAACATAATTAACCTAAATAAAACGTATTTAATATAACTTACTAACTTAAACTCAATATAATATAAATAATCTGATTATCCTTTTTTAACTTATAGTATAATATTATGATGAACATAACTTTTATATTTAAATATAGGTATACATACTCATAATATTTTCATTCAATTATAAACAAAAAGTCGAAGAAAACTAGGTACCTAGAGTTTTTTTTCTGTTATTATTTAAGAAAACTATTATTTTATTATAATATCTAAATTTTAGTTCTTAACAGAGTTAAAAAAAGAAAAAAAAACAGTTTATTTTATCATGCAGCAAAAATATACAAGGTATTTATATTATACAATGTAAATAAATAATTTCAAAAACTCTAAGTAAATAACATCAATACTTAAATACCTTACTAGTTATATAATTAGTTAAAGAAATGCATTTAAATAATATTTAAATACCTATGTATTTTATATTCATAGAAAATTAAAATTAATTATACTAAGGAAATTAACTGACTTGCAATGTTTGTTTAAATGTATTATAATATTATGTTCGCTAATAAATTTAGAACTAAATAGCCATAGTCGTAACATTTGTGATTGTAAAACTCAGATATTTTTTTAATCATGCCCGAAGCCTAATTAAAATATTATCGGTTTTGTGCAATGTTTAAACAACATATGCAAAATTAATATCCTCTCTAATACACCTGTATTATTATGAGCAGGCTTATTTAATTTATTCAATTAATAGTTTTCTGTTCGCTATAATCTTCGTAATCCGATCAAACATAATAGTATACAAACATTTAAATTAATATAGGTATAACATTTAATCACTATCAATCACTGTCATGTTATCGAGTGACTATTAGTTGACAGTGATGTTTTTTTTTTTTTTAATAATATAAAGTAAAACACGAGACAGTCTTCCAACAGGTGTCAAGTGTTTTTTTCAGGCACTTTTCAATAAAACTAATTTTTATCATTAACTTAATTTTAGAATACGGAACTTTAAACCTATACTACATATGTAATGTATCTGAATAACCATTAATAATTAAGGTTTTAAAAAACAAAAACAAATTACAAAAGCAAAATTGTTTACAGTATAAAGTGTATTAACTAAAATAATTTAATTTAATAAATTATAAAAATGGCTGTTAGTTTTTAATTTTCTTTTTAAAACATTTGAAGCGTGAAATACGGTTATTGCACGGGCAATAGCACTCAGTTGAAAGACTTAGATACCCTTTGGACATTTTATTTCAAAATAAATTTTAATTAATGAGCTGATGCACCGGTTGCTACAAAATATATTATGATGATATGATTGTTTCACTTTCAAAAGGATCAATAATTGTCCATTGTATTGTTTATGTTAAGTATAATATAATAATAAACATTAAACTACAAACGTTCAACCAGATTTTAATTCGCATTATTTTTTATCTGAACCCGTACAAAAATATATTAATAGAAAATTATAAAACGTTGATATTATACCTCTCAAGTACTAATATCGGAGACATTCGATTAATCTTACATTCTTACTCAATATCTTCTTCTTTTAGGCTTATAGCGGTCCATTGAGGACCATCGCCGCTTCTAAAATGCCTTTCCACTTCTCCCTATCCGATGCCACTCCCATATCTAGCAATGGGTTGATCTTCTTTAAGTCTTTTTCTACTCTATCATACTATCTCTGCCGGGGTCTGCATCTTGGTCTTTTCCCTGTTATTTTACTTTCTTACTCAATATAATTCTTCTTATTGGCATGTTGAAAATATTTTAACAGTTTTCTGATAAATCATATTTCATAAATTTTCCATTTCTATACATTAAAATTACTAACTCAATTATTACAATTCGTAGTATTTAATAGTATTTAATATGAAGTATACTCTATTTAAAGTTGGATAGGTAGACTTTTAAAAATTAAATATTATGTTGTAACTCGTGGAATATTATGCTGAATACCCTAATTAAGCATTCATAAATCACACATTATAATAAAACTGGATGTTATTAAATATATGTATGTATATCGCGTTTAGATTTAAAAAATATTGTAGGAAAAATAAATGTTAAAAATGTGTGTTATAAGTAAAATCATTTTTTGTGATGCTCCTTGAATAACGATGCGCTGAAATATACATGATCAATAAACTGTGTATAATATAGAATTATTTTTTTATACTTACTGTGTTTACCGGTCGAATATATAAATAATAAATGAAGTAACCTCTATAAGTGTATAATATCCATATCTACTATTGTAAAATTACAAAATACGTACATATTTTAAGAACAAAAAATAATTAATAAGAAATAATTATTGTTGGCTATTGTATCTAGACACTTTTTAAATACCCAAAAATAAAATGTTGTATTGTAGCTGATGAATAAAAAAATACATAGCCTATAGATAACATAAGATAAAAAAAAATAATAAAGCAATAATAATATATGTACTATAACTGTTTTTGGTTTCTGATTTTTTCCAAGTGTTGCATGATATTAAATTAGAGTACTTAACCATATTTAAATATAAAAAACGGAACAATCAATTTTGAATATATGTACTATAAAAAATATTTAATAATTGTACTAATTTTATATTTGTAATGATAATATATTGATGATGATGTTTGACTAATATATGCGGCGAATGTCACCCTCGTTGTGGTGATTCATAATATTACACTATGGAATACGCCAAAAGGACATATTTCACGATAATATAGCTTACAACTGTTTGTCGTCGTTATTCCATGCTCATTGCACAAAGTTTGTTATTTATAAATTATAGGCTATAGATAAATTATTAACTTTGGTTTCAATAATAACTAATACAAAAAGTAAAATTATTGTCTTTTTTTCGTATACGGTTTTTTTTTAGGTGCGCAAGTATAATAACTTAGAAATAATGGAATAATTATAAATATACTAATAAAAACAAGATAAAAAAAGTCCCGTTTGAAGTTTATAAGGATAAAAGGATACTCAAAAAAGTGAAAATTTCGTTTAAACGGGCCGTATAGTTAGTGATCAATTTACATATGAATGATTCACCGATTAGGTTCACTTCTATTTTTAATTTTAATCATTAATAACTTTAAATTCAAATATTTAAATTTTAAAAATACCCAACATATCGTTACACTAATGACAATTTCACGTATCTACAAACATTATTCGTACATAAATCAACCTAAGACTTTTATATGATTTAAATAGTACCTTATTGTACCAATTCCTTTTTTTTAAATTATATTTATCCTTTTTATGGTAAATTGTAAATCAACAAGTTTTTTTTTTTGAAATTATCTAAATCAAAATTTCAACTAGTAATCTCTAAGTTATTAAAATGTAAATAAGTGCTATAACAATAATAATAGTTCATAAAAATATAAAATATGTATACAATTTACGTTAATATTTATTATTTTCAGACTATTCTACACAGCACGAAAAGTTAATAGATTAATATTAAAATAATTAATATAATTTTCAAATCATTATTACATCCCTTAATCTTTTTACACACCTTTATACAATCATTGACCTACCTACGTTACTAAGTATACAAAGTTAAATAACTCAACAACTACTAGATCGACATTTTTTTTTTTTTTTTTTTTGGATACAATACAATATCCAAAAACGTTATCTAATAAATAATTTACTGGAAAAATGAAATGTAACAGTTTTTACATGAAAAAAATAAGTTGATATCACTACGAGACAAAACAAATTTGTTATAAAAAATCGAAAATCGACTAGAAAATTTCCCATCGACTCTCAAGTCTAATTAAAAATTCCGAAACCAAAATTTAAATAAATTAATTATAAGTAAAAATACACGGTTTTGAACATGCTTCATGAATCACCTTATGTATCTGTAAAACATAAAAGTTTTTCATTAAAGTACACTCTTAATTATACTTTATGATAATATGCACTATTTTTCTCAAACTTTTTAGATTTAACATGTTGCAAGATATTAGAAATATATTATAATAACGTGCAATGATTTCACAGAAACGTCGTATTTTGTAACAATGACTTAATTCTCAAGTTATAACAATAAAATTATGTAATCTGAAATAAACTAAAGTTGAATATATTTATATACAATATTAGTTATTATATAATATTAGGAAAACATATTTGACATTTCCTCTTGGAAACAAACAAACACTTGATTTCTTTACAAGAGTAAATTAAAAGTTAGTTTGCGTTTCAATTTCTATTTCACTAGTACTTATTTTATTTTCTGAAACTTAAGACATACATATACATATATATATTTTAACGTTATTTTCAAATGTTTAATAAATGGACAAAACGTTTCTAATTAAATGTTGCAGTAATGTAATTTAGAAAACATATTGAGATGTAACAATTATATGAACATATTATATTTTTATATAAGTACAGAATACTACAATAAATAAATTGAAAAAAAGTCATCGTTATATTTTGACTAAGCTTATGTTTAATAATAAACGCAGTTCTTATTTATTATTAATTTGATTGTTTTACGTCAAATTAAAATTAATTATCATCACTGTATAATATTTAATCTTTTCTACATTAGAAAAACCTTTGATTGGCAGAACAGGAAAATATAATATACATATAAAATGAAACATAGTTAATTTTTATTACCATGTAAGTGTAATTAGTTTTACTTTATTTGTTTGCTTTAACCTACTTATGTTAAATTTATTCTAAAGACACAGTATAAATTTTAATTTTAATTTTTTTTACGACCGTAAAAAATAATATTGTACATGATGCAAAAAATTGTGAGTGCTTTGAGCAGTATTTCTTCAATTTTCAGACATAATTCCTTATAAATATTAAATGCATTTATTAACGGAAACGGTACACTTTAAACTTAGGAATCGTAACTTCAATTAATTATCTCAAAGAACGGGATGAATTCAACGTAAAATAAATTACTAACCATAACAAATAAAGTTCAAGATGACGTGGTGGCTAAAGAAGAAAAACAGCAACGATTAGTAACAAAAATCTCTACAGAAACCGACAACCCTTATCGTTCATAAAACGGGACGGTTGCCGACTTTTTTAATTATATTTTTCTTCTGAAATATCAAAGTAAAGATAAATAATGAAAAATAACTACGATACAATGCAAATGTAAACGAAAAAAGAAATTACAAATAAAAGGATCTGATAATTGTTTTTTAAAAAAAAAGTATACAATTAAATTGCTTTTTTTCAATAATTTAATCATTCGATTCGATAGTTTTTACGTTTTTACAATAAAATTAGTTTAAAATTATTATAAAATAGGTAGTAAGTACTATACAAGTATACGATATAAATTGCAGTAAAAATATATGTTGTAAAATAATATTATTACAAAAGGCGTTCTACATAAGGTACCTGAGTGAAAGAATCACACTAAAATACGATCGTATTGTACTAAATGTGAAACGCTTTTTTTTTTAAATTGGTTCTATATTTGTATTACTCGTGATTTTATATAATATGAACAAATTTCGTCGAACTAGTATAAAGTATATAGTAAGTAGTTATTTAAAGAAACTTATCCCGTTAAATCTACTCTGAATGGAATTTGCGCATATTACTGCAAAATAATGTACAATGTACATTGTGCATGTGCGTCACGAACAATGACATTTTTTATCATTTTACTAAAATAAAGATAATAGTATTACATACATTCAAAATACTTCACACTACAGCATAGAGTACACTTTAACATATAAAGAAATAAAAAATAATATTTGAATTGAAAATGTTATTTTTACATTTTAATAAAGCGTTAAAACTAAAACAAAATAAAAGTTATATATAAAAATAGAAAATTCTGGATTAAACCCATCTCACTCGTTACATAATCTACCTGTCAGTACAGACATCGCTTTTTTATAATTAAAAAAGAAATTCTAATTTATTCATAATTACTTATAATCTTATACGAATTAAATTTTGAATGAAATAAATCCAAATTAGAAAATATAATATTATTATTATGATAGTAAACATTAAGTTTATTATTAAAATTAAATAAATACAATTATATTATAACTTTAATAAACTTTTTTTTCCATGTTGAATTGCAATAAGTAAAAAATGTTATTATTTATATTCAAAAATATATTTTAAAGTTTCCCAGAGTATATACAATATCGGAAATCAATTGTTAATAACTGCCCCATAAATTTAACTATGCAAGGTAAAAAAGAGAGGAAAAGTTAGGGACTAACTAGTTGTCTTGTGAAAACGAGTCATCAATCATCGTCTTATGTCGATTTCCATAGAAAAAGCTTCGAGTCTTTTTTTATCTTCAGATTCCCCGTTTGATCGATAGCAAAACAGTCACTTTGGAAAATGGATTGACAGACTAAACGGGTTAAAAAAAAAAAGAAAACATTCCTATCTGTCTAATGACACTTTTTATCTTAATACTATATATATGTAATATATATATGTATATTATATTTTTGTACAAATATTATAATATATATTGCTTAACATAGAAGTACTATTGTATTTCAGGAGAGAAATAATAAGGATCTTCTCTACGAAATTGCAATAATGTAATGGACATGATAATATCGCTTTTCGTAAAATCATATTATGAAATATAAACTAATTTTTACATTACAATAAATACACCTACTAGCTATTTATGATTAAGACAATCATATTCCTCAAATACAATCATGTGTAGATATTCAATCAGTAATAATTTGATTAACGAAAATTCATAGAATACATTCAGTTTGCGATTAGAGTAAATACAGTCTTTGCAATTTGTAGAGTATATCTTTACTTACCAACCACAAACATAGATCGTTTTACTGTAGATTATATTTGAACAATAATTTGACAAAAGTTAATGGTTCTGTTTTCAGTTTAAAATCAATATTATATAACGTCCTTAAGGATTAAAATTTAAATTATGGCAGAAAAAAAATTAATTTTGTCCAAACTTACAAAATTTAAAAAATATATGCAACAAATTATTATTTTATAATACTACAAATTTTAAAACAGTTAGATCTTAAATCATTTCCCAATTTTCACCAGTCATCAATAATTATACAAAAATTGCTTTAATTTGTTGGGTCGCTATTTTTAAATAATGTACACATAAAAAGGCCACTAATTATCAGACTGTTTGATTCATTTTATCTACCTAAACCGATCTGTCAATAGTTTGCCTCTGTATGCAATTATACCGTATACCTTCATACATATTTTATCACCAAATGGTAAGATTTATTTATGTTTGTAAGTTGTAACTACTCAAATATTTGTGTTTTTATTATTAAAACAAAGATTTAATCTTATTTATACCATACATTAATTTAAGGACAATTTGATACACCTAAATACTGTCTAAAACTATTACGTTTTAGTAGGTATAAAATATTATTAAAATAATAATATGTACTTAGTAAAATATGTATAATAATTTAAATAGTTATTAATTTTATATTTATTTATTTGATTATATTATTATGATGCCATTAAACTATATTTTAGTTATATTTAATATTATCATTAACGCCATAGTTTTTTAAAACAATTATTTTGATATCAATACTGTTATATTATTTTAATGTAATTTAGTTTATTTATTACTAAAGAACATAAAAACAATAATAATATTAAATGTATCTTAACGAAAATTCTAACCAGTACCAAATAATATGTAGGTAATAAAAAATTAATAATAATAATAGTTTTTCAGGAGTCAGAATATTCAATTACTTACTCGTATTTTAGATTCATTGTAAAATGAGTGATGTATTGGTTTTAAAGTGATGTTTTTATTTATTTAGAACTATTTTTTTTTTTTGAACAATGTTTAGGTCATTTTTTTATTTTATCAACAGTTTCAGTATGCATAAGCAAAACCCTATACTGACAAACATATCCAATAATGGGAAACATATAAATAATATACGAAGTTTTGAAACAATGCCTGCGAACGCCCTTTTACGGGGTCCATTTAAAATAATTTTTTGAATGTGATGATCTATATACACCATTAAAAAGAATCAAGACAAAAGTCGAATACCCGGTTTTTGTATCACGTATGAAATTATTTCAATTTAAATATACATAAGTCATAAATAATACTTCATAAATTCGATTTATTTTTAAACTTAGACAGATCTATATAAATCAAAAAATAATATTTTATTTTGATTGTTATAAACAACTATTTTTCATACGTCTTGTAATATGTTATATGATAACTTACTAACAAGTTTATACATATTTTACTAGTTATTATCTTTCTATCATTATGTGAGTTTTAAATTTATTATATTTTATTTTTACTAAAAATCGAATAAAATAATGTAAAAATAATAATGGTAATCAGTCAAATTATTATTTAAAATATTGTAAGAAAAAGTTTAAATCAAGAATATCTTTTTTTTATCACTCGCGAGTAATTTAATATTATTTTACATAAGAACAATTAATAATATATAAACATTTACGTTAAGCACAAACGTAATTTGGATGTGATATAATTACGGTACGAGAAAATATTCGAGGAAGTAGATTATTATAATGTATTTAATAAATAATAAATATTAAGTTGCATCTATGCACATTTTTGTACATCGTTAGAAACTGGAAAGTAGGTATATTATACGGATGACGTGTGGCGGAAATAAGTTTTTTTTTTACCTATATAATACTGAAAAATAAATTCAAAACATAACATGAAATAATAAATCTCCCTAGATAATTTATGCGACATACATAAAGTAGTGAAAAGTTAAGTTGTCGTCTTTTCGTTGATATTAAAAGTTTTAAAGAGCTAACATTTCTGACATATTACACCAGTTACAACACCTACTGCTCACTTTTTGACGATCAATGAGTATTTTAACTTTAATTGGCTATGTGATAAGAACACGCTCTATTACATTTTTTTTTCACGCGTATCAGTGTTTTTAGCTAGCAATTTTTCGCGGCTGTCGTGTTAATATTTTAAACGGCATAAGTCCATACATAGGAAGGTTATTATAGCCGTTTACTGAGAATCCTTTGAGTTATTGCGTATCGATATATATGTTTACCGATAGCTGGCCGTCATGTTTACAAACGACACGAGAACGAAATATAAAAAAAAAAACAAACACCAAAAGTCCAATAACTTAAACCGTGTCAGAGAGCCCTTTGTTTCAGGAAGGGTTAATTAAAAGCAAATATTCGACAACCCCTATATTGTTTACATTTCATTATACTGCAGCAGACATACAGTGACCGTAATATTATAAATTATGTGTATTATAATATATAAAACAGTGAGGTGCCGCATCGAGTTCGAGTAATGCGCGTTTACAGGGCCGTCCCCGCAAATAGGAACGGTATTAATTTTTCGTACTTTTTCTGTGAATTTGTGTTGCTAGTTGTACCTGCGTCATAAAACGTGCATCACCAGTTTTCTCTTTTTTATATTATAATTCAATTTACGTATTAGCTTTCATATCGATACCTACTTATTATGCAAGTTTTAAACGGTATTATCGGCTAACTGGTGCTATTTATGGTTGGGATTTTAGCTTCCTTTTCGATACGCATACCTTTTTTTCGGTATCAATTTAAATCGCAGTAATCATATTAAATAATTTAACCATATACACGAGTACGATTAACTAGCAAGATTATAAGCACTTATAATACCGATATATCAACAAAAATATTAAATATATACAACCATCTCGGAAAACTTTTAGTTAGTATATTGATTTAACGGACGCTATGTCAGTTCTTTAGACGTATTGTTGTTACATTTAAGATAATAGACGTCAATCTATACTATATCTACTCGATCATGTAAATTTTATATATTTGTTCATAAATATGGCCACGTGGGTATTAAAATAATGCAAAACTTTAATAATTTATATTCAAATGGCCAATGTTAATTCCGAGAAAATAAATATGAGATATTTTAAATGTATTATTATATTATTTATTTATTTGTTTATTATAAGTGGCAAGCGCAATACAAATGTTTTAACTGACAACTTATAATAACGTATTGTAACTAATAGCTCAACAAAAAAAAATTAATATTTTTTAAAATGAAAAGGAGGAAATTTGATTTTGTGACATACAATGACCGAAATGTTGGTTTTTTTCTTAGTTTAAATGAAATACGGTAATGTGAAATATAACAAAAATACATGTGATGAAAGAGGGTATTTCAAAATTAATTTTTTATATAATAATATAATGAATTCCATTTTTCTATAAAGTAAGTTTGTAATAAAAGTTAAATTAGTTCACGGTCTCATAAGGAAAATAATCGTAGATTTTATAACACAAGAATATCATCTTGAGGATGGCAACCATAACAATTTACGCTAAACACTTTCATGTTAAAAAGAAAAAGTAGCTATGAAAAGATCTCATATAGTCATATAACAGAGAATATGGACTCTAATATGTCACGAAGTCATGTACTACTCGCTTAATAAAACTTAAGGTTTTGAGTGCTTTATAGCAGATATTATCAATTCGCAGATTAGAGTTAATAATAGGTAGGAGTAACGGTGATACCTAGCTAGATTACAGACTGAACTTTTAAGTTTTAAGTGAGAAAATAGAATTACTATCGACAAAGAACAAATATTTAAATTAGTCTTTTTGGCGTGGGTGTATTTGCGGAGAGAAACATAGGTTCAAGATGTAAGTACGTCTAAGTCATTATATAAAACATGATGGTACAGTAAATCTATTGAATTGATACGAAGGCATATTATGTTCATATCGTCGGTGAACGCTAAATGCTGAGAATCATTTAAAACCCGATTAGCACTGTCAACATATATCAAGAGAAAAGTAAAAGGGTATATTATTTACAATTTTTGTATAATTATAATGATTGTAGCCTAAATATTCAAATATTTTACAGGTAATATAATATAATGTATTATGTAATACATAATATTTTAATTATGTGAAAAACGTTTATTGCAAATTGTAATTCTTTAATTTTATACTAACTAATTAATGAATATATATTTAAAATTGTGAACTCATAGGCCCCACACAAACATGTTTAGTGAAGCGCATTGTCTTATTAGTTATTGCAGAATAAATTTAAAAAAATACATACAATTAATGGCATGCCATAAAAATTATGCCATTTTAATACAGCATACTTATTCAGAATACCGTTGAGACATAACTATAATTTAGTTATCAATCAAATAAATGTATATTCAATGGCAGTTAGCATCATATTTTATTTTAGCTAACACACATAGTATAATAACCTTTATGGTAACGGGTTATGTATTGTAATTACTCTTGGCAACGTACTTTGTGTTTAATTAGTTATGCATTTACCACAATAATTTTAAGGCATCTCGAGTTCTGAAGGGTGTGGAGAACGAATTGAGATTCGTTTCGCCTTTATTACCCATGTGTTTATCAGTGTGTAATATAAATAATATAATACGGTAGGTATAATATAATATAACAACGGTGTGTATACACTATACACTGTATTGTGGTAGTGTGGAGTATACATTATAATCATACGATTGCATAATATAACATATACCGACAGGGTTAAAAGTGAATATTTTATTACTCTTCTGGTTAAATGAAAACAATGACAAGGCAAAAGTAATTATTATTAATGGAATGTTCGCCGATGTAACTATTATTTATATATACTATCACTGCTACCATATAATGTGCTACTTCAACTATAACAATTATAATACTAATCTAGGTGCTGTACACTACTATTACTACATCACTACTACTTGTCTGTTATTCTACTTACTGATTACGCGTATTATATTATTATTTCAACAATTTTTTTTTCGTTCAAATCGCATTCTCTGGGGATCACTTTTGGGTAGTAATTTTCCCATAAAGCATTGTTAATTATGTTCTAAAAAACAGTAAGACATCTTATCACGTATTATTATAATATTTAATATTAACACGATTGTACGAAATTCATTTTTACACATCGCTTTATAGAGTTAAAATGACGATAATGATTAAAATTAATCACGCAATGTACCTACGTACATAGATACATTTTGGATTTTCCTGTTTCCAGAAATCTGATTCTAATTTACTAGTGACTATTGGTCTTGTCTGTATTTCTATTTTCGTTTTGTCTACAATGAAACTAAATATCTGCCGGTGACGTCTTACTTCTATCTTACTTTTTGAAATTTCACTAACTAAAATTCTTGATTTTAGCGCTTCCTCAATGTCTACCTCAAATTACTACTACTACTATACTATTATAACTACTACTAATACTACTACTACTATACTATACACTATTACGGCTTTTAAGTATAGGTCTAGTCTTCTTCATGTGATTATTATGCAAACCATTAGCAATCACGATGTTAATATTATTTACTGTGACACTTTGAAGAACAAAAAAAAAAAATAGCTAATGGATAAAATGTTCAAATGAGATCATAGTTCAAAAACCTGTCCATCAACTAAGGATTTCTGGAAACTGATGTACAGCTTTTAACTCGCTTGACTTAAAATTGCTAAGGTTGGCAATGGTGACTTTTGAATGTTTAATGGATGCCGTTATTTTTGAAAGTGCATTATATTGTTCAGCTTTTATCTGAATTATTATATGCAGAACCTACATCTCGAAAAAATACAAACTACACAACACATTTTTATAATGTGTGTACACTGTACAATGCCATTATATAAAATCGTTCGATAATCATATGACTGAAAGGAAGATGTGAAATGAACATAACTTTAACAAAACATTATAAATTATTTTAGTACAAATAAATATAATATATTCATAATATACGCAATCTACATGCATTATATAAAAAATAAAAATAATAGTCTGTGAAAAGCATTCTTTTTTTTATTGCATAAGTAATGATGTATACAATAATTAATTGTCTACGTTTGTTCAAATTATAAAAACTCTATTATAGGTACAATTTATTTTATTTTTGTACAACATTCGATTGATTAAAAATATATTTATATGTAGTAGAAATATTTCATATATACTTCACTAAATAATATTATTTCTGTCTACTCATACTTATAAAATAATGTTTCATTATTAGTAAATATATAATAAATAATAATAATAATAATAATATAAAAATATCGCTTATATTTAATTTTAGTGCATGTTACTTTTATAGAGTTTTCTGGAAAAAAATTTCAAACTTTCTGATAAAATACGAGTATAGTGCAAACATTATATAATTTTTAACGACTTTAAATAAATCTTATTGATTATTATATACTTAAACTTTGCGACGACTGGTGATATTCAAGACAAACAAATACAGTGGTTTGTATAACAAAATGCAAGGAACATTCAGATTTAGTTTTTTCTTGTACATTGTTCACAAATAATATTATAGATTCCATACCTACTGTAGTCTTTTTTAAGGTGAAAATCTCAAATACATTTTGAGTTAAGAGAATATTCTCATTATTAATAGATAATTGAACAACATTTGAATCAAACACTTAACGAAAAAATTCAGATCCATTGAAAAAGAAAGAAAAGAGTACAACATATTAGAAAGGTAGAAAAACCATATGAAATCAGAAAATTTCATCACAAATAAAACATAAATAGAAAAATACATTTTACACAAACAATACAAGAGTTTAGTACTTAATCATAAATTCATAAATCTCTATTTTGTATTTACTAAGTTATTATTTAAATCTTGTAAAAAACAAAAAAATTGATCTCAATTACATAAAATAGTATAAAGTTATAATAATACTACCATATTCGAACACGATAAAAAGAAGAATGCTACCACATTAAATACACTATCTGTAGTAAGTGTTTAACGCTCTTTCGTCATCACAGAATGATTGTATTAAACAAATGTATATTAATTTATGTTATATAGACTAACCTTGACCGCCCGAAAATAGATGAGAATGCTGAATAATAGTTACCCGCTGATAGTAATTCGAATGAGACGCATATAAACGAAACGATTTCTATAATTTTCCTTTGTCCCCATTAAACTTAGGCAATAGTAGTAAATAGAGAGAACTATTGTGACGGTTAAAATTGACTTAATCACATTGTGGTTAACTACAATTTTAAATAACCATATAATTAGAATACCAGGTGTAACCACTGATACCACTAACCAATTGTAATTATAACTAATAAAATAGTAATACATTTTACGTTCATCCAAATTAAATAAATTCCTAGTACTAGTGATTCGATATGGACATTTAACTCTAATCCGTATTTTATTTGGGTTTATTTACGTAAACATAAACTACTTAAGTAGTTTTTAAAGTACCTATCATGTAAAAAAGAAAATTAGTATTTCAATGTAAAATAATTTATAATTAAATTTAAAAGAAATTAAAATCTTATTAATCTCATAATATATGGTTTAAGAGTATAGGTAACACATTTAAGAAATCATACTTTAGTTCCCTTAATGACAATCTTTTTACTACACAAATAAATTATCAAATACCTACATCAGTATATAAAGCACTTAAAATAATAAAATTATGTATTTCAAAACTCTGTTTGTTAAATTAGCCATGGTCGTTGATTTTGAAATAATAATATAAAATGTAAAGATAAAATAAAACCTAATGAAGATGGAAACTTAAAGCTATTAAGATAAATCTAAAAGATGTACAAATGATAAAATCTAGTAAAAAAACAAAAAAATTTAAATTTTTTCCTAAGTGTTATTTTTTGACTGATTTCAGTAGTATCCAAATACTAATTTTAAAATATACCTTTTAATTATTGATATCGAATCTAACTGAATAATTTATAAAATTATCAGAAACGTAATCAATCGTGCTAAAACACTCATCCCTATTACCCTAGCTTTGAACACGAATCTTTATAATAGTAAAAAAAAATATTTTTATTTATAGTTTATATATACATATACATCATAAATTGATTATAACTATGCTAATAACTAATCATCTTGTAATTACAATTAAATAGTTGGTCTGTTAACTTAATTATATAATATTATTATGTATATTTTAATTTAAAGCCTGTGAAATATAACTATCGTTTATCAAAATTTGAAAAATATAATTAATTACAATATCATAAAATATATGATGATATTTAAAAGCTAATATTAATCCATGAAACACTAAAATTACATAAATATCAATAAAATGTATGTATAAATATGTTTTTTTTTTTAATTAGACAATAACTATAGACAATAGCTTTGTATTATTTATATAAATAAAATGTATTTCAACTACAAAAAGCCATACGGCGTTTTTATTAGGCAATTTAATTGTAATTTTTGAAGATAATCTTATGATATTTTATATAGTTTTGATATTTATTTTTCAATTAGTTCTTGTAAATATATATTTTTAGACACTAAGCAATTATTAAAAATATTTTTGATATAGTTTTAAATATATTTTTTTAAATAAAACTACTTTGTTCCTATCAGTAAGACAATTTTAAATCCTTCTTTTCTATATAATATTAACGTTTTGTAAATAGATTAGTGTTATTATACACATTATAGCTAAGGGAACTTAACTATATAAATTAACCGAGTATCATACTTCATAATATAAATCCTTTTATAAGCTCGCCTGGATACAGGGTTTTCTGATCCTATACATATTTAGTTTGTTTATTTAGGCCACTTCTAGGTATTATTCACACGTTGCTATGGTAAACAGAATATACGGCGATAACCATCACACTTAACTATTCTTTATTAAAAAAGAAATATAGTAAATGCAACAGAACTACAGTGGGCACATATCTAAATAAGTTATTGGTGTTAAATTTATTGGTATAAATCATAACAATTTTCAACATTTAAATGGTTTGTGAAGTATGGTGGCGAAATATAATATAATAATAATTACATTAAAATAATTTATGACTACAGTTTTTAATTTCCAAGTTAACATGACTTAAACAACGGTTTCATGTTTTTGCCATAAAGGAAAAAAAATTCTAACTAATGTAGCATAATTTTACTAAATTGCAAGAAAAATTTTCCTCTACTATACGTTAAAAGAAAAACGACAAATGTATGATTTAAAAGTATAAAAATACCAAAATTGTGAAACTAATAGAAGAGAACTATATTAAAAAAATAAAATTGTAAAAAGTATTTACTTTATAATAATAATTACTACCTTCAAAACTTAGGTTACCAAGTCAAATCTAACCAATCACTAATTCAGTGACGTATAATGCACCTCCTGAGCTGTATTGTTCGTTAGACGTCAAATGAATTTTTTCTTTCAGTTGTGCCACAACAAAATCAATTTGAAAAATAAACTATAAAAAAAAAATATATTTAAATAAAGAACATAATATATTTTATAGCATGATACTTATTAGTTATTAGTTCATTAAGTTTAAAGAACAGATTAAAAAGAGATATTTTAATATTAAAATCATGTATATTTATCGAATAGTCATCTATCAATGTACATAATATACTTGCAGATATAGCTTAAACACTTCTAAAATGTATTTGGAATAAAATAATTAATACTAAAATACTAATGAAAAATAATATTCTAATTATAAATTAAAATACTTCATGAAAATAATATTTTTGAAATACTATACCATTATTAGATATACTTTCAAAATAATTCAGAATACAGCAATAAATAATTTTTTGGAAACTGTATTTTAAAAGTATTCCAAGTACTGTACTAGGGACGCTTTATTTATATTACTATTCAAGTCTGCATAATTTCATAAATATTGTATTGCATATATACATATTATGCATTTTTATGTAGATTATATACATACAACTAATAAGTATATTTTGGAAAAAGGATAACGGATTTTCTGTAAATCGTTCTCGTATTGAAAAATAAAAACAACTGTGGTGTGTATTTAGCACATGAAAATATACATAAACAAAATACAAAAAGGAACCACATTTTGATATTTTTGTGATGAAAAAAAAAATATTTGTCTCTTATTACTTTAAGAAGTCAATTCCTACAAGTACTTTGAAAAAATAGAAATAAAATTATGTTTTTGTGTATTTATCTGGTTTTGTGTAAAACATTATACTTTTCTTGGGTACCTATAGGGTAATTTATTTTTCATAATCCGCAGATATTATCCAATAGCATTGGGAAATAATATTGCACTGTAATATAAATATTTTAAAGTTTTAGTTTTAGAACCTATCGAAAATCTAACAATTAAACACTCTACTTTTTAAATGTTTTACAATGATTCTGGAAATTATAAAATTATAAATGTAGGTACCTGTACAATTATTAAATTAATATTCTAATTTAGTAACATTTGTATGCGGGTGTACACATACGAACCTATAAACGTAATATTAAAGAGTTTGAAATAACAAAATTAATAATGTTATTAAATTATTGACTTTCGTCAAACAGCAAAATACCTATATTATGCAGTTAAAAGAACAAAAAAATCAGTATTTTTATGATTTTATGTGTTTTATTTTGTGTTTAACTTATTGTTCATTATTATGTATTTTTACACTTTAAGTTTATTGAGATTATAAAAATAATTTTATTTTATATTTTCAAACAAAAATGTATTATTTAAATTAACATTTCATTTAAACGTCTAATTAATATTCACAAAACTGTTTGGGATATTATTTATAATGTCATGACCACATAAATAAACAATATTTTAAGATTGAAACACATTTATAACCTGAAAAAATATAATACTTTGTTTCGAAATTACGTATAATACTATCGTGTAATATTATATGATATTCTCATTAAAAAATTAATTTAAAAATCTTCAATCATATTGATATTTTAAACACTTATGTAAAATGAGAATTTCTTTCCAAAAATAAAATAAATCAATGACTATAAATTAAAATTCAATTTGATTTATTTAAATATATTGAAAACTTAGTGCAACACTTTTTTAAAAAAATTAAATATTATTGTTATTGTATTTTTAAAGTTTTCATATATTTTGAGTGATAATAATATTTGTATATTGTTGCTATACTCAATGCATTAAAATCAAAATTTCCGACCGTAACTGTCAGTACGTTTTCACAAGGCACGAGAAAAACAACTTAGAATAGAGCATAATATACTATATATTATTCATACCGCTATAACTTCATAATACGCTTGGTTTAAAAAATAAATATTTGATTGCATTCATAAATCCAAATAAAACTAGTGATGGGTGACTACTCCGTTGAACCTATCGGGAATAAGTTAAATCAGCGCAAGTAAACGATGTGAAAAAACGTAAATTCGAAGTTACAGAGGTTACAAAAAAATATCTCAATAACATAAATAATATTAGGGCGTTGTTTAATAATAATATTATTATCCGCCCACGTGTATACCGTATAGTGACTGCAGACGCCAAATATAATATTAATACGCGTTGTTGTTGTTGTTGTTATTATTATTACTATATTATTATTATCACCGTTATCGTACGCATGGAAAAATCATCAATGCGTGACGTTTTAATAATACCGTGTATACACTTGTACAGGACTTTAGACCTGTTCGATGCTGCTGCTCTCTCGTTAGTGATTTCGACTCGGCCACTACCACCTCCGTTGGCAAGGACTGTATACGATTCGAATTTTCGGCTCCAAAAACGATTTCCGGAAGCGAGAAAATTGGACTCTAGCCATTTCGTTCTATACGAGCAAGTATATATGATATACAGATGCATTACGCCCCCTCGCATCGTTTCTGTTTTACAAGCGCACGTTTCGTATTTATAATATCGTGACGTGGTGAAGGTAGATAAGCACAGAGCAGTACCTACGACGACGCATCTACAGAAGTACACATTTCACGCTACGGGAATCATTGCGAAAACCTCGTGACGTCAAATACCTATATAACTCTGAAGGCGATTAATAATTACGTGTCGATTAATCAATATTATTTGGTGTTGCAATAGCCAGAGCTAAGTGCCAACGCCAAGTAGTCGGAAACACACGTGTGTTAATACTCGACGGGTAAGGAGACGAGGATCATAAAAAGCAAAACTCGTAGACCAACCGGCTCGGACGAAGGATTGAAAAAACGTAGCCTCGTTAAGGACCGGCACGAAAAACAAAAAAAAAAAATTGGAATGCAAATAGACCACTGAAAACGCACTTAATGATAATAATAGTAATAATATTATTATATTATAAACCCCGAAAACTCGCGAGTGTCAATTAGTCACCGTCCTTCTAGCCGCGTCCGCCCGACCGGCACCTGCGGTACCGTCGTCGTAATTATAGCGCGCGTAATGCGTTTTTAAAAGTAACCCTCGACGGTGGCGGCAGTGGCAACTACGACTACGACGATGACGAGACGGACGATGAGGCGGGTAATGCAAACGTCACAATACGATTTTCTTTTTGCCGTAGTTTTTTCTTTTTTTTTGGGGGGGGGGGGGGGGTGAGGAGCGAAAGGACAGTTTTCGTCTCGTCTCGTCGGCTACAAAAATGTGTTGTGTCGTATATATTATTATCATCATACCTGGGTATACTCGCGGGAATTGGCAGCGGCGGTTGCGTGGTGTCTCGTAGTGGTGGCCACTGGCTGCGACCGGCGTGTGATATATATTTCTCGACCGAGTATACCGCGGTTTCGAAAAGAAACAACACTGAACGTGTACCGTGCGCTGTTCGCGGTCCGTCGCAGGTAAAAAATGTGACGTTGTCCTGTGCGTCTGCGGCGGCGGCGGCGGCGTGTGTGCACACGCGTATCTGCTGAACCCGCGGCGGCAACTTCGGAGTCGGTTGTCGAGCGGACCGGTGCGATCGCGAGATAACCCACGGCGCAGGACGCCGGACGACTAACTCTCCTCGTCGGTGCGTGCGGGAAGCGGCCGGCGCGCGCGGTGAGATTCTGCGGCGGAGGGACGCAAGCGCGACGCCACGCACCCCCGGCCAAAAGTCTCACCACCGCCACCCCCGCGGATCCGACCTCACGGTTGATCCCCCGCGCTGCAGTCTTTCCTCGATCTCCACCACCCAAATCATACATTATGTATATGCGCGCGTGTGTGTCCTTCTGTCCGCCCGTCTCTCACCACCATCCCTATCGCACTATCTCTTTCTTTCTTTCTCTCTCTCTTTCTCTCTCTCTCTCTCTCTCTCTCTCTAAATATATATATATACATATCATAAACGCGTGTATAGGCTATACATCAAATACCCGCGAACAGCCATCTACAAGGTATATTATAACCTCAATAATAATAATAATAATAATAATAATAATAATAATCATCAGCGGTCGTTGTTTTATTTTTTTTCGCTATGTATAGCGTTCCAGCGGCGACCGATACGATTTTTTGCTGTAAATACCGCGATTTTCGTTTTCTCGGCCACTGTTTTTCACGATAATTCGCATTTTTTAGCTAAGAAGATAACTGTTTATTTTATTTCCTGGGTAAAACAAAACAACTAATAAATTATTTTGATATTCTAAACGTGATGAGCAATAATATAGTTTTACACGTCACAACAATTCACATCACTGCCTTGTAACGTTATCGATATATTATAAACTATTTGTATTTTGAAAATTACGCTTTCTCGGGCGTTGGCGAATTGAACAGCTGCAACGCTTGGGATTTATGGGACGTATATAATTTTCTTAGCTAAAAAAATATACCATAAGCTTTATTATTGTTTTTATTCGAACAAACCACACGGATGACTGTATAGCACCAGCGTGTTATATAATATGCTTAAATGTATTGATCACTCCTCCTAACCTCCCGACCACCGGGAAAGTTTTAGAGATTTAACGACTTTTTATTATTATAATTGATAAGAGCTGAGTAGGCATATCACATAATGATATTATGATGTGTATGAAATCGACAAACAATTAGGTATGTAACACTCGTGTGCTGCGAGTTGACAACCCAACCGGCACGTTTCAAAGGTTTCTCCGTGTGCGCATAATAATAATAATAATAACAACAACAGCAGCAGCAACAATAATAATTTACTGTCCCGTTCCCCACATTGTCCTGCAGCAGGAAAACTTTGAAT
This sequence comes from Schizaphis graminum, assembly GCA_020882235.1. Lineage (NCBI taxonomy): Eukaryota > Metazoa > Arthropoda > Insecta > Hemiptera > Aphididae > Schizaphis > Schizaphis graminum. The sequence continues at coordinate 116,696,397 of CM037032.1, read as the reverse complement.
CACGCGTGCGTCAAATCTCGACGTCATACGAATCGGTGCCGTTGACGACGACGACGACGACGAACACGTACAATTATTATTACTACTATACAACTGTATATGAATCAGTGGTGGTGAGTGGTCGCGTGCCACGGAAATCGTATATACCGTCAGCTGCTGCACAGTATCACAATACATATTATTATTATTATGTATTGTAAGCGTTTGTTTCGGTGACGTCGACGTGTCGTAATAAATAACGTTCACATCAAAACCACCAATGCTGTATTATTATTATTATAAGGTTTGATTAAAAATATCGTAAAAACAACGCAACTACACAGCGCCGCGGACGGTCATCGTACGGTTTCTTATTATTTTTACGACACGATTAAATAACGATAATAATGTATAGTAAATAAAAAAAGTAATCCATTATTATTTCACTGGTCGACAGTGATTATATATCGTATATATAGGTATATACTGTGTGTGTGTGTGTGTGTGTGTGTGTGTGATATTTAGCAAATAACGTGCATGGTGCTTATAAATATAAATATTCATAATTAATATATTAATGCGTCGTTTGAATCATAAAATTCTGTTCGGCCAATAGAAATAATAATATACGGCATATCATAAGTTCTAGACAATGCTCGAACTTTTCTAAAGGATCACTCATGCTTCAGAAACATTAATAGAGTTTTAATTAATCAACAATAATACAGTAAGCTTCTGTGGCATGTTAATGACAGTTCGAGGTGTATAATACTGTAATATAACAATAACTATAACGTAACAGGCGTAAAAACGTTGCAAACGCACAAGAAATATCATTTGAAATCGTTGTATAGCAGAACCGTTCAATCTATTGGTTTACAGTAATGTGCGTTTTTATTTACTTTCCAAAATCGCTTTTTATAAAAAAGAAAATCTCAAAAAGTCACGTATATACTCAATCGAAATTCGGGTTTGTTCTAGTAAAAAATCATTAAATTCTTATTTTCACGGTAGAAAATCAAAAAATTCAATTTCAAATAATAATACAATATAATATTATAAAAATATTAAGCCCATATAATAGTATAAAATATATTATTATGTTTACAGTTATTTATTATACTCTATGTAGAATTGAGGAAATAAATAAGTTTACTATATTTTTATAAAGTTTAAAATTATAAAAAAGAACAAACTTGATGATGAAAATTATATTTAAAAATCCATCTTTATTTAATAATCTTCTCTTACAATTTTAATTCAATATACCTTTCTCTTTACAAATATGAATACCTACTGAATAATAAATGAGTAAGTGAAAAAACTTCTTAAATATCGAAAGTTTTTATTTTTACCGAAAATAAAAATAATATGAATTGTTCATTATAATACCGTTGTACAAAATTAGACTAAATAAATTATCTATGTGGTTGATGTCTAAAAAAAACTACTTACTAACTAAATAAATGGTAAATATTTTTAAGGTAATTTTTTAGCAGATCATTTATGTTATATGGTATTTTATAAATTATAAGAATTATAAGAACATGTGTATGTATTTTAGCTGGTTTATTAGTTTATAAAGAATTTAGGAATTTTAAGAATTCAAGTATTAATAATTTACTAATAAATATTAAATTTAAAAAAAAAAATTACAAAAATGTAATGGCTTTAATTTTCAACATAAACAATATTATGCACTAAGCAATAAAGGGAAAATTGATCATTTATCTTACTGTCGTGTGCGCAATGTTTTTTCTTTTTTTTTTTTTTTGAATTGGAGAAACGAACAATTTAAACTTCAATTACATTAAAAAAAAAAGCGGGTTAGTGAGTATCGCTCTGCTGTACATTAGGGGGTGGGGTGGACCTCAGACTAGGGTAGGTTAAATTTGAATGCAATGATAGGTATCATTGTATACGAAAAACGATTCTGAATGGAGATGATTTGTAAGTCTAAGATATATTATATTTAAATATTGTCATATGTTCTATTTTAAAACAAATTCAAACATTTAAGTAAAAGTTTCAAGATCCTACTTTTGGTAATTTTTAAAAATAACAAAAATCAAAAATTATTTAGTAGTAAAACGTTATTTTACACGTGTATTTTTGATTTCAAATTAAAATTAAAAATATAAACACTCGTAAAATTTTTTAAATTGAATAATCCTCAAACATTTTTATAATTATTCTAAGCTTAACTTATGGACAGCATAGTATTAAATTTTCAATTCTTAGCTTTTGATATTAAAATATTTATAAATTTTTAACTACCAAATAGTGAAAAATATTCACGATTTTGACGAATTTTTGTCAATATTTGAACTTCAAATGCTAATAAAAAAAAATTGTGACTATGTATTCTTATAATTTTTTTATCGCCATAAGAATAACTTATGAGGAACTTAGTATTAATTTTTCAAATATTTTGACTCCGCCCAAAAAATTTTATCGACACTTCAAAAAAAAATTCTTGGAAAATTGAAAATTTCAATTGTCTATAAATAACTAAGAAAAGTCAAAATATTTTGAAAATCAAATAACGTAAAGAAAATGACAATCTAAATAACTGGTAAAATTTTCAAGTAGGTATTTACGACTTATACTATTTGAATAATAACAAATATCAAAAATCGTTTGAGGCTATACCGTTATTTAACATGGTTTTGTAAAAATTTAAACTTCAAACACTCATAAAAATTTTTTGTCTGAATCCGGTAGAGTTTTTTTTACAGATATTTGAAGAAAAATGTATAGAGAACCTTGTACTAAATTTTCAAAACTTAGTTATAAAAGAAAAAATTTTACGATTTTTCAACCACAAAATTACTTGCAAATTTTCGCAATTTTGACATATTTCGTATAAGTTCGAACTTTAAACACTTATAAAAAAAATCGTGACTAACGATTTCAGATTTTTTTTTATCACTTTAAGAAAAACTTATAAGAAACCTTGTATTAAATTTTCAAGATTTTCTGGTCGGCCGAAAAATTTTTATCGTTATTTAAAAAAAAAATACTTAGAAAAATTAAAAATTTCAATTGTCTATAAATAATTCAAAAAAAGTCAAAATTCTTTGAAAATTTAACTGTGTATAGATAACGCTAATATAAACATTTGGTGAAAATTACAAGTATTTACATCAATTAGTTTTCGAGTTATAGCAAAATAAAAAATTCGATTTTGTCGAAAACTGGTTTTGCGTAAAAAATCCCGTTTTTCCCGACTCAAAGAGAGGCTGAAGTCAAAAATCGAAGCATTTTTACTGCTCCAAATGTTGTCGACAGACAGAAAAAAAAATACGCATCATTGTAAAATCAATATTGGTGAAAGCTGTATTAAAAATGAAAACTTAAAAACTATTCTTTTAGTGACATATAAAAAAATGCGAATATAATAACTCAACGTATCAACACTTTTAACTTTTAAAATGTGTTATATGTGTACATAATAAATAAATATAAAAATAAATAAATCAAACGTAGTTAAAGTAAATTTATTATATTATGTACATACTTTTTAATTTATTCACAAATATTGTGTTAAGTGTTGTGATTTGTATGATTTATTATAATATTTACTATAATTACACGTCAACGTTAATAAATTATACATTATTCAAAATTGTCTGACAGTGTCAGTCTTTATTAATAATTTCTTGCAAATTCATCTTTGACAGTAAAGTACGGTTTATTGCAATATTTGAATGTGTGTTGTGCACCATGAAAAAAACAAAATATTATCAGAAATTTACTCCGTGTTAGTGTGTTACATTACGTAGTTATGCTTTTCATGGAATATGAAAACGTTACCAATGTCCATTATCATTTTTAATCAAGTTTCAATTTACCAAGATGTATTCATGAAAAAGTAATTATGGTTTCAAACTTATAACTCTAAATAATAAAAACAAACAAATTAAATTATTTTATGTTTCTTTATGTATGCTCAACTATTTTTCATGATAGACACGTAAACGTAACAATAATTATTACGACATAAGTGAATGTTTTTAAAATGTTTACAAACACTAAATAAACTCAGATGATTTAATTCAAATGACTATAATGAATGAAAATACCATAAGCTGGAATTAAACATATACATGTTTAACAATGTCTTGCGTAAAGCCGGCCATAAATGCTACAGATTTATTAATGATAATAATCTTCACTATAGTGAACAATTGACAATACAATAATATTTAATTAATTATGTCAGCTTGCTTGCAATTTTATAGCACCAAGACAGGACTTTATAAATCTAGGTTTTATACAGAAGGTATAGTGTTGATGAAATCTAAATAATATATTATATTGTGTAGTTAGTCGGCTACAGAAACAATTTTCATCCCATTTCTATAGAAACTATATTTGAAATATGAATTAGTACGTTAAAGATAAAATTTAATAATTTTCAACTTAATATAAATATTACCACAATTTCATATTTTATTGGTAGGTTTAATTATCATTTGGAGGATTCTAGTAAATAATTACACTATATAAGTTCAACATAGACTTTTATAATACTAGTATCACTAGTATTATACTAATATTGTTGTATTTTTTTCACAATACGAAATCAAAATTAATCGACATTTTTAACAATTACAAAACCAAGACTAATATTTTATAATGATAGTTTATTTTTCTCGTACGATTTCGTAACAATTCGTTACATTTAATTAGGCTATTTTGTATGTCTCTATAATTGTATATTATAGTCTAAATTGTTATATTTTGTTTTATTGACTATATTTTACATTTATCATATATGATATTACAATATTAGATATTATTTATTTCATCGTGTTAGTAAAATTACGAGTACATCTCTCTCCCTTTATATATATATATGTATAAAGTGGTTTAAAGTTAAAAGAAAATCTCTCACAACCATATTATTATACTTTTCAAAACAAACCATTTGCTTTTAATAATTTATTAATTAATTAATTTTTAAGGGTGTATTTTTCGAATTAGTAATAAACAAAATTATACATTATACTCATTTACCGTAACATATTATTAAATATTTAATATTCCCTGTGTATACGCGACTTTTATAGCTTTTATAACTTTTTTATAATTCAATACTTAATATTATTATATACATAATAATTCAAATTAATTATATTGTGATGCAGATTACGTATATATATATATATATATATATATATATATATATACATAGTTTCTTTTTCACGTCGTCCATTTATCATACAATTATGTATAATTACTTATTGTATCCCATTATTGTACAGATGGTTTTATCAAAGATATTATACAATATAATAAACTATCAGATATCGTTTTATTTAAATAAAACCAGTAAGGATTACTAGTTTATAATATTATATTATGCAATACAAAAAAAAATAAAAAGCGGATAAGTGAGTATCGCTCTGCTGTACATTAGGGGGTGGGGTGGACCTCGGACTAGCGTAGGTCAAATTTGAATGCAATGATAGATATCATTGTATACGAAAAACGATTCTGAACGGAGATGATTTGTCAGTCTAGGATAAATTATATTTAAATATTGTAATATATTCTATTTTGAAACAAGTATTTTATTTTTCAATTAGGATGCATTTGCATGCGGCATGGTTAATCATTTTTTCCAAAAACATTGCATGTAGTTATCATAATCTATTCTGTGATAATACCATATATTATTATAGATATACCTGGTATACCACAGCTTGATTGTAGATATCTGATATATATTATGTACAATCGTGGTATATACAAAAAAAAATATCATAGGTATCTAGTATGTATATATATTGAATTTATTTATTTGCCATTCGTTTCAAGCTGTTCCTCACACTGTTGATCTTGTTTGCTTTTTTTACAATTGGATCTTGCAGTCGTTTTAACATACACATACGACTGACGATCAGATTGGTTATTTCTACAACTGGATCTTGTAATCGTTTTATTGTAGATTTCAAATAAAGTAATTTTCTTTGATTCGCTACAACAATATTTTGAGATTTACGGGATAATAGTTTCCTTAATTTATCGGTTTCAAGTTAATTAACCCGAAAAGTTGTGTTTTCACGGGATAGTTTCTTATATTCTTTATTTTTAAGTCCACGTTTTGATAGTCATCCCATTTTGATAGAAAAAAAAATACTTAACCTACGATATAATCACACAAAATCATTCCCTAAACATTATGACCAGAAAAAAAAATTGAACATGTAATAGTAACAATATAACAAAACAAAAAAATTGCACATACTTACTGAAATAGTATCTGTTTATATAATAAAAAAAACATTTAGCCAACAGATGCATTTTGAGCGTATGAAATTTAATTTAAGTTTTGATATATTTCGTAAACATTTGAACTTTAAATGCTTAGAAATAAAAATTGTGACTAACGATTTTTGATTTTTTTTTTACTACGATAAATACAACTTATAATAAACCTTGTATTAAATTTTAAACATTTTTTAGATAGCCAAATTTTTTTTATCGGCATTTGAAGAAAAAAAGCTTAGAAAAGTGGAAAATTTTAATTGTCTAAAAGTAGCTTAAAAAAATTCTAAATATTTAGAAAATTTTATCATAAATAGATAACGCTAATATAAACATTTGGTGAAAAATTCAAGTATTTACAATGATTCGTTTTTGAGTTATAGCAAAATCAAAAAATCGATTTTGTCGAAAAGTGGTTTTTCGTAAAATTGCCGTTTTTCTGTCACTTTTTTTTTGTTTTTCTCGATTTTTTTGAAAACTGTTGGAAAATGCTTACTTTTGACCCAAAGTACAAACTAGATGAATTTTCTATTCAAAGAGGGACTGAAGTAAAAAATCGGAACATTATTACTACTCCAAAACGTGATGGAAGACACAAAAAAAAACACACATCATTGTAAAATCAATACATTCATCACTCTGTTCAGAATCTAAAATCCTCTAGGCAAATACTTTCTCGATTATTTACAAAATGTTGACTTAATTTGACCTGTAAATAATATGAAAGTCAAATAAAGAACTATAAATAATTTTGTTCAAACTGTGCTGCAAGATTTTATTTTTAATAAATGTATGTCTAATAATATATTTTATTTAATATAATATAATATTATCATCAAAGTAATGAGCTTATTTACTTTTTACAATACAGAATTTAGTTGTTACTAACAGCAAAACTACAACCACCACATTACTTATGGAAATGAGATGAAATAAAATAGGTAATTGAAACTATAAATTAGTAGGAGTAATTATATTATGTTTGTGGGTTTTCAATGTAGTTAGTTATGTTAGTTGTTCAACTAAAATGAAAGACGTTTCGCAAGACTAGAATAATATATGAGAACATATTTTGTTTAATTTGTTATAAACAATTATTTTGTGCCATTCAACTCTCCAGCTGTTATAAAAGAACTTTAATTATTTTTGAATTTCTAGTGACAATAATAAATATATAAAGGTCATTTTCTTAATTAAAAATTACTTGAGAGGTATATACAACTACAAAAAAAATTTCAGACCTCACTATTTAAGTGGCTTAGAATTTGTATACATATTAAATATACACAATAAAACTACAGAAATTTTCTTACAAAAAGTAGAAATAGCACGAAAACAAATTTAAGAACAAAACCATTTATTATTTAATTACATATTTTTATTAAAAGTGACTAAATACATTCATAAATACATAAATAAATAATAATTTAACTTAATGTTTTAAAGATTAAAATCTATTTGTTTTTAGTATTTAAAACTGATAATTATCTATAAGAGGAAAAGATCAAAATATTATAAATACATTAGACAATTATATAAAAAATGATATTATAGGTAGTTTTTTTTTAAATAACTCAATAATTTATTTATAAGAAGGTGATCTTTAAAAAAAAAAAAATGAACATAAAGCGTTACCTCATTTGGCAATATTTATTTTCAAATAAGTTTATTCTAGATATAATATTCAATATATTAATATCAAGCTTACTACGTGTCTGGGTTTTGTATTACAATTTAAGGTATTGTTTAGTTTCAACGCTTAAAATAAATAATTTTCAAAAGCATAATACCTATCAATTATCAAAATGTATTTTGCATAATAGTTTTGTGATATATTGTTAGTAATAATTCATTATAAATCACAAAATTGAATCTTAAATTTATAAATAAAAGGTTGATATATGATTTTCCGTCTAAACTATAATTATTTTAGACCAATACCGTAACAAATAATTCGGTATTATATGACTTTTTAAAACTATAAACTTTTGACAGAATAAAAAAAAGAACAGATATTTTATTACACCACACATATTATTTTCTGTAAAATGCATGTATATGTATCAATTAAAATCATAGACATATAAAAAGTAATCTAATTGGCGTAATATTGTATTTATTTTAATGGTTTGGTTAAAGTTTTAGATGATATTAAAATAAAACGCAGTGTATAGAATGGGAAAATGAATTTATAAATTAAAATTCAAACCCAAAATTTTGGAAATTGATCGATTGTTTCATGTAAAATAAAAAAAATATTGACAAAATATTAAAACGTTTGTGCTTAAAATTATCGTTTTATATAAATAATATAATTTTTAAAAATATATTTTAAGATCGATGCATCAGTGTTTCTTTCTGTTATTTTCTGAGTTGGTAAATATTAATAATAATATAGGTATTTAAAGTACTGAAAACCAGACGTTAATCATTTTAATTATTAAAAAAAAATAAAAAATAATATTTAATTTATTCAGTATAAATTTAGTACCTTAAAAAAATATAATAACCATCATTTTACTGTAAATATAATAGAAATAAACTACAACTATTGTACATATTAGTACTATCTAATATAACTAAAGTATCGTCATTTTGTTACCAATTATATTAAATAGTAAATAGTGTAAAAAACCGATTAAACTGATAAATAGCTATAGCGATAATGAAAACTTGATTTAATTTATCATTCAAATATGTATCATGATGGTTATGATGGTGACGTTTTATAAAATTCTACTATATTACTGTTATAGAATATGGGTTAAAAATCAGCTAGGTATTAACATTTAAATTATTAAATAAAAGATAACCATTTTATTTTTAAAATAAAACAATATTTAAACAATCTCTCATCAGCAGGTTATCAATAATTGATCACTATAATATCATATTTTTTTTTACTTTTTTATTATACATAGTTTTATGTAAATTTTAGTAATTGAATGTCAATGGCATCAGGTCGGGAAAAAAACTTATTTGTCGTAAAACGAGGTAAAACCTAAAGGCAAGCAATTTTATTGGCTTATTAATCCTAAAACAAAAATATTATTTTAGGCAATGGACCGCATTGCCCAGTCAATTCACTAGTGTGAAGTACTGATGGTTAAAAATGGTTCGACAGGTAACTCACCGTTATTATTGTTGATCCGTTTCAAGTCGTTCGCTTATTAGATATTTGGTGCACTTGTCCGGATACGATTGCAACATTTTACCTTGACTATTCGATAAAATCACAGCCAATCGTCGTCGTCCACTTAAAATGTCGTCGTTCAAAAGTTAATGAAACAATCGAATAACAACGGCGTTCCGGTCGACCGTGTGCCCGTGGGCGGACAGCGACGGAGGGCTTTTGTGCACGCCATCGCACACACACACACACACACACACACACACACGTAAACGGCCGTCAAAATCGGCAGACTCGGTGCATAGTCGTCGATGCGATTCGCGTGGATAGCCGTGATAAATCTGTGATTTGGGAACGTCAAGACGAATGATTTATACGGTTATACGAAAAATGCCGTCGCGCAAAGACAATGCGCGCGCCGTGCACATCCTCCGCGTTGGCTTTATATTATTATAATATTGTAGTAATGATAATAACGAGCGCCGCCGCACAACAACGGCGTTATAAATCAAACCGATCTTATAAAACAAAGGCGGCGGCGTCCCTTATCCGTTATACCTTTGTAATGGTCGTCGCCGACAACGCGGAAATAATATTAATACCTGTGCCGATGCTGCAGCGGTGCACAATAAACACTGCGCAAGAACAAAATGCATAAGAATATGATATAAATGATATAATTATCTTAGTACGGTTGGGGCGTGGGAGTGTACTACCGCGATATTAAACGCAACGCTTACAGACCGTGAGTGTGTATTCGAAAAAGCCATACACATATACGGGGTGTCCCACGAAGATCTGACAATCAAATAACTTTTGTTCTAATCAATGTTTTAAAAAAAATTCTTTTAAATAAATATAATTCATAGACACTTGTCCTACATTTTTAGTTTAAATTTTTATTTTTTAATACAGAAAAAATAAATAAAAAATTGATGATTTGTGAATCTAATTAAAAAAAAAAATTAGATAGAAAAAACATTTATTTAAGTCGAGTGGCTGATTTTTACAATTTTATTAAATATCAATATTCTCGTTCAAAAAATTACGATCTTTTTTATCTAAAACAATAAAAAAATAGTTAGATTTTTAACATATACATGTTCATAAAAAATATTTAAAAAAAAAAATAAAAATAAAAATATTTACTAAAAATGTAATGCAAGTATCAATGAATTATATTTAAGAGATATTTTATAAAAATATTGATTAGAACAAAAGTTATTTCATTATTTCATTTGGTAGATCTCCGTGGGACATTCTTTATAATACTATTATGTACCGTATACGTATATAAGCAAAGAATACATTTGTGACGCACACTATCAAGTGACGACGGAGTATAATAATATAATATATATATTTTTTTTTACTATGACTTTACGTTGTGCAAATGTTTTTTATAAGCTGTATAAATGTTGATATTGACAAATTGTTATAGTAAAGTTTTACAATGACTTATTTTTGCTCCCTTCCCCCGCCCCGAGAAGAAGGAGATTCACAACGATTTTCAAAACGCAGCAATAATTTTGCATTTTTAATGCTTTCCTTAATGTTATTATTATAATAACGCATAATATAAACGTATAATATGACATTAGTGCATTTTGTTACAAAGTACGAGTGTCAGTTGCATGCGACGTCTCATGCGGCGTTTTAACAGTTCGACGCATTCGCGCGCACTTAGGCAGAGTATCTTATCGACTACATCATTATTCACGGTACCTACCCCTAAAATTGTAATTCCTTGTGGTGTTGTAAAGAAGATTATAGAATACCACGATGTCAGTTTTAATTTGAACGCGCCAAATGTGCGTATTACATTACATTAAATTCTCTTACGGTCTTACTTATGTATACACATCATATATGTAAGGATCTAATAATAATTTAATGTTATTCTATTTATAAACTTAAAATTCATGACTTTGTTGAATATAAAGTATGAATGCACATTGCACAACTTATGTGTAATAAGTGCGCATAATAATATTAATATTTACGTGATACACTGATGGGTAGAATAAATGTATATTATACATACAGAATGATTCATCAAATATCATCATCCTTTTTCTTCTTCGATATTGTAGTTATTCATAATCTGAATTTTCGAATGTTTACAAATCCTTGAGATTTTTTTTGTAAAACTTAAAGAATATCCTGTGATGATACAAACTTTTTTTTTAATAAGTAACCTCTTATTTTCTTGTAAATTATTTAGTGGATATATATAATATACATATATATTTAATGTTGACGTACCTAATTCAAAATTTAAATGAGTAATTTTCCAGGTAATGGAATGTTTATACTAAGAATAAAAGTACTTAAAAATGGTATTACAAAAATATAAAATAGATGTATAATATTGGATTTGGTGTTTATTGTCAATCATTTTTTTTAAAATTTTTAGACAATAAATAACTAAAATTTTCAAATCCTAATATCATGCATTTATTTCAAGTCCATTATTATGGGTCTATAATTCTTATAGTATACTAAGTCAAAAACTATTCGTTTGAATTTTTATTTTGATACGTCAATATTTTCAGAAAAATTATCCACTAAATAATTTACAGCAGAAATCAAGCAACAAAGTTACCCATATGAGTAACAAAAGTTTATACCTTTACAGAAAATGTCTTAAGGATTTGAAAACATGGTTTAAAAGTATATTTATAAATTCCAAAACTTAGATTTTTTGGCAATTAATCAAGTTTGAATAGGTAGATACAGATTATATATATAATTAAATAAATTATAATTATATAATTAAAATTATCATATCAATGTTCAGTGGCGTAGCCAGGGGGGGTTTTGGGGGTTGAACCCCCCCCTCTTCGGCCGTATTTTTATCAAAAATATAATTTTTATAATATAGAAATACAATCATTTATTCGTGGTGAAATGTATTCTGTTATGCTGTATTCACGTTATCGACTGCACTGATGATAATAATCATTATCATTCAATTATTTTATTATTTCAATACGGTTGTAGAATTATTTTATTTTATTACTAAAAAAACCCCCCCCTAAAAAAAATCCTGGCTACGCCACTGTCAATGTTGAATTGTTAATAACACATCATACTGTAAAATATTTTAATCTTGATTGATTTAAGTAATTGTATATCATATAAACCAATATACAGCATTATAATACACAAATACTAATACAGCATAATTTTAATGAACAATTTTAAATTATAGTCAATTCTTGTTTTTAATAATTTAAATACCTAAATGCAAGGCTAATATAATGAAACTGTTACAATTTAATAACATAAACATTACACAGTGTCTGCTCATTTCAAAATTAACTATAGCTTGTTTTTGTATATTTGAAAATAGGTCAATCACATTTAGAACACAATAAAATATGAAGTAAAATAATAAATTATAATGAAACTGAAAACTTAACTTAGTTATTATTTATTTTTGTCTATGTATTTATAATGAAGTTATTTTTTTTCAATACCGAATATATAGAATATATATATATATTAATATATTATAACCAAACTAACAGGAAATAGTATGTAACTTTGTTTTTAAAAACAATATAGAATTCACTATAATACTTTTTCTTAAACTGGCTTTTGTACATTATTCTATATTGTAGTTTTATTATTACTCATATCCTAAGCACAAATAATGTGTTCGACATACTGAAATATATTTTATACCGAATCCAACTCTAGTACTTTTTTCAGGGTAGATATCTGGGAAAATATTAATCATTACTTTGACTAAGGTCGAGAATGTGATTCACGGACTGTATGAATACGACCCATATAGCGCTCCCATTAATAGTGTCGTTTCCGAAACGATTTATAAGCAGATAAATCCCGAAAATAAATTACCTCTAGTTTCACAGTTCTGGGAAGTCGTCTCTAATTGTTTAAACTCAAATGGCACCTCGCTGACCGTACTACCCATATCAACCGTATGACAAGAAAAAGCATTGCAGAAAAGTGGCCATTATATTGTTGAACGTGTCATTCAAAATAATTCTTACATTGTGCACTTTAAACTCTTTTATACGGTTTTATTATTTTTCTCTTTTATTTTTATTATTTCTTCGGTACTATAAAAAAAATATTAAAACGACAAGCTGCTTTATTGATTTAAACAACATTGCTATTGATACTTTACCTCTTCAAAAATAAATTATATTTATATCTAATTACAATCTATGTTGTACATCTCTTTAAAATAATAATTATCCAATAGGCTTATAATGTTTTCTATTTATAACAAAAATAGTAATCGATAACATAGAAATTGTAGATATATCTGTATACATAAATTGTTATACATCTTAACAAAATTAAATAATTAAATTTGGAACTTTGATATGTCGAAATTCAAAAAAAATGTGTAGGTGTAGTATTAAAAGTATTATAACAAATTTAAAAAAAGTAATTTGATATTTTACATTGAGATTTATTCGTATACATGTTTGTACTTACCCTATCAATTGTATTTTTTACCACGTTCAGAGCAGAGCAGAGCACATTTTATTGTCCACATTTCTAGATTTTTCAGTGAATATCCTTAGCAATAATATGACTATATGAGTGCAGCTTTAGATCGTTTCACTGAAACACGAGTTACTGGATGTTTTCTTCGATTTAATCAATATAAACTGCTGTGCGCGAACGATATTGTCGTCTGTTAAGATACCAGAGAGACGTCTTCTCCGATTTCTACATAATTTTCAAATTATTCTTTTGTTGTTATCAGGGCCTATTATTTATCTGTAACGATTTTTCGATGTTTCAATGTGTCAGGATCCTGCGACACAAGTAAAATTCCACACGATGTAAAGTAGTTAACGATTATTGTGGTTTTTGCATTTTTCGAAGATTTATCAATAACTCGCATAACTTATAGAACATTGATTCTAGTGGATTTTTCGTCATCCATATGTCTTATTATTTGATTTTCAATTTACTTTCTGTAGAGCGTCTTGAATGGTTTTATTATTCCTTAATTCAATGGTTGTGATTATAAATGGTTTGCTTTTTATTTTAGAATAAAACCCCCGATACTGACATTGGCATTGCTTAAAAAACTTAACTAGACATTCCTCTACGTCCGAAAATTCAGGATCTTCCGATCTGATGAAACTTGAAATTAATTTGTTTATTATTTTTTCTTATGGAAAATGGTGTGCTAGCTGGTATTCCAAATTTTTCGAAAATCTTTTTTTTTCTTCCAATTTTCTTTGCGTTCAAGGGCCCTTTGTTTTTCTACGACGGTAAGCATTTTGAAATTACGTGACATTTTTACTTTCACAACACTAAACTCCACATATTTACACTTACATTTGTTTGATTGATCAAAACTGACAATACTGAAACCGAATGTAGTGACAGTAAACCAAATAAAATAAAAAATACATTACGATAATAACACTATAAAATAGCAATCTAGTTAAATTATTGGCGCATACTAGCCAATTAGATAATAATTCGTAAAAATAAACAACAAGTAATCGTTAGTATTCATTTATATTTGTTACATGGTAATATAGAATATTCGAGTTTTACATAGTTTTTCTTTCAAGTAATCGAGGTTTTTGCAAAGGAACGGGAATTTATGTCGAATTATCAAGGTTTTCGATTTATCGATGTTCCACCAAATATAAGCAAGAATATAAGGGTAAATGGTAGATTAATCCTTACTACTTCAGCTTCATAGTATTTTTTATAAAAATAAAGAAATAAAATTTCTATCTATATACGAAAATCTACTACTAATAATTACATCTATTATGGAGGAAAAAATAATTAAAAATAACTTTTCGGTTAATATTACTTAATCACTTTGAGAGATGCTAAGACTTTAAAAGTATTAATTTACGTTAGACTCAATAATAATACAATTAAAACATTATTAATGCAACATTTTGGTTATTATATTAGTAGGTACTAACGCGACCGCATTTTTTATTTTTTAACTGGTATATTTATTGACGTAAGTCTTTTGATTAGAAGACTTGTATGGTTTTGAAGATTTAAGTTGAATCGCCGTAAAATGTTTAAGCTACAATGTGTGTGAAGTCAATGGTCGGATTCATGGCTTTAAGATTTTTGTCATCGATTAAGTCACTAATAAGACTAGTAAACAGAGTAGGTTAATCAGATAATATTTTTAATAAAATAGAAATAATTAAAAGAGAAGTAAATATTATGGCTTAAATTAAAAACCCTAATGGCTATACAACTATAAATTAAATTGTATACTTACTGTCTTTAATAAACACATATAGCTATATAAAAAATGCATTATTGAATTAAAATGAATAAATTACTTATAATATCATTAACCACAAATAAGTAATATTATTAGTTATTTTGTAATTACAGTTTATTGTGAATAAATAAAATAAAACATCATAATATTATAATATATTAATATTTTAAATTTGAAAATAACTAAAATCTACCATGTAGCTCTTAATCTTGTGATAAATGCTAGTAATACAAACTAATGTTTGTTATTTGATCGCATAGTTTTAATCCTTCTTGTAGGCTTAATATTCGATAGAACTTTGTTAAGTATTTCTTCAAGTTGAAATGTTAAAAGTTCAAATCAAAGATATTGAAATTAATTGAAAACTATGTTAATTTATTACATTATAGAATTTAAACCAAATAACCGTTTCTAATCGTAGAAGATTATACGTTATAATGTTTACACGTCTATTAAAGATAATACGAAATAAAATCACAATCGATTTAGTTGTGACTATAGGTTAGTAAATTGTATTACATTTCGTACAGATAAATAAATCGCATAACGTATGATCCACTAGGGATCTAGTTTCTTCACGTTTATTTTTGGATGACATCTTTAGACAGGTTTATTTAATTTCGCATAGAAATGTTGATTCTATATAGAAGAGTTTGAATTTTATTACAAATTTTCCTAAAAAATAAAATGTTCGCATATTTCGAGAATGAAAATCGTTCGTAGGTACTTTCTATATTATTGGTATATTATTGGTTTATGTTCTAATGTCTGTAAAAAAAGTTATTCCTTTGCATAATTACGTCCATTTTCAGAATTGTAATTTAATCTTAACTTTAAATAAAAAATAGGTTCTGGGCTTCATAGAATAACTATATTGAACAAGAAGTGGAAGATGGCGATTATGTGTAGTCTATTCGACTGTACCATTAAATAACTAGAAAAAAATATGCAATTTCCTAGTATTTTCATTGCAAATATTTATACTCTATGCAGTAAGTATATCATTATAACTATAATAATATATAATTTAAGTAAAAAATTATATTCTTTGGATCTGAAGAATAAAATTGCGCGCGGTCATCAACTCATCATATAATATACTTAATCTTCGTACCATCTTTTGTGACATTCGCTATCCTTTGTTTTTTTTCTTTTTTTTAACCGAACACTACTACTGTAATGCAGTCGAGCGTTGAATAAAACGCTAACGATGCTAGTGAACTTTTGCGTTACTTTATTACATACATGCTATACCCATCATTGATTATTTTAACAGTAAATACAGATTACTATAATTATAAGCTATTTTAAAACCATTCTTGAAAAAAGTTAATAAACAGAAAAAAATCGTGTACTTTTGTTTCCATTAAAAATTCTCATTTCATAATAACGTCGACAGCAATACTCGAATCTTTGAGTGGTGTACGTCAACTGTTGAAATAATCACCCTGTATACACCGTATTTGCGCACATTTTCCGCGTGAATCCTTTTGATTTATGACACGTACGTAAGAGTTTGTAGAAAAATAAGAACACTAAATAAATAAAAAAAAAAACGTGCAGAACATTACGGGTCGTGTCGGAATCAATTACATTGTACGCACTACACGCGTTGTAGCGCTTACTACGAGTACCTACCCATAATTTTTTTTATATAGTGGGACATAAAAGTATAGTCTCAAGTATAAATTTTCCAGAATTTCAAACGTCCCTGCGTTGGGTTTTCGCTCGTTTAACTCCCAAATATCATCCTATACACATCAGAATATCTATCACTCATCGGATCAATTATATCGCACTCGGGTGATTATAACGTGTTCGCATGCACGCGTGTTTGTTTTATTAATTTATCACTATAGTAGTATAATTGAATATTAAACGTCGTAGGGAGTGTGTTATAATAACATTGTTCTTCGTCGTGCAGTGCGAGTTACCGCGGTCTACACGTATAATAATAATATAATAGTCGTGAGCGCACGAGATAATAATATAATAGTAATATTTCGGTTGAAGTTATACGCGTAGGTAAGTACGGTGTCGGTACAATGTTCGGGACGAGTTAAATTATATGGAGACATTATAATGTGTACTGCAGCGAGACATAATAATAATAATAATAATATCATGGAGCGAGGAAACTCCGAGCCACGCGCGTGTATAAAAGGACACAAAAGGAATTACATTACAGCAGTCATGACAAACTAAGCGCCAGGAAAAATAATTATAATATTATATTTTTCGGGTATACATGTATAGGTACAACACGGCCGGTAAAACGAAAAAAATAACAAAAATTCTGCAAACTCTAATATTTGTCCAGACGTTGAACGTTTAAAAACTCGACGGGTAGTGTATCATCAAACGTGTTGGCGTCGTCGGGCGTCAGTTGTCATCTCTCTTTATACCGATTTTATAATTCGGTCAACCGTGTTGTCACGCAAAATGGCTGTGAAAATGGTGAAATGACCAATCCAACATTTATAAAACTACAAACACACACACACACACAAATACTATTTATGTATACATCTATATACATACGGGGTATTATATATGAACACGGTGATCCATATTTTACGTGCTAAACTCGCATCGTGGTCAGTTATCCGTATATTCGAAACAAAAAATACATTTTCGATTCCTTTTGCTACAACTGGCAATTTTCTATTCCAAAAATGTCGAATGTATAATATCATGATGATATCCAACAACAAATATGAAGTGGTTTCTATAATTTATAATTTTTTGTGGTCCGGATGACCCCGACTAGGTAATAATATTGTCACGCACAATATAGTGCTGCGGTATATTAATATAAGTACTCGTTTTAAACGCTTCTACCAAATGATACACGAAAAACCGAAAAGAATCCGCAAAGAGCGCAATACGCCACTTTGTAGGCGCGTGTTGTAACACGCGACATCTTTTTTTCTTCACGAAATCATAATACTAATAACATATCGATTGATCGTATCGACTCGGTAAAATTGCACAGCGTTTCGCGTCGCATCCGTAACACTCTGTATACGCGTCTTGTGCGTGCGCGCGACGGTGTATGTTAAACGCGTTTCGGCCGTGCGACCCATTTTTTTTTTTTTCGGGCAACGGTGTTTACGACAGCCCATTCAGTACAGCTCACACACTACACGCCGGTGGTGGTGGGTTGTGGGATTAAGTGAAAAGTTCCAAATCCGCCCGCAGCGTGACGTCTCGTCACACGACGCATTCATCTACCGCTGGTTCTTCGCCCGCCGTCTGCGCGCGTATAATATATACGTCCATTCGCATAGTTCACCGGCGGCGCGGAGTGGCGGCGCAATCGATGCGAACGATTTAACCTGCTCCGCCGCCGCCGCCACTGACGATCGGTGGTGACGGCAAGACTATAATATATATATATATAGATATATAGATATTTATTTATTAGGTATAATATAATGAATGCACACACACACACACGCAGACACTGTCATACCAATCGCTCTGACGACGCCATTTCAGCTATTTATTACGTAGTGTGTAGTCCGTCGTACGACAACCGTTCCCTCTACCACACGCGCCCTACCTAGCAAGTGGTCCGTAAATGAGATATGATCACTTTCGGCAGCAGTGACGTTAAGGCCGTCGTGTAGAAAAAATTCTATGACGTTAGCCGGACGACGCAATATTCTTGTTCGCGATAAAATTACGGTATGGCATGGTATATACCATCATCCCACTGAGCTTGAATACCGCACGATTGGACGGGAACACTACTAGAAATGCCATTATACCTAGTGGAGAGGTATCGAACATTCTAAATTATTCACCAATGATGTATATTTGTAAGAGACATTTTTGAAAAAGTTTACAATAACAATTATGATTAGAAAATTTTGATATTGTTTTTAAAAACCTGAAACCACTGCTAATTACTTTTAAACCCGAAAAATCAATTCCAACCAGAGATCGGTTTATATGAACTTACGTATGCGTATAATGTATAAATGTTTCAAGTTATAATGAAAACGGACGCTGGTTTCCATAAATTTCTATTTTTGGCAAAAAATAAAAAAATCATTTACTGATTAATAATAACAATACTTACCTGATATTCATACAAGTACAACAAATACTTAAAATGAAACTAATTATTAAATACTATTAAAAACTTATAATATTTCAATTTATTATCCTAAATAAGCGCACAGAACAAAAACAAAAATTGCATTATACCTATTAATTATAGCAGTTCATAAATTTAATAATAATATCCAATGGATACCTACCCTAAAATTACTATATTTGAAAAAGTTTGAACAAATATGTTGAAATATGCGTGTCTAAAACTCTAAAATAACATTTACTGCATATAGAAATATAAATATAATAACTATTAAATATTATAGAATAGCTGTACATTGCACACTCAATCGTGAGTCTAGTTATAGTAAAGATTATCATTATTTAGATTTAAGCCAATTAGATAGAAAATGATCCTCATATTATAGGGTTAATACTTTCAAAAATGTATATTTTATATTTGTGTACTTGTTTATATTCTTCTTGAAAATTTAATTTTAGAAAAGATTTTAATAATATTTCCATGTATAAACAAAATATATCTGAAGATTGAAATATGCAATATCATATTTAAATTCTTTGAAATTAGCGGAATTAATATTTGCGGAACAAAAAATGTGAACAGTATTTCTTATAGTTTTCGAGTTAATTCAATAGGTAGGTACATATTAAAAGTTTATATACATAAATACTAATATTTTGTAGAAAATTATAATATATACGGAAGAGATGGATAATACTTAGGAATTAAAAGATTATTTAATAATTTTTTTAAACATAAAATTGGTACAACATTTTTTTTAATAATAAAATATATATTACATGATTAATGATAGCTCGATGAATTCAACAAAAAATATGTATATAATTATTTTGAACTAAACTTATTAACATAGTTTATCTCATTATCTTTAATTCTATGACTTTAAATTAAAAATAATATATAATTATTAATTATTTAATTTAGATCGACATTAATCACAATTTTTAATATTTAAGTATGCTTCTTATCAAAATCGTTATACTTATAACTAAACTGATATTTACTGATAAATACCAAATGACAACTCAAATCCATATTATTAATTTTCTGAACTGATATTATTATGTAGTATGTTCCTATTTAGCTCGTAGAGTGTAGATCATATTATTATAGTGATAGGTAAATATTTAAATATTAGATTTCTGAAAATGATTATAAAATATATAAAACAAAATATCCAATATTATAATAATACTGTGATTTAGTTTATACAACTAATGTTCTATATTTTTCGATCCGATTATAATATATGTTACAGATTATTTTATTTTAAATATAAGACCTTTAACAAAAACGTTGTTTTGAACATATTTTAATAATTCAGGTATTGTAATGCAGGTAAATGTACTTATAATAAATATTAATAATATCGAGAAGCTTCTACTTATATTGATCATGTAATTTTTAGACAATGGAAGCAGAGTAGTCAACCTTTTACGTTTAAACTTTCAACTGCTAAGTTTTTAAACTATTTGTTAAGTTTAACATGAATAGGTATCTATACCTACGTTACTATTTTCAAAATAATATTATCTATCATATAATATTTGTAATAAACGAAGAAATTTATAGCTTTTATAACTAATAATAACTAGGTCATCATTAAAATACTTGAATCTTTATAAATTTTGCGTTTTTGGAAAATAGAAAAAAAAATAAAAAATTGAAACAATAAGTTTCATTTATTCAACAAAAAAAAAAAGGGTACTTGAATAAGACTCATTAATGAATCTTATACTTTTTTTTTAAATCATATAATTCTGGTGACTATACAGGGTGATTTTTTTATCGAAGAACACTCATTATTTCAAAAAGTATTAACTTTTTTCAATATTTTTTTTTTCAAAATTTTTAGTTTTATGCTTTTCTAAAACTATGTAAAATTTTTATTTTTTTCACTTTAATATTTAATATTGAAATTACTATCTACTTTTGATTTTCAAATGGCAACCTATACTTAAAATGTTATAAAATAGTAGGGATATTTTTTTTATGAATTCTAACGTTTAAATTACTATTTTTCATTTAACCGTTCGCGAGTTATAGCTGCTCAAAGTTGGGCGGTTTGAGGTTTTTAGGTGTTAGTCCCAAAGGTTATTACGGCTGTGAGACATTGATTAGAACACAATTATTAGATTATAATTATAAAGACCAGTAGTTCAAATTATAAATCGTTATCGTTCGACCAAAGGTACTAATATCGTTGTAGTTTAATTTGTACCTCCTACTACCTACACGAACTATACGAACTATGGACTATCGTGGACTATGTCACTGTATCCGTAATAACAAAAATTATGATTAATAATAAATCAGATGAAACAGATCTTATCATTTTTAATTTTTATTATGATAACAATATCATAATATGAAAATACTTCCTAAACCACTACCACGATTAAAGATATCTTTAATCGTGACCACTACAAATGACAAATGATAATACTTTATTTAATCACAGATAAACTCTCATCGAACCAAACCGTTGGGTATTCCCAATAAAAATAGATAATACAATTGTTTACTTTTCACTTTTCAGTGCTATACTGCTATGGCCTATGTTAATTATATGCCAAATAATGTTTTTTAACTTTTAAACAAAAAAATATAAAATTCATGTGACATTTAGTTTAATAAGTTTAATTTAAATCGTCTTTTCTGTGATTGAAAATTCAATTTTATTATTTTATTACTTTCATTGCTAACGTAAAGAGTAAACACGTTATACGCCAACATTCATAATATAATTAAATATTGAAACATTTATTCTCTAATATAATGTTGTTAAATAAGTAAAATTTATATTAAATATGATGGGTAATCATAAGTAGTTTTTTTATGACGTATTTTGTTTAACTATTTATTTAAACCTAAGTTTCATTTAAATTGCTATTACACGTGTGAATATTATACTACTTGACGACCTATCAGGAACTTGGAATAATTTATTGGTAAGTTTTAATAATTTTGTAAAAAGCTTTAAAAATTATAGTAAATAATAATAATGTATTTAAAAAATTTTAATTTCAGTTTTATCAGTTCTATACAATTTTTGTTCAAATGTATATCGATAGACATAAGACAATAATACAATATTATAGATCTATTATGTATTATTTATATGTTGATAATACATAGCTTGTTTTAAAATCAAGTTGCATTGTAACTGTACAGCTATTGGCTTCAATTAATCCAGAATGTTTGTTGCATACAAAAATTCTAAGATAATTACAAGCATGTACTAATAAGAATATTCTTGGACATATGACTTGAAGAATATACATATTATACTACAATTGTACTTAGAAAAATTGAGAACAATGTGAAAACTAAAATAATACTATACAACTGTTAAAAATACTATATTGGATTTTAATATTCCAACATATAACAACATCGATCATAGGTATGTATAAATATTTTTTATTTGTAACATTCAATTTTACGAGGAAGTTATTAGGTTTTTATTATCTTTTTTGTAGATAATCTAGTTAATTTCAAAGAAGCGTAAAATAATCAAGTCTGCCCAACTACATCCTGAGGAAAACTGTAACCTATCAATAAATAATATGTAAAGAAAATTGTAAATGATAAAAAAATATTGTAAATGCTAGTATACTAAATTTTAATACTTCATATTATGTAGTTAAATTAAATATGGGGCAGCAACATTAATCATTAAAACTTATGTTTAATAAAAATAAAAATAATTATAATATGTATAAATAGAGTAAATTAAATTATTAATGTTTTAAAAAAAAAAAAACCTATCACATATGTATATTATGATTATCACTAAGTACCTACTTGTTTATATATGTGTATACTCAATTGACAATTTAAATATTAAACTAAATATATTTTTAAAATTATATTTAGGTATTACATAGTAGTTAGTAATATGCAAAATAAACATTGTTTTTTTGTAAATGGTTGATGTTGTTGCCTATTTATTGCTAATTATTAAGTTATTAATTATTATTATTAAATTTACATATCTAAGTTGATATATTATTAGTGCCACTTTTAAATGTTACTATTGTTTTAGGTCTGGGGTTAATGGAGAATTTGTTCTGAATTTCTTGAACACATGTTTATCATTACTCATATTTTGCATAACTGCTTAATGAACATTTTGATTAAACTGTGTCATCAAATTTGGAATAGATTTTTCATAATCCTGGACTTTAAAATGATATTAACATTTTATAGTGGTTACTAATAATATAAAATAAAATGAATTAGAGATTTATTGTTACTAGGGCCCGGTTTTTAATGCAAACAATTAATTTAAGGATATGAACATATTTATGCATTAACAATATAATATATATTATTGTTTGTGAATATTATACATATGTGTTTAAATATTTAAAAAAATATATAAAGTATTTAAAGATTTATTTACTATGAAAAAATTGAAATGTCATGAATAAAGAGAATTATAAATTTATATAATTATAATTATAATTATATGTATAACTGAGCTAAGTTAAAATTATTTTACTTAATTTTATAATATTTTAACATATTGAACTTGTATCCAACACCCAATAGGTATTATAATTATCATTACAATGTTATATTTTATTTAGATATGCATTAAGATAATACTAACTATAGAAATAGAATTTAGAAATTAGGAAATGTTGATCAATATTTAATCAGAATTATTTTAAGTGAAAAAATATACATTTTGTTAAAAATCGGGCCCTAATGACTTGAATTATGATGTTTAAAAAATAACGATTATATGCATACTTGACTCGTCGTGAATGCCTAATCATTAAATTTATAAATATGTCTTGTTCTAAAATTAACTGTATAATGAAAAATATGCTGATTGCTAAACAATATAAGGTAACTTGTATTTTTATCATTTAATCAATTGTTTTTTTTATAATTTTAATGAAAATTAATTTATATTATACTTATACTTATTATATTAATATTTATATGCACATTATAATTACTTAATTATGTGTACAATGTACATGTATGTATAATTTTAATTTATTTAATAAATTATTGTGAAATTAATTTTTTTTTCTATACTTACCTTAAAGAGAATTTCAAATAGTATCAATTCATGGTATTAATATAAATCATACATCTTAAACATTTTGTCAGACAAATAGACAATAATATTTAACTATTAGTTTTAAATTTTTTTTCTGTATAAATAAACAGTCAAATGCCTTCAACTGACATAAATACATTATGTCTTATTCAAATCAAGAAAAAACGGATATGCTTAATTGCTATTATGAAATGGCTAGTAAATAATAAATATCCAATGTTGTAATAATATGAAATTCATACCCTAAATAAAAACTTAATGTGAATTTCATGTAAACATTTTTTTTCTTGATAAAGGTCGACAAACTTATGAGAAATCTTGTATTACATTTTTAAATCTCAGATTTAAAAAGAACATTTTTTATGAATTATAGCTCAAAATAATTTGCAAATTTTTTTCATTTTTTGCGTATTTTGTTAATATTTTAACTTGAAATGCTTATAAAAAAAGTGACTGAATTTTTAATATTATAACAAATCAAAATATTTTGAAAAAATTTTAATGTATAGAAAAGGCTAGTATAAACATTTTGTGAAAATTTCATGTGTTTTCGTCGTTTTCGATCATTTTTTTAGAGAAAAACCAAAATCGATTTTGCGTAAAAATTCCCATTTTTTCTCAATTTTTATTTTGTTTAACTAGGCAACTATTGGGAAATTAAAATGTTGACCTTCAATAAAAAAAAAAAAAAGCAACTGTAAAACCAATACATTCATTGCTCCGCTCAGACTCTTAAATTTTAAAATTTTAAATGTTCGTAATCAACTAAAAACGAGTCAAAATATTTTGGAAATTTTATCAAGTATAATAATTGGTAAATATACATATGGTATACATTCCAAGTGTCTATAAGGTCATTCGTTTTTGAAATCAAGTAATTATCTAATTTCGAAAAATTTTCAACTTCAAACGCTCATAAAAATTTAATTTGACTTTTCGGTAGAGAATTTTGTTTTTAATAAAAATAAACAAACTTATGAGGAATCTTTTATTAAATTTTCAAATATTAGATTTAAAACGTAAAATATTCATGAATTTCTAATTCGAAATAATTGTTTTTACGTCTTTTGTAAAAAATCGAACTTTAAATGCTAATAAAAAAAAGCGGGTAGTGGGTGTCGCTCTGCTGTACATTAGGGGGTGGGGTGGACTTCGAACTAGGGTAGGTTAAATTTGAATGCAATTATCATTGTATACGAAAACCGATTCTGAATGGAGATGATTTGTCAGTCTAGAATATATTATATTTAAATATTGTCATATTATATTCTATTTTGTAACAAATTCAAACATTTAAGTAAAAGTCTAAAAAATACAAAAATCGAAAATTATTTATTTGTAAAACGTTATTTTACACGTGTATTTTTGATTTCAAATTAAAATTAAAACTTTAAACAATCGTAAAATTGTTTTAATTGAATAATCCTCAAACTTTTTTTTAATTATTCTAAGCTTAACTTATGGACAGCATAGTATTAAATTTTAAATTCTTAGCTTTTGATAGTAAAATATTTATAAATTTTTAACTACCAAATAGTTAAAAATATTCATGATTTTGACGAATTTTTGTCAAAATTTGAACTTCAAATGCAAATAAAAAAAAAATAGTGCCTATATATTCTTATAATTTTTTTATCGCCATAAGAATAACTTATGAGGAACTTTGTATTTATTTTTCAAATATTTGGACTCCGCCAAAAAAATGTTATCGACATTTCAAAAAAAAAATTTTAGGAAAATTGAAAATTTCTGTTGTCTATAAATTGCTCAAAAAAAGTCAAAATATTTTGAAAATCAAATCATGTGAAGAAAATGCCAATCTAAATAACGGTTGAAATTTTCAAGTATTCACCATCTTAAACTATTTGAATAACAACAAATATTTAAAATCGTTTGAGGATAAATCGTTGTCGTTACGCTATTTGGTAAAAATTTAAAATTCTAACCCACTTAAAATTTTTCCTATAATGATGCTTCGAGTTTTCTCTATTTGAAGGAAAACTTATGTAAAACTTAGTGTTAAATTTTTTATTCTTAGATATAAACACAAAAAATTTTATGATTTTTAAACTTCAAAATTACTTGCAAATTTTCACGATTTTGACATATTTCGTAAAAATTTGAACTATAAACGCTTATAAAAAAAATTGTGATTAACGATTTTTAATTTTTTTTCAGCTACAATGAGAACAACTCATAATTAACCTTGTATTAAATTTTCAAGTTTTCTTGGTAATCCAAAATTTTTTTTATCAACACTTCAAAAAAAAATTCTCATAAAAATCAAAAATTTCAGTGGTCTATAAATAACTCAAAAAAAATCAAAATTTTTTTGAAAATTTAACTGTATATAGATAATACTAACATAAACATTTGGTGAAAATTTCAAGTAGGTATTTACATAAATTATTTTTTGAATTACATTTGAACACACAAACAAAAACAAAAAAAACACACATCATTGTAAAATCAATAGGTACATTCATCGGAGTGTTCAGAATCTAAAAAATTGATTATTTCAAATTGTATACGAGAAACGATTCTGAACGGAGATGATTTGTCAATCTAGGATATATTCTATTTACATATTGTCATATATTCTATTTTGAAACAAATAGTATAGAAGTTACTATATGTTACTATAGTTACTTTATAGTATCTGTTTATTAATAAAAAAAGTATTTGACAACATAGGCATAATGAGAGTATGAAATTTAATTTAAATTTTGACATATTTCGTATAAATTCGAACTTTAAGCACTTATAAAAAAAAATTGTGACTAACGATTTCGGATTTTTTTTTATCACTTTAAGAACAACTTATAAAAAACCTTGTATTAAATTTTAAAGATTTTCTGGCCAGCCAAAAATTTTTTATCGTTATTTAAAAAAAAAATACTTAAAAAAACTGAAAATTTCAATTGTCTATAAATAGCTCAAAAAAAGTTAAAATACCTACTTTGAAAATTTAACGGTGTATAGAGAACACTAACATAAACATTTTGTCAAAATTTCAAGTATTTATAATGATTAGATTTTGAATTACAACCATATATTTAGTCGATTTGGTCGAAAACTAGTTTTGCGTAAAAAATCCCGTTTTTCCGTTACTTTTTTAGGGTTTTTTCCGACGCATTTGAAAAATATTGAAATTTTTTAACTTTTGACCTCCCCAAAGTACCAACTAGATTCGATTTCCTTTTCAAAGAGGGGCTGAAGTCAAAAATTGAAGCAATATTACT
The DNA here is from genome assembly GCA_020882235.1 of Schizaphis graminum. Taxonomy (NCBI): domain Eukaryota; kingdom Metazoa; phylum Arthropoda; class Insecta; order Hemiptera; family Aphididae; genus Schizaphis; species Schizaphis graminum. The sequence goes on along the minus strand of CM037032.1, from coordinate 116,668,320 downwards.
GCTCCAAATGTTGTCGTCAGACACACATCATTGTAAAATCAATACATTCATCACTCCGTTCAGAATCTAAAATAGTCGTGTAAAATTTATTACCAACATACAATTTTTAAAATTATAATTATATTTTTTTTGAGTGATAAGCACTTGACGGAAAAATGTTAACAGTGGTAGACCTTCAGACGATTCACTGTCCCCATTTCCCCAACTCATTTATTTTCTTATCAAAACTTTAATCAGGTTATTAATTATTATCTAAATTAGTTATAACAATTAATTTGTAGCCTACAGGTACAAAGTTCATTGTCATTACTGTGTTGAACGATAGTCGATAACGAGTTTATTACATGTGAAAATATGTACCTATTATTATTATTTATTACCCATGTGACTACTGGTCTTTAGAAATTAAAACCGAAAACCGCCCAACTTTGAAAAGCTATAACTCCCGAACGGTTAAATGAAAAATAGTAATTTAAACGTTAGAATTCATAAAAAAAATATCCCTACTATTTTATAACATTTTAAGTATAGGTTGCCATTTGAAAATCAAAAGTTGATAGTGATTTCACTATTAAATATTAAAGTGAAAAAAATAAAAATTTTACATAGTTTTAGAAAAGCATAAAACTAAAAATTTTGAAAAAAAAAAAATTGAAAAAAGTTAATACTTTTTGAAATAATGAGTGTTCTTCGATAAAAAAATCACCCTGTATATATATTTGCTGTATGACTCATATACAATAATATATTAATATTAAACATTTTAAATTTAAAGTACAGAAATTCGATTGAATTTACTACAAAAATGGAAAAAGAATAATTTAGATTATCATATACGCAATACTAATTAACTAATTATTTCGCTAACGAGTCATATAAATATTTAATATCCAACGGATTTGTAAGACTTATCATGAGAATAATTTCCACATAACATACTGAAAACAATAACAATCATATAATAATACGTCATGTAGAAAATTCCACGATGTATAAAACTTGAAATTGCTATGAAAATAAGAGGGAAGTTTCTTGTTTCTATAATTGGATAATTTATCAGAGTTATCAAACATTCTTGTTTTCTTCAGTTGTTAACTTTAACCACAACAAACTATCATTTTCTTCCACAGAATTTCGTATTTTTTTTTTTTTATTTTTTTACTATCTGTCAATTACCATACTTAAAGGGTTGACTTTACTAATAAGAGAGACTTGACAACCAATATCCACTAACTATCTTTATTTTTTGTTGTTATTTGATTATATCTGATTACAAAAACATGTTTTCATTTATCTCTTTGTACAAGTCACAGCCCAGAATCCAGATATGATCTAACTATTTTTCTTTTCGTATAAATTCTTTTGTCACTTATTGAGTTTGAAATAAAAAATATTATTATTATACAAGCATATTCTGATTTTATTCACCAATGGTCTTGGAAATTTAGTCGTTACATATAAATTACTAGTTGATTAAAATAACTTTTATTTTAAGTTTTTTGTTAATAACATACAATTGTTGAATTAAATTATATACTTAATAATAAAAATACATATTAATATTCATTTATTAGTAAAAAATAAATAGTTGAAAATAATACAGACAAAATTTGCCTTAGTTCGTAAGAAACGAAACCCTTTACACACACTTCAAACTATCTATCAACCAAAATTTACAAAAAAATCTAACGAACAACTTTTTCAACCAACTAAAACATTTAAGTAGTGTGCAACTTTATCAACTATGCACTACTCTATACTTCCTTCACTCGAACATAAACAATAATATTGTTTTCTAAAAAAATAACGAAATAATAATGAAATTAATATAATAATCCTATATGAAATAACACTAATTGTATTTAATTTAAATTATTGATTATTAATACCACAAAATTTACTTATATTATTATTATTATTATTATTATTACACTATATTAGATTCTGAACGAAGTGATGAATGTATTGCTTTTACTATGATGTGTGTTTTTTTTTTTTTTTTTTTTTTTTTTTTGTGTCTGACTCCAACAGTTGGAGCAGTAATAATGCTCCGATTTTTGACTTCAGCCCCTCTTTGAATAGGGAATTGAATCTAGTTGGTACTTTAGGGGGGTCAAAATTAAAATTTTCTAATAGTTTTCAAAAAAATCGAGAAAAACAAAAAAAAAATGACAGAAAAATGGAAATTTTACGGAAAAACCACTTTTCGACAAAATCGATTTTTTGATTTTGCTGTAACTCAAAAACGAATTATTGTAAATACTTGAAATTTTCACCAAATGTTTATATTATGGTTATCTCTTTACAGTTAAATTTTCAAAATATTTTGACCATTTTTAAGCTACTAATAGACAATTGAAATTTTCGACTTTTCTAAGTTTTTTTTTCTTCAAATGCCGATAAAAAATTTTTGGGTGGCCAGAAAATCTTGAAAATTTAATACAAGGTTTCTTATAAGTTGTTCTTAAAGTGATAAAAAAAAATCCGAAATCGTTAGTCACAATTTTTTTTTATAAGTGTTTAAAGTTCGAATTTATACGAAATATGTCAAAATTTAAATTAAATTTCATACGCTCATAATGCGAATGTTGGCCATAGTAACCATAGTAACATAATATAAAAACTATACTATTTGTTTCAAAATAGAATATTTGACAATATTTAAATATAATATATCCTAAACTGACAAATCATCTTCGTTCAGAATCGTTTTTCGTATACAATGATACCTATCATTGCATTCAAATTTAACCATCCATAGTCTGAGGTCCACCCCACCCCCTAATATACAGCAGAGCGATACCCACTTACCCGCTTTTTTATATTGTTATTATTATATAAATTTATTTTAAACAACATTTCTTATATCAATACTTACATTATTATTTTTTTCTAATCGCCCTATATATTTGTAAATAATTTATTGCTATATTATATTATTTAATAAAATAAAAAAAAACCATTTTTGAAATAACCCGTGGTAAAAAAAAATGTTTGATAATAATAAACCACGAAACAAAAATAAATTAGTCACTTATATTTTACAGTAATTGATATTTACTAACATAATTTAATTTGTTTTTTATTTTTTGGATGAAAAACCACTGACAGATGGTTGTATAACTGACAGGAGATATATTAAACATATTTGACGTTCATTTAAACTTTGTAAGTTAGACTGCGTCAAAGCTCAAATTATTTAATATTGTTACGTACAAAATCATACACAGTAAACAGATATGATGTCTCAGAACTGTGCACGCAAAATGTGGTTAATTTATAATCAAACAATATATAAATACAAATAGCTGTAAAATACTGCTTACTACTATAACTTAATGAACAATTAAATTCAAATTACAATGATGTAGTTTTAGTAAACTTTTATGTTGATAACAATTTTAGTTGAATTCGTACAAAGATATTAATTAAAATTTTTTAAGATACATTACTTAAAATGTTTAGTTTGAATTTCATGGTTAATTAAATGACAAGTATTATTTTTTTTGGCCTCATAAAACATATATTAAAGAATATATACATTTATTAAAAATTGCTTGAATGAAACATTTTTGTTTACAATATATTATTTTTGAAAAATCCCTCAAGACAATTAATTTTGACTAGGATATGAATTTAACAATATTATAACATAATGATAGTTACAGTACAATAATCTGTTCGTGTAGTACCAATAATTAGACCCATTGTGTTCTAATTTGTGTCATTGAGTCTTACCTATATAACATCGTATTATTCAGACATTATCGAAACAACATCATACGAATATTATACGATGAACATTACAATTATTACACTCAATGCATGTTAAAATGTAATAATATGGTAGACTCGTAATGAACATTTGACGACAATTTGACATTTTCCAACTCATTTTTGAGTTTTTCCATTTTTCATGTTGTTAAATAGGAATAATAGGACCTCTCAAATGCCCTTTTAATAATAATAATAACTAACGATATTTTATCATAGTGTTGATTACGCCATGACTGATGCCACCCATAAGAATATTGTTATTTTTAGATTGAAGGCACACTTCAGGTGAATTTGTCACAATGATAACAAATTACGTATTCTCTATCATTTCCGATTCCTGTATTTTATTTTAATGACAGTATATGAGCGCAATATGCCAATATTATTATTGCTCACAATAAGAGTTCGAATATAAATGCCCTTTCAAAAAATGCGTTTATGACCTAAAAACTCCAAAAATATCAAAAAATGCATTTTTTATTAAATAATTTCAAATTATTATGTAAAAAATATAATATAAAAAAATTAGTAAAATATTAAAATAAATTTGCATTAAAATATACAATAAGAGCATTTTAATATTTAAACCTTGTTTAATTTAAACTGGATTACCTGGTGTTAAGTTTAAAATCAAAATAATTTATATTACTTAGTACTATTTAGTACTTATATTTCAATGAAGTCAATTTTTTTAAATCATAATACGATAACTAGATCAAAAATGTTCTTAAAAATTAAAAAATGACCCAAAAAATGTTTGTGGTCAAAGCACATGGTACTTGAAACATATTTGTAACTTAGAAAGCATAGCGTAAGACATTCCAAAAAAAAAGATACAAATACATTGAAATCCAAGTCTTACTTGTAATAATATTATTATAATTTTATAAAATATTTAGGTACACATAAACTGGGTTGTCAATAGTATAATAGTATACGATGAATTGTGGTATTCGATATTAAGATGTGACCAAAATAATAAACATCGATGCTACATATTCTTAACAATATATCTACAGCATTGCAATTGTACTATTATTGAAGACAATAAGTACATTTTATCTTATTGTTTATTACAATAACAATTAGTAAATTTGAACACGTCATTACAAACATATTTAAGTACTTTTATAATAGGATTAGGTAAGTTTACATTTTATAAATATTAAGCATTAAGGATTAATATTAATACTATGAAATAAGTAGCTTAATAAAAACAACGTCATAACAAATAAATAACAATATTTTATAAGTACAATTTTAAATCATTATACACATTTTTAAATTACTTACTCTCAGTATACGTTTATAAATCATAATAATTATTATTATTATATTAATTGTCGTTATGATCATTTTAGATTCTGAACGAAGTGATGAATGTATTGCTTTTACTATGATGTGTGTTTTTTTTTTTTTTTTTTTTTTTTTTTGTGTCTGACGACAACATTTGGAGCAGTAATAATGCTCCGATTTTTGACTTCAGCCCCTCTTTGAATAGGGAATTGAATCTAGTTGGTACTTTAGGGGGGTCAAAATTAAAATTTTCTAATAGTTTTCAAAAAAATCGAGAAAAACAAAAAAAAAATGACAGAAAAATGGAAATTTTACGGAAAAACCACTTTTCGACAAAATCGATTTTCTGATTTTGCTGTAACTCAAAAACGAATTATTGTAAATACTTGAAATTTTCACCAAATGTTTATATTATGGTTATCTCTTTACAGTTAAATTTTCAAAATATTTTGACCATTTTTAAGCTACTAATAGACAATTGAAATTTTCGACTTTTCTAAGTTTTTTTTTCTTCAAATGCCGATAAAAAATTTTTGGGTGGCCAGAAAATCTTGAAAATTTAATACAAGGTTTCTTATAAGTTGTTCTTAAAGTGATAAAAAAAAATCCGAAATCGTTAGTCACAATTTTTTTTTATAAGTGTTTAAAGTTCGAATTTATACGAAATATGTCAAAATTTAAATTAAATTTCATACGCTCATAATGCGAATGTTGGCCATAGTAACCATAGTAACATAATATAAAAACTATACTATTTGTTTCAAAATAGAATATTTGACAATATTTAAATATAATATATCCTAAACTGACAAATCATCTTCGTTCAGAATCGTTTTTCGTATACAATGATACCTATCATTGCATTCAAATTTAACCATCCATAGTCTGAGGTCCACCCCACCCCCTAATATACAGCAGAGCGATACCCACTTACCCGCTTTTTTATATTGTTATTATTATATAAATTTATTTTAAACAACATTTCTTATATCAATACTTACATTATTATTTTTTTCTAATCGCCCTATATATTTGTAAATAATTTATTGCTATATTATATTATTTAATAAAATAAAAAAAAACCATTTTTGAAATAACCCGTGGTAAAAAAAAATGTTTGATAATAATAAACCACGAAACAAAAATAAATTAGTCACTTATATTTTACAGTAATTGATATTTACTAACATAATTTAATTTGTTTTTTATTTTTTGGATGAAAAACCACTGACAGATGGTTGTATAACTGACAGGAGATATATTAAACATATTTGACGTTCATTTAAACTTTGTAAGTTAGACTGCGTCAAAGCTCAAATTATTTAATATTGTTACGTACAAAATCATACACAGTAAACAGATATGATGTCTCAGAACTGTGCACGCAAAATGTGGTTAATTTATAATCAAACAATATATAAATACAAATAGCTGTAAAATACTGCTTACTACTATAACTTAATGAACAATTAAATTCAAATTACAATGATGTAGTTTTAGTAAACTTTTATGTTGATAACAATTTTAGTTGAATTCGTACAAAGATATTAATTAAAATTTTTTAAGATACATTACTTAAAATGTTTAGTTTGAATTTCATGGTTAATTAAATGACAAGTATTATTTTTTTTGGCCTCATAAAACATATATTAAAGAATATATACATTTATTAAAAATTGCTTGAATGAAACATTTTTGTTTACAATATATTATTTTTGAAAAATCCCTCAAGACAATTAATTTTGACTAGGATATGAATTTAACAATATTATAACATAATGATAGTTACAGTACAATAATCTGTTCGTGTAGTACCAATAATTAGACCCATTGTGTTCTAATTTGTGTCATTGAGTCTTACCTATATAACATCGTATTATTCAGACATTATCGAAACAACATCATACGAATATTATACGATGAACATTACAATTATTACACTCAATGCATGTTAAAATGTAATAATATGGTAGACTCGTAATGAACATTTGACGACAATTTGACATTTTCCAACTCATTTTTGAGTTTTTCCATTTTTCATGTTGTTAAATAGGAATAATAGGACCTCTCAAATGCCCTTTTAATAATAATAATAACTAACGATATTTTATCATAGTGTTGATTACGCCATGACTGATGCCACCCATAAGAATATTGTTATTTTTAGATTGAAGGCACACTTCAGGTGAATTTGTCACAATGATAACAAATTACGTATTCTCTATCATTTCCGATTCCTGTATTTTATTTTAATGACAGTATATGAGCGCAATATGCCAATATTATTATTGCTCACAATAAGAGTTCGAATATAAATGCCCTTTCAAAAAATGCGTTTATGACCTAAAAACTCCAAAAATATCAAAAAATGCATTTTTTATTAAATAATTTCAAATTATTATGTAAAAAATATAATATAAAAAAATTAGTAAAATATTAAAATAAATTTGCATTAAAATATACAATAAGAGCATTTTAATATTTAAACCTTGTTTAATTTAAACTGGATTACCTGGTGTTAAGTTTAAAATCAAAATAATTTATATTACTTAGTACTATTTAGTACTTATATTTCAATGAAGTCAATTTTTTTAAATCATAATACGATAACTAGATCAAAAATGTTCTTAAAAATTAAAAAATGACCCAAAAAATGTTTGTGGTCAAAGCACATGGTACTTGAAACATATTTGTAACTTAGAAAGCATAGCGTAAGACATTCCAAAAAAAAAGATACAAATACATTGAAATCCAAGTCTTACTTGTAATAATATTATTATAATTTTATAAAATATTTAGGTACACATAAACTGGGTTGTCAATAGTATAATAGTATACGATGAATTGTGGTATTCGATATTAAGATGTGACCAAAATAATAAACATCGATGCTACATATTCTTAACAATATATCTACAGCATTGCAATTGTACTATTATTGAAGACAATAAGTACATTTTATCTTATTGTTTATTACAATAACAATTAGTAAATTTGAACACGTCATTACAAACATATTTAAGTACTTTTATAATAGGATTAGGTAAGTTTACATTTTATAAATATTAAGCATTAAGGATTAATATTAATACTATGAAATAAGTAGCTTAATAAAAACAACGTCATAACAAATAAATAACAATATTTTATAAGTACAATTTTAAATCATTATACACATTTTTAAATTACTTACTCTCAGTATACGTTTATAAATCATAATAATTATTATTATTATATTAATTGTCGTTATGATCATTTTAGATTCTGAACGAAGTGATGAATGTATTGCTTTTACTATGATGTGTGTTTTTTTTTTTTTTTTTTTTTTTTTTGTGTCTGACGACAACATTTGGAGCAGTAATAATGCTCCGATTTTTGACTTCAGCCCCTCTTTGAATAGGGAATTGAATCTAGTTGGTACTTTAGGGGGGTCAAAATTAAAATTTTCTAATAGTTTTCAAAAAAATCGAGAAAAACAAAAAAAAAATGACAGAAAAATGGAAATTTTACGGAAAAACCACTTTTCGACAAAATCGATTTTCTGATTTTGCTGTAACTCAAAAACGAATTATTGTAAATACTTGAAATTTTCACCAAATGTTTATATTATGGTTATCTCTTTACAGTTAATTTTTCAAAATATTTGGACCATTTTTAAGCTACTAATAGACAATTGAAATTTTCGACTTTTCTAAGTTTTTTTTTCTTCAAATGCCGATAAAAATTTTTTGGGTGGCCAGAAAATCTTGAAAATTTAATACAAGGTTTCTTATAAGTTGTTCTTAAAGTGATAAAAAAAAATCCGAAATCGTTAGTCACAATTTTTTTTTATAAGTGTTTAAAGTTCGAATTTATACGAAATATGTCAAAATTTAAATTAAATTTCATACGCTCATAATGCGAATGTTGGCCATAGTAACCATAGTAACATAATATAAAAACTATATTATTTGTTTCAAAATAGAATATTTGACAATATTTAAATATAATATATCCTAAACTGACAAATCATCTTCGTTCAGAATCGTTTTTCGTATACAATGATACCTATCATTGCATTCAAATTTAACCTTCCATAGTCTGAGGTCCACCCCACCCCCTAATATACAGCAGAGCGATACCCACTTACCCGCTTTTTTTTAAGTTTTTTATTTAATTTTAAGACGATGCCGAAGCGATATAATATGAAAAAAAAATATAGCCCCTATCGTTATCAAATCAGTTAACGAATAGTTATATTTCAGCATGTTTAGTCATAGTGACAGTGGCAACAGGTCGTTGAAATGAAAGTATGTAACTGAAACTCTGAGATGAATATAGTTGTGCTAAACTTTTATCGCAAAGGTAGCTACAACTCTCGTTTTAAATCGCGGCAGACTGCCTTGGTGGCAATGGTTGTATTATAATAAAGGGTAAACATAAAGGCTACGATATCACTGCCTTGAATGGTTAGAGCCTCGTAATTGTATTAGACGTCTTCAGCTTGGCTGATGTTTTGGGTAGCGACCGATTCATTTTCACGGTAACTATGGTTACAGCTGATGTGTCACACGCTTGACGACAATATCTCAATGACCGAACGTGAATAATGAGACAAAAGCCGAATTTTCATAAAAGATGTTTTTAAGTGCACTTGACACGGTTCATTTGGCAAGAATCGTTAATAAATCCAACAACGTTACTCGCGCTACACTTTATGTATATAATTATATAATGTCTACAGGAGGCTTTAACTTGAATTGATTAAGATTTTTCATTTACTCGAAATTCCTCCATTTACAAAACGCTATTAGTAAAACACCCTATCACGCGCCTTTCTAACGCTGTCGCCTGCGTTTTTCTTATACAAACAGTTGTCTTGTAATAATTATTTTATTTTATATTTTTTATGTTGCTTTATTATTGCGAGAATAACAACTTGATCCATCGAACCCATGCATATATATATCTATAGAATCTAAAATAATCATTATAGTGCAATTTAAATTCAAACTATCTGTAGATATATTATGGATATCAAAAACAGTGATGAATTGCAAATTGTTTATCGTCTATTTTATATTTGTTGAATGAAATTAGTAAAACGTGTATAACTTTTATAGGTACTTAAATAGAAGCCAAATTTCTATTGAAAAGTTTCCATTTTTGTTTTAGTTTTGCTTTGATGTGTCTATAATGAGTTAACAAAACTATACTATAGTAAATTTACTGTTATCGCTAGCTTTATAAGAAAAATTAGCTTATCCTAACATTTTTTTAAATTACACAAGATCTTGACTGTTTCTTAGAAAAGGAGTAAATAACTTGAAGTCAACAATTTGCTATAATTGTTATAAACTTAAAAGTCTAGAATCATCGACTTGATTATATTATTTGTTATACAATCCATATACTACTATTTTAAAACTTATTATTTTCTCATGTTAGGAGTTTCTTAACATTATGAGAACAAAATTTCTTTCAATTAAAATATTATTATGTGAATTTTAAATTTAATGGTTAAAATAATTTTTTTTTTTTTTACAGATTTAAACTATATTAAATAAAATGTCTACAAATACGATCGTATATTTATATATTATGTATATATATAAATATAGTTAAACCGCATTATACTGTATCTTATGTTTAATTATAGCTACATACAGTTTTCTAGAAACGATAACAGGAACAAAACCAGAATTAATTCAAGAAGTTCGTAAACTGGAATTTAATATAACTCGTGAACATAAACGGTAAAAATAAATAAAAGGATATTGTGTTACTCTCAGTACAAAAAAAGTATTTTTTTTTTTTATATATTTTTATTCTCTCTCATTGGTGAGTGCAGTACATATTATAACGTTTACGATTTAAATTCCACCAAACCTCCATTTCCATCACCGATACCATGTTTTCGTTTGTGGATTTTCGTTCTTTATGTTTTATTCAAAAATATCTTTTTAACAGGATTTATGGATATTTAAATAGAATATGGATTCTGAGCCCTTACAATTAACTTTGGTAGTATATGCTCTGGTTTATGTGAGGGCGCTTGTACCACTCAATGCCTCGTTAACTTCTACAATTGATTTATATAGCAAATTTGTGGGCAATCGTAATTGTTGCGTGGCATACCGTTAATAATAAATTCAGTTAGCGTAGACAAATGTTTAATAAGCTCCCCCGAGACGGAGAAACGAACACATCAGCATCTTGACAACACCAGATTGCCCCCGGAAATATATATTATTTTACACAAAAACCTTATTAAATGACATACAGTGTACCATTTAACGATAATGATATTGAACACTAATTTTACTTGATTTTTAATTTTTCATAAACTATTCAAGTCAAAACACTTAAATAACATAACTACTAAAAACTATTTTAAATTTAAAACGTGTATAAAACACTGTATTCTCGAAAGAATTCATTATAAATTATTATTAGATTTGTTCTTTTGTTATTTCAAAATATAAACGAGATTTTCGTGTATGGTGTATAAAAGTCTTTACGGTTACTCATAAACTATAACTCGATGAGATCTTGTTCAAATTTGAAAATGGTTTATCCCGGTAAATATCAGATTTATGTTTTGCTTATTAATTTATTATTATTATTATTATTATTGATACACTTCAAAATCCAGTTCGTTATCTATTTGGTTTTACATTTCATTGGTAATAATAAAATGTTATTCGTTTATATAGATAATGACGTGTAAAAACGTCTTGATTAATATTTTATTCTGTAGTTTATATAGATTAGAGGCTAATTATTTGTATGCATATTATAATTTTCAAAAACATTTCCGTGACTTTGTAGCTTATATCCATTATTTTAATATTTTATGAAAGTTTATTATAATAGTGTTTATAAACATTTTCAAATACATTGTATTATTACAAAAATAATATACGACGGCGCGATGAATAGGCAAAATTGATGCATTTATGTAACAGCGAGTAGAGTATTATAAGAACACGTCATGTGATAAATAACTATAATAAATTCATTCCACAAATCGGTTAGAAATTAAGACAACGCCATGCACGCATATGTTGTCTCCGTGTTATTGACATATAAAATAGCAAATGTTATAATCAGAAGAGTATATTATACTCTTTTTTTTTTTTTTTACTTTTTATGTTACTTTAATTTTGAAGCAAGATATGGGCAGTTTAAAATGATATACTTTTTGTAGATTGTAAAAATTTTACAATGTTCATAACTTACTCTTAATTTAAAATATCTAAAATGTCTACTTGGATCTTAGGTAATATTTTTACCCTTAAATTATATCATTTACTCAGAGCAAAATGGATAATTTAGAACGTAATATTACTTTCTAAAATACGCGTAACTATAGCATGTAATCCATTCTGGGGATATGACTTTCTTTCAAATATTATATTATTATTCTATTTAAAAATTTTTAATACATATATTTTTATTAGCCCAGATGTATAAATTATTTTTTCTTACATTATGTATAGTAATTAGACAAATATGAATAATCACATTTTCTATATCATACAAAATTTTAAATATTGTAACTCATGATAGATATATTTAAATTTTTAAAAATCTAATTATCGCACTAGATAATAAAACTATATTATTATAAATGTATTCTATATTATTATGTTAGGTAATAGTAATAAATGTATAATATAATATATGTTGTCGGCTGGTCGTTATTGTATGTGCAGTATCAAGTATAAAAACTAAAAAGGTTATATCATAAAAAATATATAATATTAATCAATAGTCACTGTTATATTTAATACTGGTAATCAATTCTTACAAAATATATATATATATATATATATATATATATATATATATATATATATATATAATATATTATGAAAAGATTTTTCTGAAACGCCATTCAATGGATCAATGGATCAATGGATCTTAAGAAAATAAGAAAATCAATTTATTTTATGTTTTGCATTGCATCTAATTACCTATAATATTACTGTAGTTGCATTAAATGATCTATATTAGCAAATTCAAAATACAATATAGTATCATAAATTATATAATAATATATTTAAATGCAATTAAATATATTTTAAAGATTATTTCTAATATAATGAATTATTCAACCATAACGTTTAATAAATTATTATCATTACTTTGAATAAACTATAGATAAGCTAAACTTAAATGTAATTTTTACGTTGCAGTATTTTTTATATTAATTTTGCTTTTCATTATTTACACGGGTAACCATGATAGAAATGACAAAAATGCTCGTGTCAAGTCAACTTTTGTAGTCAGTAAAGTTAGACTCACAGAACAAGTCTTTCATTTTATTTATATTATTGTCTGGAAAAATGACAATAAATATTAAGTAAAACTTCTAAAGAATTTATATTTTTAAGTATTATTGACATTTTGACGTTTACAAATTTACGCGACTAAGAAACTCATTTTTGTATTGTATATTGTCTTCTCAGATTATTACAACTAAAAAAGCGGGTAAGTGAGTATCGCTCTGCTGTACATTAGGGGGTGGGGTGGACCTCGGACTAGGGCAGGTTAAATTTGAATGCAATGATAGGTATCATTGTATACGAAAAACGATTCTGAACGGAGATGATTTGTCAGTCTAGGATATATTATATTTAAATATTATCATATATTCTATTTTGAAACAAATTCAAACATTTAAGTATAAAAGTTTCAAGATCTTACGTTTAGTAATTTTTTAAAAATAACAAAAATCAAAAATTATTTATTAGTAAAACGTTATTTTGCACGTATATTTTTGATTTCAAATTAAAATTAAAACTTTAAACACTCGTAAAATTTTTTAAATTGAATAATCCTCAAACTTATTTATTTAATTATTTTAAGCTTAACTTATGGAAAGCATAGTATTAAATTTTCAATTCTTAGCTTTTGATAGTAAAATATTTATAAATCTTTAACTACCAAATAGTTAAAAATATTCACGATTTTGACGAATTTTTGTCAATATTTGAACTTCAAATGCTAATAAAAAAAAATTGTGCCTATGTATTTTTATAATTTTTGAATAAGTGTTAGAACAAGTTATGTAGACCCTTCAATTAAATTTTCAAGTAATTTGTCCCAGCTTAATTTTTTTTATCATCATTTATAAAAAAAAAAATTTACGATTTTTCAACCACAAAATTACTTGCAAATTTTCGCAATTTTGACATATTTCGTATAAATTCGAACTTTAAGCACTTATAACAAAAATTTGTAACTAACGATTTCGGATTTTTTTTTATCACTTTAAGAACAATTTATAAGAAACCTTGTATTAAATTTTCAAGATTTTCTGACCAGCCAAAAAAATTTTATCGTTATTTTAAAAAAAAATACTAAAAAAAATTAAAAATTTCAATTGTCTATAAATAGCTCAAAAAAAGTCAAAATTCTTTGAAAATTTAACTGTGTATGGAGAACCCTAATATAAACATTTGGTGAAAATTTCAAGTGTTCACATCGATTAGTTTTTGAGTCATAGCAAAATAAAAAATTCGATTTTGTCAAAAACTGGTTTTGCGTAAAAATACCCGTTTTTCTGTCACTTTTTTTTTGTTTTTCTCGATTTTTTTGAAAACTGTTGGAATATGTTTACTTTTCACCTCTATAATGCACCAAGGATATCCACTTTGCCATCGGAAACCACCCCCAAAGTTTAAATTGAAGCATTATTTCGACTAGTTATGCTGTACACAGACACAAAAACAAAAAAAAAAACAAAAAAAAACACACATCATTGTAAAATCAATACATTCATCACTCCGTTCAGAATCTAATATAAGTATGTTTAAAAAGAACCCATCATGAAACTATATCCATTTCTAAATGCACATCATAAACCAACTCAATTTTTACAAAATATAACTGTCATTCTTTTTCTTTGTTTTAAATCCTTTGTTCTGAAAACCACAGTATACCTTATATATATTTTTCTTCGTAGGTAATATATGTCTCATAACACTCTACCATATAAAATAAATGTAAGAAAAATAAATATTTATCTATGTACCTTGTTGACAAATTTACTATAAATAATATTTAAAAACAAAATAAATAAATTGATTTTTATAGAGATTATTTAAATGATAAAAATAATATAATATCATGTCAACCGTATTACATAATTTACCAAAAATATGAAAACATTTTATAAAATATTTGATTTCCCGTCATTGTAAGTATATCCATAATAGTATATTAAATATGATACAAAATGGTTATTATGAAAAAGTATTTATAATATTTTAAACAATAGTATTTTACATTATACAACGCATTGTTACAGTTTCCTAAAAAAAAACACACATACTCCGACTGTAGTTTGAAAAGTTGATATACGTATGTCGTTTATCATAACAACTATATCAGTGGATTATAAATTTTTAAAAACAAACTACTAAAATTACAGTAGTATTTTTAACATTTTCATATGATGGATGTTTCGTTGTTCCACAACTACACTTTCAGACAATGGATTGACAATGGACACTATTTATACTTAAGTTTTAGTTTTATTATTCATTGATTTAAATAACACATAATAATATGTCTATTAATTTTAGGAAAATATCTTATTAAATAAGAATAAAATGAAATTATATGAAATTGTTCGCTGTAAAGACATGTTTTTTACCTTATTAATTCAATTTTTCTAAAAATTATTTTAATTAAACAACTATACGTACAAAGTATTTGTAATCCTACAACAAATGCACTTATTTTTATTATATGAGGTATTAATTTCTTAATAACAAATTGTGTATTATTATTTATTATTAGTGTTTCTAGGTATAATGGATTATATTATATATTTAAAAATAATATTTTCCTCTATTATTCTCAGACTTAAATAATAAAAAGCGGGTAAGTGGGTATTGCTCTGCTGTATATTAGGGGGTGGGGTGGACCTCAGACTATGGTAGGTTAAATTTGAATGCAATGATAGGTATCATTGTATACGAAAAACGATTCTGAACGAAGATGATTTGTCAGTTTAGGATATATTATATTTAAATATTGTCATATATTCTATTTTGAAAAAAATAGTATATAGTTTTTATATATTACTATAGTTACTTTATAGTATCTGTTTATTAATAAAAAAAAGTATTAGGCAACATACGCATAATAAGAGTATGAAATCTAATTTAAATTTTGACATATTTCGTATAAATTCGAACTTTAAGCACTTATAAAAAAAAAATTGTGACTTACGATTTCGGATTTTTTTTTATCACTTTAAGAACAACTTATAAGAAACCTTGTAATAAATTTTCAAGATTTTCTGGCCACCCAAAAATTTTTTATCGGCATTTGAAGAAAAAAAACTTAGAAAAGTCGACAATTTCAATTGTCTATAAGTAGCTTAAAAATGGTCAAAATATTTTGAAAATTTAACTGTAAAGAGATAACCATAATATAAATATTTGATGAAAATTTCAAGTATTTACAATGATTCGTTTTTGAGTTACAGCAAAATAAAAAAATCGATTTTTTTGAAAACTATTTGAAAATGTTTACTTTTGACCCCCCAAAATACTAACTAGATGAATTTTCCTATTCAAAGAGGGGCTGTGACGTCAAAAATCGGAGCATTATTACTGCTCCAAATGTTGTCGTCAGACACAAAAAAAAAAAACACACACATTGTAAAATCAATACATTCTTCACTCCGTTTAGAATCTAATATAATATACTTTTAAGGCTTTACCTATTATTTTAATACAAATTACACAAAAATAAACCACTTAATAATTTGTATTTCGATCCTGTTCGCATAACCCTCTGAAAACTTGGTGGAGTGCCAACCCTGTACACGAATACCTAATTACATTTACATTCAAAATCTTAAAAGTTTAATTATCATATAAAACTAGAACAAGTTGAGTTACTACAATATTTTTATTTTTATTATTTAACTTAACTTAAAAATATAGTATAAAAATTATATTTGTAGTTGTAAATCATTATAATCTTTTGGAATAGTACTATTTATAGAAGTAGTAATAGTGTGCGTTTTATGATTTGTTTTCTTATATAAATCAAGGAATAAAAGTTTCAATATTCAAAATAATGTTTTTAAATAATATTATTATCATATAATATAAGTATATAACTAATTTTAGACTTTAAGCAAACTAATAAACTATGTACTATGTTGTTATTTTTATTAAGGAATGTAATAAATGTTAAATGTATTTAGTTTAAAAATGTGTAATAATTTTTCGGTCATAGTTCGGTCATAGTTCGGTCATAATATAATAAATAGACATTTATAGTAATTTTTTGATTTTAGATTTAGATTTTTTAAGTATCGAATAATAAACTTTCCCCAAATTGCGAAAAAATGAAACATTTACGGTATATCCATGTTTAAAATTCGATCTTTATTGTTTCGTTGTGACATTATTTAATAAAAATAAAAAGTTTTGCATTATATGATTATTATTTAATAAATCCCATTAATGTTTAAAATCCATAATTATTAATTACTTTTATGCAAAGCCTATAATTAGTTATGAAAACATTATGTAAACTAAACTTTTAGTAAAAGTAGTTTTTCGAATTCTATAATTTATCATTGTTACAAAATATAATATATAAGTGTAAGTATACTTATCCATATAAGTAGTCACAACACAAATAATGCTCTATTAATATTTTAGAGTATGAGTGTAATGATGAATATCATATTGTTTTTAATAACTGCAGTTAGATGTGTTTTTCATTTTTTTTTTTTATTGTATCATCACCTTTGGAGTAATAAAAATGCTTACCTAGGTTTTAAATTTCTATGTCTTTTTTGGTAGAACTTTAAATAAATGTAGTACTATTGTCAGTAAAAAATTAAGAAACTTCAAATAATTTTTTTTTATATAAACTGGTCAAAAATTATGAAAAAACGCAATTTTTCAACTCAATGACAGTTTTTGATAAAATTTTAAATACTTTAATTGTTCTTTAAATGGTTATATTATCATTTCCACTAATAGTATAATATTTTTGAGCTATTTATAGATATTTATTTTTTATATATATTAATATATATAATGTCGATAACAAAGTTTTTGGTTTAATTTAAAAACTTAAAAATGTAATACAAAGTACCTCATCGTGTAATTTTTAATTATAATTATAATTTTAAAATTATTTCGTAAATAAAAATTTATATATGATTGTTTCTCGTAAATATTACATACTTAAACTAAACAATTTAAAAATATATAGTTATAATTTTATTGATATATTATAACATTTGATGTAATTCAAAAATATTTTTCGTTAAAATTATACATTCACGTATATTATAATATTATTATATTTATTCATTCATATACTCAATGATATGTTAAAAACATTTAGATTAGTTTTATGCTATTCCTTATTTATTGTTGATGGTGAACCTAACCATATTACTATTTACCAACAGTAAAATAATTTTAAACAATTATTTACTAAACCTGAATATATACTATTATAATAAATGTTGATAAACTTTTTCCGCGTTTAGAATCGTTTTTCGAATCGGTACATTATTAATTATTATGTTTACAATCTACTCCTACTATATAGAAGAAAGGTTACCCATAGTTTTCCCCTTTTTTATTTTTATATTCGTTTTTCTTCTTTAATTTTACATAAAAAAAAAATTATATTTATAAAAATAATCATTCGGTTTTTAAAAATTGTTATTCATTATGAATATTAGTACGTTGATTTTTAAATCTGAATGCTGTTTAATACATGATAACTTGATAACAACTGTCGAAATTCCATAACTGCTAGAAAATTATTTAATTTATAATTTAGGTTGATAGTTAAACATGACAATATTATCATCATCATTGGTCATCTTCAATACTTGCTGGTATAAAAATAATAACGATTGACTTCAGCAGACTATTATAAATCTATATGCACGAATAGCTGAATTTATAGGCAATCTAAACCCTGTATCTAAATCCTTCATTTCCTCTCACACACTGTCCTTCTACTCCCTCACCGTACACAACTTTCTTCAAACACACATGTACTCATATACTCACGCATTGATAGAAACTCTAAGAGATAGTTCTTGCCTGCATGTACGATGATTTTCATTCCCTGTGTGAATATTGGCATTTTAAAACATTTTCTTCTTATTCTATTCATTGTTGTTCTGAATTCTCATACATTTTCCATTAATTCTTTTCACGATTTTCCCGGTGCGTTGTACGAGAATTTTGTTTTGAATACATTTCTTGAAACGTGTAAAAAAACTTGCTTCGGTTCCATTTCAATAGCCGGACGTTCGTCGAGTCCTAGACATGGTTCACAAAAAGTACTTTATTACGTCTTTCTTCAACCATGTCGAGGTTTTCATTATGCGTTTTGGGCTACCCATTTCACTAAATTTCTTTATTGATGACGCTGCACATTTGCAAAATATGAGAATTTACGGGTTTTTCATCAGATCGAGAACCTATAACGGGCTTTTAGGCGTTGTAGTACAAACAATAATCCCGGAACGGTATACTTTTAAGAACAAAATTATAGTAAAATAAAATTTCAAAAATTCAAAGACTTATCGTTAAGCGTTAATAATGCATTTCGGGTGAATTGAAAAATAAATTAACATCAAATAAACGAATAAATAAATAATACTTTATAGTTTATATGCCCTACGCCCAGTATTACTTACACTAGAATATAAATTTTGGATGCCACTAGATTACATATTTTATTTATCGCTTGTGTTTAGAACACGTTACAATAAGATTATAAATCAAAGGTAAGTAAATAAAAAACTAAAAGCGAAAAAATTAGGTATGAAATTCACTTAAGAAAACAGCCATTGTTTAGTGAAAATAATCATTTTTAAAATTGTTTTCTCGAATATTTATCACACCATTTTTGTAAGTACTTCTAAACTTAGATTTTAAATTTCATAGACATTTCATTAACGAAAATTCAAAAATAAATAGTTACTAGGAGACCGGAAAAGGTATCGTCTTTTTCTTAGTGGTGAACAGTTAGATTTTCGAATCAATTTAAAATGAATACTTAACATACTAGTTTTTAAATTTATAAGATACTTGTTTCCTTAGAAAATCGAAATCATGTGGATAGCTATGTAAATATGAATACATACGGAATGCTAAATTCTTACAAAAACAAATTTAATAATACTTGTTTGGTTTCTAACTATTATATGAAATATTTTTTTTACCAAAAGAGTTCAATAGATTTTATTTAAAATTATTACAATGAAAAAATGATTTAATTTAATGTAGAAGCTTACGGAAAATTTAACGTAATAAATTTGACACTTCACTCGGATAACGATGACATGTATAATGGTAATTATGGTAAACAAAATATATTTACTAATTAACTCCAAAAAATGTTAAAGCTATAATAAGACACAATACTTTTAGCGGTTGGTTTACATGTCACAGAGTTACCACGTCTTTGTTCAAGTCTATTGCAAATATTGCCAATATCTTATTGATAAACAATACACGTTGACAAATTTATCAGTTATAAAATCGTCTTAATATGGTCAAACAACTAGGTATAATGAAATAATAACCATTGAATTCCTAAAATAGAAGGAGTAAACGTATTAAACAACATAAATTATCAATTCGAATTTGCCTTGTTTGTGAAATCATTAACCATATAAAAATCATTAAATTTCCGAAAATTCCAAACATAATTAAATTTAATATATTATATGTGAATATAATTAAAACATAATTAAATTTAATATATTATGTAAATATTCAAAGTAGAATACGTTTAAAATAACTGAATTAATAATAATAATAATAATAATTTATTCAATTAAATAAAACGAGCTGAAGCCCAATAATTATTTTAATTATTGTTGTTTCATTTATTAATCTTCTTTTCAAAAAATAAGTGTATTTAATATGTACTTATAAGATATTTGAGCATTCTGTACATACACATTATACATATTATTGTAGTTTCATATAATAACGTTTATATTTTATTTTTTCCTCGTACGATTTTATAAGTATAAACTTATATATTGAAAATGTACCACTAATGGCCAAGTAGCCAAACGTACAAGGCCAAAAATAAAATAAAACTATAATATATAATAATAATAATGATGATAATTGAAATCATTACATAACTATGTACTTAACTGTTAACACATAAAACTATTTTTCTATTGTCATCGTGTGATATTTTAATGTTAAAAATCAACAATGCAGTCTTATAGGAAACAACTGAAGAAAGTAAACACTTTCCCGAAACAATAATATTATTCAACAATTATCACTCTTGAACTCCACCAAAGCCACTCAACTAATCTAAACTCATAAAATATCATCAAACTGAACGTATAGGACTAAATGAAAGGAAATTACCCATTTATGACAAAATAAAAAAATTAAAAAAAAGGAATATTTCTTCCGACAATGATCAAATTTACCAGTGTACACATTTTACAACAACTATAATTCATATTTTAAAACATAACAAACATAATATGATACAATTTGAATAAAAAAAAAAAATAAATAAAAAAAAAAATTGTCTCCTTTACTTCCTAAAACTTAATATTCTCTTTTAGTTTTAATATGATATACCTACTGGATTATTATAAGTATATATTATAATTAATAATATTGAGCTTGTTTATACTCTACAATGATTATATGTATATAATATATATATACATTGCACGGATAGTAATGTAATTATTGTAATCGTAACTAATTGTACAAATAAAATATAATATATTCGTTATTTACTACTCTAAAATTAAATTATGTCGAGTATTTATCAAAAAAGGTAATAGTGGGTCAAGTTTACAGTAAGTTGTTCTCGTCGCAATAGCCCGCCGAGTTTTGATATGAATATTAATATAAAAGTTTAAATGGTTTAATAGTAATCTTTATCAGTTATTGTTCATTATTTCAAAAACTATTGGCGTTTTGAAAATTTTTTTTTTTTTGAATTATAGTAGTCTTATTTTATTTTCCTCTTTTTTTTATTTTATTATATTCGACCAATACTGTTAATGTAATTTCATAATATAGTCATTATATAAAAACAAAAGGAGTGATTAATAACCCATCTACAGCTCACCGAGTTTAATATACAATTTTATGATAATTTTATCGTTTCAATTAATTTTTTTTGAAGCGATAATCTGCAACCGATATCAATATCACAATAATTCGTACTACATAATAATACATTAATAATTGAAGCGAGTAAAACTAACCACATGCCACCCACATGTGTTAACGGCAAGTCCGACAAGACTTTACAACTATCGCCGCGAGTTATGTACGCAAAACAACATTGTAATATTATAATCCCGTAAACCGCAGCAAAAGCGGAAATACTTGGAAATCGCTTCACTTCTTCAGTCAACCTGCGAGCGCCTATCATTTACACCGCACTGAAATGCGCAACTATCTGCCATAATAATAATATAACGTTATATTATCTGTTTGAAACCGAAGAAACTATATTGTGTTATTCGCTCATCGCTTGTCATTTATTATTACGCGTAAACCGACTCACCGATATAAATTATGCGTTGTAGGTATAATATAAATTTTCATAATTTTAGGTTGATACGCATACCAAAAATTAAGTTATAGTGATCGCGTGATGGGACAAATGGCTGCTGCGATCTTTTGGTCTTGCGGATGAAATGTTTCCGGTGTCGACACTTTTGAATTAGACGAATCTCCGCGCGTGCACATATAGCACATTGAACAATATTATCTAAACAATGCCAAAAGTTAAGTCTACTTCGCCTAACGCATAAACCGATTAAATCACATTTGAATCGTACATGCGCTATAGAGTATACTCGTAAATGCAAGTGATTTCTGCTAGATTTTTTTTTATTCAAATTTAAATTAAATTCAAACTCTGAAATAAATATGCCTTTAAAAAAATTTAAAACATTATAAATGGGAAAATACGATATTCCAATTGGCAATTCCCCTAAAACGGCTAAAACCCTACAGAACTTTTTATCAATCACCATAAATTAGAGTAAAACAAAGTATTTTTAATTATTTTAATTTATTTAATAAATATATAGAAATCTATCTATATGTCTATATACCTACTACAAATTCTATCAAGTCCTCAATCTTAGGATCCGGTCAAAATCGAGAAACTATGACTTCGACGGCGAAATCAAAATAACAAAAATTAATAGATTATGAAATAAGTTTATTTTTGGAATGATTGAATATATAAAATCAAAATTTTCTACTCAATCTCAACCAAAATTAATTTTCTTAAATTTAAATTTTAAAATGATTACAATTGTGTCAAGCATAATAAGATGATGTTAATAAATACTAAAATAGTACTAATAAATATGTTACAATATTGATGAAATAAATAATAATTTTTGAAATAGCTATTTACTTCTTTAGGAGTTGATGGGTGCTTAAATTTATTTTGTTCTTCTGTTACATATTTATTTAAATCTATAATAATGATGTTTTAATATTATGAATAATACGTGTACAATGGTTGTAAATTGTCAAAGCTAACCTTTCCTTAGCTTGCTCTAATCTGAATTAAACAAAATATTTAAGTATATTAAAGTATATTAATAATGAACCAAACACAATTTTATTTATTTATCTAATTGTAAATATCTTTTTTTCAAAATACTTTTAATATTCTTTTTAATTATTATTATCATATACTTATGCATTAACAATATGCATTATGTAATGTAATTTTGTTTTAATTTAAAATATATTTTCAATTGTCTCATATTTATATAATTAATTAGTTTTAATATTAATTATAGTTATAAGTGTCATTCAACTAGTATAAAAATATAAAATACATTAGGTAGTCATATTATGAAATATGTATGTAATAATGCACATTAATCGGTAATTGTCGACATATGCACTTGTACGGGCCGGGTACGAACAATAATAGGCCGTGATGCCCGGTCACCAAAATACTTCGCGTAACGGCACACACACACCGACCGACCTGTGTAATGGTGTGTATGTATGTATAGCGACTCAAAGGAAGTGGACGGGGTCGCCGAGCAAGACCAAAGAGTGCTAGTGTGCGGTGGTGTGTGTAGATGTGTATATTTGTGAGTGTGTAAACTTAAAACTAAATGACAAGGTAACTATAGAAATAACGGTAACTCAAATTGGAAAAAATGGTAAAAATATATTGTATAATAAAATAGTAATATCAAAAAGATAATACTTGGCTATTAGAGCTGTATATAAAAAGTATAAAAAATAATAAATACGGCCCCTTTGGCCCAACAGGTAAAAATGTAAATAATATAATAATTGCCGGTTCGGCTCAACCAACAACAATAGTAATATTATACTGCTAATATAAAATAATAATGTATAATACTATAAAATTGTGAATTAATGCCGATTGGCATAACCAAATATAAATATGTAAAAATAATAGTATAAAACTCACAATTTGTCGGTGCACGGCTGGCCAGCTGCTACCTAAAAGCCTATATAATAATAATTTCACACACACAACAAACAAAATAATAATAAAAAAATGCGGCGGGCGATTAGCGCCTATATAAAATAATAATAAAAAAATGTGGCGATTTGCGCCTATAACATATAACAATACAGTGGCGATTCACGTCTTGCAATAATATAATGATATAGTGGCGAAAGGCGATTCGCGCCCACGACAATATAATATGTGTATAATTATATAAATTAAGTGGCGATTCGCGCCAATAACGCAAATACAATAAAGTGGCGATTCGCGCCCACTAAAATTATATGGTCCGCGTAACAATACGTAATAATTACGAAGGTTCGATCGAGACTAAAGACTATTACGGCGGCCGTGTTAAAATCTGCGTGCACCAGCGAGCCGGTTCGGCGGCAGATAACACGCCATTGTAATTTACGTAATACAAGTTATATAATTCACGCGACAATAATTATAATAAAGGAACAAAAACAAATATAAAAATAGTGGATGTTTGTGTGTGTGTGTGTGTCGGCCGGTCGGTATGACCGTGAATTTAGGCCTACTATCACGGCGGCGCAACCAGCACTAAAAAGAAAATTAATAAGAGTATCCTAGTTTCATTATATATATAATTATACGAATCGCATAAGTGAAACCGTTGGAGTTGGAGCATAGCATGTTTTAAGGAGTAATAAAATATAGTATTCTTTGGGAATATTTAGGCAGTTATTTTTACATGCATTTTTGAATGGTGTCATTGTGTGAGTAGTTAATGAACATTAGTGTGTGTAATCTATTACGAGTACCCATGCCATTTCCGCGTTGTACCACTTGCGCCTACCCATCGGCTGCAATCAGTGTATAATATGTTCATGGCTGCAATCATACACTTTATAAGGGTTGCGTACGAGTTGATTCTCGGGTACCTGTTTACCTACACCGATACCGTTGAGTTGATTTCCGGGTCTTTATATACTTTTTCAATATATAATAAAATATTCAGCTTCAGCCTATTAGCGTACCTAATCCAAGAGACACCACAAGGAGGCCGACTGTCAAGTTTCTCAAACATGTTGTTCTTTTTAGTTTTTACATATTTTGAAAATCATTCTATTTTTATTTATTATATTCTATTATAATTTATTACTATTTTTTATAAAAAATATGAGTAAAAAAATTAGTAGTTAGGTAAACGTTTAAAACACATTGTTTTTAAAAACTGGTATCTGGTAACGAGATTACCAGTATACCGTGACATCACTTATTTCAAAAAAAATTGTTTTTCTCGATTTTTCATGGATTTTATAGTTACATTGCTCTTACATTTAATATATGTTTCCGATTGCACTTCTAACAGGTTATTCTATTCACTGAATTATTAACAATTATTTTAGGGTTGCCAATTCATGTGGGAAAAAAATTTTTTCACTCAAAATCTTATATTTAATAGTAAGTGTTATAATATATATATTTTTTTTTTTTTGGATAGTCCGATAGTTGATATCAACCTATTCAAAAAATAAACAAATAGTATATATTAGTATAGACAATAGATACGCCGAATTCGATTTCAACACTGCAGCGGCGGTTTCTGTTCGACGATTGTCTAACGTGCCGCGTAAATAATATTATTTCGAACACGTCTATTGCAGCGACTGCACCTTCACAATACTCCACAATTAACGACCTGCAGTGGTCAGAACGAGACGAAGTCCTTCCAAATAATATGGGTAAGATAGGTACTGTGCAATTAGTCACTATAATAATACAGGGATGATGCAATTCAACGTTTAATTCAGTTTCCTAATCTCTTTTTTTTCCGTGCCAGAAAAAATCCTCATCCCGTCACGACTCACAAGTCACAACTGTCAAACTGGCCATAGTGTTTAATATTGAAAATATAATAAAACAATGGTAATGTAATGCCGTAAACCTAATATTTCAGATCTAAATATTCTTTGTTCAAACACAGAAACAGCGTGTTCTATTATCATAATACAAAGTACTGCAAAATGCATGTACCAAACTGACACCGGTGGTGGAACTCAGTGTCTACGCAATAATTTTAATGCTTCCGGCCTAACTCGTGGTTGTACCGGTGGGTGGGCCACAATATTTTATCCCTGTGAAACGACGGCAAATACTCCTCCTCTTGCGAAAAAGCTATCATTAAGCGACCTATTTATACGAAAAGGACGACAAAATTCATGATCAATTATTATTATAAGTCAAAATTATTCAGATTACACGTGAAAAATCTACGAATTCGCTAAGAAAACCGCGAGCCAATTATTTGTCTGTTGGTGTATTATAGATGGGGTGTATCATGTGTATATAATAATATCTAGGTCAACAGAGCAAACAGGATTTTTATTTTTCTGAGCTGCAGGCTGTTCTAAAAATATTTTTATCGAAATAACGTACTATTGAAGATACTGATAACCAGGGTTGGGATTTTATAGCATTTTCATATTTCTTATGAGATGCTTAAAAAATAGTAGAGTAAGCTAAAAATGTGTTTCGTCATACAGAGAACTCAAATTAAAAATTTTATTTTCATATTTTCTGATTTTTAATTTTTAGTGCTTTTTTTTGGACTTTTTGAGACTTGCATTTCACATGTTTTTTAATCAAAATCGGTCATATTTTATGAAATTATATTTTAGTAAACGTATTTTTAAATTTTTGTCAATCGAATTATTACGATAATTTCGTATTAGGTATTTGGTTTTAATCTTTGTTATCTGCTGATTTTGTTGAGTTTTTTTGTCGATAACTACCTACTGCGATTATTAATTGCCGATTATCAACGAACGAGCGTTAAATGAGTTGTATAGTCAATTTATTTTATACAGTCCATATTCGACTTTATTTTTTACAGACCTTCAGGATTCTAATCAGAGTGACTAAATTATTGATATGAATAATTTGTAAGTGATTAAAACATTATTAATACATTTCCTTTTTTTTTTGCATATTTTGTTGTTTTTGTTGCTTATTTTTAGCGCATATTTATGCAATTTTAAGTACTATAAAATCCCAACCCTGCTGATGATTATAATCATGATATAATAATTTTGTGTTATTGTCATTATACCAAATTTATATTAAATTAAACTATCACGCGTCGAATATTATGATTAGAAAAATTACTCACGCTTTTATAATCTGAGTTTCAATACCACAATAATTTATTCGGCGCAACCCATTTGCGCCCGAACCCATTTATCGTAGCCCATTTGCGCCCCAAATCATAGCCCATATGCGCCCGATTCAGATCAGGTGAAAATCGTGCAACGTTGCCATTTATTGAGTATATTGGCGTGCAACTTTAAATCTAAAATAATATTTGATCGTTTCCCAAGCTAATCGAAACCAATATCAAAATCGATAAAGATAATAATATTTTGTCGTTAGTCGTGCTAATCGAAATTGTAAAATCCCAATCGATAAAGATTATATTATATAAAAATGCATTTATCAGTTGTATTTTATATGTGTCAGTTGCATCAGTACATGAATAGTGAGTACTACTATAATGGAATTTTATATAACTAATTCAAGTAAACAAAAACTTTGTTTAGTTTTTCGTTATTTTAAATATCACGTGAGTAGAACCCTTGTTTCTGGAGATATAAGTTGGCGTTGTGTAAAAAAAACCTGTAATGCGTATGTCAAAACCAATAGTTCAAAAACGAAGTTAACCGAAATTAAAGATAGCCATACCCATGATCCGGAAACTGAAGAAAATTTAAACTTACTGGACGTTCAAGGTAGGTGTAAAAGAAAAGCGTGTGAAGATTTAACTTTACGACCTAATAAAATAATACGTACAGAGCTTTCCACGTGCAGCACCGCTAAGAATTCTGATGTTCATAATATCAGAAAGTCTATATACCGAGAACGTCGAAAAATATTACCCTCAGTTCCTAAATCACTCAACGAAGCAATTGAACAGATTTCTAATTTAGTAATTTTAACAAATAAAAACGAAGAGTTTACATATGTTGATAATGTAAATAATATTATTTTGATTACATGTAAAACGAATTTAAATTTTTTATGCGATTTCAACTATTCTGATATTTTTGGTGATGGTACTTTTACTTATAGACCATCACATTTTTATCAAATGTATGGTATTCATATATATGTAAATGGATTTTATATACCACTTGTTATTGCATTTTTACCATCAAAATCATTTGAATGTTATCGGGCTATGTGGAAATTTATTTGCCATTTATGTACAAATAAATTACAAAAAAATTTTACACCATTATCAATCCATTTAGATTTTGAAATCGCAGCACACAAAGCATTTCTAAATGTATTTCCAGACAGCAAAATAAGAGGCTGTAGATTTCATTTAGGTCAATCTTGGTACCGAAAAATAAATTCTTTGTCAGATCTTAAAAAATTGTACAAGAATCAGTCATGCGATATCGCTAAATGGTTAACATTATTTTTTGGGTTACCATTTTTACCGTCAAATGAAGTTGAAGATGCTTATTTTGATTTACAAAACTTAACTCCAGATTTCAATTTTACAAATTTATCGGAATTTTCTGATTATGTATTTAATAACTATATCATTAAAGGATGTCCATTTCCACCATCAATTTGGGCTGAACCTCCAACAGACGCACCTCGCACCACAAATTGCGCTGAATCATTTCACAAGCACTTTAACTCCCAATTTTATTCACCTCATCCTCCATTGACTAGTGTAATTGAAAATTTAAAGCTTATACAAGTAGAATCATATCTAAAAATAAATGAAATCAAGAAGGGTAAAATAAAACCACGACGTAAAGAGGAAAAAGAAAAAATACAACATACTTATGAAGCGTGGAATGAGTACAGAGGAAAACACTTAAATAAAATAGAATACTTAAAAAAAATTTCTTATAAATTTCGGGGAATCAATTTATAATAACTGTATGATTATTTTAATATTATTATAATTTAATTATATTTTGTGTTATTAACATCCTTATTATTGACTAATGTACCTATATTATAAATTATGATTATTTTTGACGTAGGATTTAATATTTTTAAACAATCTTAAACGACAACTGACAACAGTGGCAATTAATATGTATTATTTATTTTGTTTCTATATAAATTTAATTTAATGGATTATTAATAATAT
This sequence comes from Schizaphis graminum, assembly GCA_020882235.1. Lineage (NCBI taxonomy): Eukaryota > Metazoa > Arthropoda > Insecta > Hemiptera > Aphididae > Schizaphis > Schizaphis graminum. Next base: position 116,638,592 of record CM037032.1, on the reverse strand, counting down.
TTAAAATTTAGATGTATATGTGATATTATTGTAATTGTATTTATTAATTATTTTGATTTTACGTAAAAATGTTTCTATTTGAAATTAATAATTTAATGCAATATAAATAATATATATGTATATATAATATGTATACTGTTTAGTATTTAACATTATTTTTAAAATTATTACTTTTTTTTAATTTTGATTTTACATAGGAATTGTATATTTTTAAACAACAACGGCAACGTTGCATGCAAAATGGGCGCATTTGGGCTATAAATCAGGGTGTTAAGTTTTTTATTTTGGGCGCAAATGTCCATAACCCTCGGGGCGCAAATGGGCTGCTCTTGGGCGCAAATGGGCTACAGCCAATTTATTAACAGGTAGGTAGTGTAAAAAAATGATAGCCATGTCATATCGCTGATATAAATGATGATAAAAACTAATACCTACCGGAAAACCTATTTGCATTATATAATTATTTATTATAAAATATAAATATTAATTAATTCTGAAATTAACAAAATTTTTCTATATGTATATTAACAAAATTAATGAGTTTTAAAAAAGAATAATATGAATATTATTATTATCATTAAAATGATTGAACACTTTTTTATAAAATAATATTAATATTAAAAAAATATATTTTTAATCCGCAAATGTATAATATTATATAAATATAAATGAAAATAATTATTGAGAAATTAATTTTAGGACATGATAATATTAATATTCGAAATTCTACCAACCAGTAGAAGAATCCTCAAAAACTCATAATAATTCACACTGTGAGTACATTAGTGTAGTAACTAAAAATGCATGATTTTGAGAAAATCGAGTTTTTAAGTTTTTCATATCTTAAATCACTGATAAAAGAAAAAGTATTTTATTTAAATGTTTGAAAATTTTGTATTATATAATATTATTAATTATATTAAGTATTTTAAACAAATTTACTGTGTTTAAATACTGTTAAACAATTTTTTTTATCAATTAATTATTTTTTTTTAGTTACTACATTATTGCATTCAAATATTTACTTTAAAATACCTATTAGAATGAAGAATATTGTTATGACATAGTAACTAAAATCTTTAACAAAAAAATTCTGTTGTCTTTTTAATGAAGTCCTTTTAATTAAAATTAAAAAAAAAAATAAAAAATTTATGATTATTTTTTAATTTTTTATTATACTTAGTGAAATAGTTATTAAATAAAAATTAAAAAACCTTAAAATAATTTTTTTTTATGGTTTGTTTTGTAGTATTTTTTTTTGCTGGAGCAATTTTTTTGAGGTTTGATGGTAGTTTATTAATACTTGAATTTTTACTTGACTTTGGTCCGGCACTTTCTTTATTTTCAGTAAATAATTTGTCATAAAACTCATGATACTGCTCTGGAATTAAGTTGGAATGGCATAAAGAAAGTAAATTTTATTTTTTTGCATTTGATATTTTTGGTGGTTCTCTATAAGCTTGTTTCATAATTAAGGTACATTTTTCAGGGTAAGATTTATTCCGTTTCTTGTAACTGCGTATATCAATTGTTTTATCATCAGGTTGGGAAAAATCTGTCTTATAATGTACAATACATGGTTTTTGTTTTATAACATTAAGTTCTACAATGTCACCCATCAAAATTTTTTCTCCTTGCTCATTAACATTAAAATTTGTTCCAATTTCATTACATAAAGTAGATAGGTCAAAGAAATCTTTTGTATCCATTTCAGTTGTGGTATAAGGTTTTCCATTTTTTTTAGCCAATTTAACTATTGAAATCCACTGTGCTGGAATATACACTGGACCACTTTTCAATGCACGTTGCTTTTGTGTCTCAATACGACTGTGCATAGAATCAACCGGCATTTGAATATGACCATTAGTTAAAAATGTGTGAGTTATCTCTGGTACATTTAAGAACATCACAATATACATATATAAACTAAGTAAATAAACCGATTTTTATTCTGACCATTACAATTATCAGAATAAAATATTAATTTTTTATCTTTATCTGTTACAAATGTTTCAATAAATTGATTTTGCTAGAGACAGCATACGTTGTGTTCGAGATTGAAATGCCATTATTATTAATTAAAACAAACTCGCCATGTAATATTTAATAAAAAAGTATAACAGTAACAAGGCGTAGTAATAAATTAATATGCTTTTACATTACAGAATGTATAATTTGTTGTTAAGATAATACAATATTGTTATCATGTTCTATTTATAATTTTTTATACCTATCCATAATTATGTTATTTTGAGATGATACACTAATGCACCGGTATTTTTAAACATACGTTTGTGCATTATTATAGTAATAAGTCAAAATAATACACTACTGCATGGATTGAATTTATTTATTTCCTTTAATGTTGTACCATATTATATTGTTTAACGCTTTCAATCTTGCCAGTACGACATAATACCTACACTAGTGCAGCGGTTCTTAACCTTTTGTAGAACACGGACCCCCAATGAAATATTTTTAGAAATCGCGGACCCCCAATCAATTTTTTGTCTATTATACCTTTTTTTTACAAAATATTTTATGTTATCATAACCAAAATTATAATAATTATTTTATATTAAAGATTATAGAAGTAGACATAAAAAAACACACACATTTATTATTTTTTTATTCAACTTAATTTTTCATAAAACTGTAATATAAACTATTTTATTTTTAATATTCTTAAAGTTACCGTGGACCCCCAACACGAGTATCGCGGACCCCCAGGGGGCCGCGGACCACAGGTTAAGAATCACTGCACTAGTGCATTGCAAAGAATGCTATTTTTACCATAAGAAAACATGTATAACTCAAAATCGTCATTTTTGAGTTACTACACTAATGTACTCACAGTGCGAATATGTTAAATTGGGATAAACAAAATCACGATACTAGTGTACATATTTTAAATTATTCTAGTACAACTCTAGTAAAAAGTTTATCATATAGTTTTTTCTTTAGATCGTAATAAGCCGATTATAGTGTGATAATTTAGTTTGATTTAATGATTTAATGTTGTGTTATGTTAAATTAAAGTGTTTTATTTTTTATATCTTTAAGTATTTATTAAAAAATTAAAGTTATGGACGTTTAGGTGTATTTATATAATATAAACCTTTTTTGAAGTAGAGAAATTGGATTCAAACATTGAATGATTTATATGGTTTTTAATGTTTATCAGCTAAATATGTTTAGTCATTTTAAGGGAATTTAGATTTAAGGATAGGGTAACCGCTTAAAATTATTTAAAATCATTAAGAAAGTATTTTGTTTTAAGAATAAAAAAATAAAATAAAATAATATATTCAACTAAATTATACGAATCAATTAAAGAAAACGATTTGTAAAAATAAGTTTTATCTCTAAAAACAGGACGGAAACAATACATTTCATCGCTTACTGTGATTATGAGATAGGCACTATAAATAATAACATCGACTGATAATAACTATAAAGTTACTTGCTAGGAAGCATACATTAAACAAGTTTTTAAGCTTCCTGCAGAAACAGTTAGTAATTCGTTTCGGTATAATGGGAATAACCGACTACGCATTTGCTAAATTAAATACATTTATTTAACCAAACTGTGTATTTAGATTTGATATATAATATTTAAACGCAAGACGTTTATTGTTAAAATTTAATAAACGTGAAATGGGTTGGATGACTTAGAAAGTTTAAATTGAATTTCTCATTATTTAAAATCCAAAAATATATTACAAATAATCTTTTTTATTCAAAAATCGATATATTTATTAATTTTAAATACGTAAAAGGTACTTTTTATTGCACACCCGATCAGTTTTTTCTAAATAAACAAATACATCAAAGTCATGTTGGTTAATACTTATTTTAAATTAATAATTAATCAAACTTACAATTTTATTTATGATAGAAAATAATTTTTTTTTAAATTAATTTTTGACGTAGGTAGCTTTACAAAATATTATTTGAAATTTGAAATCATTTCAATGCTAACGCAAAAAAATTTAAATTATGTGTAAAATAAAACAATATGTCGTAAAATTAAAAAATAATTTAAAATACATTACTAGAGAAAAAAATTGCATAGTTTGGTTCGAAAAAAACTCGATAATGAAATAATAAATTATTTTATTTATATGAATTCATAAACATAAATAGGTATTTATCTACATTTTGAGTAATACTATATGAATATTTTATATAGGTAATATAAGTTAATAACTTATTAAAATATTAAATTTATACTAATGTGATAATGTATTACATCTAGATCAAATGATTATAATAAAATCAACAGTATATTAATAATAATAATAGTATTATTATACTTTGTAATATTTTTCTATTTATAATATTAACTTTAGAGCCAAAAAATGTATAATATAGTAACCAATAAAATATAAAATAATTTTACCTCTTTTTGAGTAATTTTTAATTTTTGTTTAAGTAGATGGATTAAGCTATAAAAAAATTCAAAATTATCAATATACTCTTTAATATTATATAATTTTTATGAATTTTAAATTTAAAATCTGTAAATCTCGAGATGTAGCCGATGTAGGTCATATAGTATTATACAAAGAAACTAATCAGATTTCAGTACCGTTATTTGAACACATTGGTTTATCCTAAAATGTGTAAATAATAATAAACCGCTTTTACTTAGCTACCTATATATTATAATTTATAAGCATGTAAAAACTAAAAACAAATACTTATGACCCAATTATTTTAGATTCTGAACGGAGTGATGAATGTATTGATTTTACAATGATGTGTGTTTTTTTTTGTTTTTTTTTTTTGTGTCTATCGACAACATTTGGGGCAGTAAAAATGCTTCGATTTTTGACTTCAGCCCCTCTTTGAAAAGGAAATCGAATCTAGTTGGTACTTTGGGGGGTCAAAAATTAAAAACTTTCAATATATCTTAAGTGAGTCGGGAAAAACCTTAAAAAAATGACGGAAAAACGGGATTTTTTATGCAAAACCAGTTTTCGACAAAATCGAATTTTTTATTTTGCTATAACTCGAAAACTAATTGATGTAAATACTTAAAATTTTCACCAAATGTTTATATTAGCGTTCTCCATACTTAGTTAAATTTTCAAAGAATTTTGACTTTTTTTGAATTATTTATAGACAATTGAAATTTTTAATTTTTCTAAGTATTTTTTTTTAAAATAACGATAAAATTTTTTTGGCCGACCAGAAAATCTTGAAAATTTAATACAAGGTTTCTTATAAGTTTTTCTTAAAGTGATAAAAAAAATCCGAAATCGTTAGTCACAATTTTTTTATATAAGTGCTTAAAGTTCGAATTTATACGGAATATGTCAAAATTGCGAAAGTTTGCAAGTAATTTTGTGGTTGAAAAATCGTAAAATTTTTTTTTTATAACTAATTTTTGAAAATTTGGTACAAGGTTCTCCATAAATTATTCTTAAAATATCTGTGAAAAAAACTATACCGTATTCGGACAAAAAATTTTTATGAGTGTTTGAAATTTAAATTTTAGCCTCAAACGATTTTTGATGTTTGTTGTTATTCAAATAGTATAAGTCGTAAATACTTGAAATTTTTACAAGTTATTTAGATTGCCATTTTCTTTACGTGATTTGATTTTCAAAACATTTTGACTTTTTTGAGCTATTTATAGACAATTGAAATTTTCAATTTTTTTTTTTTTTTTTTTTTTTTTGTGTCTGACTCCAACATTTGAAGCAGTAATAATGCTCCGATTTTTGACTTCAGCCCCTCTTTGAATAGGGAATTGAATCTAGTTGGTACTTTAGGGGGGTCAAAATTAAAATTTTCTAATAGTTTTCAAAAAAATCGAGAAAAACAAAAAAAAAATGACAGAAAAATGGAAATTTTACGGAAAAACCACTTTTCGATAAAATCGATTTTTTGATTTTGCTGTAACTCAAAAACTAATCAACGTAAACACATGAAATTTTCATCAAATGTTTATATTATGGTTATCTCTTGACAGTTAAATTTTCAAAATATTTTGACCATTTTTAAGCTACTAATAGACAATTGAAATTTTCGACTTTTCTAAGTTTTTTTTTCTTCAAATGCCGATAAAAATTTTTTGGGTGGCCAGAAAATCTTGAAAATTTAATCCGAAATCGTTAGTCACAATTTTTTTTTATAAGTGTTTAAAGTTCGAATTTATACGAAATATGTCAAAATTTAAATTAAATTTCATACGCTCATAATGCGAATGTTGGCCATAGTAACCATAGTAACATATAAAAACTATACTATTTGTTTCAAAATAGAATATTTGACAATATTTAAATATAATATATCCTAAACTGACAAATCATCTTCGTTCAGAATCGTTTTTCGTATACAATGATACCTATCATTGCATTCAAATTTAACCTACCCTAGTCCGAGGTCCACCCCATCCCCTAATGTACAGCAGAGTGATACTCACTTACCAACTTTTTTTTTTATTAGCATTTGAAGTTCAAATATTAACAAAAATTCGTCAAAATCATGAATATTTTTCACTATTTGGTAGTTAAAAATTTATAAATATTTTACTATCAAAAGCTAAGAATTGAAAATTTAATACTATGCTGTCCATAAGTTAAGCTTAGAAGAATTATAAAAAAGTTTGATGATTATTCAATTTAAAAAATTTTACAAGTGTTTAAAGTTTTAATTTTAATTTTAAATCAAAAATACACGTGTAATATAACATTTTACTAATAAATAAATTTCGATTTTTGTTATTTTTAAAAAATTACTTGGCGTAAGATCTTGAAACTTTTATACTTAAATGTTTGAATTTGTTTCAAAATAGAATATATGATATTATGATAATATTTAAATATAATATATCCTAGACTGACAAATCATCTCCGTTCAGAATCGTTTTTTGTATACAATGATACCTATCATTGCATTCAAATTTAACCTGCCCTAGTCGGAGGTCCACCTCACCACCTAATGTGCAGCAGAGCGATACTCACTTACCCGCTTTTTTTTTTTCTATTATCCTCATTGAACCTGTACATCATGATATTAATTTATTTCACTATAATTGAATTTGGCAAATTGAATATTAAATGAGCAAATTATTATGTTATACAAGTATATTACACATTAAAATTATATAATGTTAAAACCATTAATGGACACTTAAATTGATCATTTCAAAACGTTATACATCATGCCATTGATATACACTAAATTATATAATACTAGCTGAATTACCCGTCGCTGCCGGGTTACAGTAAAAAAAAATAGGATAGTAGAATATTTTTATTTATTTATATATAAATAAATACCTATATCAATACTTAGTTATAATTTATAATAATGCTCTAATGAAAATTTCTATGAATATGTATATTAATAATATAGAATTCGAAGTTTAAAGAATAACAATGCTCGCATTTAAACGATAAATTACCCAAATCATAGGAAGTAACATGAGATATATTATGATATAAAGCGCATTTATAACCTAATTTAAATGCAATCTGATTTTGATTTAAATTGTTCTCATTGCATTTTTTTCTTTCACGTCTCCCAGTTAAAGAATGAGTATTACGCTTCATTTTAGCGTTTGCATTTATTTTTTTTGGTAGAATAAATTCATTTTTAATATTTGTATTATTACCAAAAACTAAAACACAATAATATCATGCGTCACAGGGGCAGAAAAAAGTAAATTACACATAGTAACACATGAACCATAATCAATAAACTCAGTAAGATCGTTAGATCTATATACACACGAAATGTATAATCTGGATAAAGACATGACTAATGCTTCCAAATTCAACGTGACCAGCATATTCGCCATCGCCCATCAGTGTTCATTACATTTTCGTAATCGTTATAATTATAAATAGGTAATCTATACAAAGGATCTCCAATGATGAATTTTTTGTACATTTCCCAATTATTTATTACGAAGTTTTATTTATACCGAATATTGCAAATGCTACGGAAAAAATAAACAATGTCCATCGCCTATATGGGAATTAATAAATTGATATTCCATTTTGTGAATAATAAAATTAATAGTTAAATATAAATATAGTTACATATATCGTATTCAATAGTAAAAAAAAGTAATTCAAATACCATTCTGACATACTTTAAAATAAATAGTATTCAAAAAAGTATTCAATACGGCAAAAAGTATTTGAATACTTTTACTCAACTACTTTACAACACTGAATTTAATACTTTATAAATTGGTAGGTGATGTCAACGAAAAAAAGTATTCAATAGTAAAAATAAGTAATTCAAATACCATTCACATACTTTAAAATAAAAAGTATTTAAAAAAGTATTCAATACGGAAAACAGTATTTGAATACTTTTACTCAACTACTTTACAACACTGAATTTGTAGCTTGATTTGCTAAAAAAAAATCAAAATTCTTTGAAAATTTAACTGTGTATGGAAAACGCTAATATAAACATTTGGTGACAATTTCAAGTATATATATCGATTAGTTTTTGACATAGGCGTGTCTACGGTGGCAGCCTAGGGTGCCTGGGCTGCCCCTGCAATTTTCGAAAGACTAGACAACCGAGTTTTAAATCTAGTGGTTTACAATTTTTATTTAGAAAAAAAATTTCATGCATTGTTTATTTTGTTATAATAATAATTTATTGCATTGTCGAATTGATGTCTTCATTCATTTAAGATTCTTATCGGAAAACGGAATAATAAAATATGGGTATCCGCCAACTATTATAATAATATAATTAAATACATCCTACAAAAAGAAGACTTATTCTTTGATATAGGTATAGGTACGTGTTGGTTATATTATTATTATTATTATGTGTTGTTCAATGTTCTTATTATTAAACTCATTAGGTATATACTTACTATTTAAAAAATGTTGTTATTCTATACACTTAAAAATCATATATTTTGTTTATTATCTAATTATTCTAATTATATTATAAAGGTTATATAGGTAATGTTATAGTATAGTATAATAATATATTATAAGGTAATATATATAATATATATATATATTATAAGGTACTGAATATATGGTATATTATTAATATTGTAAATAGATAATACAGACTTTTTTTTAAATATTAAATTAGTGGAGCTACCCCCTTCCCACCACAGAAATTTAAGATGGGTATGGGGCATTTTTCAATTCATTAAGTGGCGCTGGTCATTAGCTAGGCTGCCACTGCGGATGAAGTCTAGTCACGCCTATGGTTTTTGAGTTATAGCAAAATAAAAATTCGATTTTTTCGAAAACTGTTGGAAAATGTTTACTTTTCACCTCTATAATGCACCAAGGATATCCACTTTGCCATCGGAAACCACCCCCAAAGTTTGAAATTGAAGCATTATTTCGACTAGTTATGCTGTACACAGACACAAAAACAAAAAATCAAAAAAACACACATCATTATTGTAAAATCAATACATTCATCACTTCGTTCAGAATCTAAAATGTAAGATTATATAAATGCTTAATAATAAACATTTAATTTCCAATCAAAATCCAACATTTATAAAACCATTATGATTGACAATTGTTGTGTGGGATTACTCACTAAACACTTCTTAAGCTTCTTATTAATATCAATTATCATTTTTAAAAATTTCAAATAGTTAAAACCATTTACGTTCATAAATTTTTTTTCAAGAATACTAAGTTCATCTTCTCTACATTTAATACCTGCTGTATACATTCCTCGACGAAAATCCGATCTGGATATGTGACCATGATTGTTTCTATATTTGTTAAATTTATTAATATGTAAAATTACTAATTAGTAAAATAAATTCCTTATTAAATACAAAATATTGTATTACTTATACTAGCCTTGAAATACTGTTCTAGCATTATTCTATTTTCGTTTAAATAATTGTTTATATTAAATATTGTCTTATTAAATAAAACACGTAAATGTAATTCCACTGCATCCCAATCTTGTCCTTTTATATGAAGCATTTCGTTCACATTTCGATCACATCATTTTACTTCTATATCCGAAGATTTTGCACACGACGTCCCCGACTTAAATGGCTTACTTCCCGCCCTTCCACACAATATACTATTTGAATTCGCACTAATCGGCTAGCGCAGATTACGAATCGAAAACTATTTATATTTTACATCAATCATGTCGTTTACAATTTACCATTTTTTTAATAAATTTTAATAATATAAACAGCGCAGATTAAAGTTTATTACTATTATTATTTTGATTTTAATGTTAAACTGTTTTTATATTATTTAAATTTGAATTGTTAGAATTTTGTGATTATTTTTACCAAGTCAAAAGTTTAAACTATTATTATCTTTTTTTAACGTTAAAGTGTTTTTATATAATTTTAAATTTGAATTGTTATAATTTTGTGATTATTTTCACCAAGTCAATAGTTTAAACTATTATTATTTGGTTTTTAACGTTAAAGTGTTTGTATATTATTTTAAATTTGAATTGTTATAATTGCATGACCTGCATAACTATTTCCATGAACGCAAGGGCGAGTCAAAAAATAGTGTGTGTGGCTCGCGCGGAAGGCCATTTCAGTCTTGGGCAAAATGCAGCAGTAAGTATAGCCTGCGCCTACTGCCGCACACGACGTCCATGACTTAAATGAATTACCTCCCGCCCTTCTACACAATATACGATTTGAATTCGCACTTATCGGCTAGCGCAGAATACGAACAGAAAACTATTTATATTTTACAATTTTCAAGATTTTTTGGCCACCCAAAAAAATTTTATCGGCATTTGAAGAAAAAAAACTTAACTTAAAAAAACTATCGATTTTGTCGAAAAGTGGTTTTTCGTAAATTTGTCGTTTTTCTATCACTTTTTTTTTTGTATTCCTATTCAAAGAGGGGCTGAAGTCAAAAATCGGAGCATTATTACTGCATTATTACTGTCGTCAGACACAAAAAAAAAAAAAAACACATCATAGTAAGATCAATACATTCTTCACTTCGTTCAGAATCTAAAACTATTCAATAAAATAGTATTCAATAGTAAAAAAAAGTAATTCAAATACCATTCACATACTTTAAAATAAAAAGCATTCAAAAAAGTATTCAATACGGAAAAAATTATTTGAATACTTTTACTCAAATACTTTTACTCAACTACTTTACAACACTGATTAATACTTTATAAATTGGTAGTCGATGTCAACGAAAAAAAGTATTCAATAAAATAGTATTCAATAGTAAAAAAAAGTAATTCAAATACTATTCACATACTTTAAAATAAAAAAGTATTTAAAAAAGTATTCAATACGGAAAAAAGTGTTTGAATACTTTTACTCAAATACTTTTACTCACCTACTTTACAACACTGATTAATACTTTATAAATTGGTAGGCGATGTCAACGAAAAAAAGTATTCAATAAAATAATATTCAATAGTAAAAAAAAGTAATTCAAATACCATTCACATACTTTAAAATAAATAGCATTCAAAATAGTATTCAATACGGCAAAAAGTATTTGAATAGTTTTACTCAAATACTTTTACTCAACTACTTTACAACACTGATTAATACTTTATAAATTGGTAGTCGATGTCAACGAAAAAAAGTATTCAATAAAATAGTATTCAAAAGTAAAAAAAAGTAATTCAAATACTATTCACATACTTTAAAATAAAAAAGTATTTAAAAAAGTATTCAATACGGAAAAAATTATTTAAATACTTTTACTCAACTACTTTACAACACTGATTAATACTTTATAAATTGGTAGTCGATGTCAACGAAAAAAAGTATTCAAAAAAGTATTCAATACGGCAAAAAGTATTTGAATACTTTTACTCAAATACTTTTACTTACCTACTTTACAACACTGATTAATACTTTATAAATTGGTAGGCGATGTCAACGAAAAAAAGTATTCAATATTTTTTCATGGCTGTAAAAAATTGGTTATATATTATATCATGAAAATAGCTTAATTATGACTAATTTATGCAATTGAATGTGTATATATTTACCGCTTAAATTATGTTTCGGAAATCCATTTAACTAGAAGACAAAAAAAAAATGCCACAAACATTTCCAAGTATAAATATGTCGACATCACGGTCATATGAGTCATCTTTATTGTGAGATGTTCTCTCTAGAAAACATAAATGATAATTATATATCTTATTATATCTTGAATCTTAATCTTAATTTTTTATTATTATTTTTTATTTATTAATACATAGTATTAATAAATACAGTGGCGCAACCAAGGGGGGTGTTTTAGGTGTCTGGACACCCCCCTTGAACCGTGTAATAGGAAATTTATATTTAATTATATTCAATAACCATTGAAAAAAAATATTCAATCTTTTTTTATATTTATAAAGTTAACTGCCGTCATAATTTATTTTTAAGTATCATTAGAAAGTATTGTTTAAAATATTATTAAAACAGAATGCAAATGTGTTATCTAGTGTTATAATTTATAACTTATAAATGTTACTATGTATTTCGTCCATAGTTTATCGACAAATTCGGAAAATAATCATAAGATGTTGACACGGCTACAGCGGTAGGTACTCGCTGAGTCCACGGTGAGCCGGTCAGTATAAAAGAATAACACGAATTTCACTATTTGTACGGTGTATTTTTATTGATGATAAACAACGGTACACAAAAGCTATTTGTCGAATGTCACTATGTCAGGTTAACATAAAAAAAAATACACATTTTATGCTCTACGCGGTCTTACGACCATAGGCGTGCGCAGACTTTATTCGCAGGGTATGCAGGCATGCAGCCTGCTGATAAAATGTGCCCCCCCCATATATATAAATACCCCTAAAATAAATGTGCATGACATTATATTATAAATTTAAGGTTACTACTTTACATAAGAAAAAATAGATTTTTCATCTTTTTTGATTTTAAGTAGTTTTTTTTTTTTTTAGATTCTGAACGGAGTGATGAATGTATTGATTTTACAATGATGTGTGTTTTTTTGTTTTTTTTTTTTTTTTTGTGTCTGTTACAGCATAACTAGTCGAAATAATGCTTTAATTTCAAACTTAACTTTGGGGGTGGTTTCCGATGGCAAAGTGGATATCCTTGGTGCATTATAGAGGTGAAAAGTAAACATTTTCCAACAGTTTTCAAAAAAATCGAAAAAAACAAAAAAAAAATGACAGAAAAACGGGAATTTTTACGCAAAACCAGTTTTCGACAAAATTTAATTTTTTATTTTGCTATAACTCAAAAACTAATCGACGTAAACACATGAAATTTTCACCAAATGTTTATATTAGCGTTCTCCATACACAGTTAAATTTTCAAAGAATTTTGACTTTTTTTGATCTATTTATAGACAATTGAAATTTTCAATTTTTCTAAGTATTTTTTTTTTAAATAACGATAAAAATTTTTTGGCCGGCCAGAAAATCTTGAAAATTTAATACAAGGTTTCTTATAAGTTGTTCTTAAAGTGAGAAAAAAAAAATCCGAAATCGTTAGTCACAATTTTTTTTTATAAGTGCTTAAAGTTCGAATTTATACGAAATATGTCAAAATTGCGAAAATTGGCAAGTAATTTTGTGGTTAAAAAATCGTAAAATTTTTTTATTTTATAACTAAGTTTTGAAAATTTGGTACAAGGTTCTCCATACATTTTTCTTCAAATATCTGTAAAAAAAACTCTACCGGACTAAGTCAAAAAAATTTTAGGAGTGTTTGAAATTTAAATATTTACAAAACCGCGTTAAATAACGGTTTAGTCTCAAACGATTTTTGATATTTGTTGTTATTCAAATAGTATAAGTCGTAAATACTTGAAATTTTTACCAGTTATTTAGATTGCCATTTTCTTTACATAATTTGATTTTCAAAACATTTTGACTTTTTTTGAGCTATTTATAGACAATTGAAATTTTCAATTTTTTTTTTTTTTTTTATAAATGTTGATAAAAAAAATTTAGCCGGGACAAATTACTTGAAAATTTAATAGAAGGGTCCACATAACTTGTTCTAACTCTCATTCCAAAATTATAAAAATACATAGGCACAATTTTTTTTTATTCGCATTTGAAGTTCAAATATTGACAAAAATTCGTCAAAATCATGAATATTTTTCACTATTTGGTAGTAAAAAATTTATAAATATTTTACTATCAATAGCTAAGAATTGAAAATTTAATACTATGCTGTCCATAAGTTAAGCTTAGAATGATTATAAAAAAGTTTGAGGATTATTCAGTTTAAAAAATTTTACGAGTGTTTAAAGTTTTAATTTTAATTTGAAATCAAAAATACACGTGCAAAATTACGTTTTACTAATATAATTTTCGATTTTTGTTATTTTTAAAAAATTATCAAACGTAAGATCTTGAAGCTTTTACTTAAATGTTTGAATTTGTGAATTTTTTTCAAAATAGAATGTATGACAATATTTAAATATAATATATCCCAGACTGACAAATCATCTCCATTCAGAATCGTTTTTCGTATACAATGATACCTATCATTACATTCAAATTTAACCTACCCTTGTCCGAGGTCCACCCCATCCCTAATGTAGAGCAGAGCGAACTCATTTACCCGCTTTTTTATTAATGAAAAGTATTTTTTTTTACAAACATGTTTATTTAAATGAAAATGTACATTATACAATATAATTGTTATAATTCAAGCCTTCTATTCCCTGGTATACTACTACTATATTATTATATTAATTATTATCAGTATTTAGATATCGTCAAATTAAAGAATAGATGTAATCGCTGTCATTTCTTGGGATATATAAATAGTAAATACCTACACTAAAAATAAAATCAATATTTCCTTAAATTATTGAGAACCGTCCGTAAATGGCTTACCTCCCGCCCTTCTACACAATATACTATTTGAATTCGCACTTATCGGCTAGCGCAGATTACGAACAGAAAACTATTTATATTTTACAATTTTCAAGATTTTTTGGCCACCCAAAAAAATTTTATCGGCATTTGAAGAAAAAAAACTTAGAAAAGTCGAAAATTTCAATTGTCTATAAAGCTTAAAAATGGTCAAAATATTTTGAAAATTTAACTGTAAAGAGATAGCTATAATATAAACATTTGATGAAAATTTCAAGTATTTACAATGATTCGTTTTTGAGTTACAGCAAAATCAAAAAATCGATTTTGTCGAAAAGTGGTTTTTCGTAAAATTGTCATTTTTCTATCACTTTTTTTTTTGTATTCCTATTCAAAGAAGGGCTGAAGTCAAAAATCGGAGCATTATTACTGCTCCAAATGTTGTCGTCAGACACAAAAAAAAAAAAAAAAAAAACACATCATAGTAAGATCAATACATTCTTCACTTCGTTCAGAATCTAAAACTATTCAATAAAATAGTATTCAATAGTAAAATAAAGTAATTCAAATACCATTCACATACTTTAAAATAAAATGTATTCAAAAAAGTATTCAATACGGCAAAAAGTATTTGAATACTTTTACTCAAATACTTTACAACACTGAATTTAATACTTTATAAATTGGTAGGCGATTTCAACGAAAAAAAGTATTCAATAAAATAGTATTCAATAGTAAAAAAAAGTAATTCAAATACCATTCACATACTTTAAAATAAAAAGCATTCAAAAAAGTATTCAATACGGAAAAAATTATTTGAATACTTTTACTCAAATACTTTTACTCAACTACTTTACAACACTGATTAATACTTTATAAATTGGTAGTCGATGTCAACGAAAAAAAGTATTCAATAAAATAGTATTCAATAGTAAAAAAAAGTAATTCAAATACTATTCACATACTTTAAAATAAAAAAGTATTTAAAAAAGTATTCAATACGGAAAAAAGTGTTTGAATACTTTTACTCAAATACTTTTACTCACCTACTTTACAACACTGATTAATACTTTATAAATTGGTAGGCGATGTCAACGAAAAAAAGTATTCAATAAAATAGTATTCAATAGTAAAAAAAAGTAATTCAAATACCATTCACATACTTTAAAATAAATAGCATTCAAAATAGTATTCAATACGGCAAAAAGTATTTGAATAGTTTTACTCAAATACTTTTACTCAACTACTTTACAACACTGATTAATACTTTATAAATTGGTAGTCGATGTCAACGAAAAAAAGTATTCAATAAAATAGTATTCAAAAGTAAAAAAAAGTAATTCAAATACTATTCACATACTTTAAAATAAAAAAGTATTTAAAAAAGTATTCAATACGGAAAAAATTATTTAAATACTTTTACTCAACTACTTTACAACACTGATTAATACTTTATAAATTGGTAGTCGATGTCAACGAAAAAAAGTATTCAATATTTTTTCATGGCTGTAAAAAATTGGTTATATATTATATCATGAAAATAGCTTAATTATGACTAATTTATGCAATTGAATGTGTATATATTTACCGCTTAAATTATGTTTCGGAAATCCATTTAACTAGAAGACAAAAAAAAATGCCACAAACATTTCCAAGTATAAATATGTCGACATCACGGTCATATGAGTCATCTTTATTGTGAGATGTTCTCTCTAGAAAACATAAATGATAATTATATATCTTATTATATCTTGAATCTTAATCTTAATTTTTTATTATTATTTTTTATTTATTAATACATAGTATTAATAAATACAGTGGCGCAACCAAGGGGGGTGTTTTAGGTGTCTGGACACCCCCCTTGAACCGTGTAATAGGAAATTTATATTTAATTATATTCAATAACCATTGAAAAAAAATATTCAATCTTTTTTTATATTTATAAAGTTAACTGCCGTCATAATTTATTTTTAAGTATCATTAGAAAGTATTGTTTAAAATATTATTAAAACAGAATGCAAATGTGTTATCTAGTGTTATAATTTATAACTTATAAATGTTACTATGTATTTCGTCCATAGTTTATCGACAAATTCGGAAAATAATCATAAGATGTTGACACGGCTACAGCGGTAGGTACTCGCTGAGTCCACGGTGAGCCGGTCAGTATAAAAGAATAACACGAATTTCACTATTTGTACGGTGTATTTTTATTGATGATAAACAACGGTACACAAAAGCTATTTGTCGAATGTCACTATGTCAGGTTAACATAAAAAAAAATACACATTTTATGCTCTACGCGGTCTTACGACCATAGGCGTGCGCAGACTTTATTCGCAGGGTATGCAGGCATGCAGCCTGCTGATAAAATGTGCCCCCCCCATATATATAAATACCCCTAAAATAAATGTGCATGACATTATATTATAAATTTAAGGTTACTACTTTACATAAGAAAAAATAGATTTTTCATCTTTTTTGATTTTAAGTAGTTTTTTTTTTTTTTAGATTCTGAACGGAGTGATGAATGTATTGATTTTACAATGATGTGTGTTTTTTTGTTTTTTTTTTTTTTTTTGTGTCTGTTACAGCATAACTAGTCGAAATAATGCTTTAATTTCAAACTTAACTTTGGGGGTGGTTTCCGATGGCAAAGTGGATATCCTTGGTGCATTATAGAGGTGAAAAGTAAACATTTTCCAACAGTTTTCAAAAAAATCGAAAAAAACAAAAAAAAAATGACAGAAAAACGGGAATTTTTACGCAAAACCAGTTTTCGACAAAATTTAATTTTTTATTTTGCTATAACTCAAAAACTAATCGACGTAAACACATGAAATTTTCACCAAATGTTTATATTAGCGTTCTCCATACACAGTTAAATTTTCAAAGAATTTTGACTTTTTTTGATCTATTTATAGACAATTGAAATTTTCAATTTTTCTAAGTATTTTTTTTTTAAATAACGATAAAAATTTTTTGGCCGGCCAGAAAATCTTGAAAATTTAATACAAGGTTTCTTATAAGTTGTTCTTAAAGTGAGAAAAAAAAAATCCGAAATCGTTAGTCACAATTTTTTTTTATAAGTGCTTAAAGTTCGAATTTATACGAAATATGTCAAAATTGCGAAAATTGGCAAGTAATTTTGTGGTTAAAAAATCGTAAAATTTTTTTATTTTATAACTAAGTTTTGAAAATTTGGTACAAGGTTCTCCATACATTTTTCTTCAAATATCTGTAAAAAAAACTCTACCGGACTAAGTCAAAAAAATTTTAGGAGTGTTTGAAATTTAAATATTTACAAAACCGCGTTAAATAACGGTTTAGTCTCAAACGATTTTTGATATTTGTTGTTATTCAAATAGTATAAGTCGTAAATACTTGAAATTTTTACCAGTTATTTAGATTGCCATTTTCTTTACATAATTTGATTTTCAAAACATTTTGACTTTTTTTGAGCTATTTATAGACAATTGAAATTTTCAATTTTTTTTTTTTTTTTTATAAATGTTGATAAAAAAAATTTAGCTGGGACAAATTACTTGAAAATTTAATAGAAGGGTCCACATAACTTGTTCTAACTCTCATTCCAAAATTATAAAAATACATAGGCACAATTTTTTTTTATTCGCATTTGAAGTTCAAATATTGACAAAAATTCGTCAAAATCATGAATATTTTTCACTATTTGGTAGTAAAAAATTTATAAATATTTTACTATCAATAGCTAAGAATTGAAAATTTAATACTATGCTGTCCATAAGTTAAGCTTAGAATGATTATAAAAAAGTTTGAGGATTATTCAGTTTAAAAAATTTTACGAGTGTTTAAAGTTTTAATTTTAATTTGAAATCAAAAATACACGTGCAAAATTACGTTTTACTAATATAATTTTCGATTTTTGTTATTTTTAAAAAATTATCAAACGTAAGATCTTGAAGCTTTTACTTAAATGTTTGAATTTGTGAATTTTTTTCAAAATAGAATGTATGACAATATTTAAATATAATATATCCCAGACTGACAAATCATCTCCATTCAGAATCGTTTTTCGTATACAATGATACCTATCATTACATTCAAATTTAACCTACCCTTGTCCGAGGTCCACCCCATCCCTAATGTAGAGCAGAGCGAACTCATTTACCCGCTTTTTTATTAATGAAAAGTATTTTTTTTTACAAACATGTTTATTTAAATGAAAATGTACATTATACAATATAATTGTTATAATTCAAGCCTTCTATTCCCTGGTATACTACTACTATATTATTATATTAATTATTATCAGTATTTAGATATCGTCAAATTAAAGAATAGATGTAATCGCTGTCATTTCTTGGGATATATAAATAGTAAATACCTACACTAAAAATAAAATCAATATTTCCTTAAATTATTGAGAACCGTCCGTAAATGGCTTACCTCCCGCCCTTCTACACAATATACTATTTGAATTCGCACTTATCGGCTAGCGCAGATTACGAACAGAAAACT
Organism: Schizaphis graminum; assembly: GCA_020882235.1. Classification (NCBI taxonomy): domain Eukaryota; kingdom Metazoa; phylum Arthropoda; class Insecta; order Hemiptera; family Aphididae; genus Schizaphis; species Schizaphis graminum. The sequence goes on along the minus strand of CM037032.1, from coordinate 116,619,296 downwards.
ATTTATATTTTACAATTTTCAAGATTTTTTGGCCACCCAAAAAAATTTTATCGGCATTTGAAGAAAAAAAACTTAGAAAAGTCGAAAATTTCAATTGTCTATAAAGCTTAAAAATGGTCAAAATATTTTGAAAATTTAACTGTAAAGAGATAGCTATAATATAAACATTTGATGAAAATTTCAAGTATTTACAATGATTCGTTTTTGAGTTACAGCAAAATCAAAAAATCGATTTTGTCGAAAAGTGGTTTTTCGTAAAATTGTCGTTTTTCTATCACTTTTTTTTTTGTATTCCTATTCAAAGAAGGGCTGAAGTCAAAAATCGGAGCATTATTACTGCTCCAAATGTTGTCGTCAGACACAAAAAAAAAAAAAAAAAAAACACATCATAGTAAGATCAATACATTCTTCACTTCGTTCAGAATCTAAAACTATTCAATAAAATAGTATTCAATAGTAAAATAAAGTAATTCAAATACCATTCACATACTTTAAAATAAAATGTATTCAAAAAAGTATTCAATACGGCAAAAAGTATTTGAATACTTTTACTCAAATACTTTACAACACTGAATTTAATACTTTATAAATTGGTAGGCGATTTCAACGAAAAAAAGTATTCAATAAAATAGTATTCAATAGTAAAAAAAAGTAATTCAAATACCATTCACATACTTTAAAATAAAAAGCATTCAAAAAAGTATTCAATACGGAAAAAATTATTTGAATACTTTTACTCAAATACTTTTACTCAACTACTTTACAACACTGATTAATACTTTATAAATTGGTAGTCGATGTCAACGAAAAAAAGTATTCAATAAAATAGTATTCAATAGTAAAAAAAAGTAATTCAAATACTATTCACATACTTTAAAATAAAAAAGTATTTAAAAAAGTATTCAATACGGAAAAAAGTGTTTGAATACTTTTACTCAAATACTTTTACTCACCTACTTTACAACACTGATTAATACTTTATAAATTGGTAGGCGATGTCAACGAAAAAAAGTATTCAATAAAATAATATTCAATAGTAAAAAAAAGTAATTCAAATACCATTCACATACTTTAAAATAAATAGCATTCAAAATAGTATTCAATACGGCAAAAAGTATTTGAATAGTTTTACTCAAATACTTTTACTCAACTACTTTACAACACTGATTAATACTTTATAAATTGGTAGTCGATGTCAACGAAAAAAAGTATTCAATAAAATAGTATTCAAAAGTAAAAAAAAGTAATTCAAATACTATTCACATACTTTAAAATAAAAAAGTATTTAAAAAAGTATTCAATACGGAAAAAATTATTTAAATACTTTTACTCAACTACTTTACAACACTGATTAATACTTTATAAATTGGTAGTCGATGTCAACGAAAAAAAGTATTCAAAAAAGTATTCAATACGGCAAAAAGTATTTGAATACTTTTACTCAAATACTTTTACTTACCTACTTTACAACACTGATTAATACTTTATAAATTGGTAGGCGATGTCAACGAAAAAAAGTATTCAATATTTTTTCATGGCTGTAAAAAATTGGTTATATATTATATCATGAAAATAGCTTAATTATGACTAATTTATGCAATTGAATGTGTATATATTTACCGCTTAAATTATGTTTCGGAAATCCATTTAACTAGAAGACAAAAAAAAATGCCACAAACATTTCCAAGTATAAATATGTCGACATCACGGTCATATGAGTCATCTTTATTGTGAGATGTTCTCTCTAGAAAACATAAATGATAATTATATATCTTATTATATCTTGAATCTTAATCTTAATTTTTTATTATTATTTTTTATTTATTAATACATAGGTAGTATTAATAAATACAGTGGCGCAACCAAGGGGGGTGTTTTAGGTGTCTGGACACCCCCCTTGAACCGTGTAATAGGAAATTTATATTTAATTATATTCAATAACCATTGAAAAAAAATATTCAATCTTTTTTTATATTTATAAAGTTAACTGCCGTCATAATTTATTTTTAAGTATCATTAGAAAGTATTGTTTAAAATATTATTAAAACAGAATGCAAATGTGTTATCTAGTGTTATAATTTATAACTTATAAATGTTACTATGTATTTCGTCCATAGTTTATCGACAAATTCGGAAAATAATCATAAGATGTTGACACGGCTACAGCGGTAGGTACTCGCTGAGTCCACGGTGAGCCGGTCAGTATAAAAGAATAACACGAATTTCACTATTTGTACGGTGTATTTTTATTGATGATAAACAACGGTACACAAAAGCTATTTGTCGAATGTCACTATGTCAGGTTAACATAAAAAAAAATACACATTTTATGCTCTACGCGGTCTTACGACCATAGGCGTGCGCAGACTTTATTCGCAGGGTATGCAGGCATGCAGCCTGCTGATAAAATGTGCCCCCCCCATATATATAAATACCCCTAAAATAAATGTGCATGACATTATATTATAAATTTAAGGTTACTACTTTACATAAGAAAAAATAGATTTTTCATCTTTTTTGATTTTAAGTAGTTTTTTTTTTTTTTAGATTCTGAACGGAGTGATGAATGTATTGATTTTACAATGATGTGTGTTTTTTTGTTTTTTTTTTTTTTTTTGTGTCTGTTACAGCATAACTAGTCGAAATAATGCTTTAATTTCAAACTTAACTTTGGGGGTGGTTTCCGATGGCAAAGTGGATATCCTTGGTGCATTATAGAGGTGAAAAGTAAACATTTTCCAACAGTTTTCAAAAAAATCGAAAAAAACAAAAAAAAAATGACAGAAAAACGGGAATTTTTACGCAAAACCAGTTTTCGACAAAATTTAATTTTTTATTTTGCTATAACTCAAAAACTAATCGACGTAAACACATGAAATTTTCACCAAATGTTTATATTAGCGTTCTCCATACACAGTTAAATTTTCAAAGAATTTTGACTTTTTTTGATCTATTTATAGACAATTGAAATTTTCAATTTTTCTAAGTATTTTTTTTTTAAATAACGATAAAAATTTTTTGGCCGGCCAGAAAATCTTGAAAATTTAATACAAGGTTTCTTATAAGTTGTTCTTAAAGTGAGAAAAAAAAAATCCGAAATCGTTAGTCACAATTTTTTTTTATAAGTGCTTAAAGTTCGAATTTATACGAAATATGTCAAAATTGCGAAAATTGGCAAGTAATTTTGTGGTTAAAAAATCGTAAAATTTTTTTATTTTATAACTAAGTTTTGAAAATTTGGTACAAGGTTCTCCATACATTTTTCTTCAAATATCTGTAAAAAAAACTCTACCGGACTAAGTCAAAAAAATTTTAGGAGTGTTTGAAATTTAAATATTTACAAAACCGCGTTAAATAACGGTTTAGTCTCAAACGATTTTTGATATTTGTTGTTATTCAAATAGTATAAGTCGTAAATACTTGAAATTTTTACCAGTTATTTAGATTGCCATTTTCTTTACATAATTTGATTTTCAAAACATTTTGACTTTTTTTGAGCTATTTATAGACAATTGAAATTTTCAATTTTTTTTTTTTTTTTTATAAATGTTGATAAAAAAAATTTAGCTGGGACAAATTACTTGAAAATTTAATAGAAGGGTCCACATAACTTGTTCTAACTCTCATTCCAAAATTATAAAAATACATAGGCACAATTTTTTTTTATTCGCATTTGAAGTTCAAATATTGACACAAATTCGTCAAAATCATGAATATTTTTCACTATTTGGTAGTAAAAAATTTATAAATATTTTACTATCAATAGCTAAGAATTGAAAATTTAATACTATGCTGTCCATAAGTTAAGCTTAGAATAATTATAAAAAAGTTTGAGGATTATTCAATTTAAAAAATTTTACGAGTGTTTAAAGTTTTAATTTTAATTTTAAATCAAAAATACACGTGTAAAATTACGTTTTACTAATAAATAATTTTCGATTTTTGTTATTTTTAAAAAATTATCAAACGTAAGATCTTGAAGCTTTTACTTAAGTGTTTGAATTTGTGAATTTTTTTCAAAATATAATATATGACAATATTTAAATATAATATATCCCAGACTGACAAATCATCTCCGTTCAGAATCGTTTTTCGTATACAATGATACCTATCATTGCATTCAAATTTAACCTACCATAGTCCGAGGTCCATCCCACCCCCTAATGTACAGCAGAGCGATACTCACTTACCCGCTTTTTAATTTGAGTTCTCTGTACAACGAAACACATTTTTAGCTTACTCTACTATTTTTTAAGCATCTCATAAGAAATATGAAAATACTATAAAATCCCAACCCTGGTTATCAGTATTTTCAATAGTACGTTATTTCGATAAAAATATTGTTAGAACAGCCTGCAGCTCAGAAAAATAAATATCCTGTTTGCTCTGCTGACCTAGATATTATTATATACACATGATACACCCCATCTATAATACACCAATACACAAATAATTGGCTCGCGGTTTTCTTAGCGAATTCGTAGATTTTTTAACGTGTAATCTGAATAATTTTAACTTATAATAATAATTGATCATGAATTTTGTCGTCCTTTTCGTATAAATAGGTCGCTTAATGATAGCTTTTTCGCAAGAAGAGGAGTATTAATTGCCGTCGTTTCACAGGGATAAAATATTGTGGCCCACCCACCGGTACAACCACGAGTTAGGCCGGAAGCATTAAAATTATTGCGTACACACTGAGTTCCACCACCGGTGTCAGTTTGGTACATGCATTTTGCAGTACTCTGTATTATGATAATAGAACACGCTGTTTTTGTGTTTGAACAAAGAATATTTAGATCTGAAATATTAGGTTTACGGCATTACATTACCATTGTTTTATTATATTTTCAATATTAAACACTATGGCCAGTTTGACAGTTGTGACTTGTGAGTCGTGACGGGATGAGGATTTTTTCTGGCACGGAAAAAAAGAGATTAGGAAACTGAATTAAACGTTGAATTGCATCCCTGTATTATTATAGTGACTAATTGCACAGTACCTATCTTACCCATATTATTTGGAAGGATTTCGTCTCGTTCTGACCACTGCAGGTCATTAATTGTGGAGTATTGTGAAGGTGCAGTCGCTGCAATAGACGTGTTCGAAATAATATTATTTACGCGGCACGTTAGACAATCGTCGAACAGAAACCGCCGCTGCAGTGTTGAAATCGCATTCGGCGTATCTATTGTCTATACTAATATATATTATTTGTTTATTTTTTGAATAGGTTGATATCAACTATCGGACTATCCAAAAAAAAAAATATATTTATTATAACACTTACTATTAAATATAAGATTTTGAGTGAAAAATTTTTTTTCCCACATGAATTGGCGACCCTAAAATAATTGTTAATACCTAATTCAGTGAATAGACTAACCTGTTAGAAGTGCAATCGGAAACATATATTAAATGTAAGAGCAATGTAACTATAAAATCCATGAAAAACCGAGAAAAACAAATTTTTTTGAAATAAGTGATGTCACGGTATACTGGTAATCTCGTTACCAGATACCAGTTTTTAAAAACAATGTGTTTTAAACGTTTACCTAACTACTAATTTTTTTACTTATAATTTTTATAAAAAATAGTAATAAATTATAATAGAATACAATAAATAAAAAACAAAAGCGGGTAAGTAGGTATCGCTCTGCTGTATATTAGGGGGTGGGGTGGACCTCAGACTATGGTAGGTTAAATTTGAATGCAATGATAGGTATCATTGTATACGAAAAACGATTCTGAACGAAGATGATTTGTCAGTTTAGGATATATTATATTTAAATATTGTCAAATATTCTATTTTGAAACAAATAGTATAGTTTTTATATGTTACTATGGTTACTATGGCCAACATTCGCATTATGAGCGTATGAAATTTAATTTAAATTTTGACATATTTCGTATAAATTCGAACTTTAAACACTTATAAAAAAAAATTGTGACTAACGATTTCGGATTAAATTTTCAAGATTTTCTGGCCACCCAAAAAATTTTTATCGGCATTTGAAGAAAAAAAAACTTAGAAAAGTCGAAAATTTCAATTGTCTATTAGTAGCTTAAAAATGGTCAAAATATTTTGAAAATTTAACTGTAAAGAGATAACCATAATATAAACATTTGGTGAAAATTTCAAGTATTTACAATAATTCGTTTTTGAGTTACAGCAAAATCAAAAAATCGATTTTGTCGAAAAGTGGTTTTTCCGTAAAATTTCCATTTTTCTGTCATTTTTTTTTTGTTTTTCTCGATTTTTTTGAAAACTATTAGAAAATTTTAATTTTGACCCCCCTAAAGTACCAACTAGATCCGATTTCCTTTTCAAAGAGGGGCTGAAGTCAAAAATCGAAGCATTTTTACTGCCCCAAATGTTGTCGACAGACACAAAAAAAAAAAAAACAAAAAAAAACACACATCATTGTAAAATCAATACATTCATCACTCCGTTCAAAATCTAAAATTTTATTTTCATATTTTATGAAATTATATTTTAGTAAACGTATTTTTAAATTTTTGTCAATCGAATTATTACGATAATTTCGTATTAGGTATTTGGTTTTAATCTTTGTTATCTGCTGATTTTGTTGGGTTTTTTTGTCGATAACTACCTACTGTGATTATTAATTGCCGATTATCAACGAACGAGCGTTAAATGAGTTGTATAGTCAATTTATTTTATACAGTCCATATTCGACTTTATTTTTTACAGACCTTCAGGATTCTAATCAGAGTGACTAAATTATTGATATGAATAATTTGTAAGTGATTAAAACATTATTAATTAATAAATTTCCTTTTTTTTTTGCATATTTTGTTGTTTTTGTTGCATATTTTTAGCGCATATTTATGCAATTTTAAGTGCTATAAAATCCCAACCCTGCTGATGATTATAATCATGATATAATAATTTTGTGTTATTGTCATTATAACAAATTAATATTAAATTAAACTATCACGCGTCGAATATTATGATTAGAAAAATTACTCACGCTTTTATAATCTGAGTTTCAATACCACAATAATTTATTAACAGGTAGGTAGTGTAAAAAAATGATAGCCATGTCATATCGCTGATATAAATGATGATAAAAACTAATACCTACCGGAAAACCTATTTGCATTATATAATTATTTATTATAAAATATAAATATTAATTAATTCTGAAATTAACAAAATTTTTCTATATGTATATTAACAAAATTAATGAGTTTTAAAAAAGAATAATATGAATATTATTATTATCATTAAAATGATTGAACACTTTTTAGATTCTGAACGAAGTGATGAATGTATTGCTTTTACAATGATGTGTGTTTTTTTTTTTTTTTTTTTTTTTTGTGTCTGACGACAACATTTGGGGCAGTAATAATGCTCCGATTTTTGACTTCAGCCCCCCTTTGAATAGGTAATTGAATCTAGTTGGTACTTTAGGGGGGTCAAAATTTAAATTTTCAAATAGTTTTCAAAAAAATCGAGAAAAACAAAAAAAAAATGACAGAAAAATGGCAATTTTACGAAAAACCACTTTTCGATTTTTTGATTTTGCTGTAACTCAAAAACGAATCATTGTACATACTTGAAATTTTCACCAAATGTTTATATTATGGTTATCTCTTCTCAGTTAAATTTTCAAAAAATTTTGACCATTTTTAAGCTACTTATAGACAATTGAAATTTTCGACTTTTCTACGTTTTTTTTTCTTCAAATGCCGATAAAAATTTTTTGGATGGCCAGAAAATCTTGAAAATTTAATACAAGGTTTCATATAAGTTGTTCTTAAAGTGATAAAAAAAAATCCAAAATCGTTAGTCACAATTTTTTTTTATAAGTGCTTAAAGTTCGAATTTATTCGAAATATTTCAAAATTTAAATGAAATTTCATACTCTCATTATGCGTATGTTGCCTGATATTTTTTTTATTAATAAACAAATACTATAAAGTAACCATAGAAACATATAAAAACTATACTATTTGTTTCAAAATAGAATATAATATGACAATATTTAAATATAATATATCCTAAACTGACAAATCATCTTCGTTCAGAATCGTTTTTCGTATACAATGATACCTATCATTGGATTCAAATTTAACCTACCATAGTCCGAGGTCCACCCCACTCCCTAATATACAGCAGAGCGATACCCACTTACCCACTTTTTATAAAATAATATTAATATTAAAAATATATATTTTTAATCCGCAAACGTATATTATTATATAAATATAAATGAAAATAATTATTGAGAAATTAATTTTAGGACATGATAATATTAATATTCGAAATTCTACCAACCAGTAGAAGAACCCTCAAAAACTCATAATATGTTAAATTGGGATAAACAAAATCACGATACTAGTTTACTTATTTTAAATTATTCTAGTACAATTCTAGTAAAAAGTTTATCATATAGTTTTTTCTTTAGATCATAGTAAGCCGATTATAGTGTGATAATTTAGTTTGATTTAATGATTTAATGTTGTGTTATGTTAAATTAAAGTGTTTTATTTTTTATATCTTTAAGTATTTATTAAAAAATTAAAGTTGTGGACGTTTAGGTGTATTTATATAATATAAACCTTTTTTGAAGTAGAGAAATTGGATTCAAACATTGAATGATTTATATGGTTTTTAATGTTTATCAGCTAAATATGTTTAGTCATTTTAAGGGAATTTAGATTTAAGGATAGGGTAACCGCTTACAATTATTTAAAATCATTAAGAAAGTATTTTGTTTTAAGAATAAAAAATAAAATAAAATAATATATTCAACTAAATTATACGAATCAATTAAAGAAAACGATTTGTAGAAATAAGTTTTATCTCTAAAAACAGGACGGAAACAATACATTTCATCGCTTACTGTGATTATGAGATTGGCACTATAAATAATAACATCGACTGATAATAACTATAAAGTTACTTGCTAGGAAGCATATAATATTAAACAAGTTTTTAAGCTTCCTGCAGAAACAGTTAGTAATTCGTTTCGGTATAATGGGAATAACCAACTACGCATTTGCTAAATTAAATACATTTATTTAACCAAACTGTGTATTTAGATTTGATATATAATATTTAAACGCAAGACTTTTATTGTTAAAATTTAATAAACGTGAAATGGGTTGGATGACTTAGAAAGTTTAAATTGAATTTCTCATTATTTAAAATCCAAAAATATATTATAAATAATCTTTTTTATTCAAAATCGATATATTTATTAATTTTAAATACGTAAAATGTACTTTTTATTGCACACCCGATCAGTTTTTTCTAAATAAACAAATACATCAAAGTCATGTTGGTTAATACTTAATTTAAATTAATAATTAATTAAACTTACAATTGTATTTATGATAGAAAATAATATTTTTTAAATTGATTTTTGACGTAGGTAGCTTTACAAAATATTATTCGAAATTTTAAATCATTTCAATGCTAACGTAAAAAATTTAAATTATGTGTAAAATAAAACAATATGTCGTAAAATTAAAAAATAATTTAAAATACATTACTAGAGAAAAAAATTGCATAGTTTGGTTCGAAAAAAAATCGATAATGAAATAATAATAAATTATTTTATTTATATGAATTCATAAACATAAATAGGTATTTATCTACATTTTAAGTAATACTATATGAATATTTTATATAATATAAGTTAATAACTTATTAAAATATTAAATTTATACTAATGTGATAATGTATTACATCTAGATCAAATGATTATAATAAAATCAACAGTATATTAATAATAATAATAGTATTATTATACTTTGTAATATTTTTCTATTTATAATATTAACTTTAGAGCCAAAAAATGTATAATATAGTAACCAATAAAATATAAAATAATTTTACCTCTTTTTGAGTAATTTTTAATTTTTGTTTAAGTAAATGGATTAAGCTATAAAAAAATTCAAAATTATTAATATACTCTTTAATATTATATAATTTTTATGGATTTTAAATTTTAAATCTTTAGATCTCGAGATGTAGCCGATGTAGTTCATAAAGTATTATACAAAGAAACTAATCAGATTTCAGTACCGTTATTTGAACACATTGGTTTATCCTAAAATGTGTAAATAATAATAAACCGCTTTTACTTAGTTACTTTAGCTACCAATATATTATAATTTATAAGCATGTAAAAACTAAAAACAAATACTTATGACCCAATTATTTTAGATTCTGAACGGAGTGATGAATGTATTGATTTTACAATGATGTGTGTTTTTTTTTGTTTTTTTTTTTTTGTGTCTGTCGACAACATTTGGGGCAGTAAAAATGCTTCGATTTTTGACTTCAGCCCCTCTTTGAAAAGGAAATCGAATCTAGTTGGTACTTTGGGGGGTCAAAAGTTAAAAATTTACAATATTTCTTAAGTGAGTCGGGAAAAACCTTAAAAAAATGACGGAAAAACGGGATTTTTTATGCAAAACCAGTTTTCGTCAAAATCAAATTTTTATTTTGCTAAAACTCAAAAACTAATCAATGTAAATACTTAAAGTTTTCACCAAATGTTTATATTAGTGCTCTCCATACACAGTTAAATTTTCAAAGAATTTTAACTTTTTTTGAATTATTTATTGACAATTGAAATTTTTTAATTTTTCTAAGTATTTTTTTTTAAATAACGATAAAAATTTTTTGGCCGACCAGAAAATCTTGAAAAATTAATACAAGGTTTCTTATAAGTTTTTCTTAAAGTGAAAAAAAAATCCGAAATCGTTAGTCACAATTTTTTTTTATAAGTGCTTAAAGTTCGAATTTATACAAAATATGTCAAAATTGCGAAAGTTTGCAAGTAATTTTGAGGTTGAAAATCGTAAAATTTTTTTTTTATAACTAAGTTTTGAAAATTTGGTACAAGGTTACTCCATAAATTATTCTTCAAATATCTGTGAAAAAAACTATACCGGATTCGGACAAAAAATATTTATGAGTGTTTGAAATTTAAATTTTAGCCTCAAACGATTTTTGATGTATGTTGTTATTCAAATAGTATAAGTCGTGAATACTTGAAAATTTTACCAGTTATTTAGATTGCCATTTTCTTTACGTGATTTGATTTTCAAAATATTTTGACTTTTTTTGAGCTATTTATAGACAATTGAAATTTTCAATTTTTTTTTTATTTTTTTTTTATAAATGTTGATAAAAAAAATTTAGCTGGGACAAATTACTTGAAAATTTAATTGAAGGGTCCACATAACTTGTTCTAACTCTCATTCAAAAATTATAAAAATACATAGGCACAATTTTTTTTTATTAGCATTTGAAGTTCAAATATTGACAAAAATTCGTCAAAATCATGAATAATACTTTATAAATTGGTAGGCGTTGTCAACGAAAAAAGTATTCAATAGTTAAAAAAAAGTATTTCAAATACCATTCACATACTTTAAAATAAAAAGTATTCAAAAAAGTATTCAATACGGCAAAAAGTATTTGAATACTTTTACTCAAATATTTTTACTTAACTACTTTACAACACTGATTAATACTTTATAAATTGGTAGGCGATGTCAACGAAAAAAAGTATTCAATAAAATAGTATTAAATAGTAAAAAAAAGTAATTCAAACACCATTCTCATACTTTAAAATAAAAAGTATTCAAAAAAGTATTCAATACGGCAAAAAGTATTTGAATACTTTTACTCAAATACTTTTACTCAACTACTTTACAACACTGATTAATACTTTATAAATTGGTAGGCGTTGTCAACGAAAAAAAGTATTCAATAGTTAAAAAGCGGGTAAGTGGGTATTGCTCTGCTGTATATTAGGGGGTGGGGTGGACCTCAGACTATGGAAGGTTAAATTTGAATGCAATGATAGGTATCATTGTATACGAAAAACGATTCTGAACGAAGATGATTTGTCAGTTTAGGATATATTATATTTAAATATTGTCAAATATTCTATTTTGAAACAAATAGTATAGTTTTTATATTATGTTACTATGGTTACTATGGCCAACATTCGCATTATGAGCGTATGAAATTTAATTTAAATTTTGACATATTTCGTATAAATCTGAACTTTAAACACTTATAAAAAAAAATTGTGACTAACGATTTCGGATTTTTTTTTATCACATTAAGAACAACTTATAAGAAACCTTGTATTAAATTTTCAAGATTTTCTGGCCACCCAAAAATTTTTTATCGGCATTTGAAGAAAAAAAAACTTAGAAAAGTCGAAAATTTCAATTGTCTATTAGTAGCTTAAAAATGGTCAAAATATTTTGAAAAAATACCTGTAAAGAGATAACCATAATATAAACATTTGGTGAAAATTTCAAGTATTTACAATTATTCGTTTTTGAGTTACACCAAAATCAAAAAATCGATTTTGTCGAAAAGTGGTTTTTCCGTAAAATTTACATTTTTCTGTCATTTTTTTTTTGTTTTTCTCGATTTTTTTGAAAACTATTAGAAAATTTTAATTTTGACCCCCCTAAAGTACCAACTAGATTCAATTCTCTATTCAAAGAGGGGCTGAAGTCAAAAATCGGAGCATTATTACTGCTCCAAATGTTGTCGTCAGACAAAAAAAAAAAAACACACATCATAGTAAAAGCAATACATTCATCACTTCGTTCAGAATCTAAAAAAAGTATTTCAAATACCATTCACATACTTTAAAATAAAAAGTATTCAAAAAAGTATTCAATACGGCAAAAAGTGTTTTAATACTTTTACTCAAATACTTTTACTCACCTACTTTACAACACTGATTAATACTTTATAAATTGGTAGGCGATGTCAACGAAAAAAAGTATTCAATATTTTTTCATTCCTGTAAAAAATTGGTTATATATAATATATATATATATAATATCATGAAAATAGCTTAATTATGACTAATTTATGCAATTGAATGTGTATATATTTACCGCTTAAATTATGTTTTGGAAATCCATTTAACTAGAAGACAAAAAAAAACGCCACAAAGATTTCCAAGTATAAATATGTCGCCATCACGGTCATATGAGTCTTTTTTATTGTGAGATGTTCTCTATAGAAAACATAAATGATAATTATATATCTTATTATATCTTGAATCTTAATCTTAATTTTTTATTATTATTTTTTATTTATTAATAAATATGCTACAATATTGCCGTAGGTAATAAATAATAATTTTTGTAATAACTACTTACTTCTTTCTCTTTTGTATCTTTTATATTATATATATCTTTATCTTTATTTGAATCTATAATAAGACAAAAATATAAAATACATTTTGTATACTATAATTTTAAAAAATTTGACAATTTATTATTTTCTAAAAAAGTCTGATTGAAATTACGTCGTCTGCTGTAAGCCCTGGCTAAAAGCCTCCTGTTCAACTCCTCATTGCGCCAGCACGGAAGTAGACTATAGCCCGTACGGATGAACAGATGTTACATGAAACACCGAACCGAAAATTATTTTTACTTAATTTATCTTTTAATACGCATTAACAATATTCATTATCTAATGTTGTTTTAATTTTCAACTTTAAAATTCCTTGCAAATCGTCACAAATTTGGTATATTTCGTAACACTTTAAATACTTATATAAACAAACATTGTGACTAACGATTTTTGATTTTTTTTTTTACTACGATAAGTAAAACTCATAATAAACCTTGTATTAAATTTTAAAGATTTTTTGGATAGCCAAATTTTTTTTATCGGCATTTCAAGGAAAAAAACTTAGAAAAGTCGAAAATTTCAATTGTCTATAAGTAGCTTAAAAAAGGTCAAAATATTTTGAAAATTTAATCGTAAATAGATAATGGTAATATAAACATTTGGTGAAAATTTCAAGTATTTACAATGATTCGTTTTTGAGTTACAGCAAAATAAAAATATCGATTTTGTCCTATACTGATTATACGTAAAAATTCCAACTTTTCCTTTACTTTTTTAGGGTTTTTGCTTTTGAATACTAGGATAAAAGGTTTAATGTTCTCAATCATTCTGTAGCCTTTAGTAGTTAGTACTATTATAGAAAATATTTATTTAATATTTCAGATATCTACCTTTTATCTATTTCGGTAGGCATCTGCACTGGTTGGGCCGTCGCAAGAGAATGATAATGCCGGCACTGTTGAACAGTACTTGATCTAAAATATCTATAAAATAGACAAAGGATAAAAAAAATATTTTTATTTTTAAATAATTTTAATTGTAGGTACGTACTTTAAGGAAGCTGGTATTCGCATTCTATTCCATGTTCTCCAGAACATTATTAGATATTACAGAATCGTTAATTTATTTTTGAATTTGAAAAAATTCGAATAAGTAGGTAGAAATATTTTGTGTATTTTAAAAATACAAAAACCACCGTGGTTACGAAAAATATTATTATTTTAAAATTATGTAGTTAAATTTTTAGTGTGCTAAAATTATAACAAATAAAGTATAAGAAACATTTTTAAATTATTTAAAATTTAGACCCGAAATACAACGAATAATAAAACCATTAATAAAATAATAAAATCATTATTTTTGTGATATATAAAAGTTATAATTGACTAAAGTCTTCTAATCTTTCTTTCTTTTTTTTAAATACTTAAAATAACACGCAGTAATTAATTATTAGGAATATTATAGATAATGGTAATATAAACATTTGGTGAAAATTTCAAGTATTTACAATGATTCGTTTTTGAGTTACAGCAAAATAAAAATATCGATTTTGTCCTAAACTGATTATGCGTAAAAATTCCAGCTTTTCCTTTACTTTTTTAGGGTTTTCGCTTTTTAATACTAGGACAAAAGGTTTAATGTTCTCAATCGTTCTGTAGCCTTTAGTAGTTAGTACTATTATAGAAAGGATTTATTTAATATTTCAGATATCTACCTTTTATCTGCGTCAGTGGGACGCGTTTCGGACTCGTTTCGGCGGGCTAGATAATTATTATTAATAACCATCCTTTGCTAAAATTATTTGTTGATATATAATTAATTATTATTAACAATACATTTTTAATCGCTTGGTGTCTTATACTCCAAATTTGAAGAAGGAATTTAACTGTACCTATCATGCTTCCCGTTAATATATTGTGTTGTATCAAAATAAGATTTTTATCAATATTTGAACTTCAAATGCTAATAAAAAAAAAATTGTGCCTATGTATTTTTATAATTTTTGAATGAGAGTTATAACAAGTTATGTGGACCCTTCAATTAAATTATTAAGTAATTTGTCCAATCCAATTTTTTTTTTAAACATTTATAAAAAAAAAAAATAAAAAAAATTGATTATTTCAAATACCTATAAAAAGTTCAAAAAAAGTCAAAATGTTTTGAAAATCAAATCACGTAAAGAAAATGGCAATCTAGATAACTGGTAAAATTTTC
This sequence comes from Schizaphis graminum, assembly GCA_020882235.1. Taxonomy (NCBI): domain Eukaryota; kingdom Metazoa; phylum Arthropoda; class Insecta; order Hemiptera; family Aphididae; genus Schizaphis; species Schizaphis graminum. The sequence goes on along the minus strand of CM037032.1, from coordinate 116,603,922 downwards.
TAGTATTCACAACTTATACTATTTAAATAACAACAAATATCAAAAATGGTTTGAGGCTAAACCGTTATTTAACGCGGTTTTGTAAAAATTTAAATTTCAAACACTCCTAAAAATTTTTTGTCTGAATCAGGTAAATTTTTTTTTTACAGATATTTGAAGAAAAATCTATGGAGAACCTTGTACCAAATTTTCAAAACTTATTATAAAAAAAAATTGTGACTAACTATTTCGGATTTTTTTTTATCAACATAAGAAAAACTTATAAGAAACCTTGTATTAAATTTTCAAGATTTTCTGGCTGGCCAAAAAATTTTTATCGTTATTTTTAAAAAAAAATACTTAGAAAATTAAAAAATTCAATTGTCTATAAATATCTCAAAAAAAGTCAAAATTCTTTGAAAATTTAACTGTGTATAGAGAACACTAACATAAACTTTTGGTGAAAATTCAGTATCAAAATCAGATGAAGTATTAAATCAAGTATTTACATCGATTAGTTTTTGAGTTGTAGCCAAATAAAAAATTCGATGTTGTTGAAAACTTTTTTGCGTAAAAATTCCCGTTTTTCTGTCATTTTAGATTCTGAAAGGAGTGAAGAATGTATTGATTTTACAATGATGTGTGTTTTTGTTTTTTGTTTTTGTGTCTGTGTACAGCAGAACTAGTCGAAATAATGCTTCAATTTCAAACTTTGGGGGTGGTTTCCGTCTTTCCGATGGCAAAGTGGATATCCTTGGTGCATTATAGAGGTGAAAAGTAAACATTTTCCAACAGTTTTCAAAAAAATCGAGTAAAACAAAAAAAAAAAAATGACACAAAAACAGGAATTTTTACGCAAAAACAGTTTTCAATCAAATCGAATTTTTTATATGGTTGTAATTCAAAAACTAATCAGTGTAAATACTTGAAATTTTCACCAAATATTTATATTAGTGTAATCTATATACAGTTAAATTGTCAAAAAAAATTTTGAGCTATTTATAGACAATTGAAATTTTTAATTTTTATAAGTATTTTTTTTTAAAATAACGAACGGCCAGAAAATCTTGAAAATTTAACACAAGGTTTCTTATAAGTTGTTCTTAAAGTGATGAAAAAAAATCCGAAATCGTTAGTCACAATTTTTTTTTATAAGTGCTTAAAGTTCAAATTTATACGAAATATGTCAAAATTTCTAAAATTAGCAAGTAATTTTGTGGTTAAAAAATCGTAAAAGTTTTTTCTTTTATAACTAAGTTTTGAAAATTTGGTACAAGGTTCTCCATACATTTTTCTTCAAATATCTGTAAAAAAAACTCTACCGGACTAAGTCAAAAAATTTTTAGGAGTGTTTGAAATTTAAATTTTTACAAAACCACGTTAAATAACGGTTTAGCCTCAAACGATTTTTGATATTTGTTGTTATTCAAATAGTATAAGTCATAAATACTTGAAATTTTTCAGTTTTTTAGATTGCCATTTTCTTTACGTGATTTGATTTTCAAAATATTTTGACTTTTTTTGAACTATTTATAGGCATTTGAAATAATCAATTTTTTTTAATTTTTTTTTTTATAAATGTTGATAAAAAAATTTAGCAGGGACAAATTACTTGAAAATTTATTAGAAGGGTCCACATAACGTCTTGTTCTAACTCTCATTCCAAAATTATAAAAATACATAGGCACAATTTTTTTTTATGAGCATTTGAAGTTCAAATATTAACAAAAATTCGTCAAAATCATGAATATTTTTCACTATTTGGTAGTTAAAAATTTATAAATATTTTTCTATCAAAAGCTAAGAATTGAAAATTTAATACTATGCTGTCCATAAGTTAAGCTTAGAATAATTATAAAGAACTTTGAGGATTATTCAATTTAAAAAATTTTACAAGTGTTTAAAGTTTTAATTTTAATTTGAAATCAAAAATACACGTGTAATATAACGTTTTACTAATAAATAATTTTCGATTTTTGTTATTTTTAAAAAATTACTTGACGTAAGATCTTGAAACTTTTATTTATTTATTTATTTATTTATTTATTTATTTATATGTAATAAACGGGTATTAAACCCTTTAGCAATTAGAAAAAATATAAGTACAGTTTAGATTATCTTATAACATAATTAACACAATAATGATGTAAAATTATTCGTACCAAAGGAAATAGTTTACAACCAAAAAATAATAAATAATATATAGTACAGTAAAAATCATTAAATTAAATTAACAATAATGGTTACAAAGAGAAAAAAAAATTAATAAGAATAAAATAATAATAATATTAATTAAACAAGAGAATTAAAATTTAAAGCAAGATAAACATTTTGTCTGAATACAAAGCGCGACATAGCAAAAAAATCAACAAGATCCATTATACTGTTAGCCAAAGACAGAGCTCTGGGGAAAAACGAGGTGGAAGTATAATTATTTTTGGAAAGAGAAACATGAAAAAAGTTTGATTTTCTTAATACGTGAATTTGTACATTAAGATAAATGTGAGATAATAATTCAGGAGAATAAATAAGACCATTTAATAAGTCATATAAGAACATAATATCAGCAACATTTCTCCTCAAATCACAAGACGCGATCCCCAATTGGGAAATTTGCAATTTATATGAATCTCTCGTGATTGGTATATTTAATTTAAAGCATAATAGTTTTAGAAACTTATACTGAACATTATCAATTTGACTGATATATGAAAAATAATGTGGTGAGCAGACAATTGATCCAAACTCAAGATGAGACCTAACCAGGGAAAAATATAAAGTTTTTAAGGCATTGGTATTTTTAAAATTGATCGTGCTTCTATTAATAAAACCAAGCATCTTAAAAGATTTTTTAATAAAGGTGTTAATATGGATGGAAAAATCCATATTAAAATTAAAGATAATCCCTAAGTCTCTGATTGAAGAAACTCTTGTAACTATAAAACTATCAATCAAATAATTAAAGGTGATTATATTATTTATTCGAGAAAATGTTATCACGCTGCACTTATTTATATTTAATGGAAGAAGATTAACACGACTCCATTCAACAAATTTATCTAAATTAGACTGCAATTTTAATGAATCATTTGGTGATTTAATAACTGAGAATAGTTTAGCATCATCAGCAAATAAAAGAATATTAACTGAACTATCAAAAATAGAAGGTAAATCATTAATAAATAATATAAATAAGAGGGGTCCTAAGTGCGATCCTTGTGGTACACCAGAACTAACCAAAAAATCATTAGAAACATAACTATTAATTTTTACCACCTGAGTACGAGAACATAGATAAGATTTTAACCAATTGAAAAATGTACCATGAATACCAAAACAAGATAATTTATATAATAAGATTTTGTGGTTAACTTTATCAAACGCTTTCTGAAAGTCTGTATAAATAGTGTCCAATTGAACACGTTGATTTAAGGCCGAAATGATTTTCTCCTGAAAAGGTAAAACATTAGTAGAAATAGACATTTTGGGTCTGAAACCATGTTGGTTGTTAGAAATGAGGGGGGACATAATTAAAGACAACTTTTTTGTAATTAAAGCTTCGAACATTTTCGGAATAATGGACATTTTGGAAATTGGTCTATAATTTGTAACATTATGTTTATCCCCTGATTTATGCACTGGTGTTACAAATGATTTCTTCCAAATGTTAGGGAAATAACCTAAGCCTAATGATTTATTGAAAATCATATGAAGTGGACGAGCAAGAACAGAGCTACAAGTTTTTAAAAACATAGGTGGAATACCATCAGGTCCTGTGCCAGTATGTGTATTTAAAGAATTTAAATAATCAACAATTTCATTCAGCTCAATAGTCCAGGAGCATAAATTCAAATAATTATTAGTAACATCGGAAGGAAGGGGAACAACTCCATTGAACAGTGGATCATCTTTAGTATAGACACTGGAAAAATAATTTGCAAATAATTGGGCTGTTTCTGAAATATTGGTGGAAGACGAGTTATTGTAATTTACACAATCAGGAACAGAATTATTAGACTTCTTTAGAGAGTTAACATAATTCCAAAAAGGTTTGATATTAGTTTGAATACTGTTTTCAATATTTGAAATATATTGATCATGGCATATAGTAATCAAGTGTTTACATTTTTTTCTAAGATTAGAGAAGTCATAATAATTAGCATCCGAAGGAAATAACTTAAATTTTTTGTGGGCACATTTTTTTTTAATTATACAATCCCTAAGTTCAGCATTAGCCCATATAAGTGAATATTTATTATACATTTTTGTTTTGGGCACAAATAAAGAAAAAGAGTGATAAATAATTTCATAAAATTTTTCAATAAGCGATTCAAAAGATAAATTATTATTCAGATTAAGATCAAAATCAATACTCCGTAGAAAATGAGAAATATCATCAAAGTTACAGTTTTTAAAGTTATAAACGAGCGGAGAATCAAAATGTTCATTAACTAATGCATTATTAAATTGTATTATAAAATCTAATGGTGGATGATAATAATCAATTATAGGAATAAGAGTTTCTATCGAATGCAAAATATTAGTAAGTTCAGCATTAGCACTTATCATTATACAATCAAGAGTACGACCACTACAATTAAGTACAGGGTTTACTTGTTTCAAACTTAAGTAATTTAAATAACAGTTAAAAATTAGAGAACCTGTATTATGATTTTGAGAGATTGGATCAATAGACCAGTCAAACTGATTTAAATTATAATCACCAGTTATAACATAATTATAATCGGGGTACATAAGATATATAGACTCAATAACCTCACAGTGCTTAGAATATACATCATAAGAACTATTTGGTGGAATATATATACAACCTAAAATTATTTTTATATTATTCAAAATAAGTTTCAAAAAAACTTGCTCAATACCCAAAACACTAGAGACATTTAATTCGTCACAACTTATTATTTTATTCACTGCAATTAGAACACCACCACCTCGTTTTTTTCCATAGGACAAATTATTACGATCATTACGATATCAATTATAATTAGTGAAACCAAGTTCAGAGTCGAAAACATTATCATTTAGCCAAGTTTCAGTTAAACAAATTATATTATAATTAACATTTAACAATGCATTACGTAAAAAAGGGATCTTTGTTAAAAGACCACGGACATTTTGGTAGAAAATATTAATTATAAAAAACTTCCTGCATGGGCATTAGAACGATTATCCTTGGTGACGACTGACGATGGTTGGAGTACCTCTTATGTATTTAATGATTAGATCAGTCTCACCATTAGTTCTACGAGACTCTAGTTCATCACGAAGTTTCTTCATATAGTTACGCTGATAAAGAGTGCGATCCGAACTGATTCCAATAGTGGAAGGTGGTTGTAATGATAACAGTTTTTTTTTTGACTTTAATATCTCGAACACATCAGCTGGTGTGCTGAATACAGCCTTAATTGGACGGGGATTATTTTTACCATGATGTAGTGGGCCAGCAGCTTGTCGAAAAAGATACAGGTCGTGTCGAAATAATATAGACAAAATAATTCTAAGTGTTTATTAAAACTGAATGAAAAATATTCTAAGTCCAAATAATTAATTTAATTGGAAAATAAACTAAGTCCAAATGAACGATTTCTGATGTAAAGTGACGTGAAGGTGCTTGCGCTAACTCTGGAAAATCACGTCTGCGGGAGCCCTGTTCTGGACCCCCTTATATAGTCAGTGTCCCCTGATCTCCTACCCAGGTCCCTTCTGGCCTATTCCTATGTGCGTCATTCGCTCTCACGCTATTACGCATTTCAGGATGCTCGTGCGATGATGTATTCCAATATGACGTCCGGGGACGATCCGCCCACGCGCAGGTGGTCAACCGCAATCGCTGTATCAGAGTTCCCAGACTCGCGTTGTGGCTGCTATATGATTTATGTTATCTCCGTATGGTTGGGTTAGGTCACATATTCTACCTAGTAGTGCGTCTCCCAGCGCATAGGGTTGTTGTTAATAAGGCTATTACGATGTCTAGACGTACTTTATCATATTTGGTAGTTTGTTAATTCCTACAGAATAGTGTCTTTGTGGCGGTGTGTATTACACCGATTATTGCTGGTTGTCATTTTAATAATATTATTCCTACGTCTTAGCTCCCCCTTTATGTATTATATATTATATATTGTGTATGGGACATCAGAGCACGTAGCACCTCCCCACGAAAAAAAAGGTTTATGTCCTCAAGACAGAAATCTTTCAAAAGTCTTAGCACAAAAATAGTTATATAAGTTTACAAAATACAATACAAGTTTTGTAACTTGTTTACAATAATTTCAATTACAATACATTTTACAATTATTTGTATGTTTTACAATATCATATTACAATTATTTGAACATTTTCATGAAATTTCAGTTATACAATACAAATTACTGATTTCAAGATCAGTACTGATAATACTGATCATTTACAATAGTGTACTTAATATATAATTTTTAGTGGTTAGTAATTAATTATTAGTTTGTTAGTATATAATTGTTAGTGCTTACAAAATTTTTTTTTTTTTTTTTTTATACAATAAAAGTGGTTAGTGAATAATATAATAATTTAATATAGTTATATAATATAATTGGTTAGTATGTAAATTTCAATTTGTTAGTTGTTAATAATATAATGATAAAGTTTATATAATATAAAAATTATAGTCTAGTGGATAATAATGCATTTATTGCCATAGAATAAAAATAGTAAAGTATATAATAATAAAATATATTTGTAATGTATAGTTTTTATTTATAATTTTCTAATATTTCTAGTATTTCTGATTCGTTTCTACAAAGTATAAGTGTATATAATATATATATTGAATAATAATTTTTATATTTTATACTCTAATTTATATTTTTAATATTTATTTCCCAATCAAATTTTATATCTTTTCTTAATAAGTGTGTCATCGGTTTAGCTAATAAACTATACGATTTTATAAATTTTCTGTAATATCCCGATAAGCCTAAAAATGATTTTATTTGTTTAACGTTCTTTGGTGTCGGAAATTCTAATACTGATGTTATCTTTTTCGGATCCGGTTTAATACCGTGTTCTGAAATTATATGACCTAAGTACAAACATTCGCGCTTTAAAAATTCGCATTTATCCGGTTGTATTTTTAGATTATGCGTCCGTAGGCGTTCGAATACGTCTATCAATTTACTATTATGATCCGCTAAATTTTTTGCGTATATTATTATGTCATCCAGGTATACTAAACATTTAATGCCTATAATCCCTGAAAGTACGTTATTCATAAGTCTTTGAAAAGTCGCGGGACTTGTTTTCATTCCCATAGTCATACGCTTAAAATGATAATGACCTTGACCGGTCGAAAACGCTGTTAATTCCCGAGATTCTTTTGCTAACGGTATTTGATAAAATCCGCTTGCTAAATCCAAAATAGTAAAAAGTTGACATTGTCCTAACTGATCTAATATTTCCGTAATATTTGGTAACGGGTGAAATTCATTTAATGTTACTTGATTAAGCGCTCTAAAATCTATTACTATTCGAAATTTATCTTTACCAGACGAATCTGATTTTTTCTTTACTAAAAGTAATGGTGCATTAAAAGGTGACATTGAACGTTCTATTATATCGTCTTTTTCCATTTTATTTAATTGCTCCTCAATCTCTTTTGTTGAGCTTGTGGTAACCTATATGGTCTTTTATAAATCGGTGGCTGATTAGCCGGTAATCGTATAATATGTTCCGCCGCGTTTGTAAATGTTAAATAATCATTTTCTAAATGAAAAACGTCCGAAAAATGTTCGCATATTTCTAATATCGTATCTCGTTCTTCCTTATTTAAATGGTCACTTCGTATTAAATTTTTAATTTTATTTACGCGGTCGTTATTATCGTTAATCATTTTTATTTCGTGTAATTTACATTCTACATTATCTTCGTATAAAATTTTATTTAATTCGTCCTCGAAAATGTTTTGTGGTGATTCCGAAATATTTAATATACTTATAACTGTGTTTCCATTTTTAACTGTATTTATTATATTAGCGCAATAGACGTCCTGTATTAATTCTTGTTTGTGTATTAAAATATTTTTATTTTCCATATTAGGATCTGCTATTGGTATAGATACTACTGTTTCCGTTCGCGGTTCTAATGTAAAACAAATTTTATTTAATTCGCGTTTAATATCGTTTTTAATCGTTAATATATTATTCGCAATATCTATTACTGCGTTATTTTGCAACAGGAAGTGGTGACCTAGAATCCCGTCTTTCGGTATTGGGAATTCTTTATTCACTACATGAAAATCGGTTTTTATTTCATTTTTATTTAATATTAAAATTATTGTAATTTTACCAATAGTAGATACTATTTTGTCATTTATGCCTTTTAAAAATATTTTTTCTTTTTCATTTACTAAAGTTTCGCCAGTTAATTTATCTATTTTTATTAAATTTATTTCGCTACCGGTATCTAAAAGAAGACTAATATTTTCTGTATTAAAATTAGGTGATTGAAATGAAATATGATTATCGTGTATTACTGAGACGATGTTGAAGCAACGTTGTACATTTGCTCCTCCGGTGCGGCTACTATTTGGCTGATCGAACGGACGCCGGCGCCGTTCGATGCCTGCCCGTTTCCCGGCTGATTAACATTATTATTACGCTCATTTCTTTGCCTACTATAACAACTAACACTATCGTGTCCTATTTTATTACAGTAAGTGCAAGTTATCGGCGTTGCATTATTATTAACATTATTTTGTTGCACATTATTATTATTTTGTACGGGTTGACGAACAATATTATTTTGTCTTTGATTTTGTCTGCCAATGCGACAATCTCGCGCGATATGATTATTTCTACCGCAATTAAAACATCCTGTATTATTTTGTCTATTAGTATTCTGATTATTATTATTATATTGATTATTATTATTACGCGGATAATTATTATAGTTGTTATTTGGAATATTACCGCCTCTGTTAAAATTTTGACCGTTAAAATTATTATTCCTAGGTAAAATGTTGCCGTTATTATTGCGATAATTATTATTAAAATTATTTCCGTTCTGTCCATAGTTTCCGTTATTTCCGCGATTATAATTTTGTCTAAAGTTATTGTTATAATTATTAAATTTCTGCGCGTTATTATTACCCTGATAATTATTTTGCCAACGTTTATTATTGTTATAGTTATTCGCGTTTTGTTCCTTTTTTACATCATTCTGCGTTATTTCCGTATTATGACTAAGTTCGATTTCCAGTTGTCTGGCTATTTGCATAGCTACCTCTAAAGTTTTTGGATCTCTCGCACGTATTATTGTTTGTAAATTCATATTTAAACCATTAATGTATATAGCCAATGCCTGTTCCGTTATCGCTTGCCTAAGGATTTTCGCTTCCTCCGCGGGTTTATTTGCTACAGTTGCGTTACATAAGTTATAATACAATTTTTCTACGCGACCGTTATAAGATAGTACATCCTCGTCATTTCGCATGCGTAAGGAGTTTAGACTTATTTGAAGTGTTTGCGGGGATAGTGGTTGTTCAAATGCGTTTTTTAAAATTATTTTTATGTTTTCCCAAGTCGAAGTTTCCCTATAACGACATACGTCTAATGCCTTCCCTGTTAATTTGGTTACTATAAATTTAGTTAATAATGGTAATTGTTCTTTTTCTATCGCCTCACATGCGTAATCGCATGCCCTAATAAACGCGTATACATCTTTTTCGTCAGCGCAATTTGGTATTAATGATGATATATCTTTTAATAAAACTTTAGCTTCTGCCATTTTTACTTTAAGGTACGGTTTTCTTTTTACTGGTTGTAATTGCGTGTGCACTATATTCGGTTTTGTGCGCGTGCCTATAACCCTTTTTTCGATTTCGTTAATTGTATTAAATTTAATACTTGTATCTAATAAACTTTTCTCTACTATTTCACTTAAATATTTATTTTTATCAAATTCTTGCGGACTTCCGTAACCTTCCGCTGTATTTAATTCACTATCTGTTTTATTTTTATCAGATTTATTTATATTTAATTCCACTTGAATTCCTTTTTCTTCAGTTTCACTATTAATTTTTTCTCCCGATAATCTATCGTTTAATTCGTCAGTTATACTACCTTCCGTATCACTACTCATAAATTTATTTTTATGTTACTCATTAATCACCGAAAAAATAACTATTCTTAAATTAAAACAAATTGTCTATTCTACTTATATACTTAAATAAAATTAACTTAATTTAATCCTTAATAATAAATTACGGCTAAATTAATATATAATATTTTTTTTTTGATTTTTTTTTTTATTATATTAATTGCTAACTTAATAATATTCTATATTTTTTTTATTTATATTTTTTTTTTTACTTAATTATTATCGTTTTTCTTCCAAAATTATTCTCATATATTTTTCAAATACTAGGACTTTGCCTCTAAAATTCACAATTATTTTTCTCAATTATTTATTCAACACAATAGGGCTTATTTCTGCCTAATTAAAATTCTCAGTTATTTTTCAATTATTTATTCAACACAAAATAGGACTCTCTGCCTAATAAAAAATTCACAATTATTTCTTCAATATAAAATAGGTACTCTGCCTAATAAAAATTCACAATTATCTCTTCAATATAAAATAGGTACTTTGCCTAATAAAATTCACAATTATTTCTCAATATAAAATAGGTACTTTGCCTAATAAAAACTCAAATATTCTCAATATAACTCAATAAAAACTTAAGACTTCACTGTCTTCTATAAATTCACAAAATATAAGGTCTTACCACTTTGCCTTCTAATAACTCAATAATAGGATTTAATTTCCTTCAATAAAATTCTCAATTGTGATACATATATTTCTCTAATAAATCAACTTCTTTTAATTCTCAATAAAATATTTTCCCGTATTTTTCAACGCATTATCCATCCACTTTTTATTTATTCTCAACAATTATTTATTACGTATTATTTTCAACGTATATTCACTTTTATTTATTCTCAACAATTATTTATTACGTATTATTTTCAACGTATATTCACTTTTACTTTTATTTATTCTCAACAAATTATTTATTCCGTATTATTTTCAACGGTTACCCTTATACAATTTTTTCTCTCAAAAACGATAATTATTACGTATTAGTTTCAACGTAAAATCCTAAAAATTTTTCTTAATTCTCGATAAATTATTTACTTATGTTCACTCTTTTTTTTTCTCTTATATTTATTTAAATCCTCAATTAATATTTAATTCTATTCTAAAAATTCACTTTTATTTTCTAAATCTGAAAAAATTATTTTATTTTGTTCATGTTTATTTGTCTAAGTCCGAAAAATTATTTTATTTTATTCACGTTTATTTTTCTAAGTCCCAAAAATTATTTTATTTTATTCTTCGATTATTTTTCTAAGTCTGAAAAATTATTTTATTTTATTCTTCGATTATTTTTCTAAGTCCGAAAAAATTATTTTATTTTATTCTTCGATTATTTTTCTAAGTCCGAAAAATTATTTTATTTTTTTCTTCGATTTTCGACTATCATTTATTTATTTCTATATTATCTTTATAATTAATTATCGAAATTAAATTATTGATATACTTTTGTAATAAAAAAAAATTTAATTATTTTGACTGTTTGAAAAATTTTCTATGTTACTATTATTTATTAATTATTTTATAACTGTTTGCAATTATTTTATTTCAACGAAATATTTTATTTGTTAATTATTATTTATTTAAATTTCCTTTATTTTATTTATTAATATTTAATTTAATTTTATTTATTTATTTAAACACAAAAATCGGAACTTAAAAATTTCTTAAGTATTATAAAAATTATTATTTTATAACTTATTATTTATTAAATTGTTTAATTTATTTTATTTTATTTAATTGTAAAAATTCTAACTTAGAAAAAAAAATTATTTTAATTAATTTTTTATTTTAATATTTATTTAATTATTTTTTTATTACTTAGAAAAATTATTATTGATTGTTAAAAATTTATTATTTTAATTTACGGGGAGAATATATATATACACCTTCACAATAAAAATTTTACGATGGAATATTAATTCCAAAGGAGACGGATCAGAGCTAGCGCTTAATAATTATTTTACATTACAAAAAAAATTATAACACACTACGACGGCTTGAGTTGCTGCTTCCATTTCTGATTGTTGAATTTTTTTGACGACTTTGAATCGGTTGGCTCGCTACGCGTACGGTTCTTTCTCAGAGTCGTTGAAGTTGACGTTCTGCAGTTGTCCTCTTCAACAGTGATTCGTGATTGAATTGCCTCTTCGAATTCTTCTTTGAAAAAATTTTTTCCAATATTTCGAAAAAAATTTCGAAGTTGAAAAGAATTATTTTTTATTTAAAAAAAATAAATTCAGTTGAAGAATTCTGCTTGAAAGAATTCCAGTACCGACTGCGCCAAATTTGTAGTGGGCCAGCAGCTTGTCGAAAAAGATACAGGTCGTGTCGAAATAATATAGACAAAATAATTCTAAGTGTTTATTAAAACTGAATGAAAAATATTCTAAGTCCAAATAATTAATTTAATTGGAAAATAAACTAAGTCCAAATGAACGATTTCTGATGTAAAGTGACGTGAAGGTGCTTGCGCTAACTCTGGAAAATCACGTCTGCGGGAGCCCTGTTCTGGACCCCCTTATATAGTCAGTGTCCCCTGATCTCCTACCCAGGTCCCTTCTGGCCTATTCCTATGTGCGTCATTCGCTCTCACGCTATTACGCATTTCAGGATGCTCGTGCGATGATGTATTCCAATATGACGTCCGGGGACGATCCGCCCACGCGCAGGTGGTCAACCGCAATCGCTGTATCAGAGTTCCCAGACTCGCGTTGTGGCTGCTATATGATTTATGTTATCTCCGTATGGTTGGGTTAGGTCACATATTCTACCTAGTAGTGCGTCTCCCAGCGCATAGGGTTGTTGTTAATAAGGCTATTACGATGTCTAGACGTACTTTATCATATTTGGTAGTTTGTTAATTCCTACAGAATAGTGTCTTTGTGGCGGTGTGTATTACACCGATTATTGCTGGTTGTCATTTTAATAATATTATTCCTACGTCTTAGCTCCCCCTTTATGTATTATATATTATATATTGTGTATGGGACATCAGAGCACGTAGCAATGAATACCAAGACGAATAACTTTAAACGGTCTAATATTCCCACCAGTAATAATTGAATCAATTACATTAATTACAAGATTAGAGTCATGATTAACACGATCGACTGCATTATCTAAATTGGACTCTGGAACGTTATAAAATATTAAATTAGATGCTCTGATATTGCGTTCGCCGATTTCACCAATTATGAACTCCTCAGAATGATTTTGAACAATATTATTATTCTTCTGACTCTTTAGCTCATTAACTTCAGCTATTAAACGATTAATTAATGACTTAAGCTCGGGAATATCACGTAAACCGTTATTGCATGCTTCGCAAAAGAATTTCAAGTTTCGATTCTTAAAACCAAGACATTTAATTTCACTACTATTAAGACCATAGCACTTATTATGTGTTAAAAAGTTACAGCCATCACACTTAATAGGAACATCGAGTGCAGCAAAACCAAGATTACAAATATAACATTTATCACTATTGGAAGCCATATAGAATAGTTACGAATAATTACAACAGAATAAGACAGTAACGGGGAGATAAGCACAACCTTTCGGTACGACTGTACGAACGCAACTTTATACTTAAATGTTTGAATTTGTTTCAAAATAGAATATATGATAATATTTAAATATAATATATCCTAGACTGACAAATCATCTCCGTTCAGAATCGTTTTTCGTATACAATGATACCTATCATTGCATTCAAATTTAACCTGCCCTAGTCCGAGGTCCACCCCACCCCCTAATGTACAGCAGAGCGATACTCACTTACCCGCTTTTTTTTTTCTATAATCCTCATTGAACCTGTACATCATGATATTAATTTATTTCACTATAATTGAATTTGGCAAATTGAATATTAAATTAGCAAATTATTGTGTTATACAAGTAATATTACACATTAAAATTATATAATGTTAAAACCATTAACGGACACTTAAATCGATCATTTCAAAACGTTATACATCATGCCATTGATATACACTAAATTATATAATATTCATAAAAATTATCATTATACACCGTGTGTTTAGCGGACTTTATTAATTGCTACACTACGATACGCGAGAAAACGCGGAAAAAACTGAGGGTAGTCCATAGCCAGATATAATATATCGTGTGAACGTATACTGTGTAAACTATAAATAATTAAAATAAAACAGTCCAGTGATGGTGACTAATTTAATTTGCATAATATTATAGTTCACCACTTATAACAATCACGATAAACGTAAACCTATATTAACTGGACCACTACTTTGAAGCAGACGAGTGTTTTGTTTATAAATAACGAGTAAATATTAAACACATAATAAACACGATTTATTCTATAAAAGCTGAATGATGCACAAAGCGTTAAATTTTTGTATTTTAAATATAATATAAATATTGGAAACATTTTTTTTTTTTTTTTACTATTACTGTGTAGATACCTATATAAATATAGAAGTGTCAAATAGTGTTGTTTGTATTTTCCTCTTTAACAATTACTTTATTCATAATCGTGAAAATCTATTTCTATATTTTTATTTTAGATTCTGAACGGAGTGATGAATGTATTGATTTTACAATGATGTGTGTTTTTTTTTTTTTGTTTTTTTTTGTGACTGTCGACAACATTTGGAGCAGTAAAAATGCTTCGATTTTTAACTTCAGCCCCTCTTTGAAAAGGAAATCGGATTTAGTTGGTACTTTGGGGGGTCAAAAGTAAAAAATTTTCAATATTTTTTAAATGAGTCGGGAAAAACCCTAAAAAAATGACGGAAAAACGGGATTTTTTACGCAAAACCAGTTTTCGTCAAAATCGAATTTTTTATTTTGCTATAACTCAAAAACTAATAGATGTAAAAACTTGAAATTTTCACCAAATGTTTATATTAGCGTTTTCCATACACAGTTAAATTTTCAAAGAATTTTGACTTTTTTTAAGCTATTTATAGACAATTGAAATTTTTAATTTTTTTTAGTATTTTTTTTTAAAATAACCTAACCTAGGTAATAATAAAGGAAAAAGGTTCAGATATACCATGTCTGTTAATTTAAATTTAAAATCGATAAAAAAAAAAGGTAAATACCAAGTCAAAATATCTTGGTCTCGTGTTTTTGATAAATAGTGACCCTGATTCAAATCGTTTTTCTACAAAATATGTGATAAACCCCGGATCTATAAATAAAGGTATAATGCATTTTTTCCAATTTTCGTATTTTTTATCATTTGTTTTATTATTTTCAAAAGATTTTAATACTAGTATTAACTCAATTGGATGAAAACTAATGATGATAAAAAAATAAATAAAATAAATAGTTCTTTCTTAGTTTCATTCGTTTTAATGTAAAAATAAAAATGTTTATCATTCCAAATTATTTTATTTAGATTAATAAAAAACAATTATACCTGTATATATCTTACGTATCTATATTTTTAGATTCTGAACGGGGTGAAGAATGTATTGATTTTACAATGATGTGTGTTTTTTTTTTTTTTTTTGTGTCTGTCGACAACATTTGGGGGCAGTAAAAATGCTTCGATTTTTGACTTCAGCCCCTCTTTGAAAAGGAAATCGAATCTAGTTGGTACTTTGGGGGGTCAAAAGTTAAAAATTTTCAATATTTTTTAAGTGAGTCGGGAAAAACCTTAAAAAAAATGACGGAAAAACGGGAATTTTTACGCAAAACCAGTTTTCGTCAAAATCAAATTTTTATTTTGCTAAAACTCAAAAACTAATCGATGTAAATACTTGAAATTTCCATCAAATGTTTATATTAGCGTTCTCCATACACAGTTAAATTTTCAAAGAATGTTGAATTTTTCTAAGTATTTTTTTTTTAAATAACGATAAAAATGTTTTGGCCGGCCAGAAAATCTTGAAAATTTAATGCAAGGTTTCTTATAAGTTATTCTTAAAGTGATAAAAAAAAATCCGAAATCGTTAGTCACAATTTTTTTTTATAAGTGCTTAAAGTTCGAATTTATACGAAATATGTCAAAATTGCGAAAATTTGCAAGTAATTTTGTGGTTGAAAAATCGTAAAATTTTTTTCTTTTATAACTAAGTTTTGAAAATTTGGTACAAGGTTCTCCATACATTTTTCTTCAAATATCTGTAAAAAAAACTCTACCTGATTCAGACAAAAATTTTTTAGGAGTGTTTGAAATTTAAATTTTTACAAAACCGCGTTAAATAACGGTTTAGCATCAAACGATTTTTGATATTTGTTGTTATTCAAACAGTATAAGTCGTAAATACTTGAAAATTTTACCAGTTATTTAGATTGCCATTTTCTTTACGTGATTTGATTTTCAAAACATTTTGAGTTTTTTTGAGCTATTTATAGGCATTTGAAATTTTCAATTTTTTTTTATTTTTTTTTTATAAATGTTGATAAAAAAAATTTAGCTGGGACAAATTACTTGAAAATTTAATTGAAGGGTCCACATAACTTGTTCTAACTCTGATTCAAAAATTATAAAAATACATAGGCACAATTTTTTTTTATTAGCATTTGAAGTTCAAATATTGACAAAAATTCGTCAAAATCATGAAAATTTTTCACTATTTGGTAGTTAAAAATTTATAAATATTTTTCTATCAAAAGCTAAGAATTTAAAATTTAAGACTATGCTGTCCATAAGTTAAGCTTAGAATAATTATAAAAAAGTTTGAGGATTGTTCAATTTAAAAAATTTTACGTGTGTTTAAAGTTTTAATTTTAATTTGAAATCAAAAATACACGTGTAAAATAACTTTTTACTAATAAATAATTTTCGATTTTTGTTATTTTTAAAAAATTACTAAATGTAAGATCTTGAAACTTTTACTTAAGTGTTTGAATTTGTGAATTTTTTTCAAAATAGAATTTATGACAATATTTAAATATAATATATCCCAGACTGACAAATCATCGCCGTTCAGAATCGTTTTTCGTATACAATGATACCTATCATTGCATTCAAATTTAACCTACCCTAATCCGAGGTCCACCCCACCCCTAATGTACAGCAGAGCGATATTCACTTACCCGCTTTTTTTTTTTTTTTTTTTTTTTTTTTTTTATTTTTTTTTTATAAATGTTGATAAAAAAAATTTAGCTGGGACAAATCACTTGAAAATTTAATTGAAGGGTCCACATAACTTGTTCTAACTCTGATTCAAAAATTATAAAAATACATAGGCACAATTTTTTTTTATTAGCATTTGAAGTTCAAATATTGACAAAAATTCGTCAAAATCATGAAAATTTTTCACTATTTGGTAGTTAAAAATTTATAAATATTTTACTATCAAAAGCTAAGAATTTAAAATTTAAGACTATGCTGTCCATAAGTTAAGCTTAGAATAATTATAAAAAAGTTTGAGGATTGTTCAATTTAAAAAATTTTACGTGTGTTTAAAGTTTTAATTTTAATTTGAAATCAAAAATACACGTGTAAAATAACTTTTTACTAATAAATAATTTTCGATTTTTGTTATTTTTAAAAAATTATCAAACGTAAGATCTTGAAGCTTTTACTTAAGTGTTTGAATTTATGAATTTTTTTCAAAATAGAATTTATGACAATATTTAAATATAATATATCCCAGACTGACAAATCATCGCCGTTCAGAATCGTTTTTCGTATACATTAATACCTATCATTGCATTCAAATTTAACCTACCCTAGTCCGAGGTCCACCCCACCCCCTAATGTACAGCAGAGCGATACTCACTTACCCGCTTTTTTTTTTATCTATGTTACTTGAATTTAATCGTAAAAGTAATCAGTTCATTTAACT
The DNA here is from genome assembly GCA_020882235.1 of Schizaphis graminum. Classification (NCBI taxonomy): domain Eukaryota; kingdom Metazoa; phylum Arthropoda; class Insecta; order Hemiptera; family Aphididae; genus Schizaphis; species Schizaphis graminum. Next base: position 116,586,004 of record CM037032.1, on the reverse strand, counting down.
GATTAAAATTTTCTCTGTGTTGTTTCATTGTTATACAACTTGAATGGTTTCATTAAAAAACGATTAAGACTGCGTTTTAACATACCCTAATTAAATAAATAACCTATATTTTTATAAAATTATAATTATTTATAATTCTATCACATTCCATCAATAAAAAAAGCTTTTTTCATAACTTTTTTTTCAACTAAAATTTAAAACTTCTTTTTATTCTTGAACATGGAAAAACCACATAATTTTTAACTTTTCAGAACAAACAAGAAGGTGCATAATCAACTGAAAATCTAAAAGAAACTTTAAATTAAACTTAACTAAAAAAAACACACAAGTTTACGAGTAAAATAATTAATTAAATTAAAATTAAATGTGAATTAAAAAAAAAAAAAATGTTTTAATAATCCAAAACATACGAGAGGCGAGGGCATTGTACAATAAACCAAATAAACTAAGTATATTATTGAAAATTCGTTTCATTAATTTTAACTTGGCCGTTATCACTAGATTATGTATTTTAACACTCATGTGGAGATATTATTATATTTTATATAACATGACGTCTTACTATCGTTTACTTGACGCGGTCTTTTTTGTACCGAATCTTTTCTTATCGCTCTCGGCTGTAATGGTCGCAGGGGCGTCGCTATCTCTTGCGGCCGACCGACCAACCGACAATCTGTTTTTTATACTCGTGTTCTCCCAAAACACCGCGACGATGCCAATTCTGCGAGCCTTCCAGCTGTTGACTTTTTTTTTTTAAAAAAAACGCTTTTCCTTTAAACTTGTACAACATTATTAATATATATATATATATCATAACCGTTATGAAATTGTTCAATGTATAATAAAACATTCACGTTTTTTCTATGGTGGTGTTATAATCGATAACTGTATTATACCTTTTTAAATGACCACTAAAACTAAACCATCTTTCCTCGACGGAACGTTAGTTCTGCTGGTTGAATATGTCATAGACATGGCAATACCACGCGCGCGTCGAGTGCCAACACTTTTAAATTTTAATTATTTGCCATTTTATTTGTTGATATTTTTTGTGGTAAGTATCATACTAATAGATTTAAGTAATAGTAAAATGCATTTTATCAATGTCCATCGTCCCAAGATGGCCCACGGGAGACTTTACAACTGTGTCTTCTAATTAAAACTTCATTACTAATATATGTCCTACAGTAACACTTCAAAAACAAACAAATAAATATCTAAATAATATTCAATTATTAAATTAATTTTATATTTTATAGAAATCATAATTAACTTGAGTGTTAGAACTAAGGATTATAATATTAGGTAGGTAATAGGTAGGTAGGTAATTAATTAATCAAGATATTTTTTTTTTCAATTTTAACTTAAAACTAAAACTTAACTATAAAATAGGGGTAGTTTGTTGGTATACAATATAGCCAATAGTGACTACATTTTTTTTTTTTTATGAAATGAGAATAATATCATTTTTTTAATTCTTATATGGATATAATTTATGCTGCTATATAAGAGCATAATGTCTCAAAAACAGAGACCTTTAGAGTGGATATTGTTATTGCAGAGCTCCACTATGACCCCCTTAATCTATACATAATACATATTTTATAGAAATATTCTTGTCTGAATTGATAATTATTTTGTCATTATTGTATAAAAATATAATAAATACTAAAGTAAATAATAAGGAACTTAAATACAAAATAATAATTAGATACCTAATAAGAGTTTAATATGTATTATATGAATACCTCTGAATTTTTTTAGATCCGTTTGGCGAATCCAAGAATTTAATTACGTTATAAAAATTCGAAATCAGAATATTATTATAAAACCTTTACTGGCAAATATCTAGTATGATAATAAAATTAATTCCTAGTACAGTAGTACTGGACATAGAACTCAGTTTAATTAAAATGTTGACCAATGAAAAAATATTGTATTTATCACATTTTTTAATTTCCTTAATTTATTTTAGTAATTGAAAAGAATTAATTTTTAATTTTTATTTTTTTAGTATATTTTATAGAAATTGTTATATTCAAATCATTAATTAATTAAATACAATGAGTAGTTTATGCTAAAGCAATGTTCTTTTACAAAGTAAAATACAATCAGATTTAAACTATTTGATACTTAACATTGTTTCTTACCATTTTTACTGTATCCAATCATCTCTACTGCTTTAATTTTAAATGTAAAGTGAACAATTTTTAAAAAATGACTGTTTTAATTTCACACTAAATTTTTTAATGGTAATATTGAATTAACAAATACAATTCAAAATTATGTGTGAGTAAATCACATTTTAATTATACATATTTTGTTTCTATTTTCAGTAATGTTTTTATGAGAATTTGTTATTAAATTTTAGTCTAAACATTTAAGTAATAGTACGAATTAGAATAAAATATAACATTTTGTATTATATTACATTATATTATTTGATTTCTCTACTTGATTCTGTATAATAATTTTAACTATTGTAAATAACTTAAATATCCTAGTAATTTAATGGATTCTCTTTTGTATTTAAGAACTTAATTTTAGTATCCTTGATATAGATACTAAAGTAGGTACCTAATTACTGTATTTATTATAATTATATTTAAATTACGTGCTGAATCCAGTAGTACCACTGTGAAACTAATACTGGAAGATAAAATAAAAATACTGTATAATATGTAAATCATGTTTTTTAATTAAATTTAGTACCTAAGTATTTGATTACTTACTATATTAATCCTGTTTAAGTTATATAACTATTCTAGTACTATGGTATATTTCTTTTTTTTATGATAATACTAGCGGCCGGTGTGCCTCGATTCTAGGCTTATAGAAGCCGCCTACGGCGCCTTCGAGGGAGTTTAGGAAAAAAAAGCAAGTGAATAAAAAGCGAATGAAAAAAAAGCGTATGGAAAAGAAAGCAAAAATAAATTATTATTATTATAGGTATAAATTATTACAAATAGTTTGTAAAAAAAAAAAAAAACAAACTAATTAATTAATTAATTAATTATATTAATATATTATGTATATAATATTTTAATAAGTCATAAGTGTATAACATTTTACTATAAAAATTGATAAAGAATTATTACAAATAGTTAAAAAAAAAATCTAACAAATTTATTTATTTAAAACGTATATGATAGGCTATGGAGTTTAAGAAATATTCGATATAATTATCATTATTATTATTATTATTATATTTTGTACACAGTAAAAATAAATTTTCTTGCATATTTTCATATATTTTTTTTTTGTTTTTTGGTTGTAAATTACCTATATCAAATTGTGCTATTTTAGTTTAGCTTTTCCATAATAGTAAATTGTAATACACTTTTTAACAAAATATTTGTAATAATTTATACCAATAATAATAATAATTTATTTTTGCTTTCTTTTCCATACGCTTTTATCCATATGCTTTTTTTCATTCGCTTTTTTTTCAATTTGCTTTTTTTTCCATATGCTTTTTTTTCACTTGCTTTTTTTTACTTGCTTTTTTTTCCTTTGCTTTTTATTCACTTGCTTTTTTTTCCTAACCCCCTTTCGGGTCGAGTGAAAATTGTATCAAGGGAAATACGGTTGGAAATGGTAGTCGGGTGTCTAGAAATCGGTCACTAAAATTGTTATTAATTTTATTATCATGAGTGTGAGTTATAAGTAATCAGTTATCATTCGGTGTAAAAGTTTGTATTTACGCTTGCCCGGTGCTTGTTTGAATTGAATAAGAATAAATGTGTACCGAAAATGGTAATTGAGTGTCTAGCAATCAGTCATAAATTGGTGTAATATCGCGTCCCGTCACCTGCCCGGTTCTTTTTTGTATGTTAAAAAAATAAATAATATATCAAAAATTGTAATTGAGCATCTAGCTATCAGTCCTTAACCGTTGTAAATTGATACCTGGCTAAGCAATCCACCCACGGCGGATTGGATATATATCGTATCGTTTGCCCGGTGCTTTTTTTGTAAGGGAATAAAATAAATAAATAAAATAATGGTAATTGAGTGTCTAGCAATTAGTCATCAACCAGTGCAAATCGATAGTTGTGCTGGGCAATCCGCCTACGGCGGATTGTTATACCTCCTAACGTCGAAAGTCTGATGTTGTATTGTAGGGGAAAAAGTTTAAGTCAAACAAAATGTTAACGTCCTATATTTTGGGAAAATCGATAACCTAACCTATAAGCCTATCACATTCACATAGGTATTATTGTAATAATGTAATATATATACACCCAAGTACTGTGCGACACAAACGTCGACGATGAACACTTTTATGCTAGAGAGCACAACCCATGGTCTAAGATGCGTCTAAAGGTCGAGCTACCGAGAACAACAGAACAATATAAATATAATGCAGTTTATTGAATCAACAAAAAGTAGTGTACATCGGTAAATGAAAACTGTGCGTCGAAACAGACATCACCGCTCTCCGAACTCCTGTAACACGTTTAAAAACTATATTTAACTACTATATGTACAATAAAGTAATTAAATAATGCATAGGTACGTATTATATTCGCCGAAGTAGACACGGTAGAGAACGATGCAGCAGACGACAAAAGTAACAAATAGGCTTAAAACACGTAATAATAATATATTACATACAGTACAAAGCAAAAAGTACGGATTACATACCTCGTACGTAGGTCAGCGTCCGCGATCCAAAACACACGAACCGAATTTGTGTACGGTTTTCGAAAGGCGCACTTCACAAATTCGGACCGAACACATGGGCGTTCTCACGGGGGGGGATATGGGGGATAGATCCCCCCCCAAAGATCTTTGTTTTCTTACATTTTAGTAATACACGTTTTGTCTACTTTTGATATTATATACTATTAAATTCAAGTAAATTTTCAGAACCCCCCCCATAGAAAAATCCTGAGAACGCCCCTGACCGAACAGTAGTAAAAACCGAAACGAATCTGCGGAAAAAAAAATGAAGAAAAACGTCGTTCGGCGGCCGTAATTGTTACCACGATGGCGATGATCGACAGAACAATCCGGCTTGAAAAAGACGCGAACAGAACGGACCCGAAAAACGTAGGAAAAGTTTTGAAATCCGGTGAAAAACGGAAAATGTTCGAAATAATAATAGTAATAACTGAAATATATAATAACAATTGATAACAATCGCGGTGATAAAAAAAATATATATAAACGTATATAAAAAAAATAACGAAAAAATAATAAAAATGAATATTTATCCTTATATTGAATTAAACGAAAACGAATAATATAATTCTTACATATTATACGCACGTAAAAAGAAAAAATAATATATAATAATATTTTATACGTAACGAAACGGGAATAACGAAAACGAATAATACGAAATGTATATATATAAATAAATATAATAGTATTACGTATAATAATAAAGATAAAAAAAAAGACAATGTCTTGATAACGAAACGGCGGTTCGGAATCGGAACACCGATCGGTGGGCGGGGCTTAAAAAATTTAATTTTCTGATTGGAGAACACTCAAAATACACCCAGCGCTTTGGCGGACAACGGGTCAACTACTACGCGTTTTATAATATAAGAAAAAGTTACTTTGAGTATTGGATAAGTTATATTAAGTATACTTTAGAAGTTATATTTTTATTGTGAATATAATTTATTGTATCATATGCCTAAGTTCAATTTAAAATGATAAATTAAATACATTTTTAGATGACTTTATTTATACGAACTACAATTAATATGTTTATTTTAAGGTTATATCAGAAATTATACGGCCAGTTGACGATCATATGGTGTTAATATACAATAAATCGCATTCATAAATTATTCATTATAGCCTTATAGGACATTATGAAAATACAAAATAAAATATACAAATACTATAATATTAGTGTATTAGTTGAGTAACTTTATATTACAACGATATTTATTATTTACTATCAATATTTTCGATAAGGAAATTTAGTTTAGAGGTTGCTAAACAACGATAAGAATTTTAAAAAAAATCAATGATTATTCATTAATATATATTATATTAGTAAAATAATTTTATAGTATTATGCTACTAGTACTTATGCTTAAAAATCAGAATTAAATATAATCTCTGTACTGTTATTGTTTATTTATCAAACGTTTTATGGACTAAATAACTTCATCACAAAATAGTTATAATGGAATTAGAATTTTCACCTTACTACAGACATCCTGGTGCCAGTGAAGTTGTCCTTATTCGTCCTTCATATTGTATAAGTTGTCGTCGGCAAACAGAAAACGCGAACCCTCCAGAAGTGCGTGTGTTAAAAAATGGACGTCCGGCTGTGATGTCTTACTGTTTTTTCTGTCACAAAAGAAGGATACGATTGGTTTCTTTTGATTGGTTTCGCGCAAAAACCGGGAACAGGTAAATCGTTACCAAAGTACACAGAAAGAGGTATAATACATCACACCGTCACATTTATTTTATGTATAGGGTGGTTCTGAAAAGAAAACGTTCAAGACGAACAAAATATCGTAGGACTCAAGTTGCTTGAAATTGAATAATATATGATATACCAAGTGTCCCATGAGGATTTATCCATCGCGATATCTCCTGAAATAATAGAGATATCATAATTCTGGTTTTTTAATAAGATTCATAGGGACAATAACTACAAATACTTCAAGTTTTAGTTTATTTAAATGTTTTGGTAAAAAAGTTAAAAAATACAATGTTTTATTTAATTATTTTCAATAAAATTGAACTTTCTAGGGTTTATTTTTTTTTTAAATATTAACGTTTCAATATTTTAATTTCATTAATCTCCTGGTTTTTAATATTTTTTTTAGTTTCGAGAAAAATTGTGAATTACACTGAAAGGGTTCGTCGGCCATACGAGCAGGCGGGCCACATATTTGTTACATTGATACCACTATTCGCAGTTTTTCTTGAAACTAGAAAAAATATTAAAAATTAGGAGATTGGTGAAATTAAAATGTTAAAACGCCAATATTTTCAGAAAAATGACCTCTAAAAAAAAGCTATTTTCAATGTTTTTGAATATAATTAAATAAAAAAATATATTTTTTAACTTTTTTACCAAAACATTAAATATTTGTAGTTCTTGTCCCTGTGAATTTTATTAAAAAATCAAAATTATGATATCTCCATTATTTCAGAAGTTATCGCAATGGGTAAATCCTCACAGGACACTGTAGAAAAAGAAAACTGTCATTTTAATTAGATAATATTAATTTATAAGTGGATATTATAATGTTAACTCCAAATGAAAATTCTTATGTTTCAATAAAATTCTACAATAAACCAATAATAATTGCTTTTGTTGTACTTACCTATTGCTTATTGGTTATTATAAATTTATATAATTGTATGGTTTTGTATAAAATATTTAAATTACTTATCAAAACTATGAATACCTATAATAATATTAAGACCTAAATAATATGACAAATAATAACTAAAGCAATATAGCTATTATAGGGTGTATAATGTATACGAAATAATAGTAAAAGATGTACCTAATAAATTATATTATGTCAATAATTCACCACATTAAATACATATTATAAGTAGGTACAACCAGTTTTACTGTATCCAGAACAGCAGGAAAATAATAATATTTTGGTAGTTATGTATTATACTTATTATTTTAATCAAACATTTTATCAATACGATGTATATTAATTTCACGGTGGATGAATATAACAAGTATTAATTAATATACGAAAAAACTAAAAACATATCAAATAATTTTGTTTTAATTTTAAGTAGTTACTAATCAATTTGATGGTTAAAATAATATTTGATATTTCATTTGCTTATACAAAAGTTATTATACCCTCACATTATTTAAATCGTATACTAAATTCAAAATGTAATAAGTTTATAGAAAATATTATTTAATTATTTTCTTTATATACCTACTTGTAAGGAGAAATTATTAAAAGTAAATTAACTTTTTTAGTTTGAAAACGAATTTTATCTATTAAGTGTATTTTCGGTCGTTTTTATTACATGATATTTTATGTTCTACCTAGCTAACATTTTTATAATTCTAGGAAAACGTAGTTATCGCTGTGCAGGACACTGCGACCATTTTCACATTAATTATTTAAATGGCGTAGGACGTTCCTGGTTGGCTTGAGGTGGTTGTGAAAAGATAGATAGGTATAATGAATAAACAGAACACTTGTTTTTTGAAGTATGAATAAGTCACAATAATTTATTATTACAGTAAAACGATGAATAAAATAATATAAAAATATTTAACTTCTATGCAAAATTTACTAGTACTGAGAATGACAAAGTTCTCGTGACGATAACGTGGCTGTGACTAAGTCCACGACGAGCAAAAGTCTTGCGAAAAAAAGTTAATAACCAGCCTAGCACTATATGACTACCTTTTGCCTAATGCCTAGTGATACATCCGCATTTATACGATTTCTATAAATGACGTCGTATGACTTGTATGGATGATGTGATGTTATTAATACTACCATGCTTATTATAGAAAATACTATGACTGCTCTGCTGTTAATTTACTATTTAGTACAAAACGGAAATATCGTGTTACGTTTCTTTCATCCTTTAACCACCTTATTCTTGGGAATGCATATCCCACTCGAGCGTAAAAGTCAAAGCTTATTTTAAAACTATATTAATACAAAAAAAAAAAAAAAAATTGAAAATTCACTGTACCAATAAATAATGAAAACATATTGTGTTAACTATTTGAAAACATAATATTTGTATTGATCTAAATTCAATCAATTGAAATAAGTCAACTGAAATGTGAACTATTGAAAAATATTTAATGAACCAATTGATAAGCTCAAATATTCACTTTACGCGTTGACAATATAAAAATATTAAATATTTCTAATAATGTATAATTATTGAAAATTATTGTCATATTTTTTTCATTACAAAGTAGGGATTTAAGTAAAATCGTTTAATCCATTTTGATAGAATATTATTCAGTTGGAGAATTTATATTTTATTTAAGTTTGTTTCACACGCACGTAAATTCGTGTATCGTGATCATTTTTAAAAATTTACGTTTTTGAAATAAATAGTATATTAAATTGTAAACGTAGGTGTGAATGATATTTTTAAGACACTTGTACAACATTACATTGCGTAGGTATATTTCGTGTAAAAATAACAACTGAAGCGTATGATATAATATAATATCACAAGCATTTTGTTTTCAATACAAATAATATTTTATTTTTATTTTTTTCAATCGTTACAAGTGAAACTTTTAACTTAATGTTGCGTTGAAAAGTTTTTTGAATTATTAAACGTCACCGAATACAGTTCATGTTGGCAAACTCCGACGGGGCGATAACTGAACATCGACGATAAAAACTCTCCGATAGAGAACGCAATTTACCGAATGTATGTACCTGTCTTGAAACAAAGTGTATAGCATAGATTTATACCGTGAAATGTTGATGGTTTCGACGACGAAGATCTCCCGCGCCCCGACGGTATATTTATATCGTTTAGATTTATCGTGACGCGCGCAATCTGTCACCGCAACGTAATGTGAAAATAATAATAATAATAATTATAATAATTTATTTGCCGACGACAACTTGACATGACACAACGATGGAAATAATAAATAGTCCTTGCAACTCAGAGATTTGTTTATTGCGTGGTTGCATGCAAAACTCGTTGTTTTAACCAATTTTCGTATCGATGATTTTTTCTCCAACCCTCACAATAATCGTTTATCCAGTAAGACTTATTGGAATCCTTTGTCTTAACAAAACTTAAAGCTTATATTTTTCATAATGGAGATGGCATCTACCCATTGAAAATATGTTAAATTTAATATAACTGGTTTTATTTAAGATATTTCAATATGTCAAATGATTCATACATACTAATTATAAATAAATTAATATAACCGGGAATATTGGTATTGCACGTATAATATACTGTGCTGTTTCCGTGTAACGCCTTGCCACGTATTTAACTGTTTTAGTCATACTTAATTAAATCATGCCAAATCCACATTTTTATCATTTTTGTACTGATTGATCGATCTTAAACCACCCTTTCGTTACGTGTTGTTATTATCATTCGGTATTGTATTCCCTTTTAATTTATGTTTTTTTCATTGAATACAAGGTATGTCGTTTCATCCCCACATTAGGCAAATTTCTCTGTTAAAAAAAAACATTGGTTGATTCTAGGTTTATTAGAAACAATTCGATAACAAATTATAAAATATAACGAAAATTAATGTGAGTTTAAATTATAGTTTAATGATAGTCTTTGAGAAGTGAAAAGGACGCTTGTACGCGTCACAAAAACGTGTGGTTGGCAATTTCTTTTTTAACACTTGATTTAATGTAGAAGAGCAGTAGAGTTAAGTAGAAGGGAAAAACAGCCATAGATAGTTTTAGAATTTTGGTTAGTGCTGAAGGAGGCAACCAGTAACAAGGAAGAAGAGTCTAGTTCAGTCAATTAGACTAATGTAATTATAGTATTGAGTTCAATATAAGTTTACAAACAAATAATAAATATAATAGTATGTGTAGTTTAATTATTATATAATATAATGCGACTAAGCTAATGTACCACATCGGGCTCATCTTCTAGGCTTTGTGAAGTAATTGGAAATTTCAGACTATGTGCAAGGGGTGAGACGTTACATCTTTTTGAATAAGCTAAAAATTAATTAAAAGCGAATGTTTTGAAAGCATTTCAATGGCTATAAAAATTGTGAATAAAAAAAAAATACTTATTTTACATTTTAATTTGGACTTCCCTAATTATTTTTCTAGGCTATCAAGATAATAAATATTCAGACACTAATTAAGAAACATTGCACTACATTATTTCAAACCAAGAAAGGGAATAAAAATGGTAGATTAAATATGAGTTATTATTTAAACAAATAATTAACCCGCCACCGCATGCTTAAAGGTATTGTTATTGTTTATTTAAAATTAAAAAACTACAAACGCTTTCTTGCGAAAAAAAATTAACCAAGATTCACAGTATCAAACTCATTGCACTGTTTGATATTTATTGTGTTTACTTTTAAGTTTTAAATAAAATATATAAAATATATACAATATACTATAAAAATATTCTAAAAAAAAATATGCGTGCATCAAATTCAATAAAATCCAATTACTAGTAGGCCTATGAACAGTGATATAATTTAAATTAATAATATATAATATATCTAACAACTATCTGTAAAAATATAAATCGACTTCGCCCAGAAAAAAAAATAATAAATATAAAACCCTGTGCTTTATTGGTTTACCTCAGTTCGTTCATGGAAAAACATAAATTAACGTCGTTGAAACATGCTTTGCAAACTAAATTGACTGAGATGGCGATCCACCTGTATTGGATTGCAGTCGGTGTACTTATATGCTTTTTAACGTGGTTCAAGCTTTACTCTAAACGTATACCTATCCGTTATCTCTAAGATCGAGTTGTTCTTGAGCCTATAAGCTAAAAACACGCAGACATTGCCTATTAAATATTATGCAGATTATAGAAAAATCTCCCGTCTATTTCGTTTGCTTATTTCCAGTTGCCATTGGTTACAAAATATAAACTATTTTATCTTCTGTAACTAATGTCACCCCTATGCACGAAAAAAAATATTCAATTTCGGTGAGCCAAAATAAAACGCATGTGTAAGCTACCCTATATCAATCTATATAAGATGAAAAACTAAACTATAAAAACTCCCGAGTTTTAAGGAATCAATATGCAAAATTTGGTGCTAACTGATCCAGTAGTTGCCAAGTCTATTAGCTCAATTCAAACGTAGTAGGTAGATATTTTAATCTTGTATACATATTAAATGTTTAAATAAGTATACATTTTAAAACCCATTCAATAGTATAATATCATTCAAAATATAAATTAATATTATAGATTTATTTATTTATTATTCTTTAAAACTCGTAAATGTGTATAGGTGGTTGTAGGACACTTTGTACGGTCACCCGGAAAAAATGAAAACCGCGGACGGTGGACAGTTTGTACTATTTCAGAAAGTAATAAAATTTACATGGCGGACAGTTTGTACTATTTCAAAAAGTAATAAAATGTATATGGTGGACAGTTTGTACTATTTCAGGTAAACAAAAATATTGAGACATGAAATGTTAGACATAATTATTTGTTATTACAAAACACAGGTAGTTAACAATGTTCATACATAAATAATAATAATAATAATCAGGGCTAGGATTTGTATGCAATAAAAAATTGTAAAATATGCATTTTATTTATCAAAATATGCAAAAATATGCATTTAAATTGTTATAAGATAAATACAAAAATATAGTCACAAAAAAAATATTTATTTATTGAAATACATCAGTGATTGGCTGTTTATCTTAATATAATATAATTGAGAAATAAAATGAAATAATTTAGAAATAAAATTTATAATTCATATTTCACATACAATAGTGGAAACTAGAAATATTTTTAATTTTATGTTTAAAAAATTGGAAAATTTATGTTTGACTGCAAATAACCAAGTTTTATACTTTAATCAGCAAGGCTAGAATTAAATACGAAATAATATTATTAAATTATAAATATTAATTACGAAATATATTATAAAACATAAATTTTTCGCAATAATACCTATTCTTTTACTCAATATGAAATATATGAGTTAATAATATGAATTTTATCCAAAGTATGCAAAAACATTTATATACCGTACAAAACGTCCGCGATCGAATTTTACCAATTTATTATTACCGTACAAAGTGTCCGCGATCGATTTCTATCAATTTATTATCACCGTACAAAGTGTCCGCGATATGCAACTCAAACAATAGATAGTACAAACTGTCCGCTTACCGTATAGGTAGGATATAAATTTTAAAATGTACGAACGTATTAATTTAATACGACTGTAAATGGTTAAGATTTGGTGGTTAAGAGTCCCAAAAAGTACATCAATTACCTGGTAAAAGTAATCTATAAAAAATATATATATATTTACAAGCATACAATATAAAAAAAAAAAAACAAATTCGATAGATACGTGTGCACCTAAGTAAATAACTTTGTTGAGAGGTTGAAAATAAATTAACTGAGGGATCATATAGTTCATACAAGGTTGCGATCCACTGATATAATAGTATAATATAGGTGTGTAATAATCTGATATGACCGATCTCGACTCTTGTAGCCTGCAGGTCAACCAGGCTTAATCGGACAATTTGTTACCCGTTAAATTGTTGTCACGTTTCTTCCTTCATAATTCTGTCTGTATCACTCTCTCACTCTCTCTTTTACCATACTCACTGAGATACTGTAATTATATGATTAAAATTTATTTTTTACTTAGTTGTTAGCTAGTATGCAATTCATACACGATTATAAATTATGAGCCTACAACCTACCTCCTCCATTAAAAAGATTTCACTGAGCATGCTCATTCTTTTTCTATAATTTAATAATATATTTATTACATTTTAGATTCTGAACGGAGTGATTTGATAATGATTTTTATTTTAAATTAGTATGCATTCCATCTATAGCAATTCGAAAATTTGAAAGAAAAGTTTTTGAGTTATTAAATATTAATCTTTATGTTTTAATGATAATATAGTATTTAATAAAAGTTTCATATAAAATATAAGATAATATGTTTATGTAATATTTAGTTAGTTTAATATAGTACTCATTATCCTAAAACTATTTTTACAGATTATGAAATACTCCATAAAATTCATATAATAATAATATCTTTATTTTACATCATAATATAAACACAAAAGATAAGAAAATTCATTACAAAACCCAACCAAAAAACAAAGTTTGTATGCCGCTGGTATATACATCAATATATCAAAAAAAAAATCATCTGTCTAGATATTTACAGTAAAAAAACGTGGTTCTCATTAAAAAAAATAAAAGTTTGTGTTACTGCAGGACAAAATACGTATCTATGCATTTGAAAATATGATCCTTAAGTGTCCTACTTAAAAATCCCAAAAACTATATCATGAATAATTTCATTGTTAACTGAAAAAATAGAGATGAACATATTTGGTTACTCACCCTGTATAATACAGTTACTCGCCCGCGGTGCGATCACAGGCAGATACAGATTTTTTTATTAAGTTCGTCCGGCATAGCATATACTCGTACCTAAGTATAAACAAGTATGCTTTGTTATTGTTGCTGTTGTTAGGGTTGCCTTCGTCGTTATTATCGTCATCGCTAGAGGCTAGACAAGCATTTTTAACGTCAAGACCTCAGCTTACAAGTTGTGGTTTTAACAAAATAACAACTACATATTTTGTTTAGGTAGGTATATAATAAAAATATATATTCTATACCCAGTAATGTGGCGATAAATTTGTCCCGAGAGGGCATGTGTAAGCTGATGTTCAATCACGTTTTCAGCAACTGGATTGTCTTATAAAGTTATATATATATATATACATTATGAATTAAACATTCTTACAATTTTTTTAATTTTTTATTACACCTATCGCACGAATCGCATAATAATGAAAATCAGTAAGTACAACATATACTGATTATATTATATTATATTTCGCGATTAAAGTAAAGTTCAAATTAAAAAATGTGCTTGACTGCTTATATAATATTTTTTTATATTAAGTAGTAAAACACAACATTATATGTTATTTAAAAAAAATATTTAATACACAAATATTTATACTTATTTTATTTTTATTTGGTAAAATATGTAACTACAAGTTATTTAATTTATTTATTATACCATAATATTTATAATATATTCAATTCAGTGGCGTAGCCAGGGGGGGGCTGAAGGGGCTACAGCCCCCCCCCCCCGAAAAGTTAAGAAAATTAAAAATTAACAGGTAAAATAATTTATTGTATATATTAATAAACCACAGCTGTGTAAAAAATTGATCAGCCCCCCCCCCCCCCCCCCCCCCCGAAAAAAAAATCCTGGCTACGCCACTGATTCAATTCGTATAGGTATACACTGCATACAATTAATGTGATCGACTTAACTCTTCTCTAATTGAATTTAGATCATATAATACAAGCTTTAAGAAACCATGCGATTATAAAAATTATAAAAAATACAAATTTTATAATTATGAAAAAAGTAATTAAATGTATGCATCATACACTTTATTTAGAAGAAACGATCATATTAAAAGGGTCCGATTAAAACGTTGAATGCTTTCTTATAAAATATAACATTTTAAATAGTATTAGGTACGTATATTATTGTGACTTATGTATCATAAATTGTTGATAATATTCATAAAAAGTGTTTTAGGCCGGATGTCTTGTTCTCATCAAGCTTATCACAACACATAAATATAGCTCTTTTGTCATCATTTGTATTGTAAATCAAATACAAATATAATATTTTTACTTTATCATAAAAACTCAAGTAAATATATTTATATCAAAGTTAAAAAAAACTTTCAAATATTTTCATAAGCATAAATTACTAAAATGAAAATTGAATTTTTTTGGTCCGAGATAAATAAATTGAAATTCCATGTTTTCAATTTATAATAACGAATTTAATGCAAAAAATATAATTAGATAATAAATAGTCTAATTCATAAATCATAGTTTCGAAAAAATGTATAGGGATTTACAAACTATTTTGTATGAAAAAACAATTTATTTTATTTTCAGCCGTACCGAGATGACATTAGTCGGTTACTCGATTCCCATTTAGTGGAAGTGTAAATATACTTCGAGAATCACCGAACAGCACTCTGTTTACTAATACCCACCATACCGAACACGGTCTTTTAAGTAGTTGTTCAACCATTTTACTGTCAAAACAGAAGTATAAACAGTATATAATAGTATATAGACAACCGCAATTCATGTCACTAAATAATTGAGTATTTACCCGAACACTTAAAAAGAATTCACAAAAATAGGTATCGTACAATAAACATTAAATAATACAGACAAGACCAATAAGGAAAATAAAATAGAGAAACTAGAACGGGCGTGTCACTGTCGTCGCATGTCTACGAAAATAAGTAAAATAATAAAAATAATATAGAACTTAATTTCGTTAATTTTGTGTAAGTATAAAATGTTAAAAAAAAAAAATTTTGATGGACAAAACGTTGAACCACCTACATATAATAAATAATAGCTGGTCTCGTGACAGCTTCAAATATCGACATAGCAGGTGGGCGTAAAAATTACGTAAATCCCCCCAGTCGCCTTAAAACTGTAGTTTTAACCCGTCGTTGGTATCACTAATATTTTTACACCGTTAGTGTCGTGTAATAAAATAATACAGTAAAACCTCAATAAGACGGAATCGCTTGGGACGATGCAATTTAACAGGGTTTCTGTTTTGACGGGGTTCAAAAAAATGAAATTTAAAAAAAAGCACCAAAGAAATTTTCCGTATTACCAAGGTTTTCGTTTTACTGAAGTTCCGTCTTATCGAGGTTTTACTGTAACAAGATAATAAACCGAAAATAAAACAATATAATTATAAAATATACGGTAAGGCGATCAGTGACGGTCGAGTACAACGCTAACTACACGGTATTATTATGTACACGGCAACATTGGACTCTGATAATTTTGTACATTTATTTATAACTTTAAATATTTTTCAATAATCGTTTTCGTAAACTACTCAAGGAAGCATCTATATAATATATATTGTCAAAATCCAATAATATTTAAACCGGTGGTTCTTAAAATGGTAATTGTGTGAGCGAAATGCTTATAACGATACCAACGATGGGTTAATAAGGCGTTTCTTACGTATATATAGGTATACTGTCCCATTGCATATAATATCTATAGTTCCGATGGCATTCTTCTTAAATATAATTTATATTTAAAGGACGTTTGATAATCATTATTACAGTAAATTAAGTATATTTTAATATTGAGAGGTATACATTTTTTTTCTACAATATACCTATATAAGATAACGTCTATTGTAATATAAATATTTAACTTATTTAACAAGTAACTCCCTATCTACTTAATTTCCTTATTAAAATTAAAATTTCAGAAGAATGTCATTTGAAAAAACATCGAATTTAAGTAGTAGAACTACAAGAAGACGAATTCATGAAGAAGTTAAAAATGATTTTATTATTAGTTCTGATACTTCTTCATTGTTTGATATAATTCCAGAACTTAGTTCCAATTTAAATACTTCTCAAATCGGCGATCCTTCACCTGAATTATTAGCTGATAATTTAAATGTAAATAATGTAGAACCCCTAAATAGTAATACTTAATAGTAATTCTAATTTATACTTAAATTTTAATTTAAGCTCATCTAGTAATTTGGAGTCAAACTGAGATAGTTCCTCAAATGAATGTACTGATTTTGATGAATTATCAAATTTTAAATTATTAATTAGGAAATGGGCAGTTGAGTTTAACATTCCTTTAATTGCACTAAATGGTTTATTATGTATAATTAAAAGTCATAAATGCTTCAATTCACTATCAAAAGATTCAAGAACATTAATGCATATTATACCAGCTATATATTATTCTTATTTACATATTGTTGAACCAGGCACATATTATCACTTTGGGATTACAAATGGTATATTACAAAATATTCCAAAATCTCTAAGTGACGGTAGCCATATTAACGGTGTGTACTAGTTGCGGTCATAATCAAAAATTACATACTAGTTGCGGTCACCCCTCAAAAAGGTTACATACTAGTTGTGGTCACCTCTCAAAAAGGTTACATACTAGTTGCGGTCACTCAAATAATAATTACTAAGTATACTAAATAATATAATATTATTTAATTAGAAAAACTTAAACTTATTAATCACATTTTCTTTCCCATTTATATCGAAATGATAACAGACTAAGTACTGTCCACACTATTATTTTTTGTGTAGGTATGGTTAAAAATGTTGATACTTATGTTTAAATTACGTGGTTAAATTTGTGTCAAAATATAGTATATAATAGTAAACTTGTGTCAAAATATAATATATAATACTATAATAGTATAATAATAATAATAATTTAAAATTTTAAAATGTTGTAGGTATAAATTTAAAGGAAATCGACTATAAATATTCAAGCCGATTTATTTCACCTTCTTTATAATATTGTATTTGTTGCGCTAAAAAATGCTCTTTTTCTATTGAAATTTTATTAACACGACTGGTTTTTGTACAATTCATTTTTAAATAGACATTCGTTTGAATTTCATTTAAAGCGTCAATAAATATAAAAATATTAGGGTGAGAGTGGTAAAACATGCTATTGAGCTTTGAATGAAAACTTTCGCATGCATTGGTTGTATACAATTTAATCTATTTTATTTATAAACTTTACAAATAAGTAGTGGTGTTCTCACATATATACGCTGTGTGCATTATATACAGCTATGATAAGCTATGACCGCAACTAAGATATTACCTAAATTGGCGTGACCGCAACTGTTATATCTGTTTATCTCAAAAATCGTTATGACCGCAACTAGTATGCAGCCCATATTAATATTGTTATAGGTGTTGATGGGTTGCCATTATTTAAAAGTAGTCCTAAACAATTTTGGCCGATATTAGCTTATTTACGCACTAATAGTGACAATGTTTTTCCTATTGGAATTTATTGTGGCATAGAAAAACCTGCAAATAGTAACATTTTTTTAAATAAGTTTATTGAAGAAGCTAAGACATTGACTGAAAATGGTTTAAATGTAGACAGTAAATTGAACAAAGTTACTTTTAATACAATTGTATGTGATGCTCCGGCCAAGTCCTTTGTTCTTAACATTAAGGGTCATTCAAGATTTTATTCTTGTACAAGGTGTGAACAAGATGGGGAATATAGGTTAAATCGTGTTTGTTTTCCATGTACATATAACTCCCTCAAAACGTCCACCTAATCGAACACATGATAATTATGTTAATCGTTCTAATAAGGAACATCATGTGGGTAATATTTCAATGCTATGTACTATACCTGATTTAAATATTATTACATCATTTTCTTTAGACTACATGCATTTGGTATGCTTAGGCACTGTAAAAAAATTAATATTATTATGGATTAAAGGTCCTATTAGAGTAAGATATCCTTCATGGAAAGTTAAGGAAATATCCGTTTTATTGAAAAAGGCTTAAAGTTAATACTTCTAGTGAAATTGCAAGAAAGCCTAGAGGATTTGACCAAATTAGTAGGTAGAAGGCAACATAGTTTCGGACATTTCTTTTATATATTGGACCTATAGTTCATAAACCAATTTTATCCAATGAACAATGGAAGCATTTTTTAAATTTAATAGTATATCTTTCTTAATATTATTGAGTCCTAATTGTTCTCATTTGATTGGCATTGCACAAAAATTATTGGACAATTATTTTGTCAAACAATTTGAAATATTGTATGGACGTCATTTCATGTCTCATAATATTCATGGTTTATTACATATAACTGATAATTATAAGTCATTTGGTCCATTGGATAAATGTTCTGCATATCCATTTGAAAACTATATGTCAACCCTTAAAAAAACACTTAGAAAACCACATCAGCCACTAGAGCAGGTTATTATAAAAGATTAAATTAAGTACATTTATTACATTTAAATAATCATTCAAAAAAAATATATATTTTTTGTTCTGGGTCTCATAGTAAAGATCCACTTTTAGACAATATTAATGTGAAGTTGCCTCAATTTACAACATTGAAATTAACTACATTCATCATTAAAACCCATATTGATGCAGATTCTTATTTGTTGACTAAAGACAATCATATTATTAAAGTTTTTAATATACTTAAAATTGATAACGAAAATCATGATGATATATTGGTATAATATTAATTTGTAAAAAATTTTTAAATGTTAATCCATTGTATAATAAACCAATTAGTTCTTCTATTTTAAATATTTATACATTTAACAATAAATTATCACCACTATATTTTCAATACCCTTTAAATGAAATAAAAAATAAAATGTTTCTTATACCTTCAAATAATGTATTAATTGCTATACCACTCATTCATTCAATTGGTAATATTCCTTAAATAAACATTTTATGTTTTACCTATTTTTATGTATAAAATATATTACACAGTTAGTCAATTCTCTTTTTTAAGTTAAACATTTTAAATAATATTATCAATATACATATAATATGTACAACTTATTAATGTATTAATTATTGTTTATTATGATATATACAATAATAATTATATCATTTTGTTTTTTACAAATGATCTTGTTTAAACATTTTATTATATAATTAATACTATATGTATAATCTATGTGCATTATCTTATACAGTGTAAGCTAATTTAATTTAGCACAAAAATAAAAAAATTTGTTAAAAATAATGTACCTACTAAATAAATTAATTAATTAATTAATAAGTAACAATCAATGATAATTACTTTTCTCCATTTTTCAGTAGTTTTTGTTGCACCTACCATTGAGTTTAAATCTAACGTTATTTTTTGCCAGAGATTTTGGACATTCTTGTGTGTGAAATTTGTGCTGAATTTGCCTTTAGTCAACTCTCGATGAGTCTCCATGAAATCCACAAGACATTCCTTCTGCGCCAGAGTGACGGACTTTCCTTTTGTTTTTTTCTCAATACTCATAGTAATATAATATACTTAATATTGTTAAAATTTCAGTAGACTACTAATTAATTACTAAATACTAAATAGGTATTTTTAAGGTTTAAGCACGTCACAGTGTCAAAAAATTGAAAAAATGAAATATCTATAATTATAATATACCTACACCCATAGACCTATTAACTAGTTAATAGGTCTATGGAATAGGCCCCAAAATAAAATGGTTCGGAATAACAAAACTCACGTCGCGTTTACAGTATATTCAACGATTTATTATAATTATATTATAGAGCAATCACATCAGTGGAATCATCTTTGCAAACACCGTTATCACCCACTTTAACACAAAATTTAATTGGTGATTACTAGAATTTCTGCTAAGTCATGTTTCCGTCCTAGGGTATTCACTTACACCGAATTTCACCCGAAGCGAGACTCACGGGCCACTAGTAATTAATAATACATTAATATGTTCGGCGACCGTGGATCAAGAAAGACTGCCTGGTGACCCCGCGACTGGACCGGTCACGGGTCGCGCTCTCGCGACTAACGACCGCGACACGAGTCTTTGAATTTAAATTTTTTCCTGACTTTGTTAGAATGCTCGAAGTACCTACAAATATTATTTGAAAACTTCCATTTATTTTCATATTCGTGTTTTGTCAATATTTATTAGTTTATTACTATCTAATAATATTAGGTCTTTATACCTCGTTAACTTTTTATAATTTTAATTTCATTATTTGACGGAAAGCTACGTATTATATAATAGCCTATAATATAAACTGACGAATAGTTTGTGCAACGACGGTGACGACTGTCATTTTCTCGTATCTGGTATCTAAGTTACTAATTTTTGGCCCTTCATCCCCCCCCCCCTCAAAATAGTTATTTAATAGTTTTTTATAGTTTGAGTAGTAATAAAATTATTTTTTTAGTAAGTTTAAATTAAATTAGCTGCTATGAATTTAATGTATCACACCGAAGACATAATGACCGAATATGATTTAAATGCTGCACTTGAAACATCTTCGACTTATATGTTACCAGGTGTTTTAAAATCTTTATGTTTTTTATTTTTATTTTGGCATTAGAATAATTTGCATTTTTTTTTCTTCAACAGTTCTTTCAACACCTACTGAAACTCATGTACTTACAAATATGTCATCAACGATCACAAACACTAGAGAACCATCAACTTCTACACACAAAGAGTTAGATAACTCCAAAAACCAAAAAGATATTATTCAATCTATGCACGAAAACATTATAATGATACTTGCATTTGTGAAGAGAATAGAAGGTAGATTAGATGGAGTAGAAGCTCAGTTACAAAGTGGTATTACAGTCAATACAAAAATAAATAACGATATATTGTCACTACTTCCAATGAAGATTGTCTTGGATGTTGAAGATATAGAAACCAAGTTTACTACTGATACAAATTTTAAAAGTAAAATGGTAATAATAGCTTTCTGATATGATATAATAAATAAAAATTAGTTGATCTAAGTATTTTCATAAAAGTATTTAATTAATATTTTTCAGAGAAATGTTATATTTAGAATTGGTGGAACAAATTCAAAAAACTTTATTAAAAGAACCTTACAAAGATTTTTTACAAACGAGCTTTCAACCAAATATACTTGGACTGGCTTTAGACAGCATAATCACCTTCGTGGGCTTCAAATAATAGAAATTATCAAAGGTAGTTACACCTTAAGTAATTCCAAAATATAACACAAAATTACAAAATAATATTTATTATTATTATACATTCTAAATAATTATAACATATTTCAGAAATTTCTATGAATACATTTTCATCAACAGAAACAGATTTTGAGACACACGTTAAGGATTGGTTCAGACATGGATCTCAACGGTTTGGTCGAGAAAAAAAATGAAATATTACCATTTTGATGATAAATTATCATAATTATTTTTAATAATAATGTTATATTGTTTTATTGTAAGGTCCATCAAACGCAGATGGTTTATTTTATTTTTTAATAAATTATTTATTGATTTTATCAACAACTTTTTTTTTAAATTGAAATAAAACATTTTATTTTTTAATTCATATTTCATATAAACATATTACTAAGTTACTTATAAATTACTGGACGTGAAATATTTTTTTTCGTTTTATTCCGGACGGCAGACATTGTGTAGTCTATGCGAAGCCATTGTGCTTGAATTGGGAATCTCCACGATAACCACAGCCCACAGGTACTAATATTTAACGTCACATGCTATCTAGCTATATATTTAGTATTTTACTATGTGATATCTATGAGTAAATAATGAGAAGTTATATGGATATCACATATAAGTGTTAATAAGGTTATCGCATATGATGACTTACTGTTTCTGGACATTAAGCGTCGCATACTAATCTCGGAGATGTACACGGGCAAAAATTTAAACAGTCTCACTTCTCAATGTAATAATTATTATGTTACGTCGCGGAGATTAAATTTTGACCATCATAGGGCTGAGCCTACAATATATTAAAAAAGTTATTAACTTATAAAAATTGTCGCATTGCATAAAAAAAACAAATAAAAATAATAGTAATTTGTAAATATGATTATACCACCCTTTTTTATAAGTTATAACTATTTACTATAATTAATTAATTATAATTGTTATATCACAAAAAGCGGGTAAGTGGGTATCGCTCTGCTGTATATTAGGGGGTGGGGTGGACGGTGGACCTCGGACTATGGTAGGTTAAATTTGAATGCAATGATAGGTATCATTGTATACGAAAAACGATTCTGAACGAAGATGATTTGTCAGTTTAGGATATATTATATTTAAATATTGTAATATATTCTATTTTGAAATAAATAGTATAGTTTTTATATGTTACTATAGTTACTTTATAGTATCTGTTTATTAATAAAAAAAGTATTAGGCAACATACGCATAATGAGAGTATGAAATTTAATTTAAATTTTGAAATATTTCGTATAAATTCAAACTTTAAGCACTTATAAAAAAAAATTGTGACTAACGATTTCGGATTTTTTTTTATCACTTTAAGAAAAACTTATAAGAAACCTTGTATTAAATTTTCAAGATTTTCTGGCCACCCAAAAAATTTTTATCGGCATTTGAAGAAAAAAAACTAAGAAAAGTCGAAAATTTCAATTGTCTATAAGTAGCTTTAAAATGGTAAAAATATTTTGAAAATTTAACTGTAAAGAGATAACCATACTATAAACATTTGGTGAAAATTTCAAGTATTTACAATAATTCGTTTTTGAGTTACAGCAAAATCAAAAAATCGATTTTGTCGAAAAGTGATTTTTCGTAAAATTGTCGTTTTTCTGTCACTTTTTTTTTTGTTTTTCTCGATTTTTTTGAAAACTGTTTGAAAATTTTACTTTTGACCCCCCCCCCCCCCCCCCAAAGTACCAACTAGATGAATTTTACTATTCAAAGAGGGGCTGAAGTCAAAAATCGGAGCATTATTACTGCTCCAAATGTTGTCGTCAGACACAAAAAAAAAAAAAAAAACACACATCATAGTAAAATCAATACATTCATCACTTCGTTTAGAATCTAAAATAATGATTTTATTCGTTGTATTTCAGGTCTAAACCTTAAATCATTTAAAAATGTTTCTCTATTATACTTTATTTGTTATAATTTTATTAATTTTAAAATAATAATATTTTTCGTAACCATGGATATATGATCTGTTTGTTTGTAGGTAATATAAACATATAAATCCTAATTATAATTTGCTAAGTTATAAAATTTCATATTTTATTAGTAAGATATCGAGCCTAGTAATTCGATCATAAACGAACAAAACAATTCTACAATCCATTTAATTTGAAGTGATTGATCGCTGTTACCACATAGGTACCAATTATTATTTAAACTTGAGTTCGTGTTGAAAAAGGTATGTATGATAAATTACAACACTTTATGTTTTAAAACCCTTTAAAGGGCATCATTCTATGCTTACTTCAGATAAAAAAAAGTTATTTTCCAATTTCTATATTCTTTAGGGATAGTTCTGAGGGGTTTTTTTTGAAGTAGTAAGTATATTTACCACTGCTCATGTACAACAAAATAAGGTGGTATATATATTTACCATTGAACAGTGACAATTATTCTTAATTAATTTATTTATTTACGGAATAAATCCATTTACAATATTAATATATAGTGTACAGTATAACAAAACATATGATGAATATTTAGTTTAGTGACTACATAATATTTAAACCTAGATATAGTTTAAGTAATAGTTTACAATATATTAAACATAATTACATTTAGACTGAATTAACAGTGAACAATTAAAAACATTGAAACAAAACAAAAAATACATTTTAAATAATCAAACCTTAAATGCTGATTTAATACTATTTATAGCCTTATAGGTATTACAAAAAAACAAATCTAAGTTAACTGAATTAGCAATAGACATCAGTGAATTTATTGGGGAGGAAAAAGAATAATTGGTTCGTATATTTTTCAAAGTGAATAAATCGTTATTTCTAGTTAAAATAATTTTTGCTTTAAAATGTAGTCTTTCTAGTATTTCTTGGCATTCAATTTTGTTACCTACTTAATAAATTAAAAAGAAAAATGTAAGCTAGATATTTTCTACGATTTCTCAAAGTAGGTATGTTGAAAAAACCAAAAACTCCCTCATAACCTGAATGTGAATGGCGTTCTACATTACATTTGTAAGATAAAAGCGTAAAAAAGAATTTTGAACGGAATCAAGAGTTTGATTTAGAATTAAGGAATTGGGAGACCAAATAAAAGCAGCATATTCTAGTTGAGAACGTACAATAGAAAAATAAATGTTTTTTAATGCAAAATGATTGTTAAAATTTGAACATTGTCGTTTCAAGAATCCTAACTTCGAAGATGCTTTATTTTTTATTTTATTGATATGTTGTTTAAAATTCATTTTTGTATCGAAAAATACACCTAAATCATTTATTAAATATACACGTTGGATTTCAAGGTTTAAAAATTTGTAATTAAAATCAAGAATGGTTTTTTTTTTTGAGAGAATGAGATAATTGAACATTTATTTATATTTAGTTCCATGCCGTTATTTGTGCACCAATCGCAAAATGCGTCTAAATCTGATTGTAACTTCAAGGCATCAGAAACGGAGCAAATAGAGACCTAACTTCCGCCCGTCATATAATAAATAAAAAATAAAATAAAAATATAAAATAACCCATAATCCGACCATAATAATATAAAATATATTGCATATTCAATTTAAAATTTTTGATTATTATATATTATTTATTTCATAGATCATGTCCACCACAAACGGTTGCAAATTAGGCATGGCCATAGCGACGAACGCTGGTTTTATAGGGATGGGTACAGTTGGACCACGGCCATATAGATCTATATGGCCGTGAGTTGGACCCAGTTATCAGTGGCGCTGAAACCAATAAAACCAGTGAAACCGGTCCGGTTTTACAAGAAAAGTCCACAGATATAAAACATAATAATATAAAACAAAGTACGTATTTAATTTTCTTTTTTTGTCAAATTAATTAAAGGACTTGCAATTTTTGCGAAATCTTTAATGTATTTTCTGTAATAACTATATAGTGAGCCCAACAAAAGAAAAGAAAACGAAACAGAAGAAACCGTCGAAGATAAATCAAATGATTGGTTATCAATAGACAATATTTTTAAAAAATCAGATTATGAATATTTTTAAATAATGTTTGGATTAGTTTGTAATAAAACTTTTGTTAGAAAAATAAAATAAAAATTGAATATTTGGAAACAATATAGAAAAATAACGTTTTTTAAAACCTCGATCAAAAGCGTAATATTCGTAATAATCAAAAACGTTAAAAACGTTAAACAAAACTGTAAAAAAGACATGGATTTATTTTTGTATATTGAATAACATTTTTAATGTTACAAAAATTCATTACAAATGTAATGCAATTAATAAAATTTAAAAGAAGTTTAAAATATAATTAAAATAGTTTTATTGTGTGAGCAATAGTTGTCAAATATTCATCTAGTGTCCGTTATTGAGTTAAGGCACCACTAAAACTTCTATAATTTGTCTTGAATGTTTCCCCTTGGACCCCCCTCAGATACGGCTCTGAATTAATCTGTAATGTACCTACTCTAAATATCAACAAAAAAATAATTACACACATTGTATATACAGGCGCGGATCCAAGGGGGGGGGGGGTCATGGGGTCATGACCTCCCCCAAAAAACATAGGTCCTTTGTGTTTATTTAAAATTATAGTGTATGTATAAATTGCACTTTTAATTTTGTTTACAATTAGATATTTTTTTTCAACATATTATATTACATATTCTATTTATATACATTTAAACTAGGGCTGGCGGTATTTTCGGTATACCGGTAATTACCGGTACTTAAAAAACACCGGTATCCGATATTTTCGGTATTTCAGAATACCGGTATACCGTCATTCGGTAATTACCGAAAATACCGTCATTCGGTAATTACCAAAAATACCATATACTTCGTATAGGTCCCTAAAATTTAGTCATTCTAATATTACATAATTATAATTTATAATATTCAATATTTTTATAAGTAAATTATATGCTGCTCCACTATTTTACTTAAAGGCTTGAGAATCACTGATCTAGTAATCTTGATCTGATTGTAAAGATGTAGCACCTTTGGGCTTAATTGTTTGATTGGAAGAAACTTCCTCTTCCCATTTTGCAATAATACAAAATATTTTGAGACTTAAACGATTTAAACAATGATGAATAATTACAAACATGATTTTAAAAATAAATGTTCAAATTAAATTTTCCTAGACTAGAAACTCCGAAACATTTATAAATTCAACAAGATCCGGTAATTACCGAAAATACCGTATAAACGGTAATACCGTAGAACCGGTAATACCGTAGATACCGGTGGTATCCAAATACCGGATACCGGTATCAACATTTGAAATACCGCCACTGCCAGCCCTAATTTAAACTACATCACCACTTGTTCATAAAATTATAATTTCCATCCAATTTCTAAGAATATAATCTAGCGATTATAAACTTACTGATAGACTATAATATTGTTGGTGATTAAATAGTAAATCCGCGGTAATGTTTGAGTGTTCGACGAAAACGGAAAAGATAAGATTCTTGTCAAAGCAGTCAAACCGTATGTCTATTATATACATAATTCTAATATATTAATATATGGCACCGCTAATCGCTAATCGCTAATTTGGGTTCTAAACATTTGTTACAAAATACTATACATAACGCTAGATATTTGATAACGTGTTTCTTATTAATTATTATGATTGAGTATCATATATTCATATTATTTTTCATTTTATTTTTCTCTGAACGTCTGGAGGACACGTTCGTAACGTTCGTTGGTCGTCGAAATATCAAACGAAACTAACATGGTGAGTACCTATAATTTTAAAATTATTGTAATAAATAATAATGGATAATATAATCATAGGCGTGCGCAAACTTAAATTATTATTAAGAATTAGAATTAAGTAGGTATTCAAATATAAAATAAAAATACTAAAAATACACGTTTAGAATTCGTATTCAAATATTCTTTCCAAAAAGTATTTAGAATACTTTCCAAGACTACTAACCAGTGGTAAAGTGGGAAAAATTTTAAGGGAGGACTAACGTTACCAAAAATTAAGGAGCGTTCCTGAGTTCTTCATCCAAAATCTATATCTAACCAAACTTTTTTAAGAAACCTATACTAGGTATGAACCTATAATTTGATTTTTTTATAGGTACACCATTGTTCATAAAAAGTTTATGTTAATATAGAACAGTGGCGTAGCTAGGGGGGGGTTTTGGGGGTTGAAACCCCCCCCTTCGGCCGTATTTTTATCAAAAATATAATTTTTATAATATAGAAATACAATCATTTATTTGTGGTGAAATGTATTCTGTTATGCTGTATTCACGTTATCGACTGCACTGATGATAATAATCATTATCATTCAATTATTTTATTATTTAAATACGGTTGTAGAATTATTTTATTTTATTACTAAAAAAACCCCCCCCTAAAAAAAATCCTGGCTACGCCACTGATATAGAATGTAATATCAAAGTGTCTCCTATGAAAAATGATTATCTGAAAAAATGACCCCCCTCCCCAATTTGAGTTCTAGATCCGCGCCTGTGTATATATATATATACTATATACATCTCTACTTAAGTAATATTAAGTAATAACTATTTTAGTCAAACTTTTTAGTTCAGTTCAAATAGTTAAATTACAATTTTGGATCAACAAAAAAATTTAAATATAGGAGTAGCCGCTTATAATTTCATGTAACTATAACTGGATGTCTATAGGTACACGATTTGTAAAATTTAAAAAAGAGTTAAATAAAAGAATAACGAAAAATAATGAATAATTACACATATAGCGTATTATTAAGTAATAAAATACATTATTCAATAATAATGCATCGATATTTAATAATAAGCAGTAAATCAGTTAGGTATAATAAAAAATAATAACATAAAAAAATAAAAATACATACCTAGTTACGTTCACATGCATTTTTAAAATACGCCGCCGTAAATTTTATACTTCGGATGACGTCACTAGACAAGGAATGGTGCGGGGTGATCGAAATATTTAGGGGACTATGAGGCAACCTGTATAATCTATAAACCTTGTCTTAAATCGTGGTATTTCATTATAGGTAATCATTATAAATTATAATAATGTATAATATATTGATAGCTTGTAATTTCGTCGCCGGACGCCGGTGAACGATTTACCACCACAGGTGTCAGGTTACATACTTATATTTACCATGACAAAATAAATTTTAAATATATTATAATTATAAATAAATAAATAATTTTGTCATGCAACAGCGCCACCGGCACCATGGCGGCATGGCCGGGCGCCGGCATTACACACAACTACAGTACAACTGCGGTAGGTACCGCTTATCAATCGTTACTGTCAATCTATTCTGTAGTACAACGTACAATTACTACAATACTTATCACTGCGTCAATCACTACATTACTACAGTAATCACAAGTCACGACAATAAATTAGGTATATAATATTATTATAATTCATCTATATATATATTTATATATCGTTCGTTGTTTCCTGACTTCCTGTTTTTATAAAAATATAAATTATAATTGCTAATAATCTATGATATGATGATATTATATTCATTGCTGTAATATTTTTTCTTCTGTTAAAACAGTTCATTGTAGTTTCTCTCAAACCTTCAATTTAGTAATAGGTAATTTGCTAACGTTTACAGTTGTTCCTACTTCCTGAAGTATCATTTTTAAAATCCAATCGCCAAAATATGTCCAACGATATGGAGGACATCGATGGAAATAACATTCTTGCACAAGCATTACAACATCAAGTCAGTATTCTATTGACCGTATTTATGTTACGATACATTTAAAAGACAAAATAAACCATCTTGTTTCCATGTACATAGGGTGTCGAATATGTTTTTGGCATTGTTGGTATTCCAGTCATTGAATTCAGCATGGCCCTGCAACAAGTAGGTCTTAAATACATAGGAATGCGCAATGAACAGGCCGCAGTATACGCAGCACAAGCAATCGGTTACCTTACCCGTAAGCCTGGTGTATGTCTGGTGGTGTCTGGTCCCGGATTGCTTCATGTCACGGCCGGAATGGCAAATGCACAAATCAACTGTTGGTCTGTTACCTATTAATTCTTAAACAATGTTTGGTGTACGAATTGTTTTATAAAAATAGTTATTGATTCAGGCCTCTTTTGGTAATTGGCGGCTCTTGTGCTGAAGATCATGAAGGAATCGGCGGGTTTCAAGAATGCAACCAAGTCGAACTCAGCAGACCGTATTGCAAGTACAGTGCAAGGCCCCCAAATGCTGCTCTTATACCTGTTCATGTTGAAAAAGCAATACGCTATGCTACTTACGGAAGACCAGGTGATATAACATTTATAATCTTTTTCTAAAGAAACTCGTAATCAATTAAGTTTTGTCTATAGGTGCTACATATTTAGATTTTCCTGCCAATCTTTTATCAGCTCGAATTCCTGTAGATAGGGTAGTGAATAAACCAATAATCTCACAACCTCCAATAATCTTCCCTGATATTCAAAACATTGAATCTACCGCAGAACTGTTAATAAATGCCAAACGCCCTCTTATTATTGTTGGCAAAGGTAAGAAAAATAAATTTAAAAATATAATATTAATACATAACTATATTTTTGTATATCAATGTATTTAGGTGCTGCCTATGGACGTGCAGAATATGCCATAAGAAAGTTCATTGGACAATTTGGCTTTCCGTTTATAGCTACACCAATGGGTAAAGGTGTAGTGCCAGATGAACATTCTTTAAGTGTAGCGTCTGCACGTACTTATGCTTTGCTAAATGCTGATGTCATATTATTGCTGGGTGCAAGATTAAATTGGATACTACATTTTGGTAAACCACCAAGATTCGACTCTAATGTAAAGTTCGTACAGATAGACATAAGTGCAGAAGAGTTGCATAACAGCCAACAAGCTACTGTAGCAATTCAGGCAGATATGCATGCTGCAGTTAATGCATTAAATGGTTGTTTAACTGAAAAAAAATGGAAAAATGTAAGAAATGAATGGTTAGACAAACTTAAAGAGAAGTGTTTGTCAAACAAAAAATATGTTGAAGTAAGAAATTATTTTAATCAATAATCAATATTAGTTTAAGTCAAATTTCTGTGATAAGAATAATTTTTCCACTCCATTATTTATGGCAACTTTGCTTAATAGATACTTTTTCTTGGTCCGACATCTAATACTCTTGAAGAGTTTTGACAATCACTACTTAATCACTCCATTAATACGTTCAATAAATATCATTATTGTTTATGTTTTATATTTTCATAAATACCTAATTGTGTGTACAAAATAAGAATTATTTTTATTTTCAGTCAATGATGAAAGATACTTCTGTACCATTAAACTACTACACAGTTTTTCAACGTATATATGATAATATTCCAAAAGGTTGGTTTCATCTCATATATTTATGATTTTATGAAGCCCATTTTGTATAGACTCAATATTGATACGTTAATAGTTGATACAATAATATTAACTATTAAGTATATTTTAATTTACTAGTATTATATTGTAATTCATACACTTTTACATAAAATATTTATTCTTATACCTAATGTAGCAATGTTATAGAATAAAACATTTGTAGAAAATAATTAAATATAATTGTCAAACAAAACAAGTATATTTAAAGTAGTATTATTATAATAATTCTATTCATACATTTAATGAATTCTGCAATACGTTCAATTTAAAATCTGAGCTTTATTTTTATGTATCTAGTTATTATTTTAATACTTTTTAGTTTTTATTTAAAAAAAAATTGAAATATATGTTAATATATTACATATTTTTTATATTACTTCATCTAACATTTTTCTTGTATATATCATAATATCACATTACTTTATATTAATTGGTAATAAATACCAATGACAAGAATATTATCTATAATAATATTATAAATTTTATTAAAAACATACTTTTTTGTTTTAATTCTGGCTTATATTTTATTTTTAATTCTTGGGAAAATAAAATTATAGTTCTGATTTGTATTAGTTCAAATCTGTGTTTTTTACAATTGCTGTATTTTAAAATACCAGAAGTAAAATTAAAGGCCTGATAAAAAAAATAAGTTATTCTATTAATTTGTTTTTATTTTTTAAAGTAATAGATAATTTTAAAGTTTTGTATGATTATAAGAGAATGTAAGAAGAAGAAAAAATAAAAGTATGATAAGTATGAAGGTAGGAACTACCCATTAGTGATACTTATTCTGATAAATAATCAAAAAATAATAATAAAATGTGTTTATTTACAGATTGTATTATTGTAAGTGAAGGAGCAAATACAATGGACATCGGTAGAGCTGTGTTATTAAACAATTTACCTAGACATAGACTTGATGCTGGTAAGTTAAATACTGTTTAATGATATTGATATTAATATTCCAATATAAATAATTAATTTAATATTTAGGAACATTTGGTACCATGGGAGTTGGATTAGGGTTTGCTATTGCTGCGGCCTTATGGTGTCAAAAATATGAACCTGGAAAAAGAGTCTTATGTGTTGAAGGCGATTCAGCATTTGGATTTTCTGGAATGGAAGTAGAAACAATGGTCAGGTTAGTTATGCAAGTGATAAAAATTCATATTTTAGCTGTTTACTGAATGATATGAAAATATGGACTTTTAATTATTTTTATTTATTAAATTATTGTATTTATATTCAGATTTAAACTGAGATTCAGTGTTGGACTGGCTCGAAAAAGCCCAGTCCGAGATTTGGAAAAAAGGCCCTTAATAAGCATATATTGATCTTAATTTAGTTTTAATTTTTTTAATTTTAAAAAATATATGTTCATATGAAACTTGTGTACATGGTAACGTTAAAAAAAAATTATATGCCAAGTATTATTAAAAGAGCCTGATTGTTGAATAATTTCGTACAAAATAGCGCATCTTAAACAATTGTTACACGTATTGCATTCCAAAATGTGGTTAATATTTTGTTCTGGTTCAGAGTTGGAGTGATTGTCAAAAAATAGATAATTTTTTGAAAATGAAACCATTTTTAAAATTTTTAGAACCTAAGCAAATATAATCTTTAAGTAATTTTGAATTACTAACAAATCTTTTTTCTATACTATTTATCAAATATCAAATATATAGTTATACAGAGTGTTTCACGTTGAACTGACAATTTGGCATTTGAACCTAACTGACATTTGTCAGTTCATCATGAAACACCCTGTATATTTCCACTTTAAACCTTTTTTCTGTGGAAATATCAAGCCTTTCATCTGATGCTAATTCACCAGTCAATTCACATATTATTGACTTAACAAGCTATTTATAACCCTACAAGCTGTGGCCTTCATGTGTACAAGTATAATACTTACCCAAAATATAATAATTCAGTTACAATCAGTGATAATGTAAATACCAAGTAATACGCCCATATAAATATAATATTATATTATAACTATTTAATAGTCACAATAATTTTACACTATTTATGATCAATGATAAATATTTGTATATAGACAGCTATTAAATTTGTAGAATGATAATGTTATTATTTTAATAATTTTTATTAAAAACTTCTCAAAATTGTAAACAAAAATAGTTGCCTGATTTGAAAAAAATGTTTATTTCATATTTATATTTACTCTAAACGAATAATATTAATATATTATATTAGTACCTAATTATATTATACCTAATATGAATAGGTACAAAATCAGGGGCCTCCAATTACCATAATTAAGCTGGATCCCCGTCCACAATTGCAAACTAGTGGTCTGGGCCAGTTCGACTCTGCAGTAATTGTATAAGTTTAAGATGTTATGGATGACCAATTAATCATATCAAATATTATTTGTGAAAACATAATTTATTAATAAATATTTTATTATTGCTCATCACTTAAATTTAAATTAGGTATTTAAATTTTGAAGAAATTAAAATTATTATCCAATATTTTATTTAAATGATAAATTATTATATTATGTTATCAATTATTTGATAAGGCA
This sequence comes from Schizaphis graminum, assembly GCA_020882235.1. Lineage (NCBI taxonomy): Eukaryota > Metazoa > Arthropoda > Insecta > Hemiptera > Aphididae > Schizaphis > Schizaphis graminum. The sequence continues at coordinate 116,551,801 of CM037032.1, read as the reverse complement.
ACATCACTTAAAAATTTTTTTGGTAATTTACTACCTAACAAAATATTCAAAACAAAAACAAAATCCAGATGAAAAATAAAATCTACTAAAGTTGATAGTATAATACCATATAATATTATATATTATTGTATTATAATTATTGGTATATTACATAGAGTAATATTACTCTATGGTATATTATCATTAAATATTAAATCTGATCTTTATTTTAATAAACAATTTTTAAATTTAATTTGTTTTTATATTTATAGTCTTTTATAGTCTTGTGAACACAATTTTAAAATTTTTTGTAACTGAGTTTTTAATTTGTAAACAAATAAATACATTTTTAGTACACTAAAAAAACTCCTTCTATTCATAGAACTTAAGTAGATTGTAGCCCATAAGTATAGTATTGATACATATAGTAAATCATTTATCATTTTATGAATTTAATTAATATTATAATATTTTAAACTATTGATATTATAATTTATATTTATAAATATAATATTTATATTTTAGATATAAATTACCAATTGTCATTATAGTTGTTAATAATAATGGTATATATGGAGGTGTGGATGAGTCTACTTGGAGTTTGGTGCAAGATTCTGAAAACTTAACTGAAGTGTATGTATTATACAATAATATATTATGTTGTATTTCGTATTGTCAATTTAAAATTTTTAATTGTTATATTATTTTTTAGTATTCCTCCTAATTGTCTATCTGTAAACATTCATTATGAAAATATTTTGACACTTTTTGGCCGTAAAGGATATTTTTGTACAACTGTTGAACAAGTTTCAATTGCAGTAAGAAAAGCATTTATGGTAAATATATTTAATTTATTTTTTAATAATATTAGTTAAGATGAACAACAATTAAATAATTCTAATGACTCACTTTAATATTGAAATATTGAAATAAAATCAACAAAAGACTATAAATTATAATATATTATTTTGTTAATAGGTAAATTTATTCTCAATATTAAAAACAACAAAACCATATCATAATAATGAGCAATGTAAATTAGTATGTTTGTATAAGAAGAGAAATCTTAATGCAGCTGGATTTTTTAACATTTTCCTTCTAAATAATCTTTTAATAATTTAATGACTACCTAAGTTTCTTAATATGTATTTCTATAAAATATAATTAAACTATTTTGCAATTAATATTTTACTCTTTTCTTTTAAAATAAATAACTTAATTAATATAATAATAAACTAATATTATACATAATTATAACTTTAATTTGAATAATATAATTATTCGTGTAATTACTAATTTGTATAAAGTTAAAACTTCTAAAATCTATATGTAAATATTAATATAGGCATAAAATGGGGAGGGCTAAGGGGGATATAGTTTCTCCAGAATTCTTCTTAACTCTTCTTTCTAATCTAACCTTCTTAATAAAGAATTTTATTGGTAAAGATGATTTTAATATAGATGCTATTGTACCAGAAATTAACAAAAAAAATTTTCCAAATTTATATAAGCTATTTCAAGTAGCACTTACTATTCCAGTAAGTTCTACTTCATGTGAAAGATCATTTTCAGTTATGCTGCCAATAAAAACATGGCTTAGAAATTCTATGATTAATAATAGATTTTGAAATCCATCGTTACTTCATATTGAGAGGGACTTAACTAATATTATTAATGCTGAAGATGTTCTTAATATATTTACCCAAAAAAGTAGACGTTTAAACTTGATACTATAGGTAATAATTTACTATTTACAATGTTTTTTTTTATATTTAGTTCAAAAATAAAATATGTATTTGATAATATGATACATGGTATATTATTTATATTAAACTGTAGTCTATAACATATGCTTCTTTAGTCCTTTTTATAATTTGTCCCTATACATTTTATTTAGTTACATTTTTAGTATACATGTACAATACCCAAATTATATATATAGTCCCTTCGCTGAAATAATTCACAAAAAGTTCTGGCAGCTTTGTTGATTCCACAAGGAAAATCTGGGATATAAAAAAAATTGATAATTAACAAAAATCTCAAATAATTATTTTTGTGTAATAATTCATAATAATAACTTCCCTTGTGCTAAATGTTTATAACTTAGTTTAGTTACACTTGTATTTGTTAGAAAAAAGAGAGCTATATTATAGAAAATACTTACATATTTATTTATTTAATACTTTTGTATTTTTAATATTATAACTATACAAACATTCTTAAGTTAAGCCATATGTTTATATAATTAATTGTTCTTGACAGGATACAAGTGGACCTTCATTTGTTAATATTATGATCAATCCATCTGCAGATCGCAAGCCTCAAAATTTTGCCTGGTTGACTGAATCAAAACTATAGAATATATTTTAAAAATATTGCCGTTATTGCCTTACACTAAATTATTAAAGTAATTGCCAATAAGAGGGGTCTTTTTTTTTTATGTTCTGGAGGTGGTTATTTTTTCAAATTTTTCAAACAATCCAACTATCCCTTAAAACTGATAGAAATACTTCTACACAGTGAAAGATAGATAATAATATACTTTATTTTTGTACATTAGATTTAGAACATTTTAAATGTTAACTTTTTTATGATTGTGTTAATTTTATTGTTTTTAATGTATTTATTTATATTGTGATATTTTGTTCTTTATAATATAATATATATTGCTACATTTTATTTATACATAGGTATTTGTTAAAATTTTGTTTTTAGGATTTATTCCAGTCAAGTTTCTCATAAATAACAGTCAGCTTTGAAAAATGTCTGTTTCTTACTTTTAAAAACTAATATTAGTAATTAATAGCACTTTAAAACAATATAAAATCATATGTTTAATTTAATTTAAAGTCAGTATACTTTAATTATAACTTTTAAGTTAAAAACTTTCATTAAAATCACAGTTTGTGTAATCATCTGTGTTTTAAAAAATACGTCTCAGTTACTTTTTAAATATATGTATTCTTTTAAATGGTCATTGCCTAAAAATATTTATTAAATTCATAGGCGTGCGCACAGGTGCAGCGAATGCTGCTTTCGCTGCACCTGACAATTTATTTTGGATTTAGTGGGCTGGTAGATATTTATTTGAAAGGTATACGTAGAATGAATAATTTTCAACATAAAACTGACTTTATTATTTATTTTTATTTTACATACCTTACTCTTAAGAGTTCCAATATTATGAGTAATATATAAATATCTATTATTAATTACTTTATACTTATAAATATTATTTTATTACCTATGTGATGTTAAATATATTTATAAAAGAGTAGAGTTATATATTATTAAATTACATAAAAATATTATTACTTTTTATTTACAATTTACTCTATTTCTTATAACTATAATAGGCATAGTCATAGAGTGATGAATTTATATGAGTGAGAAGGGGATATACCCTATAATGATTCGTGTACACAAATGATTATAATATGAACTTATAAAATATTAAATTTGTACACAGTAGGGCTAAACAGAAGTCAGGGGGAAGGCTATATAAAGGAAATAAGTGGACTGCTTACTGTTTTTTTGGACCGATAAAAAATGTATGCTGCACCCGACACAAAATCCTGCGCACGCCTATGATTAAATTCAACATTCCATACTTTGTCCATATTTTCATAAAATATTTGAAACTAAAAATTGTAAAATATCCATGATCCATAAGCATTTTATATTTGCATGCACATAATATGTTGTCAAATATTCGGGTTTTACTGCGAGTTTCAAGTGTACCTAATAGGTCACCGAATTGTACTTATTTGAATTAAATATTAAATCATTGTGTCAAAGAATGATTATAAGTGGAAACTTAAAATACTAGTCTTTATTGATTAAGTTAAACAGTAAACTAGTATTCTATTATAAAACATTAAACATCTTCAGACTCGCAATAAATTCTGCATACGACTGAAGGAATACTCTAAAATTTATAATTTAAATTAAAAAATTGAATTACATTTTACTCTGTGCAAGTTAAAATTATGATCAACGCATCCACTCATTACTTTTACTTGTGTGGAATAAAGTTTTTGATTCAAAAATAAACTATATGATGAAAATTATTGGACTTTACATTGTTAATATTGAATATTTTGTTCAAATACTTGTTAAAAAAATAAAATTAAAAATTTGATACTTCAATTGTAATTTAATTTAATTGTATTCAAATAATTTTTGTTGAATATACAATAATCCGTCATCATAAAAAATATATATAAAATTATAATAGTTTTTATTATATCAGCTGCCAAATCTATTACAATTTATTTTAATTAAATAATGCAGTCGTTGCACATCATTTAACTGTGCATTATTAAGTAATAAGGCGTTGAACATGTCAATGAATGACGAACAGTCTTCCAAGCTTCCATTGGGAGGCTGTATCATTGGTAATCTTAATGTCTCTCTGTCTGAAGCGCTAGAAGAATGTGAAGTGTTTTGCACAGTTGTAGCACTGATTTCAGCGATAATATCTTCAATGTGAGCCAATGCCCAATAGTGTCATATTTGGACTACTACACTCTTGACTGCACATGGTGGTAATTTTCCAGTTCTATTATAGACCTCAGTGGCGCAACCAAGGGGGGTGTTTTAGGTGTCTGGATACCCCCCTTGAACCGTGTAATAGGAAATTTATATTTAATTATATTCAATAAATATTCAATAACCATTGAAAAAAAATATTCAATCTTTTTTTATATTTATAAAGTTAACTGCCGTCATAATTTATTTTTAAGTATCATTAGAAAGTATTGTTTAAAATATTATTAAAACAGAATGCAAATGTGTTATCTAGTGTTATAATTTATAACTTATAAATGTTACTATGTATTTCGTCCATAGTTTATCGACAAATTCGGAAAATAATCATAAGATGTTGACACGGCTACAGCGATAGGTACTCGCTGAGTCCGCGGTGAGCCGGTCAGTATAAAAGAATAACACGAATTTCACTATTTGTACGGTGTATTTTTATTGATGATAAACAACGGTACACAAAAGCTATTTGTCGAATGTCACTATGTCAGGTTAACATAAAAAAAAATACACATTTTATGCTCTACGCGGTCTTACGACTAGGCGACGTTGTCGGTAAGACGGTTCATCCGCCGTTCATGCAAGAGAGCGAGACGGCCGGCGGCCGGTAGTCGGTACTCGTCCGGACCGACTTGTCTTCCCGTCCCACCATGTGATTTTACGGTGCGGGGGGAGAGTCGTGTCGTCGTAGCCCGTGGTGGCGGTTGATAAGGCATAGACCGGTCGCTACGGTGCCTGTACTTTGTTATATGTATAATAATTATGAATTTTGTAAACTTCTTGACAATATTGCTAAAATTATATGTAACTTTTATCTAAACATACGTGATATAAATTGTTCATTTAATAAAACGTTGGACATCAGTAGTGCATTCAGAAATAATTATGGTGGTAGATTGATTCAAATCGTTTGAATAAAACAATATAATAGGTAAATATTAAATAGCAGTCGTCTGAAATTTTCTACTCATTAACTTTACAAAAAATAATTAAGGGAAACTGTATACGCTACTGGCGGACACCTCCCTTGAAAAAAATCCTAGTTGCGCCACTGATAGACCTTAAGTTTTTCCAATACCTGTTCTGCTTTATTCAAAACGGTCCAATGACTAGACGTTTTAGTTAATGGCTTTCTTAATGTTTTTGCCTTATCGTGTGTTGTATATAGGTACTGTTAAAAATATCAAAGAATTCTATATATCTTGCTGTATGCCTGTATGTATACCTGAACTATTCATTTCATTCAATGCAATTAAAGTCATCATATTAGAACCAGGGGTTAAAGTGGGAAACAATTCCAGAGGGGACTAATGTCTCCATATAGTTTTAAGCGTTCCATATATAATTTTATGTATAATGTCTAATATATAAAATCCTAATTTGTTAAAGGGGACGCTTTTTAACCGCTGTCAGAGGTAAGGGGACTGAGTCCTCCTGCGTCCCCCCTCACTTTAACCCCTGATTAGAACTAACAGAATGGTGGTAGATTCATATGAATATTATTTAATCTGGATGCTAACCTTTGTTCTTTGTCTTTGTTATACAAATCTACTAAATCTGACCAACTACAAAGATCATTGTCATAGCTGAAATTGTATTTTTTCAGATAATTTTTCATTGATTCAATGATATGGGGAGTATCATGAATTAAATAAATGTTTTCATGATTGAGGTTGATGAATGGCTGTGTTTGTGATGGTAATCGGTCAAAATAGGTATCCAAGGACAAAATATCTAAATGTATCCGTTTTTCCAAAAATAAGTGAATTACACTTTAATTTCTAATAAATCTAATAAAATATAAATATATTATATAATGATACATAAATTACGTTAATAGTAATAATATCACAAAATATACTGCACAGTGCACACACATTATTCAAATAATATGAAATAAAATGTAAAATAATTTTTTTTTATATATAGATACAGTATAGCCCCAAGAAAGAAGATACTAATCCTACTATTCCTACCGAACCAGTAGTAATAAGTACGCCCAGACAGCAAAAGAATATTGTCAAAATAACAATAGAATATTAATAAATTAATATTGAAATTACTATAACGTTTCCATTTAATTCTAAAAAAGTTATTAAATGTTAATATAACATTTCTAAAAAAATTTTTGTCCACAAAAATAACGTTACACAAATGTTAAAATCAATAATATTGTTTTGATTTAATTTAATGTTAATCTATCATTTATATAATATTATTTGTACTCTATAATATTATTAAAACCTTGATATAAAACTATTAAAATATTTAAGTTAGAATATTTTTTTAAAAACTTTCTGGAACATTATTATTCATTATGTTATCAATGTTTGTTTAAAAAAATATATACAGTGAAACCTCTGAATAACAGACACTCTTTGTTGCCAAAATTGAGTCTGTTATCTGGAGTTGTCCTTTATTTAGAGAGATAATATGAGATAATATAATGAGAAAATAATATGTCACTGTATTCCAAAAAAATGGCCTTCATTTGGAAATTTCTATTAAAGAAGGGTTTGCTGTATATATAAAGCATACAACATTGCCATATTTAATAGCATTGTGAAGACATAATTCGTAACTGTGCTAAAAATAATATAATAATTAAAGATAACAAAAAATATTGAAACAAAATGATTAAGAAAAGTTTCCAACTAAAAAATAAATAAATCTTTATATTATAAAAACATCAAATTTCACTTTCGAGACATTTTGCCTGGTTTTTTTAGATTTTTTTCAAGCGATTTTCTGAAAAAACTATAAAAAATAGTAAACCTGGTCATGAAAGCAAAAATAATCTTTTTAAGAAATCGTTGAAAAAAAAAAAACACTTTCAAATTTCATAATTGAATGTGTTGTAACACATTTTTTGATACACTTCCATAGCACTCTGCTATATTCTTAGTTAATTCACAAAAATAAGCAAATGCCCGATCCCTGATTGTGATATGAAAAAGGCGTCAGTTGGCATTTTGGCCTGGGTCGTCACGTTCAGCCTTGCGCCAGGCCTGCTAAGACTTATTACTTATTAGCAATAATATACACTTCTCATTTTTTTTGCTAAGACTTATTAGCTTTAACAGTTTAATAAAAATTAAATTTCCATAAAGAATACATTATTTTTGTATTTATAAGAACCAAAACATTTTTATATACATTAATTGTCTTCTTTATTTTTCTTTTTTTCCCTGAAAGGGGCATGAGACAACCATATTGTTAATGGTGTATCTATCTCTTTTTCGGTACTAGTCTTATACTTTCCATGGATTCTTAAAGCATCTGAAATATAGAAATTATGTTATCTCAAGTTTTTTTGTTGATTAAATATTTTTGCTCAAATTTTTTAAATGCTTAAAATGATGTTTTTAAGTGCTTATTTTAATAATTTTAAGTGCTATTAGTCCTGAGCCCTGATTATAACATATATAGTACAAATGTATTTTAAAAAAATATGGGACACACATGTGTGTATAAAGACTATGACTATACTTTAATTGAAATAAGGTATAAGGTATATAATATTAAAAATATTTACTTTACCTATAATTAAGCGATAGCAGGACAAATTAGCAAATGATATTTTTTTTTTGAATCCGTACAGGGAATAGTTGACAAGGAACTGATCATTAAACAATCTCATCATGATACGTCGAACACTATTTCCAAGATCTTTATTACCAACTAGCAATGAAATTCTATGAACCTATATAAATTTAAATAATATTATAGTATGAAAAATACAATATTAATATAAAACTTATAATTATTACCAATATACGTCTAAACTCTGTGTTTTTAATTATATTTTCTAAAGCTCTCAGTTCATTATCATTTGTGATAGGAAATAATAAATCCATATCAATTTCATCATTAAATGAAGAAATTGAAGAAGATTTATCATTCTGATATAAATTATGTACAAACACACCAGAGACAACATAGGTAATTGGTTTAGACTTATGGCATTACTACTAGGTTAACAATTTGATAGTTGATTATTTTATTATTTACAAAATATATACATAGATAAGATATATATAGAAAGACTTGATGTTGAAAAAAAAATTACATTTCAGTATGGATATTAGCCATTGCTATATTTTTTCCATTAACTTTTAATATCATCATTTTTTTTTATTTCTGAAACTTTCCAGCTATTCAACCTATCACTTAAGTCTTGAACTTCAAATATATCAAGTAAAGCGGAGTCAATAGGATCCACAAAATATGGAGTTAACATCTTGTACTTTTTACCAACAATAATAGTTTCGTTATCATTATGGATAAAATGCATACACTTAACAATTTGTTTTTGTTTTGTAATTATAAAACTGTCTTAATCATTTTTAATATTAATTTTCATTTTATTAAATATTATAGTATGATATTGAGTTCCGGTTATGTTGTTCAACAATGGGCCGTTATTATGGCTATTTTTAAATATAGGTAAAACATTTGGTAATTGTTGATTTAATGTAATTATTTGATCAGTATATCTTTCATGATACCTATTGATTACTTGTTGCAATGGTTTTTCGTGCTTTCTTAGATAAGATTTTAATTGTTTCATATGGTTTTCAAATTTAAATGCACTGCAATTATCAAGGGGACCATACTGCGTATAGTCATCACACAAATGCGATAGCCCATGTATATTGTGAGATACATACTGTACACCATAAATATTTTCAAAACTTTGAACAAAAAAATCTAATAACTGTCTAGCATAATCTATTAAAAATCCAAAATCAGGGCTTAAAAGAATTATCATTGCAATATTTAATGACATGAAATTATTGTAACACTTTTACGAACACGGCAAAATGTGGTGAATGTAATTGTAATTGTCATACCGCTTCTCCGGTGGAATAAGAACCGGAGAAAAAAAATGAGTATATGTTTAACTGCAATTATATGTATTTCAGTTGTAAAATATAGTTCCATATGGCATAGCTATATTGGTAGTTGCAAATACTATTTGATTTTGGTTAAAATATTAATAGTCAATTCAACTAAATTTAATTCTAACTAAAATTGTAACTTTATTTTATAGTTGAACCAACCAAACACTTTGATTGAATTTATAAAATAAAAAATCACAATAAATTGTCAAATATCTAAAAATTGATGTCACATGAATCATGGTTACTTAAGACCTTAAATTTAAAAAATTTTATGTAAATAATTAAAATTAATAAACGTTAAATGGAATAAGAACAGGCGTATATGAATTTTTATAGGATTTAATTTAAATTAATAACTATAGCGGTATAAAGGTGGAAAGTCTTTGCTGAGACAAGAAGCAGTTAATTATTGGTGACACGAAATCGAGTTTTTATAAATTGCATTAATTATTGCACTAATTGGTGTCTACTGACTACTGTATAATATTATAACTTCCTTTAATAAATATGATGTGTTTATTAATTTTATAACAGTTTTTAATGGATGTAAGATTAATTATATGGTTTCTAAACCATATGTAATGTAATAACAAATACTATGCAAATCCTAGACGTATGTCTATAATATTTGTAATTGGGCTCGCCCGTTTAAATAAATAAATAAATAAATAAATATGTGCGGAGAAAATTAATCAGTGAACTAAACTCAACAAAACACACTTCATTTTACAATTGTAAAAAAAATGTATTGGTATTTTAACCTATAACATTAAATCAGCTAAAGGTTAATAGAACCCCATACACATTACACAAGTATACAACATAGTAAATTTGTGTTCAGTTGAACCAATTTTATGTTTTAAGCTGAATGAATTTATCTATATCCAAACTTATAAGTTATAATTATGAACATCATGGAAAATTTTTCCCAGATTACCATTTTACTTGTCTTATTATCCTACCTAGTACCTAACTACTAGATACCTAGTTGCTTTTATAACGATAACAATATCTAAAGAAAAATTATATTTTAATATACTTTGGACTTCGGAGCACATTTTATTAGTATTAAAAATATAGTATTTTATAGTTAATGTTGATAAGGGTGTATATACTATATAAAATATAATAATATTAATATATATATATATACATATAATATAAATATGTATTAAATCTTTAAATATATATATAAATATAATATACCGTACACGGAAAAAAAAAATTGGTTTAATCAATTGTAAATATAGTAATTTTAACTTCGTTTTATAGTTTATATACGACTAACTAAACTTTCTATTAAAGTAACTACCATTTATTAGTTGGTGACCAACCAACATTTATAGGCAAATTAACTAAAGTTATAGTAACCGCAAATACATTTATTGTGATGTATTAATTATATTTTATAGTCTATTGAATAACAATTTATAGTAAATTTAAATAAATATGTTTTTGTGTTTGATCTATACTTTATGGTTATTCAAATTAAACATTAAGTTGCCTTAAATATATTTATATGTATGTTAAATTATGTTTTATAATTGATCAAATTAAGTTTATAGTGACTGTAAATAGATTTGAGGAGGTGTCTAAACTATATTTTTTAGTCCATTTAATTAAATTTCAAGTAACTATAATTCAATTAGTCTTTAAATTTCAACCGTATTTTATAGTCCACCAAATTAAAATGTTAGTTATAAAAAATAAATAAATAAATAAATATTTTACTATTTTTACATATAATTTTCAGTGAATAAAATAATTTTTTGATGATACTAAATATTTTAAAATTATTATTTTAACTATGTTTATAATAAAATAATAGTTAGTGCAACTGTTAGGTACTATATGTAGTTGTTTGATACCAAAGTCCACTTGCAGGGTTAGGTGGTTAACCTTCTCCTTTCACAGGTAATCGTAATATTCACAATGTTACAACATTTTTGATAAACTTCCTCTTCTTGGAATATTTCTGCACACACTTCTGTTTGATATAGTATTAAATCAAACACCACACATTTGTTTACCAACCTTAATCCAATTTTAAGCGCATCATTTAAAAATAAATAAAATTAGATACACATTTTACTCATAAATTATCATATTTATTATTATACACATTATTATTATTTATTATTATATATACAACTATTATTAAAAACAGTTCTCTGATGAATAAACAAAAATAAATACAATTTTTATAAGTATTCATTAATTATTAAATATTTTATAAAAAAAAAATACATCTAATTAAATACATTTAAATATTTTATATTTTAATATACATAGACCCATCTGATATTTTATTACTATGTGTAGGAAATATATTTCCCTGCAAACCATTCAAAGATATACAACATAATTCATTAGTAGTGTTAAGTAAAACATAATATGCATAGAAATGTTCATCAAAATATAAAGTAGTATAATTTTTAAATATAACATAAGGTTCATTTGAATGCGTTATAAAAATAGCAATAATTAATCCAAAAGAAGGCAACATACAATTTTTTTCATCTGAAACATTAATAACTAATGCCATATTTTTGCAGTTATACTCAATATTCTTAATACACACCCATGAAACAAATACAATATTATCATTATTTATAAAATTAAAATGTGCATCCAAAAATCTGGTAGAAGATGAATACAAAATAAGTGTATCTTGAGATAAAGTTAAAATAGGGCCTGATTTTTGAGAAACAGTATAATAATCACATGTATTTGATAACAATTTATATGCCAATTTTAATTGATGTTTTAGCGCTAAAGTATATTGTATATTTTTGCGAGATGTTATAGCACTTGCAGTGTCTTTTAACTCTTTATGTTTTGCCTCAAAACGCATACACCAGAATAATGATAAAGGTCCAGATTCTTGAATAATCATAGGATAATGCACCATGTGATGATGTTTAGGCTTTAAAACAATTTGGAATAATTTTAAGAAAAGTTCATGGTGTTCAGCTACTAGAGTTTTAAGAAGTACTGCTTCTTCTGTCCTAATCCACTTACTTAATAATATATCTAAGATTTTATTCAGAATAAGGTACAGAGACCATAACTCAGAGCCAATCGGTACTAAATCACCTATAATCAATCCCAGATTTCTTGTAAAACACAACATTTCACATGCCGACATTTTCAATGTACCTTGTTTCAGTAAGTCATTCGATAAAATGGTTGGTCTATTACGAATATCAATCGGACCATAGTCAAATGTTTGAATTCTATTATTTAAAGTGTCAATTGAAAAATATTTAAATTCATTTATCATTTTTTTTAACATCATACCTAAATCAAATTTACAAACGCCCTCGAGCATATCGTGCATGATATCAACGCTAAAATTAGTTGTTATGTTAAATGAATTAATTTTATTCCATACACACAATTCTTTAATCCCATTCAATGATACATCATCAGCTATAACATCTGCTTCATAATTATTTGAATTTCTTAAACTATCATCATTTTGGGTGATCTGAACTTGACACTGAGATCTTGTTGATTTGCAAAAACGGCATGGGTATGTTGCAACAAAGCTTTCAGTGAGTCCTAATATTGAATGCATACCCAAATTGTCACCAATTATAAGCCCAACCATAAAAAAGATTGTATGTTCCTTATTATTAACTGTAATACTAATTCCTACAGTTTCTAAATAGTTCAGTTCATCTATTAAATTCTTAAATACAGCCAAATTCCCAAATGATTTTTTAGTATCTGTTTTAAATAATGATGTTAAAATTATATTATCTAAAGTGGATGATAATTCCGGGGGTAAACAAGCTAATGACACATAAACAGCGCCTAATTTCTGAACACCTGCATGAGAACCCAGAGGATTATTCACCTCAAAATCATCATAATATAAAAATAGTGGCAATATAGTTCTGTTTGGGAAATGCTTCACTTTATTTTGCCACAATTTGGATTGTGTGAAACTATAAATTAAATTACTATATTGCATTTCATTAATGTAATTCAATATTATGTTTAACAAATTTGAATGTTCCAACATTTTTTTAAAAACTATTCTCAAAGGTATTAAACATATATTTACTGCTTTATTCTGTACGTCTACTCTACCATTTATAAGTCTATCATCTAGCTTATAACCAACAACTATTTCTTCTGGTCTAATTAATACACCCATTCTTTCAAGTGTTTGAAAACGTAAATATTCAGTTTTCATGTTTTCAAATGGTGTTGAGAAATCAGAGACTAGATTTAATAATGAAGTCAATTCGTCCTTAACATTAGTATCATTAGAAATACTTAAACATTTATTAAGTTTTGTAACAAAAATAGTTAAAAAAGAATCATTTAATTCCTGGACATCATCAATTAAATGTTGAACTTTATTTCTCGGAATAATAGAATCACTATACCATTTACAAATTAACGAAAGAGAATTTGAGTGCAATACATTTTTTAAATCATCTGATGAACTATAACTTTGTTCAGTAATCTGTGTATTTCCATTTACAGAATTTATTAAATTATAACTTTCAATGCTAGTATTAGTAGACACTGATTCAGTACTATTAATTATATCAGTAGGATTAGGATTTGGAGTAATAATATTTAAACTACTATTATAATTATGACACTTTAAATGACGCCTGAACGCATCTTTATTAGTAAAAATACGCATACAATTCAGTTCTTTACAATGAAATTCTCCAATTCCTTTTATGTCATGAAAAATATTTAAATGTATAAAAAAGTGATTGATTGAAACTAACTTCTCGTTACATATAAAGCAAATAGGCATTTTGAAAATACTTAAAAATTACTGTCAACTTGTTATTGTTGTTATAAAATATAAAATAAAAATAATTAATTTATAAAAACTAATAGAAATAACTAATAAAAATGGTTAATCATTAACTAATATAAACCAATGAAATTAAAATGTAAAAATTATAATGTAAAAAAACATATGGATATGATATAATATGATATAATTATGATATTAATATATAATATAATATAATATAATCATATATAATATGATATAATTACAAATTATAATGTAAAAATAAAATTGAAAAAAACATATGGATTTTTAAAATAATAATTAAAAATTTTTTGTTTTAACAAAAAAAATCAGAACTGAAATACCATAGTGTGATTTTAAAATAATAATACAATTTTTTTGTTTAAACAACATAAACACTAAACAGCTTATAATATTGAACTATTGTTTTGATAGATCATTTACTAAACTTTTAACTCCAATGAATTTGTGTTTAATATCAGTTATATCAAAAAAATATTCAGAAATGAAATGCCATACTTGTTCTGCTTCTTTCGGATATTCTAGATTTAGAGTATGAAATGCCTTAAAGCAAATGTCCAAAGCTTTGATTGGTGTTTCCAATTTAAAGAGAAGATCATTAACAACTGTATATGAGATGGTGTTATCGACAATTACTATGTACGGCTGAACAGTTAATCCCAATGAGAATGCTTTTTCCACCTTTTGGCTTTTAATATTGATGAGATCATTTACGTTCTGCAAAATTATAATAAAAAAATCACAATAATTATAACATGATTTATAAATACATTATATTATATACAGTTAATGACTAAAAACTTACTGTAATATTTGTAATTACTGCCGAAGCTTGTTCTACTATAGATGGTTTAAATGATTTAGTCTTCAATTTAAAAATAACAGGTTTCATTAAAAATGGGATTAATTGAATAGCAGCAAAATCTCTTCCTATACACAAAAATATAACTAATTAAACACAAAAAAATAATGCACCACAAAGATACATGCCTAAATCACTTTCATTGGTACTAAGAAATGTTGTCACAATTTCATGCTGTTTCACTCCAAGGCTTACATTTCTACTTATGAGATATTTTTGTAACTGAACTTTAAATATATCAAATTTTTGGAGGAGGCACATATCCTTGTTAGGATGAAGAAATTTAAAATCAATATCAATCTGAAATTAAAGTTTATAATTAGGTATAGCATTACAGGATTAAATGCTCCCTTTGCCCCCCTGGATCCGCCACTGTTATACAAGTTATAACGTTATATATTATAATATGCAAATTTGCATAATTATTCAATTATTGAAATTTAAGTAATTAATTAGTAGTAAGAAAAACTTTTTACATATTATATATTTTGTATAAATACCAGTAAATAGCCAGTTGGTTTTTTCAGACCAGGGTAAATCACATTATTTTTATTTTGTCCAGTTAGCCGATACTGTCTAGTTTTGTTCCACAATTCAAATAATGTAGTATCCGGTTCAGAGTTATTTTGAAGCCAACAAAGTGCATCGTTTATATCATCTGTATCTAAATAAATTTACTATAGGTTAGGTTTCTTATTTCTTAAAATAGATAGGTACAACTGTTTGAAAATACATGTTTGTATTGATAATAGGTAAAAATAATAATTAAAAATACCTTCATCATTGTTCAAGTCAACTACATGATCTTCAATATTTTTTCTTTTTATCACTGGTGTTATTTTATGTATTTCTTTTTTTATATTGCAGTACTTGTCATATAATTTTCCCCTGTTAGGACTTATTTTTGAACCTTCTTTTTTATAAGGAATAAAATAAGAATATTGAGTTTCACTATGAAATAACTGTTCAATGCCTATTAAAAAAAAAAAATTTCATTCAATACCTACATAGAAGTTACATAGGTATATTCTTAGTACCTAAAACTATATAGGTACCTAATATTATGTATTAACATTTAAATAAATTATAATAGTGCTACCTTTTGATAGTTTACAAAATGTTGATTTATCTAATTTGTTGGTATCGTTTTGGTTATGTAGTTCAGCTTTAATTAATACTGTAGATAATTGATTTCTCATTGACGCATTCAAAAATTTGTTAGTATCGTAAAATTTCATAATCATTAAGCCATCTTGAAATTTCTCTAGTAGTTCTTTAACATATAAGCCTTCATTTCCTATATCTATGTGGTTTATTAATTAATAAAACCAAACTTTAATTTAACATAAATATAGTTATAAAATATTTACGAGATTCGCTAGCATTTGGCTCTTCAACTATATTGTTCAAAATATGACTGCTTGAATCAAGAAGTATCATTTCCATACTATTAATATCATCTACGTTAGTAATATCTTCTGATGTATTTACCTAATATGTAAATTAATATTTAATTATGCATTATACTGTTGCTATATACCTAATGTAAGAATTTTCTTTATAAAAATAAAATAATTTTTCAAATTAAAATTTGAGTGTACTAAAAATTGTAAATTAATTAATTTACTTTTAATACAAATCATTTTAATTAATAAAACAAATAAAAATTAAATAGATATGATTTTTACTTTTTCGTTGATTAATAGTTGTTTTAGATGCTGAGAAAATTTGGATCGTTGACCAATTTTAGGAATTAATTCGCAGAGCATAATTTCAGTTAATCCTAATAATGCAACCTTATCAATTTCCTCTTCTATTAAAAAACACAGTCATAGTTAAACCTTAAACTATCAGTTATACTTATAGTAAAAATATATTATATGTTATCCAGCATTGTCTATTTACCTTTAAAACGAACAGTTAAATTAGATAAACCAATAGATATTAACCAATCATTGGTAAATTGATCCATTTTTAGTAGATATCTGAAAATATTTTTGTAAAGTAAAAGTAACGAGTAATATTCATATAGGTACCTATTTAAAATTGGTGTAAGAATAATATTTAATTCAGAATTCTAGAGTTAGAATGCTATAAGCAGCAGGCAGGCACAATAAAGAATAGTAATAAATATGAAAATTAAAAAAAAATTAATACAAATATTATGGCTCTAAGTTTTTTAATTTGTATATGTAGAAGGTATTAATAACCTACCTATAAAAAGTATGGAAAAAATATTTTGCACTTAGGAACCAAGCTTATCCTTTAAGAGCAGCATATTTGTCAATAATCTATATTATATTTTATTTCTACATAATGCAATCAGTAAAATAAGTTTCCTATAGTTAATTTAAAATTATATAAAAAAATATTCAGAATAATTGAGTAGGTATTTACCTACTTATAATACATAATTTTATGTATTATAAGTAACTAACTTATGGTTATTTACCTATTTATTGAAGGCGCATGTTAAATTTAAAAAAAATCACCTAAACTAAATAGGTAGGTACTCGTTACTCAATAATATTAATAATCATGACTTTAAAATAAAAATATTATGCAAAAGAACACAAATACTTCTAAGGAAAATCTGAAGAGGGTACCTACCTACATATTATAATAAGTGATTAAACAGTAGCACTTTCCAAAAATGATAATTTGTATTTAAATACCTAATAACTCAAATAAGTAATAAGTAGGTACCTAATGCTAGTAAAGCAATGTTAATTAGGTAAGTAGTTAGTAGGTCTAGAAAATTTAGAAATTATATTATGTTTGTAAGACTGCAACTTAAAGTTAAAACTACTATTTGATTATGACATAACATATTACAACTTGGGAGATACGGTAAAAACAATAAAATAATGTACATATTATTGTATTTTTAACAGTATTTTATCCAGACCCTGCTCCTTAATAATTCCTCACATAGTCACATCAAACCAGACATTTTATTTAATAAAGGTCAAATGGTTTAATAATCATATTATTTTTATTACTTTTACCTACCGGCCGCTTGAATTGCATTATTTTAATACCTACTGACTA
Source organism: Schizaphis graminum (assembly GCA_020882235.1). NCBI lineage: Eukaryota > Metazoa > Arthropoda > Insecta > Hemiptera > Aphididae > Schizaphis > Schizaphis graminum. Next base: position 116,533,647 of record CM037032.1, on the reverse strand, counting down.
TACTATACTATACAGATAGAGTAGCAGAGAACATAATAATAAATATTAATAAAATAAATTAAACTTACCTTCTAACTTCTAAGATTATTGAAAGATACGCAGAAAACAGGCAAACGATTAAACGAATAACGAAAGTCGAAAAGTAAGTACAAGCGGATTACGGACAACAATTAACAAACGGCAAAAATGGACGTTCGAACAGCGAACTTCCAGATTCAGTTTATATTTTCGAGGTTATGTTTTATAAATTATTTAATTATTACGGAAAATTATCAAATCAAATTTACCATAAACATAGAAGTGGCGGTTATTATAACACGCAACACGAAACCCGTGGCCCCCGCGACCCGCGTACCATAGCCTGTATCCTAACAATAATAACACACAGTGTATAAATAGAATAATTACAAGATTTCCATCTAAAAATTACAATAGAAACAACTATAAATTATAGTAGATACATTATAACTAATTTAATAGATATTACAACTATATATTATAGATTTATAGCACAAGATTTATTTTAATTTTTCAACTATTTTCGCTTAGTTGTATCTAATACATTTCTTTGATTATGCTAACTCTAAATTAGTTAATTCAACTAATTTCTTTCCAACTACATATTTATAGTAATTTTTTTTTTCCGTGTATAGTATTTTCCTTGGGTCAAATACTAGAATATTTGAATATACAATTTTATGTCTCCTATACATCCCTTAAATTACTCAAAAATGAATTATTGGACGTCAGATAAATTTATTGCATGTCCTTGTACGTAAGTATTTATGTATTTTTACACTTTTATAGTAAAGAAACTCGTACGTGTCTCCGCAAAGCAGTGTCGTCTTCAGATCACGATCTGTTTTTCACCCGCAGTATAAATAATATATAGATATAATATGTATGCAATACATTTTATATCGAATTCGCCCCCCCCTCTTCTCCAAAAGTGGTGTTCCCTTCCACGTGAAATGGACGAGGGCACAACTGCTTCAATACTCCTTGATCCTTCAAGTACGTTTCTATTTTCATTCATATTATATTATTATGTCAGCAATATCAGCGCTAGAATAAAATTTAAAAAGGAGTTTCAAATTATGTACTTATCTTCCCTCCATCCCTTTTCTTTCAATCTAGAATTTTTTTAAAATTATATTAAAAATGTTCTATGTAAGTGTACCTATATATGTATATATGTGTAAATATGTATATACGAATAAATATATGATGATTATATATTATATAATACAAATCGCATAACACATTTTCACAAATAAGCATATAATAATTAGATTTGTTATTAAAACTTTATACGCTGGTATAGCTATTCAATATAGGTAACTACATTCAAATATACTTATAAATAATACTTATAAAATGTATATACGAAATCACTGGAAAATACGACAAGCTATAAGCTGATAATATTATCCCCTATACCGACTCGACGTAAGGAAAAAGATAAAATATCTTATTATCTATATTTTTGACATACAAAATATTTATGACTTTTCATCATCGATAAAAATGATACAGAACTTGATTTTGATTTGATAATCTTAAAATGAGTTATAAGTCTTATAACTATACACAGTAAAATGTAAATCTAGTTATTTCTCTTAAAAGTTTTGTTAGTATTGTTCGAAACATCTGAGTGTCCGTACATATCCGTTTATACTAATCATATACAGTTATACAAATTCACAATGAGCGAGAATGTATCATTCATGTTGAGTGAAAAAGGCAAAAAACTACTAGTTTTGAATAATTTTAAATTTTTTAAGCATCATACATTTAAAAAAAAATGAAATTACGTGGCGTTGTGTAATAAATAAGTGTAGTTCAAAAGTTTATACTTTGGGTCAAAATGCCCAATTAATTAATACAGATAAATCGTGTTTTGATCACCGCCATGCAAGTGATAGCACTTTAAATCGGCAACAAATAAGAAATGCTTGCAAAAGAAAAGCTGTAGACTCTATAGTTGAAAAACCGTCAAAAATAATACGAAAAGAAGTATCAAATTATGCTAACGAAGGAGATTTGATTGCACCCGACTTAAAACTTATAGCAAGGAATATTCATAATGCAAGAATGCATTGTTTCCCCAAACTGCCAACATCAAGAAAAGAAGTTCACGAAATATTAAGTTTATACTTTATTAGACATAAAAACAAATAGAGGTGAGTTATTTTTATATGAAAATGATGCGCTAAATGAAATAGTTATTTTTTCATGTAAAACAAATATAGATTTGTTAAAAGAATTAGATGTTTTATATATGGATGGTACTTTTAACTATAGTGATAAATATTATACGCAACTATACACGATTCATGGCATTAAAAATGGAGTGTACATTCCGTTAATGTTTTGTTTATTGCCAAATAAAGAAAAAAAGACTTACATTGCATTATTGAAAACAAAAAAAATAGCTGGAGTAATACCTAAAAAAATTATTTTAGATTTTGAAATAGCAATGCATCAAGCAGTTTTTGAATTTTTTCCGGAAACAGAGGTGTTTGGAATGTTTGGATGTCGTTTTCATTTGGGCCAAGCTTGGTACCGCAAAATTCAAAATTTAGGTTACGCACCACAATTTAATTCTGCAAATGACAATATAGGAAAATGGTTAGTACCTACATATTTTTGGACTTCCTTTTTGAAATTCTCAAACTTTTTCAAGTAAATACGTATATAAAAATAAGAACTACAATTAATAATCCAAAACCAAAAAGCAGTAAAAAATAAGCCGAAAAAGAAGATTTTATAAATGAAAAAATTTCAGATTATAGAACAAGCAAAATAAATAAATATGATTATGTTAAATTATTAAGTTATAGAAATAAACCTAAAAAAATATAAGATTTCATTTTTTTTTGATTTTTTACTCTTTATATTATATTATATTCAATTATGAAAAATTAAAATGCATTATGCAATTTGTATTATATTGTATAATCATCATATATGTATGTATTTATTTATTTATTTATTAATTTAAACGGGTAGGACCCAATTACAATTTTTTATAATTTAATAACAATTTAGTGACTTAAATCTAATAAAAAGAAATACAGTAAATAGTATAGTATAAATAAAAATAATAATATTAAAAACAATAGAAACAATATAAAAATATAATATAGACAATAATAATATAAGTGACAGAAATAATTCAAAGATACGCAATAAAATTACAAAAACAATCAAAAGAAGGGAAACTAAATAGATCTAGGTATAATAATAATAATAATATGCTAATGCGTTTTAACGATCGCCCGTTTAATGTGCCGCAACGACTCCGATTATCATTAGTATATACTATATATATATATATTATATTAAAATTAAAATTACTTCTTATACTATTCACTACTTATAGGTATTAATTATCGTGGTATGCCGTATGCGATAGGTGCACATCGTGTACGATAATAATTATACAATAACACGTATCGATACGAATTATAGCATCTAACGCAGTATTTATTCATTTTTTAAAAAAACAATCTCATCATCTATCATGCGTCCTCGTTTTTTATTACATATTTAATAATAACGTATGTATATCATATATTTTATTATAATATAAAGACATTATTTCCGTTTCGGCGGCGGCGCCACACGATATTATATTTTATCGGCATACAAATATACAATATAATATAATAATAATATTTATATTATGGAATATTACCATGTTTTTTTTTCGATTCGAGACACTTCGTACAGGCAAGTACAGGTACTACTATACTGGTTTATTTCTAATACACTCTGACACAACGAAATTGCAGTATATAATTTATACATATAGTTGTATGCTAACGTGCGATAATGTATAATAATAATAAATAATATATCCCGAGCTGGTATACATACATAGATATCGTACAATATATGGTATTATAATTTATAACATGTGTAATAAATGGTATTTAATAATATTGTTATATTATGGTGTACACGTATATGGTATATAGTACTCGGCTGTTTGCGCTAACGGGCCTTACTAAGGCGTACGTCAGACGCTTAGTCCTCCGGACCGTTGTGAGAGGGACAATTTAAATAATAAGTTTCAGGGTTTGCGCTAAAGTACAGTACAACTATTTATTTAATATTATATATATACAAAATATATACCAATAAAATACGAGCTATGGGGGGGGGGGCGAATGCCCCCTTCGCCCCCCTCAAATATGCCATTGGTCGAACATGGCAAAAAAAGTGACGAACGTCCGAAAAACACGTTAACATTAACCACAGATTTCTATATAGGACGTAGTATAGAAGTAATATAGAAATATACTGCCCTCCTAGTATAGTGGAACAAGCAGTAAGTGCAAAATTTCAAAATTTGAGGTTATTTCATATTCGGCATAATTGAATAATTACGGATTTTTTTTCCTTATGAAAAACACCATAACTATACACTAGAAATGCCTTTAAAATGCATTATAAAATGTCGTATCGACCAAAATATTGTCAAATACTAAGGAAAAACGCAGTATATACATGCATGTAGCATATTCTAGAGAATAAAGCAGTATATATCCAATGGAGATACTGCTTATTTTACTAGTAAAATAATTTCTCAATGTAAATACTGCATATATTTGCTTAGTAATCTTGTCTAAAACGGATTTGCAGTATGTACATTTTATTTTTTTATTAGTGAATTATAATAGTCGTGACTTATATGTAATTATATGCGCTCATGGCTCATGTCATATAAAATATGTAACAATTTATTTCAGAAAGAGTTAAATAATAAATTAGTAACGGTCGAGTTGCCGCACGCGGATAACGGTAAACATCAATAAAATCTTTTATCGGTGATCAAGGGGACGATTTATATTACGAGGTCACACAGAAACGCCATACGTGTCTGTAACAATAAAGCGCAGAACGTGTGACTTTTCTTGTATGCTGACAAAGACAAGGGATGGCCTAATGAGGGTCCCTATAACCAAGGATAAAGCCAGATCTTTGGAAACGCGGGGGCCTTTGATGGGGCCGCCTACGTCTCTGGCTGACTTGACCAAATCGTCTCCCTCGCCAGTTCATGTGTACCCGTGTTTGGACGAACGTCTAGAGAGTCCTTTTCCGTCGTGCGGTAATTAAACCAGTTCATGTAATACATAAATATTTAGTCAGTGTTTTTTTTTTTTTATTTGGATATATATATTCAGTGATCCGATATTATCTGTAATCTGTGTCACACTGTCACATAATCGCGTAATTGTGGTAATTGTGTTCATAACTCATATAAAATAAATACATATCCGGATATTACAGTGGACCAGGTAAGTTGCATGTTAATAATATATGTAATAACGTAAGGAATTGATATTATTAAATAAATGAATCATATAAATATAACAAATATTTAAAAATAAGAATTAATCTCAGATCCTTATCAAATATTAATTTTTTACGTTATTACACTTACTAGACAGCTGCTGGCTTAAGATAAACAGGTTAAGAAACGCAGCTGTGATTATTGAGGCTCTGGTCTGTCAATCCTCGGATATCAGCGTGAATGATACCCAGCGCTCCATGTGGTAATATTTAGCTTTATTTATATTATCTTACGATTACCTTTACTAGGTGGTAATGGACCAATTAAATCAATATGAACTTGTTGAAATCTGGTGTGTGGTAGTTCAAACTGTTGTAGCGGACTTTTTGTATGTCTTATAACTTTAGCACGTTGGCATTGAATGCATTGCTTTGTCCACTGTGCGCAGTCTTTCTTCATCCCAGGCCATATGAATCGTTGTGTTATTAATTTGATTGTTCCTCGTTGACCCGGATGGGATATTTCATGTATAATCTTGAAAATTGCATGTCTGAAGTGCTTTGGTACGTATGGACGTATTAACTCTGTAGACGTGTCACAATATACATAAGTTGTCTTGGAACCATATTGTAATGTCTTTAATTGTAAGCTTGTACCTGCATTTGGTTTTAAAAGGTGTTTGAGTTCTTCATCCGTTTCTTGTTGCCGTTGCAACTTATCATAGTCGATTGCATCTGGAAATCCAATTTCTTCTATCCTTGATAAGAAGTCTGCAGGTATATTGAATTTACCAGACACATGTTGGATGTCTGTAGTAAATTGACTAATAAAATTCAATTGTCGAATCTGCTTGGTAATGCTTTATCAGATTTTTGTTGATAAGCATAAATCAATGGTTTATGGTCAGTAAAAATGGTAAAACTTCGTCCCTCGATCCAATGTCGAAAGTATTTTATTGCTAAGTATAATATTGCAAGTAATTCTCTATCATATGTACTATATTGTTTTTGTATTTCAGTCAAACGCTTAGAATAATAAGCCAATGATTTCCAAATGTCCTTACCATTATTGTCTAGTTCTTTTTGTTCGAGCACAGCACCCATAGCAAAGTTGGAAGCGTCTACTGAAACTGCTATTGTTGCATCGTTTATTGGATGTGTAAGCAATGAAGCGTTTTCCAGATCAAGTTTACACTGATTGAATGCTTCTACTGAGATTTCATTCCATTTGATGATGTCAGCTTTCTTTGTTTGTTTTATGCAATCATTTAAGATTGCCTGGTGCTCTGCTGCTTTTGGTATGAATCGTCGATAGTAATTAATGACATCCAAAAACCTTCTGAGATGATCCTTTGCTGTTTTTGGTGTTTTATACTGTTGGATAGCTGCAACTTTTTCGTTATATGATGTTATTCCGTTAGCTGATATGTCATAACCTAGAAATCGTACAACTTGTTTATTAAATTGCTCTTTTCTAAGTTGATATTCAAACCATATTGTTGAAGACGTTTGAACACTGTACAAAGGTGGTCATGATGTTGTATTTCATTGTTTGATGCTATCAGAATGTCATCGATATAAGCAAAACAGAAATCTAAGTCGCTAAATATTTCATTAATGAAACGTTGAAATGTTTGTGCTGCATTTTTTAACCCAAATCCCATTCTCATAAATTCAAATAACCCAAATGGTGTGATTATAGCTGTCTTTTCAATGTCATCTGGATGCATTGGAATTTGGTGATATGCCCGGGTTAAGTCAAGTGTAGAAAATACAGTCTTATTGGTAAGTAAAAAACCAAAATCATGTATGTGTGGTATGGGATACTCGATACCTGTCTGCAACTGTTACTCCGTTCAATTTTCGGTAGTCACGACAAGGTCTCTGTTGGGCAATTATGTATAAAAATATAATAACGCATAATTATATGAAAAAACGTGCTTTGCTCGACGGCATCAGTGGACTGTATATTATGTAATGTAAAAAACAAGCGAAAAACAAATGTGTTTTAAAAACAAAAATGTAACAACCAAAAACAACAAGTATAGTAAACATGGCATATCAGAGACGTATCATGATAAATATCGTATAGTGATAAGATATAAATTTATTTTATTTATTTATTTCAGCCAAGTTTAATTAAAATTATATGATACTATTAGTAAATTATTACATTAAGAATACATTAACAATGGCTGATACGTATACCAACTGAGCTAAGCTCGTATCTGGTATACGGAGTTCATATAAATTAAATCCGATGGTGGTTAGTTGTTGTCTGTTACTAAGATAACTGATGAACCATTTTGTATTTTCATTAAAGCCTAATTCTTTTAACTTGTTGAGTAATAATTGTCTACTAATTGAGTCGAATGCTTTTTCTAAGTCCAAGAACGTAATTAGAATTCTTTTTTTACCATCCCTTTTGTTATGTAGAAAGTTATTTATATCAATTAATGCGTCTTCTGTACCTAATTTTTTTCTAAAGCCGTATTGTCCATGATATATTATTTTATTTTTCTCCAAGTAATTTAATAGTTGATTTTTAATTATTTTTTCAAGGATTTTAGCTAAAATTCCTACTATTGATATAGGTCTATAATTAATAAAATCTGTTTTATCCCCTTTTTTATGAATTGGTACAATTCTCGCTACTTTCAGTTCATCAGGTACTATACCGTTTGTTACACTACAGTTTATTATGTGGGTCATAGGAAATATCACATTGTCTCCTATTTGTTTAAAAAATGATGCTGTATAACCATCAGCTCCAGGTGCCGAATTATTATTCAAATTATTTAAGATATTGGTTACTTCATAAGTACTAATGGTATTTAAATTGAAAACGGGGTTTGAGTTTAATATGTTATTAGTATTTATTCCTTTTTTAAAATTAGGATATTGAGTACTGTTTGAACTACTGGGAAAATTGTGTTCTACTAATCTACTTCCTGTTGTTGCAAAATATGAATTCACTATGTTTAAGTAGTCTTTAGGTGTAATATTAGGATATTTTACTTCTATTATTTCATTAATTGGAAGCCCTGCAGAATTAATTTTTCTCCCTGTTAGTTCATTGATCACTTGCCAGATATCTCGTCCATTACCTTTACAAGTTTCTATTTTATTGGTATAATATTGTTCTTTTGCCTTTCGAATAAGTATCGTTAATTTATTTCTATATGTTTTGTAATAATTTATTAATTTAAGATTAGATGTATCCTTTTTAATTTTCAAATTAATTTTATCTCTATTTTTTATTGATCTTACAAGACCACTGGTAATCCATGGTTTTATTTTACGATGTTTATTTTTTGAAATATGATTTGATACAATACAATTGTTGATAGTGTCTAATATAGTTTTATTAAATATGTCTAATGCAGTATTAGCATTATTGGTTTCATATAATCCAGTCCATTCGATACAAGATAACAATTTCACTACCTTATTATAATCAATATAAGATATAATACAAATCTATGTGTTTTTTATTAATTTGTACGTTTTTTATACTACCTATAATTGTATAATGGTCTGTTATACTGGTTTTAATTACTGCAGGATTAAGATTAATATTTCTACTAAATATGTGATCAATACATGATCTAGTATCGTAGCCCACTCTAGTATGCGTACAGATTTGGGAAGTAAAACCATTTGATGATAGTATATTTAAATAGTTTTCGGTTGTAAGAGAAGTATTTTTTTCTAATACCTATGTCAATATTAATATCGCCAATCCATATACAACTATTGTGAATTGTGAATATGACCTGAAGTCATTAAGGTAGATAGTTCAGATAGGAAAATGTTTATATTAGATTGTGGTGAGCGATATGCGGCTATAATTGTAATTGGTTTATTATTTACATTTAAGTTTATTTTTATACAACTAGCTTCAGAGAACAATTGCAGTTGATTAATAGATATATTATGTTTATTGTTCGTATATATTAGTACTCCATCGTTTTGATTAAGATTATTTTCACTTTTGTAACTTGAAAACCCGATTATATTTTGGGGGGTAAACCCCGTGCTGTTCCAAGTTTCACTAAGAATAATTATGTCTAAGCAATTAATTGAGTCATTTATCATGCACAAAAACTCATCTATATTTCGATTATATGACCTGATATTCATATGTAATACGTTAAATTCGTTATTTTCTATACCCATCAAATATTCATACAAATCTAAATTAACTATATTTCCATCATTGATTGTGATGTACGAGTCTATGAAATCTAAGTTTTTTTCAATCATTTATTATATTGACGCAGTGAAAATAGAATCAGAGTCTATACCAATGATATTATTATTTTTTACTATTATGATGATGAGGCAGTGTGGAGAATGTGTGTTTATAACAGAAACAATAATTAGAAGTGATGACTGACTAATCAGCACAATATTTTGATTATTTGCAACATAAGTTAAATCGCTTGACCCGATTAAATAGTTCATATTATTATAGTGTGTATATGATATTATATGAATTATTTGCGTATAATTAAAATACCCAAAAATTAATGTATACCCGTGAATAATATTATTAAAGTATAAGATATAAAAGTTATAATAAATTCCTGTTGATGGAATCTTAGAATGTATATGATAATAATTCCACAGTGTGTAAATTATGTGTAATTTTAAGGTAAAAAATATTATGCTGTAGTTAAAGCATATTATAAAAAATTTAGATCTTCCAAACATTTTACTTGTATCTTTTTGCCCTGTTCATCTTTTTTGAAATATATCCTGCCATGACTTGTCCAGATGAAGCGATAGCCCAGTTCTTTACCTTTCATTCTAGATTCCCAGAATAATTTTTTATTGAATGCCGTAAGACTTTCGTTTATATAGATTAGTTGACTTTTATATTCGATTTTTCCTCGTTTCTTAATAAATTCATCTCGTTTTCTCCTTGAAGCCAGTTCAATAATTATCAAAGGCTTATCTATATTTCGGATTGAAGGTTTACGATACGCATTTTCAATATCAAATAAGTTAAGATCGATTCCTAACACTCCTGCAATGTCATGAACTAAGTTTTCAACATTTTCTTCTTTTTCCTTTTGAACACCACTAATTTCGACATAACAGGATTTCTCATTTTGCTCCAAAGTATTAATCTTATATTCCAGACTTTGAATTACTTTATCTTTTTCTTTCAATGATTTTTCTAGTTCAATGATACGATTGCTAAGAGTTTCTAATGTATTATTAGTAGTTACTTGGTTTCTCAGTACCTCATCTAGCCTATTGATAATTGATTTAGTATCTATTTCCAATGTTGAAGGTAGCATTTTTTCTTTTGTTTTGGTATTGGCTTTGATCGGGGTACCATCATGTCGTCCATTTTTTGATTGGCTGACACACTCATCAAAATTGTATTTTTGGCCAATACTTTTAAGATATTCAAGACTATCTTTATCCATTTTTGAGCATTTCATATGTGTTACCGTATTACATGTAGCACATTGTACACTGTCTTCTTTACGAGCGATAGATATTTGACACTTAGGACACAACGTCATATTATAACACGTTAGTAAAAACAATTATTAATGAACACGCACACGTATTTACTCATCGAATAACACTATAGAACTATAACTATCGATGTACACTAACTCGATATGGTTCACTGGCGATCCAATGGAGCGCAATGGTAGAGTCACTCCACAGGTACACATGTGTTAACGGAACGTTCAGTGTTGGCACCAAATTGTGGATAAGTTGGGCGAGTAGGAGTGCTCCACACAGTTCGAGTCGGGGAACCGATACTATCTTTAGTGGAGCCACTCGTGTTTTGGACGCCAGCAGCAGTGGCGTGCGGTGATATTTTATGTTGGGTAAGCGCTAAAATAAAATTTCAAGTTAAAACAAAAAAAGGTATTTTATTAATAAAAACTTATAATAAGTATATTGATAACAAAAATAATCCGATATGCATCGTAAGAATATTGGAATTCCGTTTTTAAAAATATCGATAAGCGCTCGCCATAGCGCTTTCAACCATCACGTAAAAACGCGTATATCCCCTTCTACCACAACTAGTCATTCCTATAAATAACGATATAGGAAAGGCAATCTAAAATACTAGCGCTTCTGTAGAGAAATTGCCTATACGAAAAAAAAAATTTAATTTCTTTCAAAATCTGATAATTTTTTTTTAAATTGAACACAAAAATAAGAATTAATAAATATTTGTAATTTTAATGTAAACAAATATTATCATTTAACATAAGAAATATTAATCTTTTTCTTTTTTTTCTTTTTGGCTGGGCATGCGCCGCTTACCTAGCTTGTCCTGACCGCACGCCACTGGCCAGCAGAGTAGTGGTTCAGATGTCAGCCGTGGCACTGATGTAGATAACGGCGGCGTAAGCAAGCTCGGAGCTGTCACAAAACCCGTTAATACCAATCGATTGTACTATATGATATAGAGGAAATTCTATAGTGGTAAACGTTGCAAACGTTTGATAACGGAGAAATTCGGACTGTCCGTTTGCTAAACGAAACAGTAAACGTTTGCAAACATTGCAAACGCCATGATCCAGCGTTTGGTCTGTTAAATTTAGTATCCGAAACCATGGTTGACTTTGTTTTTACTTTTGCCGTTATCGTTATCACTATTCATAAATTTTTAACTTTTTATGTCTTATACCACGGTTAAATAAAATACCGTACTCAGTGCCGTAACTAAAGTGTCAAAGACCCAGGTGCAAACAAATGTATATTGCCCCCCCCCTCTTTCTTGAGATACAAAAAAAAAGTCGGACTTTACACTATGGGCATTTTTATTTTTTACTCCTTAGATAGGATAGTATTTGTGGATGTAAAATAATCGTTGCGATTACTTTTAATCCTTAAAATCTATTTTTTTTAATAATCAAAAATCTATTTATGTCACTCTAGACTTAGTATTTTTCCCTATATTTAGATAAACAATTCCAAGTAAAACCTACCAGACTTTTACATTTTGTTATAAGAACTTAAATACAAGATAATAATTAATAATACAATAATTATGAATAAAATTAAATAAAAAAAAAAAAATTGATGGCTATTTGGTATGGGCCCTTTGACCCAGCGGGCCCCAGTGCCATGTACCGCCAGCACCTATGATTTTTACGACACTGACCGTACTAAACCAAGCGCTCATGAATTTCTACCTTTTCAACGTTTCAAACGTTGGAATTTGTTCTACAAAACGTTTTCCGCTATAGAATTTCCTCATAGTCACTATAGCGTATGAGTAGATATACCATGGTTATGGTGGATATTAGCTTATAAATAATAATTAGTAATTAGCATATAGTATTATAATTAATATCCATAATTTTTCAGTACAATAAGTTCAGTGTAAACGTTTTTTATAAACTCAAAATGTTTGTTTTATCAAATATTTATTTGTATTTTTTTTAAAATTCATAGGTATTTCGGATTATCTAAAATTAAAATTATTTAACGGGACATGTGCCTACAGTGTATATACAAGTAAAATAAGTAATTTATATTGCATTGAAAAATGTTGTTTATTTATTATTTATTTTATTCATCCGTCAAGTGTATTTAACTACAATAGTATCTATAATAAATACTTATTCTGTAATAATATAATATTTTAAAGTCTAAATATTGAAACAAGTCAAAGTATTGCTACCATTGTAATATAATACGCTTAGCTAATTAAAATAAAGATTTGTCAGTTGTTGTTTTTGTTTTTACTCGATTTTAAAAATTGAGTTTTTCATACGTTGTGGTCGTGTACGTGACATCGGGTAGGTGATCTACCGTAAGTTACTGTGCAATAATATTGGATGTGTTATATTTGAATTCAATGATGAATAATCTCGCATATAATATATAATATCAAACAAAACAATCCTGAGTAAAGGAGACGGGTCGTCGTCTATTTCTAAGGATAGTCTATGTATTTATGTTAGGTTGACAGGTTGAACTAATTTTTGTGATAAATATATCTACTTAAGAGGACGCCATACCCGCATGTATTGTCTCTGTCTTATACAAGCGTAACATAGTTAAAAACTGTTTTGCGCGGGACAATTTTACTCTCTCGATATTTATATCAAAATTACCAAAATTTTAAATCATATTGAGAAGAACTTTTCCTGTGTCGTAGCGTTTAATTGTTTTGATAACATGAATGCAATTATAGTTATCGGTTTGAGAACTTTAGGCTTTTTTTATTTAATTATTAAAAATGATTGGTTACCACTATCAAAAAAATTAAAACGCTACATCACAGGTAAAGTTCTTTTCAAATTTATTTTCAGATTTAAAATTTTGGTAATTTTGATATAAATATCGATTGAGTAAAATTGTCCCGCGCAAAACAGTTTTTAACTATGTTACGCACTTACGCTTGTATATAAGACAGAGACAACACATGCGGGTATAGCGTCCTTTTAAAGGTCTATACTGACATATTGTTGAATATGTTAGATAATCTGGTAGGATCTCGATGACACATTTTATCAACTAATTACTAAATATAACTTGTAATGTAACAGAAACAGGCGGAATTAACTGCTTATACATTTTTAAACTTTATAAACATACTTAGGCATTACCGACTTGATAGAGATAATTTTTCTTTGGGAATGGTTCTATAATTAATTCTTTACGCAGGATTTATGGCGCGATTATGTCACAACGTGTAATAATAAATTATATAGTTATTATCAATCAGAGCGAGTATACGATGATTATTTTTGTCACGCGGCTTCACACGCTACAATTATAAATAAAATAGAATAATATAAAATATAAAAACAAGTATAAATGTACTACAAAATATGCAGCTAGTTCTAAAAAGAAAAAAACAAGCACGAGATCCCACGCGAAAATATATAAGGGTTTTCGCTTATTACGTCACTTTCTCGTTATTCGTTAAAGAAAGTCAGACAAACGTCTACATGTTATAGTATAGACATAATCTAGGCACTTATTACTGCGCATCGTAATATTTACCCGAATTGAGGATATATTACACATTGTTACATTACATCATAATAATCGACTTGAATTACACTTACTTACCTAACTTATAACTGTTGTTGCCGCCGTAGCGTAAAATAATAATATAATATAATAATATAAAATTCTAGCGGTTACGGACGAACAGCCGATCAACACACACGCACACACACACACAAACACTCGCGCGCACCAGCCGTTATTTTAATATTTATTAATTATTTTTGTTTTAATTATATTTTGTGCCTTGTGAGTTATATAATATTATGCAAATCAGGATCGACGCGTTATCTGCTGCCGCCGGCTCGCCGGTCCGCGTAGCTTAACACGGCCGCCACAATTTTTGGCTTTCTCCGTACGTTGCCGTAAGATAGTCCGTTGTGTCGTGTTAACAATATTATTATTGTTTTTATCAAAAAAATGCTTCATATTGTATTATATTTCTTTGGTTTATAAGGTGCCAATTATTTGTAACTTTCATTTTATACTTTTATACCATTTATATTTTATTGCGTGGGTGCTAATCGGCAATCGCCATATCTTTATTATTATTTTATATTTTATGCATGACGTGTGCGCGAATCGCCACGCTCATATCTTTGTAATATTAAATTTATTATACTCTAATTATTCATCTATATTTTTGTAATTGTGTATTTTATTTTGTGTGAATTTTATTAAGTGTATTATAGGCATAGGTAGCAGCTGGCAGCCTGGCCAGCAGTGCACCGACAAGCCGTGAGTTATTTTTTATTGTTATTTATTTAATATTATTATATTTTTGTTACTATTAGGTATTTAACTGTTAGGCCAAAAGGGCCATATATATATATATATATATTTATTATCATATTCTGTCGTGTCACGAAGACCGTATATATTATTTTATATTATTATTATTTCTATATCCTATTAGCCATAAGGGCTATATATAGGGTGATTTTTTTATCAAACAATACTCATTATTTCTAAAAGTATTCATGTTTTTGAAAACATTTTTTTTACATAGTTTCAAATTGTTAAAAAAATAACGTTTTTATAAAAAATTATATTTTTAAATATTTTTTATCTTTATAATTTTTTAATTTTTTTACTTTTTTGAATGACAACATATATTTTTAATTTCATATTCCAAAGCAGAATAATTTTCTGAGTATTTTGATACATAAAAATCGAATTTAGGGCGAGTAGTTTATGAGTTATACGTATTTAAAGTTTAGTTGTGCGGAATGGAGTGGTACGGGGTTACCCCGCAAAATGTTTGTCCACTACTCCACTTTGTTACCAATTATTTAGTATAGAGTTACCTTATCATTTAATATTAAGTTTTACACACACACACAAATTTACACACATACACACACCACTACACTACATAGCTCACTAGTATTTGCGCGGTGAACCTAACCAATTCTAGTTGAGCTATACACAATTTACACAAATTTACAAAGGTCGGTCGGTGTGTAAGTATAATACGTAGTAAGCGCGAAGTACTTTGGTAACCGGGCGCACGGCCTATTATTGTCCGTTCCCGGCCCAAACAACTGTGATACCTATTACTATATGAAATTAATTACAAATTATAAGTAAAAAAAAAGTACCTATTAGGTATACCTACTTGCAAATTGTAGAAAAAATTAACTTATTTATTATAATTTTTTTATTATTTTACATTTATATACACTTAAATTTTATAAACCATTAAACATTAACTTTTGCAAAAGTGTTACAGAATTAATTTTATTGTACAAGTTCATAGCATTTATACTTACACATTACTTGACTTATATACAGTATATTAAAATGTATTATATAGTGACCGGATTTTTATGTTTTTTCAAATAATCTTTATTGAGTGTATGCTGTTTGATGGATGTTAAAAATGAAAAAAATTAATTAAATATAATATGGAGATTATAAGATAATTCGTTTTTGTTTGTGTATTTGAGAATATTTTAGAGGTAGAAATTGTTTAGTATAAATAGCATATTTTGTAAATCCTGAGAAAATAATATTAGTTTATTTTAATTTCAATGATTATTATCAATAATTTTGTTTTTAAACAATTTTTTTAATTGAATCACTTGCACAAATAATCATATTTTTAAATTGTGATTTTATTTGAATATTTTTAAATTAGTCAGATTACTTGGATTCATAAATTGTGCGTTCAATAATTTTGACTCATACTCAATAATAATAATATTAACTTACCATGTCATTGTATTTAGGTACTTTTTTGTTGTTATAATTTTTTTAATTTCCATATTAATGTATATTTTGATATTCAATTGTTTTGAAAATTTGTTTTTTTAACTTAAAAAAAAAATAGGAGAAGAATATTTGTGGGAATTTTTGTAGAATATTAGCATGATGACAATTATAGGATTTATATGACTTTTTATAAGACATTGAAAAGTTCATACCAGTAACCGGCTTTGTAAGGCAATCGAAGTGAAATTCCGGTTGGTTGGCAACCTAATTTGCATCAAATTTCGACTATTTTTGAGCATAAATACTAAACCTTAGATACAATAAATCATTTAAAAAATGTAAAAATGTAAAATTGTCTTACATCAATTTTGTTACAAATGTTTAATGAACGTTATTACCGTGATGTGTATTCAAAGTACGATATTAGATTGTAGGAAATATAATTAAAATTTATTTTGATACGTACCTATTACAAGTATACAACTGCTTTTTTTCGTGTTCATTTTAGTTTTCACAACAAATTTTATTCACTTTTTTTTGCAAATTGAAAATTCATTATTGCTTTGTATGAGCTTCAAAAGAACAACCTCTGTTCTTTTTTTATTCCAGTAAACAAATAATACCAATTATAAATTATACTCTAACTGAAAATCGATTCGTTTTTATATATTTATTTGAAGAGGGTGGTGCAATTAGGAGTTTAAATATTTAACATACGGTACATTATTACAGCATATTATACAATTGGCAAAATAAAAAAATGTACCTCTGTCATATGAAATTGTATTTATAAACCTAATGAATATAATTATAATTGCAAGTATAATAAACCGATATAGGATTTTTAATGAGAGTCTCATTATGAGTCGACGTCGTATAATAATTAATAATCTACACGTATATTTACCACGTTGATTACGTCTAAGGCTCTGTGGCGCTAGTATTGTCGTAGATGTATGGGTATGTCTGTTGCTCACTTTGTAAATTTTCAAATCACCCAGCGTCTTGAAATTGTTAAAAATCTTAGTAGGTAAAAAAGTACATTTTAATAGATCTAACTCGAAAAATATTATATTTCAAACAGAAAAATGGAAATAAAAATTACTTACAAAAAGTTCATTTTATTCTTTTATGTATGTCTGATTAATAATCTGGGCTCGGATTTTATAGCACTAAAAATAAATGAAATAATATGCACTATAATATGACCTAAAAAATCTTAAAATAAGCGCTATAATTTGCCCTAAAAACATGTAAAATAGCAAATATAAAAAGCAGGTAAGTGAGTATCGCTCTGCTGTACATTAGGGGGTGGGGTGGACCTCGGACTAGGGTAGGTTAAATTTGAATGCAATGATAGGTATCATTGTATACGAAAAACGATTCTGAACGGAGATGATTTGTCAGTTTAGGATATATTATATTTAAATATTGTCATATATTCTATTTTGAAACTAATTCAAACATTTAAGTAAAAGTCTCAAGATCCTACGTTTGGTAATTTTTTAAAAATAACAAAAATCGAAAATTATTTATTAGTAAAACGTTATTTTACACGTGTACCTATTTTTGATTTCAAATTAAAATTAAAACTTTAAACACTCGTAAAATTTTTTAAATTGAATAATCCTCAAATTTTTTTATAATTATTCTAAGGCTTAGAATCTAAGCTTAACTTATGGACAGAATAGTATTAAATTTACAATTCTTAGCTTTTGATAGTAAAATATTTATACATTTTTAACTACCAAATAGTTAAAAATATTCATGATTTTGACGAATGTTTGTTAATATTTGAACTTCAAACGCTAATAAAAAAAAAAATGTGCCTATGTATTTTTATAATTTTTGAATGAGAGTTAGAAAAAGTTATGTGGACCCTTCAATTAAATTTTCAAATAATTTTTCCCAGCTAAATTTTTTTTATCAACATTTATAAAAAAAAAAAATAAAAAAAATTGAAAATTTCAATTTCTATAAATAGCTCAAAAAAAGTCAAAATATTTTGAAAATCAAATCACGTAAAGAAAATTACAATCTAAATAACTGGTAAAATTTTCAAGTATTCACGACTTATACTATTTGAATAACAACAAATATCAAAAATCGTTTGAGGCTAAACCGTTATTTAACGCGGTTTTGTAAAAATTTAAATTTCAAACACTCCTAAAAAATTTTGTCTTATTCCGGTAAAGTTTTTTTTACAGAAATTTGAAGAAAAATGTATGGAGAACCTTGTACCAAATTTTCAAAACTTAGTTATAAAAGAAAAAAATTTTACGATTTTTCAACCACAAAATTACTTGCAAATTTTCGCAATTTTGACATATTTCGTATAAATTCGAACTTTAAGCACTTATAAAAAAATATTGTGACTAACGATTTCGGATTTTTTTTTATCACTTTAAGAAAAACTCATAAGAAACTTTGTATTAAATTTTCAAGATTTTCTGTTCAGCCATAACATTTTTATCGTTATTTAAAAAAAAAAAATACTTAGAAAAATTTAAAATTTCAATTGCCTATAAATAGCTAAAAAAAAGATCAAAATTCTTTAAAAATTTAACTGTGCATAGATAACGCTAATATAAACATTTTGTGAAAATTACAAGTATTTACATCGATTAGTTTTTGAGTTATAGCAAAATAAAAAATTCGATTTTGTCGAAAACTGGTTTTGCCCTAATTTTTTTAGGGTTTTTCCCGACACATTTAAAAAATATTGAAAATTTTTAACTTTTGACTCCCCAAAGTACCAACTAGATTCAATTTCAATTATCTGGAAATAAGAATAAAATAAAATAAAATAAATTATTTATTAATTAAATAATATATTAAATTATTTTACCAGAGTTATACTGTATGATTAAATGTTTTGTCAAATTTGAAAATTTGAAAATACAAAATAAAACGTTATATTATGCAAATTAGCAAAAAATAAAACCTAAAATACTTCAAATATGCAAAAAATAACATTATAAAACTTCATATTTGAAGTCCCTGGTGCATTTTTTACAAATATATAGCTCACTCTTCTATTTTTATCTGTATCCTATAATAATTAGCAAATGCCAGTGGCGGCTCCTAGTTAGGGGCGACGGGTCGGTCGCCCCCTTCTAAAATTATTATTTATTACTAATTTATAAGTTTAATATAAAATTTCAAATTTATACCGTAGTATAATATTATTGTCAAAAATAAAAATTATGTTTCCAATATTTACACTAATATTCTAATACTTTGAAAACATTAGATACCTAATTGGAGTTTACAATTTCTGAGAATCGATTACTAGTAACAATTTGATGAAATCCGCGAGCAGCGAATGCGATTCTTGGGCGAAGTTAAAGGTCGCTCGTCATAACTATGATCGGAATACAAAAACTAAGAAAGGAGAACACAATAATTATTGTAATATTGTAATAATAACACTGCCGCCGGGGCGATGATTTTAATCGCCCGATGCCCCGACATGTACAGCTGCGTACACACGAGCGAACAAAAACAACGAATGCTCGCGAACGTTCGTGTTCGAGTGAGCTCACTTCGAACGTCGCATTATTGTTCACTCGTGTGTACGCAGCTTACGGATCCCGAACTTGCGTGTGTGTTTATTATTTACTTTTTGCCGTCGTAACTCGTAATCAATTATTATTTTATTATTTCATTATCATTATATAATATGTATTAAATGGATTAAATTAAATAACTATTATTAATATTATTTGTGTTCGATACTTAAATAAGAAATTTTATATCGCCCTACCACTTTCAAAGCATACGAGCCGCCACTGGCAAATGCTATAAAATCCGAGCCCTGCTGATTATGTTGGCCATGACCTGCTACAGCAGGAGTCGGCAAGTAATTTCTATTGGAGTCCTAAAGATTAAAATAATAAATCAATGAGGTCCAGTGAAAAAAATCTTTTTCAAATCTTTATATATAATGAAGTAAGACAAGTAAGTACAATGTGTTGACAGGGTCCAAAGTTTTGCCTTCCGCGGTCCGGATTCGGGCCGTGGTCCGCCAGTTGCCGACCCCTGTGCTACAGTATACATATAATTGATAATTATTTTTAACCTAAAGTAAATTGTAGTATTGCAAAATATTGGCTTTTGTAAAATATTTTAATGGGTCAAATAGAATAATTCAGCACGTTTCTCGGCGTTACTGTGTTAGTACCAGTTTTTTTGTAAGCGCGGTCGCGTATGTTATAATATAATATTATTGTATACTATAATATGCAGATACGCACTAAATTTAATATAGGTACCTACGAAAACTATATTAAATAATTTTTTTATTTTTTTGGTCGATCGACTAGATAATAATGTTATTGTAAGATGTTTTAAAGCGGAACGGTCAATAATTATAGTAAACATTTTTATGTTTTCCCTAAATGGTTATACATATCCTATTACGTCCTAATGATAATAAATATTAAATACACTACGCAATGGCTCTATAATTGATTTTAGGCGTTTAAGCAGAAGTTTCTCTAAAAGTTTAGATAAACTTTGAAGGAGTGATATCGGTCGGTACGATGTGACATTTTCAGGAGGTTTTCCTGGTTTGAGCAACATGATTACTTGTGCTCGTTTCCATTGTTCTGGAACGTATTCCGTGCACAAAATAGCGTTGTATATGTGTGTAAGATGAATGATAGCCTTCTTTGGAAGTTCTTTCAATATTTTTGGACTACGACTGTATCTGGCTTAAAAAAACTTATAATTTGTATAACAATATTACTGATGAATGTATAATATTAAAAATAATTGATTATCATACGCGATATCTTTAAGTTATAATAAATGATAATAAAATAAATTATTCTATTAAAAATACATTTAAATAAATATTTTGGTTTATTTCAGTTATATAGTATATATTATATACTATATAATAACAAATATATAGGTATTATTGTTATACTATAAAATATCACACACTTTTAAAAAATTAAACTAAATCCCTTTTGCCAGTTTGCCACCTTCAATCTGACCTTGTTTATAAATACATACAAGTCATAATTACTATACATTTACTACAACTGGACAAAATGTGTTCGTTATGTTGGCTTGTTTGCTACAGTAATCTCCTATTAGCTGAAGTGATATTTTTTAGACGCACGTATAGTGAAACATTCTACATATTATATCGTGAAGTGAGTGGTGTTGAAAACAAATACTGTTCACCAAATTCAAAGAAAAATTATTTTTGATATTTTTGATTGGCATCTTTGGTATTTTAGATAGGTATAATTATCTAAAATCGGTATTTTATAGTAAATTTAAAAACATCGAGTGGGATATCGGTACGATTTTATGGTATTACCAGTTTTATTTTTTGCATAAATAAACAAACGAATGTGAAAGCTGTTAGGGTAATATACTAACGATATGACGTGTTTAATGAACGTCATTGTTTTTACACTCTGCACACTAATTTCACTTAATGCACCTTAAACTATTTAGGAGAAAATAAATGTTCTCTGAGCTTCCTTTCATCGGGTGGCTTAAGGAAAACGAACTTTAAAACTTCATATATTAAATTCTTCATAGGTTTTTGTTTATCCCAGGGCCTGAAACCTATTGAAATAATTTTGGTTTCGGTTTCGATTTTGTATATCGGTTTCTAAATTTTTTGGTTTTGGTATTGGTTTTTATATTTATTCTTGGAAATTTTTCAGCCACCCAAGTGGTGGTTGTGTGAGTACAACCAAGCCCGGATTCAGATATCTTATGGTAAGAGGGGTGCATGGTTTTTTTTATTTATTTAAAATATGGATGATAATTGTTAATATAAAGGTTGTAATTTATTGTAATATATGATTTTGGACACTTTGCAAAAAAAAAATGATCAATTTCTCTTGGATACACCTTGAGCATATGTTTTTTTAATGTTTTGACTAATTTTGTATTTTATTTATTTCCGGTTCTCACATTTTCTCGTATATCCTTCCTTCTCTCCGGTTGGCAACGTCATACATAGCTCTATAGTTTCGCGTTTGTTCTGCTTCAAAGGATTAGACATTCGCATTTGTATGTAGTACTATTTTGATAAATTATTCATCTTAACATTATAGATGAAAATCACTATGAGTACCTTCTGTGTATATTAATTTATAATTGAATTTTGAATAATATATATTAATAAACACACATTTTATATTATAGACATTCTCATTATATGCCACTTTAGTACTTTACCTACCTATAAAGCAATTTACAAAAGTGAAAAGATTAAGAAACTATAAATTCTAACCTAAATGTAAATGAATATTTTTTGGATAATATTTCAGTGGAATTGAAACTTCTCCCTTAATATTTAAAACCTATAGTTTCATCATATAATATCAATCCAATATAATTATTATTCTATATATTTTATATTCGATTTGTATATATTATATTTATTATATATATGTATATATTATATTTGTTATATATAATATATATAAATATATAATATTGCATTATGATTATAATTTACATATGTTCTTATTGCATAAGTACCTACCTAAATATTTACATGAATTTATAAAATATTAAACGTTAAAAAATTATAATCAACTAGTATGCATGTTACTTTGACATAAATTTAAGGTCATTTTTAATGTTATTCACTTACGAAGTTTAATACTTTAACAAGTTATACGATACACTCGAGTATACATAATAGATGTGTTATAGTTATACCTAATGGTGTTATTATTATTATTATTCCTTAAAGCACATGCAAATTTATCAGTTACTCTAAGGTAGAAAAATTGGGAGTTACCCGTTTCTGCAAAAAATAATATTGGCCGTTTTCGCCATAGCCCTTTTCCGCCAAAAATGAAAAAGGTACGATTCCCGTTTCCGCCAAAAGCCATTTCTGTCAAAAAAAGTTTGGAAACCATTGATTTTAATTTTTAAGCAATATTGAAAATATGTTGTGGTATGTATATAAGACAACGATATTTTGTAATGTATGTTATTTGACCTATAATTACGAATGTAATTTTTTTAAACTTGACATTATATATACTTGTATTATAATTTATATTTTTTGTGACATTTTTAAATATTTTAAAATAACGACATGTGTTTTTCAAAACTATTGAGACTATATTTTTATGTAGGTGTTCATTATTTTTGTTTATTAATTATTTTTATTTATTTTTGATTAAATATTATTTTAAAAACTACTTGTTTTATACTTTAAAATAGTTAAATAGAATGGACATATTATAATATGCAATTATGTAATATTTTTAAAACTTATATAATTGTGCCTATATTCGACTAATACAATATTATTATCTACTTGTATTATAATATGTAATGATACGAATATGTAAATATTGTACATGGTTCCCAAATAGTAAATGACGGAAACGTCTTTTCACAAAAATAAATTTTGGCGGAAACGGGAATCATACCTTTTTCGTTTTGGGTGGAAAAGGGCATGTGTAAATCAGGGAACCGGGTTTTTGGCGGAAACGGTACATGCCCGAAAAATTCTATTCTATTATAGGTACCTACTTGATTATAAGCCAACAAGTAAAATTTCACGATGCTGTAACAGTGAATTGGCCTCAAATAGACGTGTGTGTATTATCTTGAATAATTTACTTTGAATATTTTTTCAAATGTATTCTTAGTTAAACTTAGAATATTATTTAAAATTATTTTATTTACGTAAAAATAATACCTCTGTAGTATCACGGTAATTTTTCCACGGAAATTGTTATAATATTATACACATTTAAATAAATTACATTGTTATGCTTCTTGTATTTTTATTATTAATTTTTTTTTCCTTTTAACCTAAAACTTTTAACTTATAAGCATGATCATTTTTGATATATTGAGCTAATGTTTGTATTGAGAGTATTTTTTATTGAAAAGGTAAGAATAATAAATAGTTATTCACTATTTATAATGAGCAAGGTTATAGTCAGCAAAATATTTTTTATTTTATTTTTGGTCTTTGGGGGGGGGGGGTAGAGTATAAATATGTTATATTACTTATATTATGTAATAAAATATGATATTATTATAAAATCTTATTTCAAGAACAGATTTGTAGGAGAGGGGAGGTTTTAGGACACTTTGTACGGTCACCCGGGAAAAATGAAAACCGCGGACAGTTTGTACTATTTCAAAAAGTATAATAAAATGTATATGGCGGACAGTTTGTACTATTTCAGGTAAACAAAAATATTGAGACATAAAATGTTAGACATAATTATTTGTTAATACAAAACACAGGTAGTTAACAATGTTCATACATAAATAATAATAATAATAATAATAATAATAATAATCAGGGCTAGGATTTGTATGCAATATAAAAATTGTAAAATATGCATTTTTTTATCAAAATATGCAAAAATATGCATTTAAATTGTTATAAGATAAATACAAAAATATAGTTACAAAAAAAATATTTATTCATTGAAATACAGTGATTGGCTGTTTGTCTTAATATAATATAATTGAGAAATAAAATGAAATAATTTAGAAATAAAATTTATAATCCATATTTTACATACAATAGTGGAAACTAGAAATATTTTTAATTTTATGTTTAAAAAATTGGAAAACTTATGTTTGAATGTAAATAACCAAGTTTTATACTTTAATCAGCAAGGCTAGAATTAAATACGAAATATTAATATTAAATTATAAATATTAATTACGAAATATATTATAAAACATGAATTTTTCGCAATAATATTCTTTTACTCAATATGAAATATATGAGTTAATAATATGAATTTTATCCAAAGTATGCAAAAACATTTACATATACCGTACAAAACTTCCGCAATCAAATTTAACCAATTTATTATTACCGTACAAAGTGTCCGCGATCGATTCTATCAATTTA
Source organism: Schizaphis graminum (assembly GCA_020882235.1). NCBI lineage: Eukaryota > Metazoa > Arthropoda > Insecta > Hemiptera > Aphididae > Schizaphis > Schizaphis graminum. Next base: position 116,508,245 of record CM037032.1, on the reverse strand, counting down.
TTATCACCGTACAAAGTGTCTGCGAGATGCAACTCAAACAATAGATAGTACAAACTGTCCGTTTACCGAGAGGGGGTACTGAACCCTAAACCACCCACCCCCTGGCTATGGTCACGCTAATGAGGTAACTATATAGGTTATATTGAGTTTATGCACATTATGTATCTCATTGTAGCCATTCAAAGAGAATTATTATTTTTTTAGTAAGCAAAATAATTTAAACCTCCCATTTTTTTTTATTTTTTAGTAGGTTATAGTTATGGTTTTGGTATTTTTGTAAATCTATGTGTGAATGTTTGATACTAAAATAATACCTTTAATAGAATAAATAATAATAAAAAAAAAAAAATTAACAATGAGCATTTCTAAAACTTTTTGAGATATTGTTTTCACAAGTGTTGTGTTTGAGTATTAATTAAAATTAATTTCAAAAGTATAACCGCAACTAGCCAGTGTACAATAATATATACATAACTACTGCAGCTTGTATATCGATTCACAGCTTTTAAAATTATCTCAGGACCATTGCCTATTGGTGATAAATGATAATCGTGTAGAACACGATATAATATGCCGTTATTATAACGATTTCTGAAATGAATAAGTCTGGAAGACGTCACGCGATTAGGTTTTATTACAGATAAATTATTATGACTTCGTCATTCTGTGTACGCTAATAGTGAATACGTGTACCTGTAATATACCTATACCTGTAATATATCTATATATAATATGCAATATACATAATATATTATAATAAAAGAACATAAAAATGAAAAAATATTTTCTGTTACAGTTATATGAATATTGTGTGTAGAGGGAACGTAGAAAATCGTTACGCAAAAACTACGATTCTCACGACGGAAATACGTTTTTTTATTCATAAAAATCAATTCCTGACTACTATACTGTGCTTTATTTATGTCACAGAAAATTGTTTCGCTTGGTATTTATGTTTTGGCGTCAGAATATGTTTTACATTTCATATCTCTATATTTGCCTATAATCGGCAATGGTATTGTAATTGGAGGACACGAGGACATTTATCATTAAAATATAATATTGTCGCAATTCGTGAACTTGAAAACACGAAGATGAAAATACACGTGGATTTTATGAAACAAAATACGAAATGCAATATTTAATTATTATATTATTGTTCGTTTGCTTGGATAAATCAATTTCACGGAGTTTGTCGATTGCGTCCCAGATGCAGGTAAATGATTTTTTCCCACCTTTTCCGTGTTCCGATTGCGTCCTATTGTAAAGTAGGTAAGCGTGTGACAGATAAATTGACGTATTAAATCTAATATTTTTGTCATACATGGTGTGGAGGTATATTTAAACACGAATTGGTTTTTACTTGATGAGTTTACGAGTATGCAGCGTACTACAAACACTTACAAAAGCTTTCATTCAAAATTTAATTATTTTTTCTACACATCTCATTCCAATATTCATCAATTTCTAAATATTTTAAAACAATGTCAAACAGATACATACATAAAAATAACATCAAATCATAATTTAATACCTGTGAAACGCAGAGCAAAGTATTTGAAAAAACAGAAATTTATTGATAAACAAATAAACAACTTAAATAATAAAATTATAACCCCTTTACAATATACCTTAAAAGTATTTCACTTAAAAACCCTTTTTTTAAACGACATATTTGGACTTAATTTTATTGATTTTTGTATTAATATTATTTTATAACACTGACAAGAAATATATTATTTTATAACACTAACTAGAAATATATTATTTAAACTATTTATTCCTATATATTTGGATTTATTGTTATTGATTTTTGTATTATTATTATTTACAAAATAATTATTAACTATGACTATTTGTTTTACAAAATTATATGCTTATATGTCATACAATGGACGCAATCGGAACATAAAAAGGTAAGAAAAAATATAATGTACCTATCCGACTTGTGGACGCAATCGACATACTGAAAAGCTACAAAAGGTTAAAACGGGACGCAATCGAATGACGCCCCAATTTCAAACTACATTATATTATATCTCAAAAACGTCGTTGATATCTTCATATTCCTTATTTAAAATTGCCGTGAGTATCTACAATCTACATATTATTTTAGGTAGCCTATAAAAATCTTATTTTGTATTTAAATTATCATTTTATTCAACCATTTTAAAGTTTTGTACGCTATCAATATTATTCGTTATCATATTAACTGTTCAAAAGTTTTTTGTACACACAACGACACAACGCACTACCGCGGTACCCCTTTGTGCACTTAATAAGTTTTAAATTGGCGTAGAGTATTAATCGCGAATAGAAACCGTATACGTGCGGTGGTCGTCGTACAAATGGATTAACCAGTTATATGATGATTACTGTGCGGTCGCATTTTCGGTATATTATATTTGTTGCCGCCGCAACAATTTAAATATCGTAGATTACTATTATTATAGATTAGGTAATTAAGAAAAAGCGGCCACGGGAGGAACAGCTGGTCTCACACATATCACTTATCGTATTGTTTATTTTTGTTATAGTTATTATTGAATTTGTAGATGTATCATATGAGTTATATAATATGTAGATTACACCGCGTTATTAACAAGACCGCCGATATTGTTGTTGTTCTGTACCGTAAGCCGTAGCGTCAGAACCATTACGTTTTACATTATTATTATTATTTTGAAGTATTCAACATTTTGTATTAAATTATTAGCAAAGGTGCGGAATTTGTGAATTATATTTCTTTTGTGAGCCATAAGGGCTAATTCTAATTTATCTTTACATTATATTGTTTTTACGTGTACCTAAAATCACATATATATATATTATACCTATACATATATATACCTTGTTGTGCAATACTCACGAGTTGTCAACCGTGATATCCTTTTTATATTATATTTTGTACTATTCATTATTATAACTAGATGTAGGACCAGCTGGCCAGACTGCGCTCCACAAAACTGTGAGTTATTATTATTATTATTATTATTGTTATAATCGAGCCAGAAGGGTTACCTATCGTATTTATTGTTGGGCCAGAAGGGCCATACGTTATTAATTATACTTTGTTGGGCCAAAAGGGCCATATCATATACATTTAATATTGTTTTTATTTGTCTATAAGAGACATTTCCGTAAATACATATCATATACATTTAATATTGTTTTTATTTGTCTATAAGAGACATACCTATATTTATATATATTAATTAATATTGTTTAGGTAGTCTGTTTGGCCATAAGGGTCGTATTATTCATTATATTATATTTTATTACCAATCAAATCATTTGTTACCATTATTTCAACTTAGTTACCCTCTTGTGAGTTTTTAATTATTGTAAACACACCACATATATACACACTAATACACTAATACACATTTAACACAACACGCGCTACATAGCTCAACAGTATTTGCCCGGCAATCCCGACCACTATTGTCTGAGCTATTACCCCATTACACACCCAGCTATTCCTTCATACCTTTAAGACCTAGGTGTTAGTAGGGCACAAATATAAGTGGTGACCGGGCGCGCGTATTATTAGTATACGCTCCCGGCCCGTACAATATTTCCAAGAAAAATTCACCATATCATGTTCTATACGTATAAATTATAAATGTTATTATCCGAATAATCTGGTCAAATTGCACGTGGAACACGACATTTCACTATAATTCCATTCAAGTATGTATAGAACACAAATAGGTACGTCTATGAGTAAAAACTAGACGGCGGCGCCAGAAAGACCGTGGAATAAATCGTTATTTACCTAGAAAAATATCTTATGACCCTCATTCGACAATTCAAAAAAGAAACTCATCATCGTCTGTTGAAATGTACGTGAATAAATAAGTATAGTATAGGTAATAGGTATACTAAACTGTAAATTTAATCTTAATGCGGCAGTTCTACGCGATTCAGATACGTACATTTGTTTGTAATATTTTAGAGACTGTATAGAGGTGGTAAACAAAATTAAAGCTATGATAAATTTAATATTACCTATTAATATTAGATATTTTAAAAATAATGAACCTTTTTTTTTTTTTTTAGCAGTGTCCCTGTATTTTGTCAACCGTGTATGCTGTTGCAGTACCAATCAACCAACGCCTGCATGCAGTGATATAATATAATATATTTGAATATAAATTATATTTTAATGTATTTATCTACTCAAAAATTAAAAACAAAAATAATATCTGTTTTCATTATTATACTTACTGGTTACTATACCTATTGTTTGATGTGCTGTTGTAGTAATTTTTATTAAACTATCGCTATATAATAATACGAATAATTATATAATTATCATTGCACTAGCTTCCACCCACCAACAAATATTATTTAAACAAAAGGAAAATACGTGAAACCGTAAAACAAAAAACTAAATTGCGAATACAAAATGATGCAAACAATCGGTTAAACGTTTGATACAATGAAAAAATATAGGTAATATCTATTTTATGTTCTAATAAAATATTATAATATATTGTTTTTTATTTATAAAAAAGCGGGTAAGTGTGTATCGCTCTGCTGTACATTAGGGGGTGGGATGGACCTCGGACTAGGGTAGGTTAAATTTGAATGCAATGATAGGTATCATTGTATACGAAAAACGATTCTGAACGGAGATGATTTGTCAGTCTAGGATATATTATAAAAAAATAAAAAATTATTAAGTAATAAAACGTTATTTTACACGTGTATTTTTGATTTCAAATTAAAATTAAAACTTTAAACACTCGTAAAATTATGTAAATTAAATAATTCTCAAACTTTTTTATAATTATTCTAAGCTTAACTTATGGACAGCATAGTATTAAATTTTTAATTCTTAGCTTTTGATAGTAAAATATTTATAAACTTTTAACTACCAAATAATGAAAAATATTCATGATTTTGACGAATTTTTGTCAATATTTGAACTTCAAATGCTAATAAAAAAAAATTGTGCCTATGTATCTTTATAATTTTTGTATGAGAGTTAGAAAAAGTTATGTGGACCCTTCAATTAAATTTTCAAGTAATTTGTCCCAGCTAAATTTTTTTAATCAACATTTATAAAAAAAAAAATAAAAAAAAATAGATTATTTCAAATGTCTATAAATAGCTCAAAAAAAGTCAAAATATTTTGAAAATCAAATCACGTAAAGAAAATGACAATCTAAATAACTGGTAAAATTTTCAAGTATTTATGACTTATACTATTTGAATAACAATAAATATCAAAAATCGTTTGAGGCTAAACCGTTATTTAACGCGGTTTTGTAAAAATTTAAATTTCAAACACTCATAAAACATTTTTGTCTGAATCTGGTAGAGTTTTTTTTACAGATAATTGATGTAAAATGTATGGAGAACCTTGTACCAAATTTTCAAAACTTAGTTATAAAAGAAAAAAATTTTACGATTTTTCAACCACAAAATTACTTGCAAATTTTCGCAATTTTGACATATTTCGTTTAAATTCGAACTTTAAGCACTTATAAAAAAAAATTGTGACTAACGATTTCGGATTTTTTTTATCACTTTAAGAACAACTTATAAGAAACCTTGTATTAAATTTTCAAGATTTTCTGGTCGGCCAAAAAATTTTTATCGTTATTTTAAAAAAAAATACTAAAAAAAATTAAAAATTTCAATTGTCTATAAATAGCTTAAAAAAAGTCAAAATTCTTTGAAAATTTATCTGTGTATGGAGAACGCTAATATAAACATTAGGTGAAAATTTCAAGTGTTTACATCGATTAGTTTTTGAGTTATAACAAAATAAAAAATTCGATTTTGTCGAAAACTGGTTTTGCGTAAAAAATCCCGTTTTTCCGTCATTTTTTTGGGGTTTTTCCCGACTCATTTAAAAAATATTGAAAATTTTTAACTTTTGACCCCCCAAAGTACCAACTAGATTCGATTTCCTTTTCAATGAGGGGCTGAAGTCCAAAATCGAAGCATTTTTACTGCTCCAAATGTTGTCGTCAGACACAAAAAAAAAAAATAATAAAAAAAAAAACACACATCATTGTAAAATCAATACATTCATCACTCCGTTCAGAATCTAAAAATGTATAGGTTTTTGTAATCAAAAAAATGTGGTTATTTAAACCGAAATGTATTTAAAATTTAGGCCTTAAAACGGGTCTTCTGTATTCACACACAAAACCCAATAGATTTTTTTTATCTTATTATTATATCATCATCATCATCATCATCGTCGTCAAACCGAATTAATATATTATTAGATTCATTAGGCATATATTATTATTACTGACGCGTGGTCTGTCGACGACGATGTATTTTATAGGTCAGTGGGCGCAATATATTTTGTTTTTCACTTCTCGGTATGACCCAATTTATTAATATCGCCCTTGAAACCAATGCGCGAGATTCGCGTGTGCGCCGCCGTGCCGTCCTCCCGCTGCGCGTTATTGGTCGCACAGCGCGACGACTCGCTGAATAGATCCGATCGCGCGAAGGTGACGACGATGTGTCGGCCGAGAAGCCTTCGACTCGTCCGCGACATTAGTTGTTGGGCACATAAAATATATAATATATGTATGTATACCATGGAATTTTCAGCGAGCGATTTATTGTAATTCGGTACACATTACCGCGCACGTACATTTTATTATATACACTCACACTTTTCCGACGCTAGTCGATCATATCTTTCCAATCGATTTGTTCAAACGCCGCGTGCAACGATAAAAATATATCACCATTCACCATATTATATTGTACCACTGTTGTCACATCTGCTGCAATTACGTTAACAATATAATGCCCAATAAGTAGTGAGTTTGCGTGCACGGAAAATACGTACTTCACGAGTGTATAATATTATATTCGCCGATTTTTTTTGTGCCGTTCGAATCCTGAGGTCTAACGCGAATACTCTACAATCTACAATGTCTACAGAAGGGACAGTGGTCTTCAACCGGTGGGTCGCCACCAATTTTTGGGTCATGTACTAAGCTTTAAAATTGGGTCGCGATAAGTCATCTTTTTAAACTAAACATTAAAATTATGTAAGGTAAAAAAATAATTTTTTAATAATTAAACTGAGAAAATTAATAAATGAAAATATAGTTTAAAATATGTTGTATTGTATTCAGTTTTAATAGTAATAATGCAAAGCATTAAGCAATTTTAGCTTTTTTACAAAGTTTACTTGGGTCGCGAAAAATGTAAGCCTAAAAAGTGGACCGTGAGTCCAAAAAGGTTGAAGACCACTGGTATAGGTGATGTCTACCTGCCAGATATTGAGGTACACGTTATTATACGCGTATAATAATATATAACGCACACTGCAGTGACTGGTGTCGGCACCGATGCGGTCGGTACCTTTTGCGTGCCATTTGCGGTCAAATTATTTCTAACTACCTGAATATAAGATTTGGGTGCTATATATAATATTTTATATACTATATACTTAATTTATGTTTATGTATAATATAATACTAAGTTCAACCACCGTCCCCTCTTCTCTTGTATAAACAACAACCGTGGATGTCCACCTACCACTGTACTGTCTGTTCTTCCGCGACCGTCGTACGAGACGTCGCCTTTGTCGCATGTTAACGAATGATAATAAAATATATCGCCTTATCGATATTGACATCGAATATCCACAATCAACCAAACGGCTGTATCACAAATTTTTAGTTTATCCAGTATAAATAAATATCACCGCAAACACATTTTCATACTATAGTGCAGTGGTTTTCAAACTGGGTGCCGCGGCACACCAGTGTGCCGCAGTTTTTCTATAAATTACCGATTGCATTGAATTGTGATAAAAGAAAATGAGGGCATGTGTCAATTATTCGTCCAAGAATTAAAAATATTTGTCAGCCCATCAATCTAACATATCTTATTAAATTTATATATATTAATAATTAATTCAAAACAATTTTGTTCATATAAAAAAAAGGCCAGTATGCCGTGACAATTTTTTGAAGTATACGGTGTGCCATGTATAATAAATGTTTGAAAACCACTGCTATAGTGTATAACGTGTAAGCACAGTGAATTGTGATTGACAAGACGTATATAATTAAATCAATTATAGTAAAAAAGTATTAATAGTATTATATTATACCTATTAACATAAATTAAGTATATAGTATATAAAATATTTTATATAGTACCCAAATCTTATAGTCAGTTAGTTAGAAATAAATTGACCGCAAATGGCACGCAAAAGGTGCCGACCGCAAATGTGCCGACCGCAAATGTCAAAAAGTCAAAATATTTTGAAAATCAAATCACGTAAAGAAAATGGCAATCTTAATAAATGGTAAAATTTTCAAGTATTTACGACTTATACAATTTGAATAACATCAAACATCGAAAATCGTTTGAGGCTAAACCGTTATTTAACGTGGTTTTGTAAAAATTTTAATTTCAAACACTCATAAAAATTTTTTGTCTGAATCCGGTAGAGTTTTTTTTACAGATATTTGAAGAAAAATGTATGGAGAACCTTGTACCAAATTTTCAAAACTTGTTTACATCGATTAGTTTTTGAGTTATTGTAATATAAAAAATTCGATTTTTTTGAAAACTGTTGGAAAATATTTACTTTTGACCTCAATAATGCACCAAGGTTATCCACTTTGCCATCGGAAACCACCCCTAAAGTTTGAAATTGAAGCATTATTTCGACTAGTTATGCTGTACACAGACACACACACACAAAAAAAAAACACATCATTGTAAAATCAATACATTCATCAATCCGTTCAGAATCTAATATTATTGATAATTATCCAAATTTTTGGGGGGAATAGTGATTTGTGGAGCAGATATTATATTTTTTTTTTATCGTGTCTGGCACATAGTAGGTATAACAGTAATAATAATAATGGTATAAGTTGTATAGTATAAAATAAACAAATAAATAAATAAAATAACTTTAAATTAAACATTACATTATTTATACTATTATATTATTTCTGCCCAGATGCGCGCTACGTTAATTCCTTGGCTTGTGCCTTTGTGAATATCTTCTGGAGTGCAGGTTTGTGAGCAATCTGTGCATGAGATAATGTGTTGCATTGTTTGTACTTCTCCACATATGCACAAGGTGTCTGTACTATCTAGCAGTCCCCATTTTATTAGACTGTGTTCAGATATTATAATATGCTGCCTAGCTATTTGTGTTATAATTAAAAATTTCAATTTATTGTAACTATTGTCATATTAAATAATAATTAACACTTTTGATCGCGGATCGTGAAATAAACTAAATTCAAAATTTAAACAATTTAAACAAGTTTTAAAATGTTTAATGATAACGAACAAATTGCAAAACAATGTAAAATGATAGTAATATATCTTAAGTGGTTTTGAATGTTAAATAAATACCTAATGAAATAGTTAATATGTATTTAACTTTTACTCAAAAACTATTTACATTAATATCTGATTTTGATACAACACAATATATTAACGGGAAGAATGGTACACTTAAATTCCTTGTTCAAATTTGGAGTATAAGACACCAAGCGATTAAAAATGTATCGTTAATAATAATTAATAATATATCAACAAATAATTATAGCAAAGGATGGAAGAGTTCATTCAATAAATTGGTTAGATCGTCTAAACTAAGTTTCTAGAGTATTTTGCGACTTTTGCAATTGCAACGAATGTGCTAGTTATTTAAACAAAAATATAAGAAAAGAAACCAAAATACACAAATAACAATTCACCAAGTTTTGTTCAAAGCACAAAAGTAAAATAATAACAGACACACAATTACTTGAAATAATTTGACATACTTTTAATTTTTAAATTTATATATTATTATGACTAATAATTGACAGCGAGTTTCTTAAAAACTCTCGAAGCCTGTCCAATGTACATAAAACAAATTTATTATCATAACTATTATTATTATTATTATTATTATTATTATTATTATTATGATTTATGTCTGTTAAATACTTGTATTTTGTAATAGGTATGAATATTTTTTTTTCTACTCTGAGAGACCATACAAAGTCTCCTACAATCGAAAATGATTCATACTTATAAAAATTAATTTTGATTTAAATAAAAAAATGTATTGTAATAACTGTGAATATATTTTATATCATTCGAAGTTTTGAATGTTAGGCTTTTAAACTGAGAGCTAGATATTATGTACTATAAAATTATTTCAAATATTTATACAGTATTAAATAAATATTACATTATTTTTATATCTAAACTTGTTGTTTTATTATAAACTTAAATTTATAATTTAATTTGTGATATATCATTCAACTTATAATATTCCTAATAATTAATTACTGCGTGTTATTTTAAGTATTTAAAAAAAAAAGAAAGAAAGATTAGAGGACTTTAGTCAATTATAACTTTTATATATCACAAAAATATGATTTTATTCGTTGTATTTCAGGTTTAAGTCTTAAATAATTTAAAAATGTTTCTTATAATAAATTTAACTACATAATTTTAAAATAAAAATATTTTTCATAACCACGGTTGTTAATCAACAAATAATTCTTTATTGTTTATTTTAAATAATTCATTTTTTATAGCAAGTTTGATGTGTAAACTATTTGAATATTGATAAACATTAAAATGTTCTGGAGAACATGGAATAGAATGCGAATAGCAGCTTCCTTAAAGTACGTACAATTAAAATTATTTAAAAATAAAAATATTTTTGTTTAATATCCTTTGTCTATTTTATAGATATTTTAGACCAAGTACTGTTCAAGTACAGTGCCGGCCTATGTATAGTGCGGTGGTTGGCCACGTGAAGATGCCTATCGAAACAGATAAAAGGTAGATATCTGAAATATTAAATAAATCCTTTCTATAATAGTTTTTTTCCTTGAAATGCCGATAAAAAAAATTTGGCTATCCAAAAAATCTTTAAAATTTAATACAAGGTTTATTATAAGTTTTACTTATATATATATATGCCTTAAAATATATCAAATATACCTATTTTTCAACAAAAATATGCAAAAAAATATACGCAAAAAAGAGGTTATTATTAATTCAAAATAAATTATAAAAAAAAAATGCATGGTAGAAATGAATTACTATAAATATAAATATATAAACTAAAATACATGTTACGTAGGTTAAATAATTTAAATATTAAGATATTAATATTAATATTAATATTTTTTTTTACACTGTATAACAATGATTTTGGATATATTTTCAAATTTGAAAGATCTTCGACGATTTGACAGTATGTTTTTGTAAGCTGAAAATGACCTCTCCACGTCTACAAAGTTGACCGGTGCATACTTAAAGTTAACAATGTCGATAGTTTCTATACCTTCAGGAAGTCCATCAAACGAATCTGTTTTGCCATCTATTATTTTAGAAATTTTGGATAATACTTTATACCCAGAATTTTTGTCCAAAACTTTTTGAAATTTTGTGTATATTGATTTACCTTGAGGAGATGAAGCTGCAATTGATAATTTTTCTGAAACGACGTTTATAATGGCAACTGAACTTGATAGAGATTTCCCCTTTTCTTCGAGAGATAATAACTTATTAACTTATAAAAATTGCCGCATTGCATAAAAAAAAAAAACAAATAAAAATAATAGTAATTTTAAATATGATTATACGTCTTATAACTATTTACTATAATTAATATTAATAATAATTAATTATACGAATATGAGACAATTGCAGATGTATCTTCAATTAAAACAACATTAGATAATGAATATTGTTAATGCGTATTAAAAGATAAATTAAGTAAAAATAATTTTCGGTTCGTTGTTTCATGTAACATCTGTTCATCCGTACGGGCTATAGTCTACTTCCGTGCTGGCGCAATGAGGAATTGAACAGGAGGCTTTTAGCCAGGGCTTTCAACAGTCAACGTAATTTCAATCATACTTTTTTAGAAAATAATAAATTGCCAAATTTTTTAAAATTATAGTATACAAAATGTATTTTATATTTTTGTCTTATTATAGATTCAAATACAGATAAAGATAAATATAATATAAAAGATACAAAAGAGAAAGAAGTAAGTAGTTATTTAAAAAATTATTATTTATTACCTACGGCAATATTGTAGCATATTTATTAATACTATGTATTTTAGTATTTATATTAATGGGGTTTTATCGATTCCTCCGCCTATTAATTTCAACCGGTAGTTGTTTATGTTGATTCCACTGATTGTATATTTTTTAATCAATAGTAGGTATAGGATAAGATACACCCAGTTTAACATAATTTTAAAATTTAACCTTGACATAATAAAAAAGCGGGTAAGTGGGTATCGCTCTGCTGTGCATTAGGGGGTGGGGTGGACCTCGGACTAGCGTAAGTTAAATTTGAATGCAATGATGAATATCATTGTATACGAGAAACGATTCTGAACGGAGATGATTTGTCAATCTAGGATATATCATATTTAAATATTGTCATATATTCTATTTTGAAACAAATAGTATAATTACTATATTATGTTAGTATAGTTACTTTATAGTATCTGTTTATTAATAAAAAAAGTATTTGGCAACATACGCATAATGAGAGTATGAAATTTAATTTAAATTTTGATATATTTCGTAAAAATTTGAACTTTAAATGCTTAGAAATAAAAATTGTGACTAACGATTTTTGATTTTTTTTTACTACGATAAGTAAAACTTATAATAAACTTTGTATTAAATTTTCAAGATTATCTGGCCACCCAAAAAATTTTTATCGGCATTTGAAGAAAAAAAACTTAGAAAAGTCGAAAATTTCAATTGTCTATAAGTAGCTTAAAAATGGTCAAAATATTTTGAAAATTTAACTGTAAAGAAGTAACCATAATATAAACATTTGGTGAAAATGTCAAGTATTTACAATGATTCGTTTTTGAGTTACAGCAAAATAAAAAAATCGATTTTGTCGCAAAGTGGTTTTTCGCAAAATTGCTGTATTTCTGTCATTTTTTTTTTTGTTTTTTTCGATTTTTTTGAAAATTATTTGAAAATGTTTACTTTTGACCCCCAAAGTACCAACTAGATGAATTTTCCTATTCAAAGAGGGGCTGAAGTCAAAAATCGGAGCATAATTACTGCTCCAAATGTTGTCGTCACAAAAAAAAAAAAAACACACATCATTGTAAAAGCAATACATTCTTCACTTCGTTCAGAATCTAAAATTAAGATTAAGATTCAAGATATAATAAGATATTATATAATTATCATTTATGTTTTCTATAGGGAAAATGTCCAAATGATGACGGTGGACTAGACTATACACAGTTTCTGAACGGAATTATAGTTGGCATTATATTGTCATACATATTAAGATGATATAAGCGGTAAATATATACACATTCAATTGCATAAATTAGTCATAAACTATTTTCATGATATTATATATGTATTATATATAACCAATTTTTTACAGGCATGATTGACATCGCCTACCAATTTATAAAGTATTAATCGTTGACATCACCTACCAATTTATAAAGTATTAATCAGTGTTGTAAAGTAGGTGAGTAAAAGTATTTGAGTAAAAGTATTCAAATACTTTTTGCCGTATTGAATACTTTTTTGAATACTTTTTATTTTAAAGTATGTGAATGGTATTTGAATTACTATTTTTTACTATTGAATACTATTTTATTGAATATTTTTTTTCGTTGACATCGCCTACTAATTTATTAAGTATTAATCAGTGTTTAAAGTAGTTGAGTAAAAGTATTTGAGTAAAAGTATTCAAATACTTTTTGCCGTATTGAATACTTTTTTTAATACTTTTTATTTTAAAGTATGTGAATGGAATTTAAATTACTTTTTTTTACTATTCAATACTATTTTATTGAATATTTTTTTTCGTTGACATCGCCTACCAATTTATAAAGTATTAAATTCAGTGTTGTAAAGTAGTTGAGTAAAAGTATTTGAGTAAAAGTATTCAAATACTTTTTGCCGTATTGAATACTTTTTTGAATACATTTTATTTTAAAGTATGTGAATGGTGTTTGAATTACTTTTTTTTACTATTGAATACTATTTTATTGAATACTTTTATTCGTTGACATCGCCTACTAATTTATTAAGTATTAATCAGTGTTTAAAGTAGTTGAGTAAAAGTATTTGAGTAAAAGTATTCAAATACTTTTTGCCGTATTGAAAACTTTTTTGAATACTTTTTATTTTAAAGTATGTGAATGGAATTTAAATTACTTTTTTTTACTATTCAATACTATTTTATTGAATATTTTTTTTCGTTGACATCGCCTACCAATTTATAAAGTATTAAATTCAGTGTTGTAAAGTAGTTGAGTAAAAGTATTCAAATACTTTTTTTCCTTATTGAATACTTTTTAAATACTTTTTATTTTAAAGTATGTGAATGGTATTTGAATTACTTTTTTTTACTATTGAATACTATTTTATTGAATACTTTTTTTCGTTGACATCGCCTACCAATTTATAAAGTATTAATCAGTGTTGCAAAGTAGTTGAGTAAAAGTATTTGAGTAAAAGTATTCAAATACTTTTTGCCGTATTGAATACTTTTTTGAATACATTTTATTTTAAAGTATGTGAATGGTGTTTGAATTACTTTTTTTTACTATTGAATACTATTTTATTGAATACTTTTTTTCGTTGACATCGCCTACTAATTTATTAAGTATTAATCAGTGTTTAAAGTAGTTGAGTAAATTATTTGAGTAAAAGTATTCAAATACTTTTTGCCGTATTGAATACTTTTTTGAATACTTTTTATTTTAAAGTATGTGAATGGTATTTAAATTACTTTTTTTTACTATTGAATACTATTTTATTGAATACTTTTTTTCGTTGACATCGCCTACCAATTTATAAAGTATTAATCAGTGTTGCAAAGTAGTTGAGTAAAAGTATTCGAGTAAAAGTATTCAAATACTTTTTGCCGTATTGAATACTTTTTTGAATACATTTTATTTTAAAGTATGTGAATGGTGTTTGAATTACTTTTTTTTACTATTGAATACTATTTTATTGAATACTTTTTTTCGTTGACATCGCCTACCAATTTATAAAGTATTAATCAGTGTTGTAAATTAGGTGAGTAAAAGTATTTGAGTAAAAGTATTCAAATACTTTTTGCCGTATTGAATACTTTTTTGAATACTTTTTATTTTAAAGTATGTGAATGGTATTTGAATTACTATTTTTTACTATTGAATACTATTTTATTGAATATTTTTTTTCGTTGACATCGCCTACCAATTTATAAAGTATTAAATTCAGTGTTGTAAAGTAGTTGAGTAAAAGTATTCAAATACTTTTTTTCCTTATTGAATACTTTTTAAATACTTTTTATTTTAAAGTATGTGAATGGTATTTGAATAACTTTTTTTTACTATTAAATACTATTTTATTGAATACTTTTTTTCGTTGACATCGCCTACCAATTTATAAAGTATTAATCAGTGTTGCAAAGTAGTTGAGTAAAAGTATTCGAGTAAAAGTATTCAAATACTTTTTGCCGTATTGAATACTTTTTTGAATACATTTTATTTTAAAGTATGTGAATGGTGTTTGAATTACTTTTTTTTACTATTGAATACTATTTTATTGAATACTTTTTTTCGTTGACATCGCCTACCAATTTATAAAGTATTAATCAGTGTTGTAAAGTAGGTGAGTAAAAGTATTTGAGTAAAAGTATTCAAATACTTTTTGCCGTATTGAATACTTTTTTGAATACATTTTATTTTAAAGTATGTGAATGGTGTTTGAATTACTAAAATTTTCAAAATATTTTGACCATTTTTATGCTACTTATAGACAATTGAAATTTTCGACTTTTCTAAGTTTTTTTTCTTCAAATGCCGATAAAATTTTTTTGGGTGGCCAAAAAATCTTGAAAATTGTAAAATATAAAAATTTTTCTGTTCGTAATCAGTGCTAGCCGATAAGTGCGAATTAAAATAGTATATTGTGTAGAAGGGCGGGAGGTAAGCCATTTAAGTCATGGACGTCGTGTGCGGCAGTAGGCGCAGGCTATACTTACTGCTGCATTTTGCCCAAGACTGAAATGGCCTTCCGCGCGAGCCACACACACTATTTTTTGACTCGCCCTTGCGTTCATGGAAATAGTTATGCAGGTCATGCAATTATAACAATTCAAATTTAAAATTATATAAAAACACTTTAACGTTAAAAACCAAATAATAATAGTTTAAACTATTGACTTGGTGAAAATAATCACAAAATCACCTATAACAATTCAAATTTAAAATTATATAAAAACACTTTAACGTTAAAAAAAAGATAATAATAGTTTAAACTTTTGACTTGGTAAAAATAATCACAAAATTCTAACAATTCAAATTTAAATAATATAAAAACAGTTTAACATTAAAATCAAAATTATAATAGTAATAAACTTTAATCTGCGCTGTTTATATTATTAAAATTTATTAAAACAATGGTAAATTGTAAACGACATGATTGATGTAAAATATAAATAGTTTTCGATTCGTAATCTGCGCTAGCCGATTAGTGCGAATTCAAATAGTATATTGTGTGGAAGGGCGGGAAGTAAGCCATTTAAGTCGGGGACGTCGTGTGCAAAATCTTCGGATATAGAAGTAATATGTGATCGAAATGTGAACGAAATGCTTCGTATAAAAGGACAAGATTGGGATGCAGTGGAATTACATTTACGTGTTTTATTTAATAAGACAATATTATATAAACAATTATTTAAACGAAAATAGAATAATGCTAGAACAGTATTTCAAGGTTAGTATAAGTAATACAATATTTTGTATTTAATAAGGAATTTATTTTACTAATTTTACATATTAATAAATTTAACAAATATAGAAACAATCATGGTCACATAAACAGATCGGATTTACGTCGAGGAATGTATACAGCAGGTATTAAATGTAGAGAAGATGAACTTAGTATTCTTGAAAAAAAATTTATGAACGTACCTAAATGGTTTTAACTATTTGCAATTTTTAAAAATGATAATTGATATTAATAAGAAGCTTAAGAAGTGTTTAGTGAGTAATCCCACACAACAATTGTCAATCATAATGGTTTTATAAATGTTTAATGAATATTATAGCTATCTCTTTACAGTTAAATTTTCAAAATATTTTGACCATTTTTAAGCTACTTATAGACAATTGAAATTTTCGACTTTTCTAAGTTTTTTTTCTTCAAATGCCGATAAAATTTTTTTGGGTGGCCAAAAAATCTTGAAAATTGTAAAATATAAAAATTTTTCTGTTCGTAATCAGTGCTAGCCGATAAGTGCGAATTAAAATAGTATATTGTGTAGAAGGGCGGGAGGTAAGCCATTTAAGTCATGGACGTCGTGTGCGGCAGTAGGCGCAGGCTATACTTACTGCTGCATTTTGCCCAAGACTGAAATGGCATTCCGCGCGAGCCACACACACTATTTTTTGACTCGCCCTTGCGTTCATGGAAATAGTTATGCAGGTCATGCAATTATAACAATTCAAATTTAAAATAATATACAAACACTTTAACGTTAAAAACCAAATACAGTAGAACTTCCATATAGCGGTCACTGAAGGGACTGTAAATAATGACCGCTATTTAGAGGTGCCCGTCCTACAGAGGTGACCGTTAACAGAAGTTCAAGACCTTCTAGGTGACCGCTATATAGAGGTCATATAAATTTTAAAAATAAAACACCAATATTAAAATAACGCATATGAATATGGGTATTAAAAATTGTATTTATGATTTACGAAATAAAGTAGGTAGGTAGGTACAGTTTAAAATTAAAAAAAATCTCATAAGCTTTTATAAATAGGTACATATTAAAATTAAAAAAATTGAGTTATATTAGTTTGTTTTAAATTAATTTGATTATTTGAACATTTTTTTTCAAAATAAATTTCTGCGGTTTTTAACATGTCATAACCATCTACGTCGCCTTTTTGAAGAGTGAAAGCTGATAATTGTTGAATTTGAGTTAAAACCTCAGAATAGTTTGATACAGTGTATTCGGGTTCTTCAGTTTTTTCAGTTTCTTCAGTTTCTTCATGTGTTTCCTCTTCGTCATTATCTGTTATTATGAATGACTTGATATCAGTACTATCTTCTTCAGTTCTTAGATTTTTGTCGACCAAAAAAAAATCTTCACCTTGCATATGAGTTGGCAGCATATTAACTAATTGTTCACCAACAATTATTTCGTTTTCAAGATCTGTGTTATCTAAATCTACAGGCAAATTTTCCAAAATAAAACCTGATTTTTTAAAACATTTAGTAACACAACTACCAGTTATTTGCTTTACAGACTGTTTAATCCACATCAAAGCGTCTAATACAGTAATGTTTTTTGCAAGTTCATCAGCATCTTTTACTACGTCTATCTGTGATAATATTCGCCTAAGTATCATTTGTCGGTAAATAACTTTAAAATTTTGGATTATACCTTGATCTAAAGGCTGACAGTGTGACGTCGTATTTGGTGGTAAAAATACTAAGTTTATGTTTTGTAGTTTTAAATCAGGATGTGATGTTGCATTATCTAAAAACAAAATAATTTTACGCTTTTGTTTTTTCATTTTTTCATCAAACCACATTAACCACTCAGTCATTATACATCGTGTCATCCATGCTTTTTTATTTGCCTCCCAGTGTAGGTCTAAGCGTTTTATGTCCACATTCTTAAAGCAACGAGGTTTCTTAGATTTACCTATGATTAGTGGCTTTTCAAATTCACCTATTAAATTAACGCATAACATCACCGTCAATCTTTCTTTAGACTTTTTCCCAGAAGTACAAATTTCATTTTTAAAACTTAACGTTTTATTAGGAAGAATTTTATAAAATAATCCTGTTTCATCTGCATTGTAAATATTTCGTGGCTCATAAGAAGAAATTAATTGTTTGACTTTTATACGCCATTCGTCCACTGTTTCCGTATCAACCGATTTACTCTCGCCGCAAACCACTTTAAAAGAAATATTGTAGCGTGATTTAAATTTATCAAGCCAACCATTTGACGCTTTAAAATTTTCACATTCAAATTCTTTACTTACTTGTAAAGCCTTTTCTTTAAGTATTGGTCCACTGATTGGAATATTTTTAGCACGGGCTGCACAAAACCATTCGTATACAACTTCGTTGATATTGCCTGATTCGGTTTTACGACGTTTTGTAGTTTTCATTTGATCATTACCGTGGGATTTCCATAATTTTAAAATCGTTTCTCTGTTTTTTATTAAGTCGGTGGCTTGAGTTCTTCCTATTCCAAATTTATCTGCAAGAGTACGTGCACTCACATTTTCTTTTTGGTAAAAATCTAACAATTTGATTTTTTCTGTTAAAGTTAGATGTTTTCGTTTGGACGCCATTGAAATTATAGGTACGTACTTCGAAACGTTTTAAACATACACTGAACACAAATGACAAAATACACAGTCACAGACAACTGTTATCGCCTTATCGACATTATAAATTAAGCTCGTTAAGATAAACTGTCAAAAATAATTTCAAAATAATAATTTTCCATTTGATATATGTATGTGTACTTTTAAATGTTGACCGTTAATTAGAGTGCCCGCTATTTAGAAGTATTAATGTATTTTTCCCATAACACTCGACGGGACCAAACAAATTGACCGTTACATAGAGGTGACCGTCCTATAGAGGTGACCGTTAACGGAAGTTTCACTGTAATAATAGTTTAAACTATTGACTTGGTGAAAATAATCACAAAATTATAACAATTCAAATTTAAAATTATATAAAAACACTTTAACGTTAAAAAAAAGATAATAATAGTTTAAACTTTTGACTTGGTAAAAATAATCACAAAATTCTAACAATTCAAATTTAAATAATATAAAAACAGTTTAACATTAAAATCAAAATAATAATAGTAATAAACTTTAATCTGCGCTGTTTATATTATTAAAATTTAAAAAAAAAATGGTAAATTGTAAACGACATGATTGATGTAAAATATAAATAGTTTTCGATTCGTAATCTGAGCTAGCCGATTAGTGCGAATTCAAATAGTATATTGTGTAGAAGGGCGGGAGGTAAGCCATTTAAGTCATGGACGTCGTGTGCGGCAGTAGGCGCAGGCTATACTTACTGCTGCATTTTGCCCAAGACTGAAATGGCCTTCCGCGCGAGCCACACACACTATTTTTTGACTCGCCCTTGCGTTCATGGAAATAGTTATGCAGGTCATGCAATTATAACAATTCAAATTTAAAATTATATAAAAACACTTTAACGTTAAAAACCAAATAATAATAGTTTAAACTATTGACTTGGTGAAAATAATCACAAAATCACCTATAACAATTCAAATTTAAAATTATATAAAAACACTTTAACGTTAAAAAAAAGATAATAATAGTTTAAACTTTTGACTTGGTAAAAATAATCACAAAATTCTAACAATTCAAATTTAAATAATATAAAAACAGTTTAACATTAAAATCAAAATTATAATAGTAATAAACTTTAATCTGCGCTGTTTATATTATTAAAATTTATTAAAACAATGGTAAATTGTAAACGACATGATTGATGTAAAATATAAATAGTTTTCGATTCGTAATCTGCGCTAGCCGATTAGTGCGAATTCAAATAGTATATTGTGTGGAAGGGCGGGAAGTAAGCCATTTAAGTCGGGGACGTCGTGTGCAAAATCTTCGGATATAGAAGTAATATGTGATCGAAATGTGAACGAAATGCTTCATATAAAAGGACAAGATTGGGATGCAGTGGAATTACATTTACGTGTTTTATTTAATAAGACAATATTATATAAACAATTATTTAAACGAAAATAGAATAATGCTAGAACAGTATTTCAAGGTTAGTATAAGTCATACAATATTTTGTATTTAATAAGGAATTTATTTTACTAATTTTACATATTAATAAATTTAACAAATATAGAAACAATCATGGTCACATAAACAGATCGGATTTTCGTCGAGGAATGTATACAGCAGGTATTAAATGTAGAGAAGATGAACTTAGTATTCTTGAAAAAAAATTTATGAACGTAAATGGTTTTAACTATTTGCAATTTTTAAAAATGATAATTGATATTAATAAGAAGCTTAAGAAGTGTTTAGTGAGTAATCCCACACAACAATTGTCAATCATAATGGTTTTATAAATGTTTAATGAATATTATAGCTATCTCTTTACAGTTAAATTTTCAAAATATTTTGACCATTTTTAAGCTACTTATAGACAATTGAAATTTTCGACTTTTCTAAGTTTTTTTTCTTCAAATGCCGATAAAATTTTTTTGGGTGGCCAAAAAATCTTGAAAATTGTAAAATATAAAAATTTTTCTGTTCGTAATCAGTGCTAGCCGATAAGTGCGAATTAAAATAGTATATTGTGTAGAAGGGCGGGAGGTAAGCCATTTAAGTCATGGACGTCGTGTGCGGCAGTAGGCGCAGGCTATACTTACTGCTGCATTTTGCCCAAGACTGAAATGGCCTTCCGCGCGAGCCACACACACTATTTTTTGACTCGCCCTTGCGTTCATGGAAATAGTTATGCAGGTCATGCAATTATAACAATTCAAATTTAAAATAATATACAAACACTTTAACGTTAAAAACCAAATAATAATAGTTTAAACTATTGACTTGGTGAAAATAATCACAAAATTATAACAATTCAAATTTAAAATTATATAAAAACACTTTAACGTTAAAAAAAAGATAATAATAGTTTAAACTTTTGACTTGGTAAAAATAATCACAAAATTCTAACAATTCAAATTTAAATAATATAAAAACAGTTTAACATTAAAATCAAAATAATAATAGTAATAAACTTTAATCTGCGCTGTTTATATTATTAAAATTTAAAAAAAAAATGGTAAATTGTAAACGACATGATTGATGTAAAATATAAATAGTTTTCGATTCGTAATCTGCGCTAGCCGATTAGTGCGAATTCAAATAGTATATTGTGTGGAAGGGCGGGAGGTAAGGCATTTAAGTCGTGGACGTCGTGTGCGGTACTAGGTGCAGGCTAGTTAATGCTGCATTTCGCCCAAGACTGAAATGGCCTTCCGCGCGAGCCACACACACTATTTTTTGACTCGCCCTTGCGTTCATGGAAATAGTTATGCAGGTCATGCAATTATAACAATTCAAATTTAAAATAATATACAAACACTTTAACGTTAAAAACCAAATAATAATAGTTTAAACTATTGACTTGGTGAAAATAATCACAAAATTATAACAATTCAAATTTAAAATTATATAAAAACACTTTAACGTTAAAAAAAAGATAATAATAGTTTAAACATTTGACTTGGTAAAAATAATCACAAAATTCTAACAATTCAAATTTAAATAATATAAAAACAGTTTAACATTAAAATCAAAATAATAATAGTAATAAACTTTAATCTGCGCTGTTTATATTATTAAAATTTAAAAAAAAAATGGTAAATTGTAAACGACATGATTGATGTAAAATATAAATAGTTTTCGATTCGTAATCTGCGCTAGCCGATTAGTGCGAATTCAAATAGTATATTGTGTGGAAGGGCGGGAGGTAAGGCATTTAAGTCGTGGACGTCGTGTGCGGTACTAGGCGCAGGCTAGTTAATGCTGCATTTCGCCCAAGACTGAAATGGCCTTCCGCGCGAGCCACATACACTATTTTTTGACTCGCCCTTGCGTTCATCGTTCATGGAAAAGGTTATGCAGGTCATGCAATTATAACAATTCAAATTTAAAATAATATAAAAACACTTTAACGTTAAAAACAAAATAATAATAGTTTAAACTTTTGACTTGATAAAAATAATCACAAAATTCTAACAATTCAAATTTAAATAATATAAAAACAGTTTAACGCATTAAAATCAAAATAATAATAGTTATAAACTTTAATCTCCGCTGTTTATATTATTAAAATTTACTAAAAAAATGGTAAATTGTAAACGACATGATTAATGTAAAATATAAATAGTTTTCGGTTCGTAATCTGCGGTAGCCAATTAGTGCGAATTCAAATAGTATATTGTGTGGAAGGGCGGGAGGTAAGGCATTTAAGTCGTGGACGTCGTGTGCGGTACTAGGCGCAGGCTAGTTAATGCTGCATTTCGCCCAAGACTGAAATGGCCTTCCGCGCGAGCCACACACACTATTTTTTGACTCGCCCTTGCGTTCATGGAAATAGTTATGCAGGTCATGCAATTATAACTGTTATGATTAAGTACTAATAACATTAGGTAATAGGTGTTATGATTAAATACTAATAACATTAGGTAATAAGTGTTATGATTAAGTATTAATAACATTAGATAATAAGAGCGGATATTAAAATTGTAATTAATAAACAATTGTAAATTAAAATTAGATTACGTAAGAAAGTAGTTATTAGAAAAGTAATGTAAACATCTTAAAAACTGCACTAAAGCATTTGTATATAGAAGGATTGTCCTAGTTTAAGTTAGATATAAGGAGGAATATGAGTAGATCAGGGCAGTTGGGAATGGACAGTGCCCATAGCTGTTAAGTTCTTTTAATAAAAAAACCATTGATTTTAATTTATTCGTGTTTGTTATTTTTAAACTATCGTCAAGTACGAGGCTACGGTCAACCGACTTGCAACATTGGTGGCAGCGGAAAAAAAAAATCGAACTATTCTACTAACAAACGAAACGATTTATAAAATATTTTTTTTGTAAAGTTTAAATTATTATTGAACCGGCTAAGGCATAGCAGTCCAGACAACTTCAGAACATCTTCAGAGCATCCAGTCAAATTCAGAGCATTCAGTCAAATTCAAAACAATTCAGTCAAATTCGGAGCATCTTTTCAACACAGTCAAATTCAAAACACGTCAATCAGAGCATCAAATTGTACCAGTTCCAGTTTTCAGAGCAATTAAGTCGACGATGTTAAGTATAATTTTAATGTAAGTTTTGTGTATTTTTTTTTTTTTTTAACTCCTTTCTCGCATACGTATTTTAAGATTAATGAGTGAGGATAGTACTTCTAACACTACAAAAGACGATAGCAAGCACTTAACTTTTGTACCAGATAGGTCATTCGATTCAGACGACAGTAGAGTAGGGCAGTCTACACCAAATAAAAGTAATATTAGCTCAGTAGTAGATTTAGTACCAAATCAAAGCACTTTATTAGGTTTCCAAAATCCCGACAGTGGTCGGAATACTTTGCATTTACCAATTCAACGTAGACGTTTAAAAGTTCCTGCAGAAGTTTGCACAGATATAATACCAGAGAAAACATTTTCTTTTGACCCCACATCGCAGTATTACATTTTTTCACCGGAGTCAAGTCAGTTGAGATCAGAAACACACAATATGAGTGTAATTACTTCTCTGGAGGTGGCATTTAGAATTTTGCCGAAATTTGAGAAACAAGACTCTGACGGTTTACATAATTTTATAAAATCAGCGGAGTTTGCATTTTCATGTATCAGTGAAGATTTGAAACCCATGATCTTAGGTGCATTAATAGCAAATTTAACAGGAAAAGCGGCTCAAGTTGTTCGATTTAAGAACATAGATACTTGGGAAGGATTGAAGACATCTTTGAAAAATTGTTTCGAACCACGGAATACTTCCACACATTTGTTGTTGGAATTAACAACAACCCGACAGAAATCTGATGAAGATGTAAGTACGTTTTATGACAGATTGGAAAAATTATTTCACTTAACAGTAAATGTCCAGACTAAGGATAAAAGTGCAGAAGTAGCAGGAGTAATAGAAGGAATTCTAAAGACCCAAACATTGAGTATTTTCATTGAAGGATTAAGACAACCAGTAAAAATGATAGTTAAAGCGAGTCATCCAAACACAATTGAGGAAGCATTTGCAGAAGCGCAACAGGAAGAAACGTCATACAAATCAGATAAGAAAACACAGTCAAAAATACCAAAATCAGAAGCAGGGAAAATTACGTGTTTTAATTGTGGTAAAGTAGGTCATATGGCCAAGGTATGTTGGTCAAAATCAAATCAGCAGTTTATAAAAAAACCTCAAGGTGATCAAAAGAAGTGGGTCACGAGCACGGATCAAAACGCAAAAATAAACAGTTGGTCAGCAAATATGCATAAACAAACAGCAGAAAGTAGTAGTGCCAGTAGTAGTGGGTATAATAACAAAACAATTATTTGTAAATATTTTAAAAAACTAGGTCATGAAATTGGAGTATGCAGAAAATTGAAATACAACAATGAGAAAAAAGCAATGCAAGCAAATTTAAATTCAGAACAATCAACTTCGGGAAACGAGACAGGGTCGATTCAGAACGGCGAAAGATCGGTCCAGGAAATCAAAGCAACAGCCGTAACGTTTTTAGATCACTACAATTAAAAGCTCAACTTTTTCAAGATCACGTAATTTGTCAATCTACAGAATTTGCTAATCAAAATTCAAAGTTTTTACTCGACACAGGTAGCGAAGTAAATATAATTAAATTATT
Source organism: Schizaphis graminum (assembly GCA_020882235.1). Taxonomy (NCBI): domain Eukaryota; kingdom Metazoa; phylum Arthropoda; class Insecta; order Hemiptera; family Aphididae; genus Schizaphis; species Schizaphis graminum. The sequence goes on along the minus strand of CM037032.1, from coordinate 116,482,786 downwards.
ATCATTAAATGACAATGTAAGAGTTAACGAAAAAGTTTTATATCGATTAAAAGGTATTAACGAATATTTTGTTAACACAATTGGATCAACAAATCTAACATTATATTTTGGAACAGAAAAAAGACAAGTCAGATTTCAAGTCGTAAATAATAATTTCCCAATACCTCATGATGGAATTTTAGGTAAAGAATTTTTAGAAGATAATAAAATAGCAATTGATTACGCAAAGAACGAAATTACGTCAACAACTGAAGACAAATCCACATTAGTAAATCAAGACATTCATCAAATAAACAATTTCGACACTGTGGAAGTACCACCAAGATCGGAAATGATAATTTCAATACAAATTACTGACAATCGAATAAAAGAAAGTGATACGTTACTTATTTATTCACAAGTGTTACAAAATCTAGTTCAGTGTGGTAATGTCATAACTACAGTAAAGGATCGACAAGCATTAACAAAAATCGTAAATCAGAATGAGAAGCCAGTTAAACTACAGACGGTAGATTTGAATAGTATATTATATGAAAAATTTGAAGAAACAAGTGTTCATGTATGCACTACACTTCCAGAAATTCAAGAAAATGGACATCGTTTGCAATTATTGGAAAAATCTCTAAGATTGCAGCATCTCAACAAGGAAGAGTATCAATCATTAAAAAACATCTTTACAGAATATACTGATGTTTTTCTACTAGAAAGCGATAAATTGGACGGAACAACAGCAATACAACATCGAATAAGAACGTCACCCGATGTTCAACCAATTTATATTAAACCATATAGATTACCACAAAATCACAAAAAAGAAATATCAGTGCAGGTAGATCAAATGGAAAAAGACAAAATTATTACAAAAAGTACGTCACCTTGGAATGCCCCGTTATTAGTAATACCAAAGAAAATGGATTGTTCAGGAAAGCAAAAGTTTCGTATATGTGTAGATTTCAGGAAATTAAATAATATTACAATAGGAGACGTGTTTCCGATTCCTAATATAAACGACATTTTAGATCAATTAGGAAATTCTAAGTACTATACAACATTGGATTTAGCGAGTGGATACCATCAGGTAACAGTACATGAAGATGATAGAGCTAAAACAGCATTCTCCACGGATAAAGGACATTATGAATTTCTTAAAATGCCGTTTGGATTAAAAGGAGCACCAAGTACTTTTCAAAGGTTAATGAATACAGTATTATTAGGAATAAATGGAATAAAAGCCTTTGTGTATATAGATGATGTAATTGTATATGCGCATGATTTAAAGGATCATAGTGAAAAATTAAAAGAAATTTTCCAAAGGTTTAGAGATTATAATTTAAAGGTACAACCTATGAAATGTGAATTTTTGCGTCACGAAGTCATATATTTGGGTCATATTATCACGGAACACGGTTTGAAACCAGATCCATCAAAAATACTGAGTGTAAAGAACTTTCCAGAACCAAAAAATCAGAAACAATTGAAAAGCTTTTTAGGACTGTCAGGATATTATCGGAGATTTATAAGAAACTATGGTAAAATTGCAAAACCACTAACAGCATTATTGAAAAATGACATACAGTATGATTGGACGGACATGTGTCAACAGGCATTTACAACATTAAAAGATACGTTAGTAAGGGAACCGATTCTTAGCTATCCAAATTTTGAAAAACCATTTAACGTTACATGCGATGCAAGTAATTTTGCGATTGGATCAGTTCTTTCCCAAGGTCCAATAGGTGAAGATTTACCAATTGTATATTCATCGAGAGTACTAAACAAAGCTGAACAAAACTATTGTACTACAGAAAAAGAATTGTTAGCAATTGTATGGAGTTTAAAACAATTAAGACCTTATTTATTAGGCAGAAAATTTTACATAGTAACAGATCATCAGCCTTTAAAATGGTTGGTTAATCACAAAAATCCAGGATCAAGATTAATGCATTGGCGACTAGCAATGGAAGAATATGAATACGAAATTATTTATAAACCAGGAATATTGAATACTAATGCCGACGCTCTCAGTAGAATACCCCAAATTATGCAAATTGAAGGAGAACAGGTAGTAACTAATAAGACATACAATGAATACATGGACTATATAGGGACAAATATAGTTCAAAATCAAAATATTATGGAAGTAGCTGGTAATATTTTTGAAGACGGTCAAGCAAATCTGGTGTATTACGCATCACAGGAATTAACTTCAAAAACAGGATTGGCACTTGAATTTCGACGGCGGTTCGGAAACCTAGAAAATATTGAGAATAAAAAAATTACAGATTTATTGTATCAAAAAGAAGGTAAACGATATATAATATATATGATATTATTAGAAAAAGAAAAAAGTCAAGTTACTTATTTAAACATGTATCATGGTCTGCAAAATTTAAGAACATTTTGTCTAAACAATCAAATAACGAATTTAGCATTTTCAAAAACAGGTGATCAGATTTTCCAACTCGATTGGGCAACAGTAAGAATAATGTTAAGATATTTATTCAAAGGTACCGAAATCAAAATCAAAATATTCACACCAAATGAACTCACGGATCAAGAAAGAATAATAATTATAAAAGAAATGCATGAGAATCCTTTAGCAGGACACAGAGGTATATCAAACACTATGAAGAAAATTAAGAAATTATATAATTGGCCAGGGATGTCAAGAGAAGTAGCAAATTATGTACAAAAATGTCAGTCATGTCAAAAAAATAAAACTTCAAATAGACATACGAAACAACCAATGGTTATCACCTCCACAGCTGATAAGCCATTTCAGAAAATATTTATGGATATAGTAGGACCACTTCCTATTTCACATAAGGGAAACAAATATGTTCTCACAATGCAAGATGACTTAACAAAATTCAGTATTGCGACACCTATGGAATGCCATGAAGCTAATACTGTAGCACATCATTTTGTAACATCATTTGATTGTATACACGGAATTCCAGAAGCAATAGTATCAGACCAAGGAACGGAATTTCTAAGTAACATTTTTTTAGAGGTATGTAAATTATTGAAAATTTCCAAATTTAATACAACACCATATAGACCACAAAGTAACGGAGCATTAGAACGAAGTCATTCAACGCTAGGAAATTATTTGCGTCATTATGTTGACAAAAATCTAACGAATTGGGATGAATTTATTCCATATGCAATGTATGTGTATAATACAACAGAACATGAAACAACAAAATTTCAACCATATGAATTACTCTACGGTTTTCCAGGGAAGATACCTACATCATTGAAAAAGAAACCAGAACCAAGGTATAATTATGAAGATTATAATTATGAAATTAAGCAAAAGTTTCAACAATCACATGAAATTGCAAAACAACGTATAGTAAATTCTAAAGAAAACACAAAAGTAAGATATGATAATAAAATTAATCCACTAAAATTAAAAATAGATGACAAAGTTTGGCTTATGGAAAAGCAACAAAAAAATAAATTAGCACAAAAGTGGTTAGGACCATACAATGTAGCAGAAATAAACAGTAATGAGAATGTAACAATCATTAAAGGACGAAAGTTGGTTAAAGTACATAAAAATTTATTGAAACTATGTAATCAGTAAAACAAATCACGAGTATTTACTTATAACGTATTGTGATTACAGGATATTAATCATACAACCAATCATGACAACAAACGTATCAGAGAAATACCAAATTCAAAACATTAAATCACCATCAGGAATTTTTTTTAACTACTTAACAAGAATAAAAACATCAAACTCAAAATGGAAATTGTCAGTGTACGTAAACCTAACAACGTATGATGATAACTTTAAACAGATAAAAAGTTTTCAGACAGAAACACTACAACATTGTTTAAAAATTGCCAAGAACACTAATTCAGTTCCATTAGAACATTTTGTAATTTGGTCATATTTATGTGAACAGTTTAATGCAACAACAATGTCATACATTCACGACATAGAAAAAATGCGGCAACAAATAAACTATGCAATTAGGAAGAATGAACGTCGTAGAAGAGGTATAATAAATGGAATTGGTCGATTATCAAACACATTATTTGGCATATGTTCGGACGAAGACTATGAATTTTTTGACAAAAGGATTAACGAAATAAGCAAAAAACAAATTGGAATTGTTCATGATATGCAGCAACAGACACGAATTGTACAATCCACAGTACACAATTTGGACAAAGAAATGGATAAGGTACAACAAAGTGAAACATTAATAATAAAAAATTTAAATAGGTTAGGTGACAAAGCTAACAGAACAGATAAATTAATAAATGAACTAGAAGTAAGACAGATAATGAATGAACAAACAGTAGCAATAAATGTTCTTTTGACACAGCATTCGTTTCAAACTCACAATTTGATAGCAATAATAAACACAGCGCAATTAGGTCATATGCATTCCAGCATTATTTCACCAACAAATTTTCTAGCAGAATTGCAACAAGTGAGAATACAATTAGACGCAAAAGAAAACTTTGCAGAACAGGTTACAATTCAGAACATTCATAAGTTAATGCAGATGAGTACTTTACAAGTTTTAAGAGTAGTAGACACTTTAGTTTTCATAATTTCCATTCCATTAATCAGCACTAGAGAATATCGGCTGTATAAATCCATTCCATTACCTATAAAACAAAAAGATTCAATATACGCACTAATACAACCAAACAACAAATACTTAGCGATTTCAGAAGATAATGTATACACAATATACGTGAATGATCGGGATTTAGACAAATGTATACATATGGAAGAATATTGGATTTGTTCAAACGCGCAAACATTTAACATTCAAGACACCGATAACTGTGAGACCGAACTATTTAGCAATCAGGACGGGCGAATTCCAAAATCATGTGAAGTCAAAATAACGCGCATTGATGGATTGATATTGCACAAATTACAGAATGAAAATGTATGGTTATACCATAGAGTAATAATACTATAGAGGAGGCATTACCTATTCTTCTGTGTATCGACTTTTGCAGCTCAAATAGACACACTGCAGTGATGCCGTTTTCACAATAAAAAAAATGTTCACCCATGAATTCAGATTTAAATAACTTAATTAGAAGATGCTGGTTAGTATAAACAATTTTTTATAAATTATTATATTAAACTAATATTAAATAAATATTTTGTCATAAATTATTAAGCAATTATGAATGTAATTAATATTTTGTAATGTATTAATTTATTAATACTGGCTATTTTATATTTATTTTATAGTCGACACTGTTGACTTATAAGTGATAACATTATCAATATTTTTACATAAACAATAACAAATTGTTTATTGTTTGGGTTTAACATTTCTGTTTTCTTGTAAGCAATTTTAAGTTTTGTAACTTCCATATAAATTTAATAATTTACAAAATTACAAGACAATTGTAAATTATCCTTTTTTTGTTTTGATTCTAATCAAAATGCCGAGATGTGTTGTATGTGGTAGATCGCGTAATTCTAAAAGCAAATCTGATGGCATTACATTTCACAGGTAAAATTATTATACTATTATTATTGATTTAATTACATTTTAATATACCTATTTATTTTACTATTTTATCAAGAATACCATCAGTTCCTGTTCAAGCTGAATGGATTAAATTTGCATTTGAATGTGGTATCCAGCATGCTAAAACCAATGCATAGTCTGTTTTGTTCTGAACATTTCGATAAAAATTGTTTTGAAAAATATGTCCGTACTACATTATTGAAACCGGATTCTGTACCATCAATTATGGTTCAAAGAATAAAATGTGTAAGTTTTAAATCAATCATACTATTTTTTTACTCAAAACAAAATATTAATATTAATATTTAAAAATTAGTTTTTAGTTCTTAATATAATAATAATAATTTTGATACATTACAATAATTATTTAAATTACTTATTATATGTTTAATTAATTAAGGCAAAAGTTCTGTATCCTGAAAAATCAGTTCCCGTGGCAATGGTTTTAAACAATAGTTCCACCAATAATAGTCAAGATGATATTAGTGTTCAGGTAGTATCCAATATTTGAACATTAACTTGTAAGTGAATTTGTTTTTATCATCTTGTTTTCCTTTTAGGTTTTATCTAGCGAAGACCCAATTGACAATTGTGATCCAATTATCGCAAGCCCTGATGTGTCTGTTGAATTGATTACAACACCACAAAAAGTAATTATCAATTTTTAATAAAACATATTTAGTATAAACTATAAATTAAAATATAAATTAATAAAATAGTATAATACATACAATAAATTAAAAAAATGAAGTGTTTAATAAAAATAATTTAATATCTTTATTTATATTTTTTTTAAGGTATCTGATAAGAATGTTGACAATGAAATTTGGGAACCAGATCAAGAGGACACGCCTAAGAGATCTTTGCTAAAACGGACGGTTTCAAAATTGATTGTTAACGATGTTGTAAAATCTATGAAATTAAAATATCTCAGGCAAAAAGTTAAACGACAAGCAAAGCAAATTGCTTCGATGAAAATGGTCATCAGTTTGTTGAAAAAAAATAATTTACTCAACGATGATGAAATAGAACTCTTCACCGAACAATTTGGTAAGCATAATGATTTAATAAAACGATTTATTAAAAAGGGTAAAGACCAGAAAATTCCTAAAAAATATAGCCCAGAGTTACGAAGATTTGCTATTACTTTACACTTTCATTCCGCTAAAGCATATAACTTTGTAAGAAAAGAGTTTAATACAATAATTCCTTATCCGAGAACTCTGAGTAAATGGTATTCCCACACTAAAGCTGAACCAGGATTTACTGAAGAAACAATAAAAATTTTGACCCTCAGAGCAAAAAACTCTGATCACATTATTTATTGTGGTTTAATCATTGATGAAATTTTAATTAGGCATCATGTTGAATGGGATGGCAATAAATATCATGGATATGTGAATTTTGGTGCTGGCTTTAATAATGATAAGTCTGATATTGCTACTGAGTGTTTTGTTTTCATGTTGGTTGCAATCAATGAATCGTGGAAAATACCCGTGGGATACTTTTTGTGCAATCACTTGAATAGTTCACAGAAATCGGAACTAATTCAACAATGTTTAAACCTTATAAACAAAACTGGTATAAAAGTGGTTAGCTTAACTTTTGACGGATGTGCATCTAATATTAACATGACAAAAATGTTAGGTTGCAATTTAAACCCAACTTCATTTAAAACTAATTTTGAATTTAAATTAACTGATTCATTAACACAAAATATTGCAATATTTCCTGACCCTGCACATATGATTAAGTTGGTTAGAAATACTTTGGGCGAAAAAAAAATTATTATAGACGGTGATAACAATATTATAAAATTTGATTATCTTGAAAAATTATTAATTCTTCAAGAATCTGAAGGATTGCATTTAGCAAATAAATTAAAAAAACAACATATTTCATTTTTAAAGCAAAAAATGAAAGTCAAACTTGCTACACAACTATTGAGCAAATCTGTAGCAGATGCATTAGAGTTTTGTAAAAATGTTTTATATATGGATGATTTCCAATCATGTGAACCCACAATTAAGTTCATTAGAATATTCAACGATGCATTCGACATTTTGAATTCTAGAAACCTAAACGGTTATGGTAAAAAAAAAGCTTTATGCTCACAAAACTTTAAAGAGTTTTTACTTTTTAAAACACATTTTTATGAGTATGTAATAAATTTAAAATTTCACTGCGGGACCCCAGTGTTAAGTTCTAATAGAAAAACTGGATTCTTAGGGTTTATTATTTGTTTTGAATCGTTATTTGTTTTGTATAATGAACTAATTATCACCAGTTGTTTGAAATTTATACCGTGCTATAAAATAAGCCAGGACCATATTGAACTGTTTTTCGGAGCCATTAGATCTCACCAAGGACATAACAACAATCCTACTGCTCGTCAGTTCAAAGCCGCTTATCTTAAATTGTTAATCCATGCCGAGATAAAACAAGGAGGTATTGGTAATTGTATACCTTTAGAGGACGTAGATATTCTAATTAGTTCTAGTGTTTGTCAGAATGAACCAGAAAATATTATCAATGAAACAAATATGAACTATTTTGCAGACATTACTCCTGAACCTGAAAGTTATTTTTTAAAAGACCATGATTATATTTTTGATAACTCACTTTCAATGTTTACTCGTGAAATTGTAATTTACCTAAGTGGTTTTGTCGTTCATAAATTGAATAGTAAAATTAAATGTGACGTATGTATTTCAGCTCTTCATGGTGATAAAAACAATTTTCTAAAATCTTTAATAGATTTAAAAGACAATGGTGGATTGTCTTATCCTAGTGCTGATGTCATAAATATTTGTATTCAAACTGAAAAAAATATAAGATCTTATGAAATTGATAGTTTAAAAAAACTAAATAAATTATTTATTCAAAATAAAACTTTACAGTTATTTATAAATGACTCCACTATTTTTGAGACAATTAAATATCACAATGAAAATGATCCTTTGCAAAACCATGTAATTCTGTTGATAAAATCAGTGATTTCTTCATATTGTGACATTAAAATTCACCATCATTGTAAAAAACAAAATGAAAAAGATTCTTTACGAACTTGGTACAATAAGTTAGTACTTTTTAAGGGACAGTGATTCTATCATGTATGTTTTTTTAATTGTTTATTTTTTAAATTTAAATGTTATTTGTTAGTTATAAATATTGTGTGTATTAATAAAATATTACATTCATATTATATTTTTTGTTATTACAGTTGAGGGAACAACAATGATTTGCCCAACATTGTGTGTTTAAAACATAATTATGGTGACCAGACATACTCTGTTTCATAGGACAATTTAAGATGTACAAAATTGAATATATTTAAATTTTACACTTGGTATTTTAACCTTTAAAAAATAATTTATACTTTAGTTTGCGTTTACTTTAAATTCTTTAATATCAAAGTATTTTCATCATAAAGACACACACTAAATAAGTTGATATTATAATTGTTTTTATAATTGATAATAATAATAAAATTAATGGGGAAGGCGGAAAAAATTACCACGGAATTTATGCATTGAGCAATTACAACAGAGAAGGATCTAAGTTTAAATGTGTACTTTTAAAAAAAAATTTATATCTGGTCACCATAAACATAATCCTCAATCTTCTCAATGCACGACGATGAAGCTGGCCAACAAGTATCCTACATTACTATCTTGAATTATTATTATAATTATTATTCTGATTTATAATAAATGCATTTTATTTATACTATTAATATTATTAAAATATAATTAATTACTTAAAAGACTTAAGTAATATTATTTTAAGTTTGACTGTTATATTCAAACTAAATATACTTTATTTGTACATTTAGAAATAAATAAAATTAAAACTTAATTAATACTAATTGTACACTTCCTTTAATACTAGATAATATACAATACCTATATAAAATAAAAAGTTATGTATTGTCACGTACAAATAAAAAAAACCAAGAAAATTTGAAGTTTTATTGCTGTCCTGATCCCTGAGCATGGAGTAATACTCCTGACAACTGGCCATAAAAATAAATTATTGGTGCTTTAATATAAAATTAACATTAATTATTGTATTAGTGGTACCACTGCAGCGTGTCCATTTGCGATGCAGTTAATTTATCATATAGACCCCCCTTGGGTTATACCACGATTTAAGATATACAGGTTACTCAACGCTGTATAGAAACCAGTCGCCAGAGTGATTCCCACCGTTTAACCCCGAAAATCAGCTGTGCACCATACGAAGAAGGACAGCTAGCGCTCTCAGTGTATATAATCTAAACTATATATTAAATATTTTGGAGGCAAACTGCGTTTATAGCATATGTTATTATTATATTTTACACTAATAATTAATATACTATTATAATGTATAGTATGGATATTGGATAGTAATATGGAAAATCTGAAATTGTATGATTTAACTTGTATTTATTAAATATTAAGTATCCAATTAATATGGTATCCAATAAATGCTGTGTCCCTGGTTGCCAACAAAGCTCATCTAGTAAATTTGGAGTCCCACAAAATGACCATAAAGCATGGGAAAAAAAAATTGGTATTGTTTTGAATAGAAACTCTCGAGTTTGTGCTCATCATTTTAACACAAATGATATTATATCTACTTGGACATCAGGTGAAGGTTCTAGTAAGTATTCGGTAAGTAAACAAATAATAATTTATTGTATTTGTGATTTGGAAATAACTACTCTTGTAGTCTCGTCTCTCAGTACATTTTATTTGTCATTTTTTATTACTTATACTTTGAAAATGTCAATCTCTTTTTAAATGCAAACTACTTTTGTGTATACTTTTTTTATTAGATCTGTCTTAGACAGCCAAGGCTGAAAAAAGGGGTCATTCCTTCAATTTTTCCATCTGACTTAGCTTATAATATCTGTGATGAGGTTTGTTTGAGAATATTATGAAATATTGATATAGTTTATTTTGAATATGTAATGTTTATTTAAGGTTAAGGATACATTAGTAACTACAATTTTGGAAGAACATAATTATTGTATTCAAAAAAGAAATTCGTTATGCTTAAATATAAAACTACCAAGTTCTAAGCGACAATGTATAGAAGTATGTTTTACTTTAAACTTCCATACTTTATACAAACAATATTAAAAATGTTTAATAATTTATTTTAGTTGGCTGATGACTTTGTAGCCTATAATGATGTATCTGAGGTAATAATTGAAGAAACCAGTGTGATTGACAAATTAAGTTCAATTAACATGCCAAATAACTGGTTTTGTGATGTTACAAAACATGAAAAGTTTTTACTGTTTATAATTAAGTGTAGTATCTAATAAAATATGTATCATGGCTTCAACAAGTTTTAGTACTTTTTACTTATAATTTTTCTCCTGTCCAAATGATATAAATCTACATTCTAGATTTCTACCTGCACATCAAGACATCAAGTGAAGGCTAAATAATAAATACTATTTAGTTTTTAATAATAATTAATATATTATTTACATCATTAATCAATAAGTAATTTATTAATATACCTAGGTACCTTTGTTTGATGTACCTAATGAAAAACTTCAAGATTTTGTTATAGTACCTAACTGTTATGTCTTTGTGATTGTAATTTGTTACTAATAAATAATAACTATAACTATAAGTTATAACTAAAACTATAAGACATAAGTAATAACAATAACTATAAATAATAAAGAATACACAAAATGACGAAATCCGAATATGGATACCAAAAATTCAAGCCATAAAAATTCTGTGCGGGCTGGTTAACGCTCATGGCTCATGGCAAAATAAAAATATTGTCATGAAATAAAATATTTAACGATATTAATGACCACTTGGGCGCTAGCTGTGCTTCTCGCAGGCCGCAATCGAGGTTAATCACTGGGCATCAAAAACATTGCTCCGTTGAGTAACCTGTATATCTTAAATCATGGGTTATACACAACACGACAACCGATGGTTGTAAACATTGATTGTGGAAACGATTGTGAGCCAGTGTCGCAAACCTTACGGAATACGGGTACTATCTCCCTTTCGTATCCGTGTCGTGCGATAGCAAACGAATACGAGTTAATCCCCACCAGACTGATAGAGACAAAATTCTCGTACGATTTTATTCCGCGAATTAACATAACAGCTAATATTCAACCATTTGAAACCATTAGTGTACAGAACAAATTTGTAAATTTAAATACCTCATACCCTGATTTTCATTCGTTAGCTTTTAATGCAAAACAATTAGATGTATTATTACAACCAAAAATAGATGATATAGAATATAATATTAGTATGCCGAAGATAAATTACGTAGTTTTAATAGTAGGATTATGTATATTAGTTTTAACAGTTGTAATATGTAAAGTAAGTTATAAGAGATATAAACGAAATACATTTCCATGAACTAAATTAATAGTGACATACATATTAAGTGAATTGTAGCAACATTTTTTTTTTATATTTAGTAGTTTTATTTTGTAAAAAGTCGTTTACTCATGAGGACATGAGCTTTCATTTAACAAGGGGGGTGTTATGATTAAGTACTAATAACATTAGGTAATAAGTGTTATGATTAAGTATTAATAACATTAGATAATAAGAGCGGATATTAAAATTGTAATTAATAAACAATTGTAAATTAAAATTAGATTACGTAAGAAAGTAGTTATTAGAAAAGTAATGTAAACATCTTAAAAACTGCACTAAAGCATTTGTATATAGAAGGATTGTCCTAGTTTAAGTTAGATATAAGGAGGAATATGAGTAGATCAGGGCAGTTGGGAATGGACAGTGCCCATAGCTGTTAAGTTCTTTTAATAAAAAAACCATTGATTTTAATTTATTCGTGTTTGTTATTTTTAAACTATCGTCAAGTACGAGGCTACGGTCAACCGACTTGCAACATAACAATTAAAATTTAAAATAATATACAAACACTTTAACGTTAAAAACCAAATAATAATAGTTTAAACTATTGACTTGGTGAAAATAATCACAAAATTATAACAATTCAAATTTAAAATTATATAAAAACACTTTAACGTTAAAAAAAAGATAATAATTGTTTAAACTTTTGACTTGGTAAAAATAATCACAAAATTCTAACAATTCAAATTTAAATAATATAAAAACAGTTTAACATTAAAATCAAAATAATAATAGTAATAAACTTTAATCTGCGCTGTTTATATTATTAAAATTTAAAAAAAAAATGGTAAATTGTAAACGACATGATTGATGTAAAATATAAATAGTTTTCGATTCGTAATCTGCGCTAGCCGATTAGTGCGAATTCAAATAGTATATTGTGTGGAAGGGCGGGAGGTAAGGCATTTAAGTCGTGGACGTCGTGTGCGGTACTAGGCGCAGGCTAGTTAATGCTGCATTTCGCCACAAGACTGAAATGGCCTTCCGCGCGAGCCACAAACACTATTTTTTGACTCGCCCTTGCGTTCATCGTTCATGGAAAAGGTTATGCAGGTCATGCAATTATAACAATTCAAATTTAAAATAATATAAAAACACTTTAACGTTAAAAACAAAATAATAATAGTTTAAACTTTTGACTTGATAAAAATAATCACAAAATTCTAACAATTCAAATTTAAATAATATAAAAACAGTTTAACATTAAAATCAAAATAATAATAGTAATAAACTTTAATCTGCGCTGTTTATATTATTAAAATTTATTAAAAAAATGGTAAATTGTAAACGACATGATTGATGTAAAATATAAATAGTTTTCGATTCGTAATCTGCGCTAGCTGATTAGTGCGAATTCAAATAGTATATTGTGTGGAAGGGCGGGAAGCAATATAGCCATTTAAGTCGCGGACGTCGTGTGCAAAATCTTCGGATATAGAAGTAAAATGTGATCGAAATGTGAACGAAATGCTTCGTATAAAAGGACAAGATTGGGATGCAGTGGAATTACATTTACGTGTTTTATTTAATAAGACAATAATTAATATAAACAATTATTTAAACGAAAATAGAATAATGCTAGAACAGTATTTCAAGGTTAGTATAAGTAATACAATATTTTGTATTTAATAAGGAATTTATTTTACTAATTAGTAATTTTACATATTAATAAATTTAACAAATATAGAAACAATCATGGTCACATATCCAGATCGGATTTTCGTCGAGGAATGTATACAGCAGATATTAAATGTAGAGAAGATGAACTTAGTATTCTTGAAAAAAAATTTATGAACGTAAATGGTTTTAACTATTTGCAATTTTTAAAATGATAATTGATATTAATAAGAAGCTTAAGAAGTGTTTTTTTTTTTTTTTTTTTTTTATTATTGAGCAAAAGACATCGGCGACAACGGCCATTAGTCATAAACATTACATTATATATTACATTTTTTTTTTTTTTTTTGGTAATTTACATATGATAATTTTAAATCAAGTCGTACAAATTATATTTTTTTAAAAAAGACAAGATTTGGAGTGTGGAGTCTGCATTTGGACCGAGGGCTGTATCTAGGGTGGTTGGTATGTTTAGCTGATCGAGTGCTTCTGTATATTGTCGGCATTCTGTGAGGATATGATGTACTGATAGTTCGGTGCCACATGTTGTGCAGATAGGTTTTTCGTCTTTTGTCATGACTCATGAGGTATCCGTGGGTAAGTCGGGTATGCCCGATGCGGAGTCTATTAATGATTACTTTCTCTCTTCGTTTTGTGAGGGAATTGGGCCAACTGAATATGGTGTTTTTGATTTTTCTCAATTTAGTGGTTTGTCCGAGCCAGTGTGTTTGCCATTTAATTTTAGTCAGTTCTTTAATCTGGTATTTAATGTCTGCGAATGTAGTAATATTTAATATGGGTATATCAGAGTGCTCTGCTGCTTTCTTGGCTTCTTGATCTGCCTTTTCATTGCCCTCTATGTTGCTGTGCCCCGGGATCCATATTAGTGAAATTTTGATTCCTGACTGGTATGCTAGGCTAGTTTTATGAAGAAGAAGTTTTGCAATATCTGTAGTGTTGTAGGGGTTTTTGAGGCTCGTGAGTGAGGAAAGTGAGTCTGATAGGATTAAATTGCTTTTGTGGGGGTTTCCATGATCGTGATTAAGTAATATGTGGTCTACTGTTTTGAGTATTGCTATGGCTTCTGCCGTGTATATAGAGCAGCTTTCGGGGAGTTTGAATCTGATAGAGAGGTCATGGTTGGTAATTGCTATTCCTACGCCCTTACTAGATTTAGAAGCGTCAGTGTAATAATAATTTGCATTTTTGTGGTCTTGGAGAATTTCTTTTAGGTGATTTTTGTAAATCATAGGGGGAGTGAGCTCTTTTTTGAATTTAGTTAAATCCAGGTTTATATCAATATTGAAGGCCCATGGGGGGAATTTGAGGGGTTGTACTTTCGTTATCGCACTGAAATCTAAACCATGGACTTTAGCGTTCTCGGTAATTTCTGTAATGCATTTGTTTGCTGGATTGCCAGAGTTTCTTGTGATGCTGGCAGCGTAGAGTAGTGATTTTTCTAAGTGTCTAAGCTCAGTAGGGGGTTCAAGTGCTAGGTTTCGAATGCTTTCTATGGGACTAGATCGCTCCAATGACGAATCTTAAGCTGGAGTTTATGGTAGAATCTACTATTCTTTTGTGGTGAGATTTTGCTGATTGATAGATTGTTGCACCGTAGTCCATTTTTGCTCTGATGAGATGTCTGTGAATTTTTATGAGTGTTTCTTCGTCTCCTCCCCATGAGGTGTGGCTTATCATTTTCATGATGTTGAGATTTCTTGACAGTTATATCTTGAGTTGTTTAAGGTGTTGTAACCAGTTGATTTTCTTGTCGAAATAAACTCCGAGTATTTTAATTGTGTTTACGTTTGGGATGAGGATGTCATTTAACTGGATGTTGATGTGCTTTTGGCCTCTTTTGTTGGAGAATATAATACATTGAGATTTAAGGCTGGAGATTTTGAAACCGGTGAGTGTTGACCATTTTGCGATGTTGTTCGCTGTGTCTTGTAGGAAGTGTTGTACTGTTTTTAGATTAGGGCTTTTGCACCAGAAATTAAAGTCGTCAGCGAAAAGGTTGGCCTTTACGGGAAATGTTATGGTGTTAGTTATGTCGTTAATTGCTAAAAGAAAGAGGGTGACCTATAAAGACGAACCTTGAGGAATTCCATTTTGCTGGGAGTAATTTTTTGATTGGGCATTTGAAAGAGAGATTGAGAATTGCCTCGAGTTAAGGTAGCATTTTATGTAGTTAAGCATGTTGCCGTTTGTTAGTATATTTGAGAGTATTTGAAGCACTCTATGTCTCCATACTGAATCATAGGCTTTGGCGATGTCAATGCTTATCAAACCAAGGTACTGATTTGAGTTGAGTGCGTCGTTTACTTCTGACTTAATAATTGTAAGGCTGTCGATAGTGGATCTGTGTTTGCGGAAGCCACTTTGCAGGTCAGATAGAATTTTTTCTTTCTCCAGGAACCAAATCAGTCTAGTGTTGACTATTTTTTCGAGTATTTTAGCCATCGTGTTAAGGAGGGATATAGGCCTGTAGCCTTCAGGTGAGTGTTTGTCTTTTCCTGGTTTTAAGATAGGAATTACATTGGCCATTTTCCATTTAACGGGGATTTGCCCTTTTTTCCATATGTGATTGTAAATGTTGAGCAGGTGTTGCTTTGACGAAAAGCCCATGTTATGTAAGATTGTTTGAAGGTTTTTGAAGGTTGTTTGGTTCAACGGATGACTTGATTTGTGAGATCTCATTGGGGATCTTAATTTCGTTAATAAATTTTTCTTCGTATAATTTGTCGCTAAAGTTTTCATCAAAGAAGATTCCTATTGTATTTGCTACTACTGTTTGGTCAGTTATGGTTCTCTGATTGGCTTTAATAACTATGTCGTTGTGACGTGATAAGCCTTTTAATGATTTTATTTTTCCCCATACTTGAGATGGGGTCGTTTTTTCATTTATTGTAGATGTGTATGAGTTCCATGATTATTTTTTACTGACTTTTATCAGGAATTTGCTTTTGGCTCTTAGTCTTTTGAGTTCGATGAGATTTTCGGAGGTTTTATTTTTTTTGAAATTTGTTAGTGCTTTATTTTTATTGGATATTGCTTCTTTTATTTTTTTATTCCACCAGGGTACCCTGGGTTTGTTTGTTTGATTGGTTGAGCCTATTGTCATGTTTGCACTGTCAGTTATGAGGTTTGTGAAGGTTAGGGTTGTTTCTTCTATATCAATGATGTTGAGGTCAAGAATCTTATTGGTTTCTTCTTCAAGTAGGTCGGTATATAAGTTCCAATTTGGGTTTTTTAAATTCCATCTATGTTTATTTGAATGATTATTGTTGACTTGCCTATGTGATATTTTAATTTTGATTGGAATGTGGTCGCTGCTATATATTTCTGGTAAAACTTCCCATTCGAGTCTCTGTGCGATTGATGGTGAACTTAGAGAAAGATCTATGCAAGAAAAGTTGCCATTTCCAAAATTAATGTGAGTGGGAGTAGTGTCATTTAAAAGTACTAGATCTTCGTTTTGTATGAGTTTTTCTATAGTTTTTCCTCTAGAATTGGTGGAGTTTGATCCCCAAATTATATTATGTGAGTCGAAGTCACCTACTAGAATAAAGGGCTTAGGAAGTTGGCGTATAATGTTTTCTAGGTCCGGTAATGAAAAATCCGTTTGATTTGGAAGATAAATGTTGCATATAGAGAATTTTTCGTTGAGTTCTATGGATACAGCTATTGTTTCGAAATTACTATTTATTTTTATTTTTTTGCAAGGGATGTTTGATTTTGTGTATATTGTGACTCCTCCGCTGGCTTTGTCCGATAATATTGTATTTTTACTGAATCCTTCGTAATTTTTGAGGTGAGCTGAGAAGTTGTCTTTGAAATTAGTTTCTTGTAGGCATATAATTTGGGGGTCGTGGTTTTGGATGATAAATTTAAGCTCTTCTTGTTTCTTGAAGAAGCCATTAAGATTCCATTGAATTATTTTAGTCATTATCAAGAGTATTCTTTTTTTTTATTATTATTAATTGGATCTTTTGGATTGTTTTTTGCTGGCTTTTTGTGGTGATTGTGAGTTGTGTGAATGAATAAGAAAGTATCAGTAAGTTTCTGATTCAGCTTCAGAAGCTTCCATGGAGGCTTCATTGTCCATTGCTTTAAAGAGCTTATTTGTTATCCGGGTTATATTGTTTTTGGCTTTAACAGTTAAAAGTGAAGGTTTGATTTTTTTCGAGTAAATCCAATATGTGCCAAATGAATGATGTAATGGAATAATAAATAATAATGAATAATGGAAAAATGTGCTAAGCTCCAACTTCAGAGATTCATCAGATATAAAAGTGCCCTTAGTGATAAACAATTTTGTTTTAGAGAAACTGTGGGCTGCCAGGAGGCAATATCTTACTTTTCTAATTTAATATATAATGCTTTAGACAAAAATAAAAAATTTTTAGCAATATTCCTAGATATAGCTAAAGCTTTTGACTCAGTAAATCACGATCTTCTTTTAACTAAATTAAAATCAATAATAGGCTTTAATTCATTTTGGTACTGGTTTAAATCATATCTTACTAATAGATCCCAATCTGTTAAAATTAATGGTACGATCAGTGACTCGACCATTGTTAAGTATGGTGTTCCGCAAGGAACAGTATTAGGTCCATTACTTTTTTCTATTTACGTAAATGACTTGTTTAAGTTAGACATAGATGGTGACATATTGGCTTTTGCTGATGATACGGTATTATTTTTCAAAGGTGACAATTGGAATTTGGTAGAAAAAAAAAGCGAATTCTGGTTTTTCAATAGTAAATGATTGGTATACTAAAAACAGTTTAGCATTGAATAAAAATAAATCTACATTTATCCATTTGCATTGTCCAATATTAACACCCCAGAACAAATAATTATAAAATCTTATTGTAACGATTGTTATATAAAAAATGCCATAGATATATGTAATAAGAATTATATATATTTATATATATAATAGGTATGTAGTCGTATAACGAGAGTTAGATCAGCAAGATATCTTGGTGTGGTTTTTGACGAGCATTTAAAATGGAAGCCGCATATTCATACGGTAATATTACGCTTACGGAAATGTTTTCATATATTTAAAGAACTACGAAATATCTTTGATTTACCGTGTTTAAAAATGATATACTTTGCGTTGGTTCAATCGATATTATTATACGGTATAATAGTATGGGGTTCAGCATATCAAAATGTATTAGAACCATTAAATATAACCCATAGAACACTTGTTAGAATAATGATGAAAAATGATTTTATTGATCAGTATGATAACACTGCTGAACTTTTTAAAAAACTGAAAATATTAAAATTAAAAGAACTAAACTTCAACAATAAAAACTTTCATTAACAAAAAAGACTTCAAAACGTATAATATTTACAACACTAGGGGTGTAGAAAATGGTAATTTGCTTATTAATAAACCTAATACAACACTAATGCAGAATTATTATATAACTAGAGGCATACGATTATTTAACCAGCTTCCGTTGGACATTAAATTAATAGAGAATACATCTTACTTTAAACTAAAACTCCGTGCTCTTTATGACTTTATACACAATATTTTAATTAACATCTTCATTATTATTTACATTTTTATCTTTAATATTATGTTTGATTACTTTTGTTACTGTTTATATTATTATGTTATTATTGAATTGTTTATCACTATTATACTATGTTATAAGACTAATTATATTATTATTGTTAAAAGCATGATAAACTATCTTAATTAGCTAATTTTTATTATATTCAGTGATATAGGAATATTAGTTATTATATAATTGTTAATTGAACAATAAAGTATGTTTTATTTTAGTTACTTAAACTCCCTACTCTCAACACAAGCTTGCTTATAGAGAGTAGGTATCAACAAAAAAAAATGTATGTAAATGCTCTGTATATATATGTATTATGTATAGTTGAATTAAATAAATAAAATACACGTCGTAACAGTTGTAACAATATAACCCTGTCCGTAAAATAAAAATATTAAAAATCAATGATATATTCTGTATATAATATATACAATACAACGACAAACTAATAGCCCTGAAAAATTGTGTCACGTAATACTTAAACCGTATACGATAATATATCTATACATCATGACATTCAACATTTTTAAATTGAATTCCAATGCCTATTATTTTATTATTTTAGTTTTCACTAAAACGAACAGCGACAAATCAAATTATTATGTCCAATATAAAATATTTCTGTCAAAATAATGCGAAATTAATAATAATGGTAATTATTATTAATACTAGTATAGTCCATAAAGGTAGTAATGTAGTATATTATGTACTACCTAAGTATAACAATGGACATTATCTGATATTATGACGTATTGGTATTATTTATAATAAATAAAGTATTATAATTATTATACTATCACTGTACCTATCACCTTACTTTACAATTTTTATAAAGTTAAGAAGTCAAACACACACTATATAATAAAGTGTGATTCCTATTTCCACACATTGTAAACAAAAAAGTATTTAACACTGTAGCGTTTACCAAAAATATAAAAACTGCATAATATACGCTATTTACACGTCAGATGTTATTGACAAAACATTAACGTATTTCATTACTAAAGTCTTCTTATTCTAATATTCATATATAAAAAATAAAAAGTGTAATACCTACTGTAATAATTTAGGTATTATTTAACAAAAAAAAAAAATAAAAATATTATCACCATTGGGATAAACTTATAAATATTCGTATTTATTAGGAATACTTTTCTAGTAATAATAAATGTAATATTATATAAGTATAACCAAATTGTTTTCAAATTTTAAGTGCCCAAAACTACATATTTTATCGAATAATAGAGACTTTTTGCCACTAGATATAAATATAACTAAATACTTAAACAAGGAAATGTACAAACAATTTAGGTTCCATTTCATCTACGAACATATTATATTTTACACCGTTATATGGCATGTCAGTTCATCGATTCATTCGACTCATAAGATGATGACAGCTTGCAATATTATAAGAAATATATAATATCATTATAATACATATGTGATTTTTTTTTTTTTTTTATAAAAATAAGTTCTACCAACCGTCCAGCCGTATTATCTACTAATAGAATATACATTCCCAATGACACATTGACATCTACTATATAATATATAATATATGAGAGCGATTTCTACGATTTTTTCTTAAAATTTAATTCATCAAAATTTTAAAATGAATTATGTACTCCTCAAATACTTATCATTATTTATGGATCAAAAATTAGTTATCTATACCTATATCTATAGGTATATTCTACTATCTAGTGTCCCGTTATGTCAAAAAACACTTCGAAAAATAATCAGCATATTTTAACTCAAAATAGCAATAAATTAAATTATTTGAATCTCACAAACATCGATAGTTGTGTAGTAAGACTGCTCAATAATTTTTATAGCCGACCTCACTTATTGTAATTTCTAAATTAATCTTTACCGGCATTGACGGCGGCGGACAATAACATATTATACATGTATGTGTATATTTAGTTTCTCTTTTAATTTATTTTCGTACTCTACGTCATATTATTATGATGACAACCAAAACGCGATTTAGATTTTAGTATATAACATTATATACTTAAGTGAGTGATACAGAGCTAAGGAGATTTAACAATTGCGCTCGCATTGGAATAGTCGTTCATATAATAATAAATAATAATAGAACGTTTAGTAATACAAATAATAACATTTTTTATTCAATTGAACATTGTTTCAATAATTTATTATATTAATAATTAAGTCAATAACTTTTAAACATAAATTCGAATGAGTTAACAAACATTTAAATATTTTGTCCAAAGTTATGATGTGAAACTGAAAAATACATAGTATTTAATTATTTTAATTGATTTAATTGTAAGTAATAACATTGTTATTAAAAAACGAAAAATTACCAGTATGTTGGTTACTGTGTTTTTAGTTTTGTGAATAAAATATAAATAGCTAGATTCACACTATAATAAAAACAATAAGTTCAACATTATTACCATGTGTTCCCAAACATACATTGCTTTAAGTTGTATCTACAGTTTAAAATATATTAGACCATTGTTTTATTATATAACTGCATTCTGCACACTGAATAATAATAATAATAATAATACAATCGATGTAAATAACTAACAAACAACAATCACTCTGCGTAGTAATCGCAATTCCTAAAAGTTTGCAAAACATATTATGAACCGCTTAAATTATTCATAACTCATATGAGTTATGTATCGTATAGTATTTTTTATACACTGTGCAGAATTTTAAATAAAAAACGGCTCATTTTAATTTAGAACTGCTCATTTTTAATTTTTGTACATTATGTTAAGCTGACAAAAAAAAATATATATAATACGTAAACTTCGTTTTGATTAAGTTTTGTACGACTTGGGTATTGTTGTGTTTTTACGTATTTATTCAAATACACAAATACACGCATATGTAATACACACCTGTTACTGTAATGCCACGCATGTGTCTGTAATCGGTTTGACAATGTTCATAAATCACATCTTATTATGTTTATCATAAAACGATTATTTAAAGTAACATAACATAAATGCATTTAATTCGATTTCGAAATAATTTCTTCTATATTAGAGAAACTGTGCTAAAAATGAAACAAACTATTTTAGCATAATCAGTCAATAAAAAAAACAGATGACCTAAATTTTATTTGACACCTATACTGTTATCTTTTTTATAATTTTAAAATATATACACTTTATGTATTAACTAGACACTAGGCCATTTTATGGCTATGGTATGTTTTATAATTTTTTTTTTTATACCTATTGTGTCCTTTCTCAGAAAATTAAATACATACTTAACGGTTTAAAAGCGTGGACTTTGTAAAATATTTTACTGTCTCGTGTATTAATTCATTCCCTAAATTATAAAAACATCGTAAATGTATCAATAAATAAATATTGTATTTTCAAGAAATATATTTTATACTGTGTAAAAAACCAGTTAGTTTTATACTATTCAACACAATGTATACGTTTGTGATTTGTTATGATAGTTTTATGTATTATACAATTTATAATTTATACACATATAATATGTACAAACATACCCAAATTATTAGTATTCATATTTTGATATTGCGTAATGCGCCGTACACACATGCACTTATAATACATGAGATTATAAATTATATTACAGTACATTGTATAATTAATGTAACTCACTATACTACTGTTATCGATGATAATTATGTCACATCGTATACATCTTTCGATTTTTGATTTGCATAAGTGCCCATGCAAAATATACACTATTCTTTACCGACTACAGCACAGCCACAATACAGCAAAATGTCTTTGCAACACGCGCGTTATATCGAAACCAGTTCGTCTTCTCATCGGTAATCTCTTAAAGTTGTCTAATAAAATTTTTATCGACAAACGTAAACCGTGCGTTAAAACATTATACTGTAGCGTTCACAATCAAGAAGTGAATAAATTCCTTAGAGATGAAATCGTGGGTAAGGAAAAATAACGTAACACGTTAAAAGCTCTCAAACGTCGTTGCCGATATAGGTACCTATACTGTACACGTCCGTCCTATTACTGTAATATATCATAGTATTATAGTATTATTGTATATTGTTACGCGAGCGTTTCCAGATTACAATACAATATTGATGTTTAAAAAATTTTAAACAACTATAATACCGTATTTAATACAGTTATGGAAATCAATCGTGTCGTCGTGTCGCAATGCAAGTTGGGCGTGTTTATTCGTCGTTAGATGTGCAAAACTTTTCGATCCAAATACAGGCTAAATCACAATACTGTAGTAAAGCTGTTATTGAGAATAATAATAATGCACATTTTGATAATAATACATCACTATAATATTATCGGTTTATTCAATAAACTTTATTGATATTGACTTTTATGATATTTTTTTCGTTTTGAATTTCGTTGTTGTAAGTTTGAATTTCAGGACTTCAGAGTTCAGATACTGGTGTGTGTGTGAATTAATTGGCTAAGCCATTTCTTTGTATTTTGCAATGTCCTAATGTCCAAAAAATCTGAACATTTTAGTCTTTGGTTTTTAATTTTTGATATCTATTACGATATCATATATTCCTATGGAAATTATTTTGGTTGTTGATAATGAAGCTTAGAAAATCGATGAATATGTTTTAATTCTTGTTGAACAAATATTTTATGTGTTTAAGAGCTGTCATAACAACCACGTGGGTGATACACATATACGTGGCCATATCCTTTCCCTCCGTTTTTTGTCAATGTTTGTATATTATGGTATATTGTTATAAATATTTTTAAATGCTGTATTTTTTCAAAGAAATCATTGTTTACTAAATTTCACGTTTGTTTTGTTTCGTAGCAATAATGAATTATTACAGTATAAAATACTATAGTATTAATGTATTATATGTTATGGCTATTTATATTTTAGATTCTGAACGGAGTGATACCTATCATTGCATTCAAATTTAACCTACCCTAGTCCGAAGTCCACCCCACCCCCTAATGTAGAGCAGAGCGATACTCACTTACCCGCTTTTTTTTATAATGGTTTAAGTGACCTATTTTTTACTTTTATTGCAGTTTTTATTTTTACATTCTTCCATTGCAGTGCTTTTGGTTTATAATTAATAGTGTATTTTCCAATTGTTCTTTCAGTACTTTTTAAATTAAATTTGTGAAAAATTCGACTAGTTGTTCAGGTGTGACATTATTGTTTATTAAGTTTTTAATTTGTATTTCTCTTTCTATTATGTTCGTGTATAGCTGACAACTTGGATGTTTTAAATTACAACTTGAGCTTGTGTTATTTTTTTTTTTTGGTCAAATTTTCTTGGTATTATTGAAATTAAAATTAAAATATAGTCACTGTTTGTAGATGTCAGTGATGACTGTCTAATTTAGACTCTGGATTAATGCTATATTATAAAAGGGTTATATTTTCTCTATTTTTTTCCTTTCTGTATCAATTGATATAGAGACCCATATCTCATTGTGGCTATTAAAGTCACCAGTAATTGTATACAGTGTAGGTAGTTGATTAATGATTAATTATGATGGATAAGGTCATTATCGTTAAAATCAGTTTGGTTTGGTCATTCGTGTATATTTATTGCAAATAGCGAATAATATAATATACCCCATCTATGTATAATAATAATATTCAAAAATTAAATCATAGTTACATAAAAATGCTCTTGCTTAAGATAATTTGGGCCATTTTGTCGGTCTTTTAGTATTTATATATTTTAAATCTGTGGTTTGAATATAACAACAATTATATCGATAACGCTATATTTTATCAATTTTTTTGTAAAACTATACCTACTTATTTTATTCATAGTCTGAACACGAGGCGTTTCGCAGTAAATTGAGTCGTATAGATTTGATTATGTTTTTGATTTGCGTTTTGGAACGTATACATATAGCGCCGATACAGTACGACCAATGTGTGCAAAAATCATGAACAATAAGTTCGTAGATAGTTACAATACGATGTGCCTTTAACAATATATTATATTTCTAAAACAATTTTCCATTTACATGTCTTGCATTTTGTATGCACACAAATAATTTAAATAAATTACGATTCTAATCTACCAAAAAAAAAAAATGCTCACATAACATTGGAACCTATGTCATATTATTTACTAATGCTACATGCTTCGAGTATAAATTACATAACTGCCTTAATATTATATGAAAGCGATGAAATAAATATTTTATTGGAAAAAATTGTATGAAACAAGTTATTATAAAATTAACATGTTCAATCTAATTAGTTGTCAGCTTAAATTCGTATTTTATGCAAATTTTCTTTTACAATATATAATAGTAACTACCTACCTATTTGTATTCTTTCTTGAGATTCACTGTAACACAACGCTCAAAATATTGTTTAAAAACTAATAACTCACTACATCTTTCACTTTCAAACATTTCCACTGAAAAATAATACACAACTGCGTTTATAATAATAATAATAATAATATTTTATTAACGGAATAAAATTCCAATTTACAATATTAAAAAATAATGACAGTTTCATAGGTGTGTATTATACTAACAATTAAAACAAATTTACAAATGATATAAGAACGAGAGAAAAAAAATATAATATATATATAGGTATATATATATATAAAGAAATTAAAAATTAAACAATTGATTATATAAAAATTCGATTAAATTAAATATAATAGTAGGTTATAATCTAAAAATAACAATTTAAAGAGCTACATGGGAATTGAGCGAAAAAACCATATTATGATATTAACTTATAATCAAAAATATTATTATTATATCCATCACTAGTTTTATTTTATGCGCAGTTTTATATTATATTGATTATACATAAATGTAAATGTAATTATCGTACCAATATTATTCGTTCATCACAGTAATTTATTGTGTATAGTGTATACTACGATTTATACATGACTTTTTTTTTAGTAAATTTGTAATATACATTTTAGAACATCAAATTTCATTAGCAACTGGATTCTGCAATGTGAAACGATAAATATATTGATTTTACAATTAAGAGATTTTTTAAGCAGTTTACACATTTTATAGTAGAAAAAATGCTTCGATCTTCAACTTAAGCAATGAGGGTAGACTCTGATAGAAATTTAGATATAATAATGACTACTTTTGAAAACATGAAAGTAAAAACTCCCAATTATTTTCAAAATAATCAGAAAAAAAACAAAAAAATAAATAAATACATTTTGAGAAAACTGAAATTTTTACACTAAACTAGTTATTAACAAAATAATAAATATTATTTGTTTTAATTCAAAAATAAATAGGTAATATTAAATACTGTTATAAATAATAAATTTCAACCTCATTGTGGAGATTAGTTATATTACACTGAAGAATATTATATCAATAAAGGGCATGCGCTAATCGTT
Organism: Schizaphis graminum; assembly: GCA_020882235.1. Classification (NCBI taxonomy): domain Eukaryota; kingdom Metazoa; phylum Arthropoda; class Insecta; order Hemiptera; family Aphididae; genus Schizaphis; species Schizaphis graminum. The sequence continues at coordinate 116,456,283 of CM037032.1, read as the reverse complement.
AATGACAACTGTTCATCGTCAATTCATGCTTGTTACACAAAATCTGTTGTTTATAAATTAATTGCTATTAACTTTGGTTTCAATGATAACTTAATACAAAACAAAAAATATTTTATTTTGCATATACAAATTTTTCTTTTACTTTTATACTTATAAATGTAATACATAGAGATAAAGTGCTCAAAACGGGACTATCTATTAAAAACGTAACAAAAAACGTCCGGTTTGACATAGTACTTAAAAAATGGATGTCTCTATGGACTTATTAGTTACTAACAGCTAATAATATTGTACAAAATAGTATTATAATATTATGGAACACCTATATAACGTCATATTGTTTTGATTTGTTCTTAATAAAAAATTAGTTTACCGTATTATTTATAGAAAAAAAACTTAAAACAATATAAATGTACAGAAAAATATTTTGAGAAATATAGACTGATCAACGTCTCTGCTCAGAATTGCTTTTTGTACGCAATGATTTATCATTGAAATCAAATTTCAAATTTAACATATTCATATTGGATAGTGACCTACTCAATTACAAAACTCATTTTACACCTACTATATAGCTAAGTGAATTCCTCGATGTTCTTTTTTTAATTACTTTTATTTATTTTTTTATTCATAAATAACAAAATGAAACTAGGAAGTTTGTGACATGCTCATGTTTTGTAATGTGTATTATAAATTTGTAAAAAGCGTTTGCCTTCGTGGTTATATACTAAAATATATTGAGAATAAAAAATAAATATTACCAACAACCTAATATTATATTATTAGGTATTATTTATTAGTGTGTGTGTTACCGATATTATAATTTCATTTTCACAGAAATGTCAGTGTGTCACCCAAAACCCGATACAAAACCAGTTTTACTTGTTTGAAAAAAAACGCGATCGTCTACACGATTTAAAATTTTAGGGCAGGCGCATGATGTTGTGAAACGTTAAATAGACGATTCAATATGATATTTTTAAACAATATAGCTAACAAAACAAGACCGTTTGGATTTATACTGTAACGAGCTATGACGACAGATGTTAGTAGACAGCGATATGCAACCATTTCACGAATTTATAGACAAATTTCACTCTAAAAAAAATAATAATAATATAACTACACAAATTATTTCATCTTACAAGTTATAAACAAAAAAACCCTTTGTTCATTGATAACTTTATTGATTGTTAATCAATACGAACCATGTAAATTATTGTAACACTATTAAAAATAAATAAATATTATACATTTTTATCTTAATAAAATGGATACATTACGTGGAACATACGACTAACATAATTTTAAAATATATTAAAACTACTCTACCTGATACACAAAATTCAATAAATAATATATAATATATTTTTAAATTCAAAATCAATAGTCTTTTTGCAAACTATATACGTAATATAAATGTAACTTTTATTCAATAAAATACCTAGGTATGATTTATTGTTCTTTTTTACATAGTAGACACCTTGTTTATTAATGGTTCCTATGGTTCGATCTCTACCTCAGTATTGACTATTGAGCCAATTTTTTTTTACATTACAAAAAATTAAATTAAAGATAACATAATTTGAATTTACCAGCTGAAAATAAAAATAATCAACCAATAATATTTATCGAAATATATACATAATATTTATTTAATTAAGGAGCCGCTACACCAGCATTTGTTTTTTCTATCTATCTCCCACATAATATAGGAATAAAGATATTTACATTTTTTATAAATATAAGTATGTTTTAGTTTAAAATAATTTCGATTATTTTTAACCATTAATAATTTATCCAAAATTGTAAATATTAAAAATCTATCCAGTCAATGCACAGGAAATACTCTTCTTTATAAAATATATCATAGGTGTTTTTAAACTGAACTAGAGAGTCGTAATCGTGGAAATACGGAGTATCTTTGTTCCTATATTATGTGGGAAATAGACAAAGAAAACAAATGCTGTTGTAGCGCCCCTAAGGCCCTAAAAACATTTCATTTTTTTTTATGTCAACCATAAAACATAATATTAAGAATTCAATCTTATAGGTAATTCGTCTGGATAATTATTTCACAATCGATACACATGTGTTGTTATAAGTATCTACCAGTTCGTAGTTTTAACGAAATAAACTTCCTTTTGACCTCATAGTTATTATTAGTCGATTTAGTCGAATAAAACTATTTGAAAAAAAAAATAGATCATTATACACAATAGTTTTCAAACAACAAATTACTTGTTTTAATGTATGTTTGTATTTTTTATAGTTATATTAAACTATTGCCCTATTTATCATGTAAAATATTAAATTTTTGATTGAAATGTAGTTATTGAACGAAAAATTGAGGAACTCTCCAAACTACAAAAGTTCCCAATAATTATTGTGTTTTTATGACGACTCGAATCATTATTAGTGTTCGCGTCGTCTTTTCATCGGGTCGTATACTCGTATGGTATTATAATATAGATAATATATGGTCTATTTGATAAGACGAGATAAAAACAAAATTAATTTTACCGTCATTGTTGAATACGGTGCGTATGCGTGTCTATACTCTATACAACGATAATAATAATAATCATAATATATACCTAATAATAATACAACTTTCAACGCGGGAGACCGCCATTGTCTTTGATGAAAATAATAAATAGTAAACGCGCACAAGGTGTACTAGCTGTAGTAACTGCAGAACATATTATAGGATCTTCCACTGCACAACACAGTAAACGATCTAATTTTTTTCTTTAGTTTTCAATAGATTTTTTTTTATTTAAGTTTCAATACAAAATGTTTATTGCGCATTAAGTGATGTTTTTATGTCATTATATGCGTGCAGCAATTGTATGTACATGCATACAATACATATATAATATATATACATTATACATACATTTAATACATAGATTTATTAGACGTAAAAACAAAACAAGATTAACTCATTCGTACAATTTATAACTACTATTTTTTTTGAAAATGTCCAAATTTTGTTGCGTAACGAGCAAAGTAATTAAATCTATTTAAACATCGATCGAACAAGACGTATCGTATTATTATTTGACTTAGGATGGTCATTTATGACGCAATAATATTAATTAATTATAAAACAAAATAAAACGTCGTATAATCGTAATAATATATAAATATGTATATATTTTTTTACTATTTTACGTGGAATTGGTAAAAAAATACACATGACCAACTAAATAATTAAAACAAACAATTCCAGCACACGATAAGAATAAGTAATAATAATAACAACAATGTTTTCATTTCCATTTCAAATCTATATAAATACATCACTGTGTATATATGTTGATGGTTGTTCTAATGGCTATAATAATGACAAATGACCCGTTTTCGATGATAAATAATAATATACAATAATAATAAAATATCCGATTATTGTATTTAAGCTACCTACGCATTAGACATAAGATATAACTAACTAATAATTTCGTATCAATGTTTTTTTCAATTTGCGTGATATTTTAATTACTGTCATTTAATTTTCGAAATGCGCTTAACCCAACTCGTAGTGCATGCTAATATTTTGCCTATGTATATATTAATAATACCTATACTTAATTAACTCTAATGTGGTTACTATCGAGTCGTTTGATTGACGTATGGAGGTGATACATAGGTACACACAATATGTACGATTTACAGACATACTGCAGTATTATAGTACCTAATAGTAATTCCATTGACAAATAGCCAGATTAGCCGTAAAACTAACGCAAAAAGATTAGCAAATACTTAGGTTTGCAGTTCACTGCCTCACTATACATAGGTAAAAATAGCGGGGAAAAAAATTGCATAACTTCAATCCCCTTTAATATTATTTGAAATAACAGCATAGGACGTAGCCATCATATACCCAATATGCAGGTTATTTATATACCTATATGAGAAGTACAAATTTGTATTTAAATGACTTACATATAATACCTGTTTTATTTATATTTCTATATCTATTAAGTAAACATAGTAGCTGATAAACACATTATAATAGGATTATGTATCAGTGGAAAAATATTACATTTTATTAAGTTATACATGGTCAATGGTCATATTTCTCTCTTACTAACCACAGTTTCTACCAAAAGTACAAGGATTCTTATTGTATTCGTATCACCTATCAGAAATATATACTGTACCATTAAATAACATTTTAAATGGTACCTACATATTTTAATAATTTCGTATGTACCTACTTACTTAATCGTGTTTCGTGTTTTTAATCAACTTTCCAAGGTGTGGTATTATAACATAATATATTTATATCATAGTAAACGCGTCTACCTAAAGTCCACTTGAAACTTCGTCATAATGTATATTTACTATATTTATACGTTCAAGTTTTTGCAAATGTTTGTTGTGTGCTTTTTTTTGTTTTCAATAGTTTTTAGCATCACGGAACGCGACGAGCGTGACATCTCGCAGCCGGTGATAACGCCGTTGACATTATTTTCGAAACTCTATTATAATGTTACAATAGTAATAAGTAAGGTGTATCTTCATCAGTGGCAGTGACAATATAAGGTTAAGCGTACATACGTGAGCCCTCGTGCCATCAATTACTTATGCAAAAAAACAGCGGTGCTTGTAAGTGCTATTTAATTCAAACGGAGTAAGTATCAATAGTACCACATTACTATAATCTACCTGATAGGACAAGGTGACAAAATCGTAAAAAATCCGATTGAGCGTCTATTTTTTATTTGTTACCGTCACTCCATACGCGCATCAACGCATTAGTATAGGTGTAATAATTAATATAAACATATTATATTATTATTATTATAAATTGTAATAATATTATATCCTCGGCACGCCACGCGCGCACGGCAATGACCTGGAAACACACAGTGTAATATTGTAATACCAATAAAGAGCTAGTATAATAATTATACCTACATGATTAAATTAACGTACATTTTTTACCTGACATGATACTTTTTTAGTTTCTGAGCGTAGCGACAAATGAATTAGGGTTAAGTGATGATGTTTATACCTATATCTGAATTCACTATTGGTATATAATATACATATTATATAAAAAAAAATAAAAATACTCCAATATTGAGGGTGGTACAGGTAAAAAATTGAATCATTTTGTACTTTTGGTTTGATCAAAAGTAAAATATTGTAATTATTTATCAAAATAATAAGAAAAATACAGAAATACGATAATATTTATTCAACATCAGTTCTTGACAAAATTGATTTTCTTTTTGGTATAGTCATGGAATATTTTGTTTTTTATATTATACTATTTATATTGTTAACATTTTTTCTAAGTTTATTTTTATTATAGACATTTTGAAGTTCAAATTTCGATCAAATTGGATTTTTTTCTACCAAAAATAACTACTTTTTTCCAATTTTTAGTTCTACAATAATTATTAAGTTAGAAAATATCTTTAAAAATAGAAACTGTCACTCTACCCCCGCTCAGAATTATTTGTGTATGTTTGTATGTTTATGGAATAATTTATCATTGAATTCAAATTTAACACATCATTACAGTGACCTCAACATATATACCTGTAACCTATAGATTTAAAAGAGCCAACCTCAAATTTTGGGCATAGACCAATTGCGCCTAAAACAAAATTTGTATACTAGGGTCAATATACCAATTGTGCCTCTTATATTTTTTGGTTAGTGTACCAATTGCGCTCTTTTTATTTTACGGTCAATAAACCAATTATTGCGCTTGTATTCAAATTATATTATTCTAATTGCCATGCTCAAATTATTATTTAAAAAATTATTATTATTGTTAAAACATGCAAAATACAAATATTATGATTATCATAAACTCAAAATCGTATTACTTTATGTCTTATATTTTAATATATTTTATAACAGTGTATTATTATATATATATTAATATATATATATGTCGCATCCATTTCGCGTTCTGACCCGTTTCGCGAAATGGATAGAAATTTTATCCAGTTCGCGAAACGGAACTTATTTTTTAACATATCGCGTAATTACACAATGTGGATAACTTTTCACGAAATGGACACGGATTTTTAGTTATACGGAACTTGTTCCGTAATCTGTACATACAAATGATGAAACTAATACGTGAATGATTTTTATTAATAGAAACAAGTAGGATAAAAAAGTATGTTCTGGAGCCTCATCCTCACCCACACACTCACCCAAACTCACCCGTGCCGCCTGCCGACGACCAGACTCACCCGTGCCGCCTGCCGACGACCAGACTCACCCCACCACCGCCTGCCGACGTCCAGACTCACCCGCCGCCGCCCAATCCGCTACGTAACTGACATATATATTTTCACGCATGCGCATATGACAAGCATTTCTTATCATTTGCCGCCGCAATCACTGTTATCAAGTATTATTATTTTGTTATCACAAATGTTATCATATCAATCGATCCACTACGGAACCGACATATTTTCGCGCATATCGCCTACGTGACAAGAATTTCTTATCAGTTATCGCGTACGCCATACATTAATTGCCGCGGCAATCACTGTTATCAAGTATTATTACTTTTTATCATATATTATTTTGCCGCCAACCATAAACGAATTCATACGTTACCTTGGAACAAAAATAAAATATTCTGGTTGAGAGTCGAACCGAGTGTTATACAAAAGATATACAGATGCGTTAGACCTAATATATAATATTCGGCTAAAAATATATAGAATATCTACATATTTTTAATACATACCGGGATAAACCACATCGATTGGCACTGGTGACAATTTCACCGTGTGTTAATGTTCCGTTTATTGTTATTTCGAATGTTTAATATCCCTTATTCAAACACAATAGCGTTTTGTCCAATATCGATATGTCCAAACACAACCAGTTAGGTTAATGTGCTGAATGTATTGATACTTAATAGCACAGACACATATCCTGTCATTAGCAAACGACACACATCCGCCAACACAGCCGGGTGTATTCATACTTCTTAATTTGTTTGTAATATCCCGGATTGTCATTGAGATATACATTATGGAATGTACACATTAATGCTAAAGTCTAGCATTTATACCACCGAAAATGTAAAGAATGTATTGGATTTAATGTATTGATACTTAATAGCATGAATATTATATATAATGAAACAATTTAAGAGCCTGACCGAAAGAGCCGACAGCTCTTCAGTGTTTATCCAGCCTTATAGCTCTTCGCACCACGACCGTTCTCGCGCTCCGTGTTAAAAACGTTTTTATTCAGTGTTCTTCATTTCTCGTATACTTTTAATCATGGCCGGTTCAATCTCTAACATGAAAAAACACTACAATCAGAAAAGTTTTACATATGTACCACCAACACCGCCTGCAGAGCTCATCGACTGTGATAATTTCATACTCGACTTTGCAGCCCGTAAGTTTATACATATTGGTATTGACCCGAGTGAAAAATTACAAGTCGTTGTTCGTTTATTAACTTCATCGCGTTACGTGCATATTACTACAGATTTTTTGAAAAAAATATTCTCGTACATGGGACATATCTTGTCATTCATATTAGACACGCCACAAAAATATAAGCGAGTTATATTTTATGAAGACGAAAAAATGAAACTATCGAGTATGACGTACAGCGGAGAAAATGTGTTGGTGATCGAAGCAAAAAATCGTGATGGATGCAGAGTACTGTTGAACCTGGCGGATCTTATACGTCTTCAATATCTCGAATGCTCTATTTTCGAAAGCATCGTGCGAAAAGAAGTATTCACCGCTCCGTTGGTTATAAAACAATATGAAGAGATTGTCGTATACCTAGACAAGAAATGCACTCAACATAATTCACCGCTGAAAAATGTTGACGAGATGATAGTTTTCATTAAGAACATACAAGACGATCGAGTCGTTAAGTCTACACCAAATTTCACCAATCAAATACAGATGTGTGCAGCCGAACAATTAGCTGAATCATTGTTGAACCAGAGGGTGAACAACTCACATAAGGTAATTCAAAATTATATTATTCCTTAAACAAAAATATTAAATAATTTTTTTTTTTTATTTTAGATGGTCATTTCACCATTATCATTACCTACACCAATGTCACCACCATCTACACCGTCTACACCGATATCACGATCTCCTTCACCGAGTCATATTATACCAAGGTGGAGCAGAGCAGCCGATGAAAATGATGGACCAAATTTTTGCAATACGTCAGCGTCAACACAAAACTTCGATAGCGCTGTATCGGAATTTTATTTCATACCAAAACGTAAACTCTTTTAATAATAAATACATAAAATGTAAAAACAATTTTCAATAATTTTGTGTAAAATAAAAAAAGACGTGATATTTAAAAACAATTTTTCATTTATTAAATTAATATTAAGTTTTACAAGGTTCTCACTTCCCCGTTAAACGGGTTATAAGTTATAATTTGGTCATGTAATATTAAACAATATGCTGAAGTGGAAGCTGGAAACGCTTCGTCGGCTTCGAGTTCAATTCTGAGGTCCACTGTCGACATTTTCACGTTATCGTTCTGCCGGCTCATATCAACGACTATGATTGGAGAAAGATTTTTGAAATCTGTGCTGTTCAACAGGGATGTCACATCATCGCGTCCGTAGTAAGATTTTTGGAACTCTGCGTACGCGTGGTATAATGTAGCCATCTTATTCTTGGTAAAGTCGCTTTGGAAATCTTCATAGGGAAACACTTGGCTGTTCAAATAGACCTTCAAGTTTTTAATTTTACAATGATCGAAATATGACATTGCTTTGTTCGAGCTATTTTTTCTATCAGTTTGAAATCCGATTATGACATATCTAGGTTTTTACAATTTGTTAGATGTCTTTACTTTCCACGAATGTGAAGTGTTTTGCGGTAAAAATGGATATTCACACAACTCCCACGATCTAAATGCACATATGTGGTGAAAATGTGTTGGTAATAGAATCTAAAATTTAAGACGACAGCAGCTACAGTATTTAGAATTATCGATTTTTGAGACAGTCGTACGAAAGTCTACAATCATGAGTCCCACTATTTTAAAACAATTTAAAATGTTTTATAATTATATTGATCGAAAATTGACTACAAATAAAACGAATGAAATGAACAGGTTTATATCGAATCTCCAAAACAATCATATTATCGCAACTTTTCCAAAATATGAAGTTAAAGAAAAATAGTTTGGTAAAACGTCAAAAATACAGAGAACGTAGTTAATTATGTTGAATTTATCCGCTCGCTCGAGCCCGAGTTGAAACAATTATTGAAAACACGATTACAGGAGCATCCAATAAAATTTAATTTGAAGCTAGAGGCTACCTACAGTCGGTCAAATGTGACCAATTCATTGGAGAATAGAGCAATTAAGACATCAGTGGTTGACATTTTAGCGAAAAGTAATATAACAGAGATTATCGAGAGAGCGTTTATAAAGCTTTTGAGTGAACGGGAGACTTATGCGAGCAGAGTGGGGCGGATTTACGATAGAGTCGATCGACGGGTTATTGCTGGATGTATACAAATACTCTCCAATGTCCGGTTCGTCATGCATACAGTTACATGCGTTTTCCGAGTGGAAACGGATGGCTATCAACCCACAGAACGTAGACCGGTACTATTTCAAGTGGGCGATTCTCGCGAGGCATGTGACGGGACCGATGGTATTCCGTGTCGATGAAAATAATAAGCAGCACGAAGACAAGTATAATTTCGAGAGTATTTCATTCCCGACACCGATTTCAGACATAACCAAATTCGAAAAAAATATTCGGTTCGTGTCCGTAAATGTTTACGGACTTCAAAAAAAAAAAAAAAAAAAAAAAAAAAAAAATCCAACCGCCGAAGAAATACCCGACATATGAAGTTTCCCCATTACGTATCGCTAACAGTGAAAAATCCAACAATTTCGACCTGTTGATGTTGGGAGACGATAACGGCCAACACTACGTGTACATTTCTAATTTTTACCGGCTCACACGATCGCAGAAAACAGCTCACAATGAGAGAGTCGTATTTTGTAAGCGTTGTTTTACAAGTTTCGACAATAGGCAGCATAAATTTAAGTTGAGTGGACGCGAGGCGTTGGAGCAGCATAAGCTAATCTGCGGGGGACATAGCTCCATCTTACCCATAATGCCTAAAGAGGGAGATTGTGTGCAATTCAAAACATGGAAAAATACTGTCCGACATCCATTTGTAATCTATGCCGATTTCGAGGCAATATTAGCGAAGACAGATGAGAAGAAGGGTGAAAATACACAGATATTTCAAAAACGCGAGGCCATGAGCTATGGGTTTTTAGTGAAGGCGAGCGATGACGTACCGGCAGAGCTATTAGATGAACATGACATACCGACAGGACCGGTAATATATAGAGGCGGTGAAGAGGTTCAAGACGTAGCGAAACATTTTGTGGCGGTGATAGTTGAAGCGAGTAGGAAAATCGATAATTTTATGAAGACTAACATTCCTTTATTAATGACCGAGGACCAAGAAAAAACACATCAAGAGTCTATTATATGTAATCTGTGTAAATGTAGTTTAACCGGAGGCGATAAAGCTAGAGATCATGACTATCTGACGGGTAAATGTAGGCAGACTTGGTGCTCAAAACGTAACTTGGAGTTACAACAGCCTAAATATGCACCCATATTTTCTTATAATCTAAGCAACTACGACTCGCACTTCATAATCACCGTACTTGGTTATGATACCTAACCTATAACCGTTATTCCGAACAGTGAGGATAAATTTATATCTTTCTCGAAATATATAAGTAGTAACTTTACTGTACGGTTTATCGATACGAACAGGTTTATGGCGTCGAGTTTATCGTCTCTGGCTGAAAACTTACGATTAAATTCGAAAACTTCCGTGAGACAGCTAAACATTTTGTCACCGGAGATATGCCGTTTGTGTCTCGTAAAGGTGTCGTTACCCGTACGAGTACACAGATAGTTGGAGTAAATTATACATTACTCGAAGAAAAATACAATTTTACTGATTTAACGTTCTCAACACTATTACTAATTCTACAAACGGTGTTTTACTTGTTTTGACGACTTGTTTTGGTGAAAAACTACATTTTGTGGGCAAACAGTATACAAACCGATATGTGGAGTATACAAACCAATTTTACCTTGATGCAGGCTCCCCGGTACAGTGTTAGAGTTCGATGGCTGGAATAAGACTCTACGCCATATAATAGTTATATATACCGATTTTGAGACAATTCTTGTTAAATGTAAAGAAAGAAAAGGTGAAAAAACATCAGATTTTCAAAAACATGAACCGATGACTACGCACGGGTTTGTCGTAAAGACTACAGAAAGCGCCCCGTTTGATCTGTTGGAAAAGTTTAATTTGCCGCAATAACACATTATTTCCCGTGGTAACAAGCCTCATCAAGACGTACCCAAAAAATTCGTGAATGAAGTGATAGATATCGTAAGAAGAGTTCAAGATTTGCTTAGAACAAATAAACCCATCATAATGACCAAAGAAGAGCAAACAACACATATGATGACAAATACATGCAATTTATGTAATTTTTCCAACAAAAAGTGACAGATCATTACCACTTAACGAGAAAATGTACACAAACATGGTGTAATACCCGCAACTTCAAGCTTAAAATACCGAATTTCAGATCACTGTCACTTAACGAGCAAATTTACACAAACATTATGTAATACCTACAACCTTAAGCTTCAAACACTGCATTTCATAGGTACCATGTTTTCTACACAATTTATCAAGTTATGACGTACATTTTATCGTAACCGAGACAGGTTACGAATCCAAAATTAATCCAGTCATTCCAAACAGCGAAGAAAAATTCATTTTATTTTCAAAACACGTAACCAACAACTCTTCAATACGAATCATTGACTACTGCCGTTTTATGCCATCGAAACTAACTACACTTGCAGAAAATGTAATAACACCCAGATTCGAGAAGTTCAGAGAGACGACAAAACACTTTTTACCAAATACATGCAGCTCGTTACTTGTAAAGGTTGGGACTCATACCATTATGAATATACAGATAGTTGGAACAAGCTCGAAAAACGAATTTACCGGAAAAAAAAAAAAAAAAATTATAGTACACTAACAGCGTCAAATATAAATGATAATGAATATAAACACGCGAATACTGCATGATTCCATTCTAAATGAAAAAAACATTGGATAATATAGCGATATTTATCTCAAAATCGATGTTTAATAATTGGGCGATGTACCTATTTGACAATTTCAGAGACGGGTGCATTTCAACATGCAATTGGGATCCTATTTACTATTATACAGCACCTGGATTTTCCTTCGACTATATGTTGAAATATACTAAGATCAATTAAGAATTTATCTCAGGATTTTACATAAACTTATTTTTTGAAAACTCAATTCGCGACGGCCCCATACAAGCTAGCATGAGGTATGCTAAAGCTAATAATGAAAAGACCCAAGATTATGACAGGAAAAAATACTAAATTGTAGATAGTTTATCAAGATTACAACAACTTGTAAGGGTAGGCAATGTCACAGTACATGCTGTACGGTGACTTTAAATAGATTCAGCCTGAGTTAGACGGACTAGATGTCTTAACACCTACCTCAGATTTAAGTAGAGTGTATGAGGTAGACATATCATATCCACAACATTTACATGACAAACACAACGACGTATAATTTTTACCCGAGAAATAAAATTCCTTCTGGCTCAAGAGTAAAAAAACTCATGTCGACCCATCATTCCAAAAAAAAAAAAAAAAAAAAAAAAAAAAATCATATCAACTATTACCGTAACCTACATACAGCTAGCTATACCAAATGGATTGATCGTAGAAAAAAGTACACAGAGTTTTAGAGTTCAGACCAATCGAATTGACTTGTGAAATATATACATTTAAACACCGAAATGAGAAAAAAAGCTATAAATGAGTTTAAAAAGGATTTCTTCAAGGTTTTAAACAAAAATGCTGTTATTTGGGAAAAATGCAGTTATTTGGGAAAAATACAGTTTTTTGGGAAAAAACATGGAAATGACGTGAAAACGTATTAAGATGTAACTTGTTTAGTGTCCAAAAAGATTGAAAAAACTTGAATAAACAAACATTTAAACATTGTACTACATACAGCGTATATCTAGTTGTAGTTTCACTGGAAAATAAAATTATCAATTTCTACAAATCGATATACGTATACATAGGCGACTATTAAGCTTATACATACAATTAGTTTTTACAGGTTTACAGTACTAGACATACAAGTAAAACGCTGATGCACGATTATCACTATAACGTTATATTATAACTATTTACGTAGATTCAAGTAAATTATCATCATAATGATTATTACTCTTATATTATCTTTTTCATATATTTTTTTATTTTAGATTCTTTAGTATAATATTATATCTAGACTGCCGATTTTTACAATAACCTGATGATTAATTCTAACTTACTAGACCGAATGGGCACTGAAAATCTACCCCACGACCATCCGTGTTACATTGTTGAGAGAAAGACAATTCTCAGACTATTTTTAGTGAAACCAATGAACGTATTATGAGAGAGCTTATAACACTCCCAGTAAAATCCTATGCTTACATTTTAGAAGACGAGGAAAGAAAATGAATGTGAGTCGAAATGTCTTAAAGATCATGCATTAAATACTTATATCTCATAGTTTCATGTAACAAGTTAATAATTTCAATATAAACATAAACAATTTTCTTCACACTTTATTAAAAATCGTAATTATTAGGTTCGTTTGATGTTTAATCACACATGACATCATATGCACAACACATAAACACACACACAGGTTAGGTTAGGTTAGGTTAGGTCTCATCGACATGAGTCTTCAGAACAGTGTTTATGATGGGTTGAACTAGGTTAGTTTCTATTGGGTTTCAAAAAAAAAAAAAAAAAAAAAAAAAAAAAAAAAAAAAAAAAAAAAAAAATAATACACGTTCCTTCATCACGGCTGGTGATGAAGACATGATACATCATGTAACGTGTATTATTTTTTTTTTTTTTTTTTTTTTTTTTTTTTGAAACCCAATAGAAACTAACCTAGTTCAACCCATCATAAACACTGTTCTGAAGACTCATGTCGATGAGACCTAACCTAACCTAACCTAACCTGTGTGTGTGTTTATGTGTTGTGCATATGATGTCATGTGTGATTAAACATCAAACGAACCTAATAATTACGATTTTTAATAAAGTGTGAAGAAAATTGTTTATGTTTATATTGAAATTATTAACTTGTTACATGAAACTATGAGATATAAGTATTTAATGCATGATCTTTAAGACATTTCGACTCACATTCATTTTCTTTCCTCGTCTTCTAAAATGTAAGCATAGGATTTTACTGGGAGTGTTATAAGCTCTCTCATAATACGTTCATTGGTTTCACTAAAAATAGTCTGAGAATTGTCTTTCTCTCAACAATGTAACACGGATGGTCGTGGGGTAGATTTTCAGTGCCCATTCGGTCTAGTAAGTTAGAATTAATCATCAGGTTATTGTAAAAATCGGCAGTCTAGATATAATATTATACTAAAGAATCTAAAATAAAAAAATATATGAAAAAGATAATATAAGAGTAATAATCATTATGATGATAATTTACTTGAATCTACGTAAATAGTTATAATATAACGTTATAGTGATAATCGTGCATCAGCGTTTTACTTGTATGTCTAGTACTGTAAACCTGTAAAAACTAATTGTATGTATAAGCTTAATAGTCGCCTATGTATACGTATATCGATTTGTAGAAATTGATAATTTTATTTTCCAGTGAAACTACAACTAGATATACGCTGTATGTAGTACAATGTTTAAATGTTTGTTTATTCAAGTTTTTTCAATCTTTTTGGACACTAAACAAGTTACATCTTAATACGTTTTCACGTCATTTCCATGTTTTTTCCCAAAAAACTGTATTTTTCCCAAATAACTGCATTTTTCCCAAATAACAGCATTTTTGTTTAAAACCTTGAAGAAATCCTTTTTAAACTCATTTATAGCTTTTTTTCTCATTTCGGTGTTTAAATGTATATATTTCACAAGTCAATTCGATTGGTCTGAACTCTAAAACTCTGTGTACTTTTTTCTACGATCAATCCATTTGGTATAGCTAGCTGTATGTAGGTTACGGTAATAGTTGATATGATTTTTTTTTTTTTTTTTTTTTTTTTTTTTTTTTTTTTTTTTTTTTTTTTTTTTGGAATGATGGGTCGACATGAGTTTTTTTACTCTTGAGCCAGAAGGAATTTTATTTCTCGGGTAAAAATTATACGTCGTTGTGTTTGTCATGTAAATGTTGTGGATATGATATGTCTACCTCATACACTCTACTTAAATCTGAGGTAGGTGTTAAGACATCTAGTCCGTCTAACTCAGGCTGAATCTATTTAAAGTCACCGTACAGCATGTACTGTGACATTGCCTACCCTTACAAGTTGTTGTAATCTTGATAAACTATCTACAATTTAGTATTTTTTCCTGTCATAATCTTGGGTCTTTTCATTATTAGCTTTAGCATACCTCATGCTAGCTTGTATGGGGCCGTCGCGAATTGAGTTTTCAAAAAATAAGTTTATGTAAAATCCTGAGATAAATTCTTAATTGATCTTAGTATATTTCAACATATAGTCGAAGGAAAATCCAGGTGCTGTATAATAGTAAATAGGATCCCAATTGCATGTTGAAATGCACCCGTCTCTGAAATTGTCAAATAGGTACATCGCCCAATTATTAAACATCGATTTTGAGATAAATATCGCTATATTATCCAATGTTTTTTTCATTTAGAATGGAATCATGCAGTATTCGCGTGTTTATATTCATTATCATTTATATTTGACGCTGTTAGTGTACTATAATTTTTTTTTTTTTTTTTCCGGTAAATTCGTTTTTCGAGCTTGTTCCAACTATCTGTATATTCATAATGGTATGAGTCCCAACCTTTACAAGTAACGAGCTGCATGTATTTGGTAAAAAGTGTTTTGTCGTCTCTCTGAACTTCTCGAATCTGGGTGTTATTACATTTTCTGCAAGTGTAGTTAGTTTCGATGGCATAAAACGGCAGTAGTCAATGATTCGTATTGAAGAGTTGTTGGTTACGTGTTTTGAAAATAAAATGAATTTTTCTTCGCTGTTTGGAATGACTGGATTAATTTTGGATTCGTAACCTGTCTCGGTTACGATAAAATGTACGTCATAACTTGATAAATTGTGTAGAAAACATGGTACCTATGAAATGCAGTGTTTGAAGCTTAAGGTTGTAGGTATTACATAATGTTTGTGTAAATTTGTTCGTTAAGTGACAGTGATCTGAAATTCGGTATTTTAAGCTTGAAGTTGCGGGTATTACACCATGTTTGTGTACATTTTCTCGTTAAGTGGTAATGATCTGTCACTTTTTGTTGGAAAAATTACATAAATTGCATGTATTTGTCATCATATGTGTTGTTTGCTCTTCTTTGGTCATTATGATGGGTTTAATTGTTCTAAGCAAATCTTGAACTCTTCTTACGATATCTATCACTTCATTCACGAATTTTTTGGGTACGTCTTGATGAGGCTTGTTACCACGGGAAATAATGTGTTATTGCGGCAAATTAAACTTTTCCAACAGATCAAACGGGGCGCTTTCTGTAGTCTTTACGACAAACCCGTGCGTAGTCATCGGTTCATGTTTTTGAAAATCTGATGTTTTTTCACCTTTTCTTTCTTTACATTTAACAAGAATTGTCTCAAAATCGGTATATATAACTATTATATGGCGTAGAGTCTTATTCCAGCCATCGAACTCTAACACTGTACCGGGGAGCCTGCATCAAGGTAAAATTGGTTTGTATACTCCACATATCGGTTTGTATACTGTTTGCCCACAAAATGTAGTTTTTCACCAAAACAAGTCGTCAAAACAAGTAAAACACCGTTTGTAGAATTAGTAATAGTGTTGAGAACGTTAAATCAGTAAAATTGTATTTTTCTTCGAGTAATGTATAATTTACTCCAACTATCTGTGTACTCGTACGGGTAACGACACCTTTACGAGACACAAACGGCATATCTCCGGTGACAAAATGTTTAGCTGTCTCACGGAAGTTTTCGAATTTAATCGTAAGTTTTCAGCCAGAGACGATAAACTCGACGCCATAAACCTGTTCGTATCGATAAACCGTACAGTAAAGTTACTACTTATATATTTCGAGAAAGATATAAATTTATCCTCACTGTTCGGAATAACGGTTATAGGTTAGGTATCATAACCAAGTACGGTGATTATGAAGTGCGAGTCGTAGTTGCTTAGATTATAAGAAAATATGGGTGCATATTTAGGCTGTTGTAACTCCAAGTTACGTTTTGAGCACCAAGTCTGCCTACATTTACCCGTCAGATAGTCATGATCTCTAGCTTTATCGCCTCCGGTTAAACTACATTTACACAGATTACATATAATAGACTCTTGATGTGTTTTTTCTTGGTCCTCGGTCATTAATAAAGGAATGTTAGTCTTCATAAAATTATCGATTTTCCTACTCGCTTCAACTATCACCGCCACAAAATGTTTCGCTACGTCTTGAACCTCTTCACCGCCTCTATATATTACCGGTCCTGTCGGTATGTCATGTTCATCTAATAGCTCTGCCGGTACGTCATCGCTCGCCTTCACTAAAAACCCATAGCTCATGGCCTCGCGTTTTTGAAATATCTGTGTATTTTCACCCTTCTTCTCATCTGTCTTCGCTAATATTGCCTCGAAATCGGCATAGATTACAAATGGATGTCGGACAGTATTTTTCCATGTTTTGAATTGCACACAATCTCCCTCTTTAGGCATTATGGGTAAGATGGAGCTATGTCCCCCGCAGATTAGCTTATGCTGCTCCAACGCCTCGCGTCCACTCAACTTAAATTTATGCTGCCTATTGTCGAAACTTGTAAAACAACGCTTACAAAATACGACTCTCTCATTGTGAGCTGTTTTCTGCGATCGTGTGAGCCGGTAAAAATTAGAAATGTACACGTAGTGTTGGCCGTTATCGTCTCCCAACATCAACAGGTCGAAATTGTTGGATTTTTCACTGTTAGCGATACGTAATGGGGAAACTTCATATGTCGGGTATTTCTTCGGCGGTTGGATTTTTTTTTTTTTTTTTTTTTTTTTTTTTTTGAAGTCCGTAAACATTTACGGACACGAACCGAATATTTTTTTCGAATTTGGTTATGTCTGAAATCGGTGTCGGGAATGAAATACTCTCGAAATTATACTTGTCTTCGTGCTGCTTATTATTTTCATCGACACGGAATACCATCGGTCCCGTCACATGCCTCGCGAGAATCGCCCACTTGAAATAGTACCGGTCTACGTTCTGTGGGTTGATAGCCATCCGTTTCCACTCGGAAAACGCATGTAACTGTATGCATGACGAACCGGACATTGGAGAGTATTTGTATACATCCAGCAATAACCCGTCGATCGACTCTATCGTAAATCCGCCCCACTCTGCTCGCATAAGTCTCCCGTTCACTCAAAAGCTTTATAAACGCTCTCTCGATAATCTCTGTTATATTACTTTTCGCTAAAATGTCAACCACTGATGTCTTAATTGCTCTATTCTCCAATGAATTGGTCACATTTGACCGACTGTAGGTAGCCTCTAGCTTCAAATTAAATTTTATTGGATGCTCCTGTAATCGTGTTTTCAATAATTGTTTCAACTCGGGCTCGAGCGAGCGGATAAATTCAACATAATTAACTACGTTCTCTGTATTTTTGACGTTTTACCAAACTATTTTTCTTTAACTTCATATTTTGGAAAAGTTGCGATAATATGATTGTTTTGGAGATTCGATATAAACCTGTTCATTTCATTCGTTTTATTTGTAGTCAATTTTCGATCAATATAATTATAAAACATTTTAAATTGTTTTAAAATAGTGGGACTCATGATTGTAGACTTTCGTACGACTGTCTCAAAAATCGATAATTCTAAATACTGTAGCTGCTGTCGTCTTAAATTTTAGATTCTATTACCAACACATTTTCACCACATATGTGCATTTAGATCGTGGGAGTTGTGTGAATATCCATTTTTACCGCAAAACACTTCACATTCGTGGAAAGTAAAGACATCTAACAAATTGTAAAAACCTAGATATGTCATAATCGGATTTCAAACTGATAGAAAAAATAGCTCGAACAAAGCAATGTCATATTTCGATCATTGTAAAATTAAAAACTTGAAGGTCTATTTGAACAGCCAAGTGTTTCCCTATGAAGATTTCCAAAGCGACTTTACCAAGAATAAGATGGCTACATTATACCACGCGTACGCAGAGTTCCAAAAATCTTACTACGGACGCGATGATGTGACATCCCTGTTGAACAGCACAGATTTCAAAAATCTTTCTCCAATCATAGTCGTTGATATGAGCCGGCAGAACGATAACGTGAAAATGTCGACAGTGGACCTCAGAATTGAACTCGAAGCCGACGAAGCGTTTCCAGCTTCCACTTCAGCATATTGTTTAATATTACATGACCAAATTATAACTTATAACCCGTTTAACGGGGAAGTGAGAACCTTGTAAAACTTAATATTAATTTAATAAATGAAAAATTGTTTTTAAATATCACGTCTTTTTTTATTTTACACAAAATTATTGAAAATTGTTTTTACATTTTATGTATTTATTATTAAAAGAGTTTACGTTTTGGTATGAAATAAAATTCCGATACAGCGCTATCGAAGTTTTGTGTTGACGCTGACGTATTGCAAAAATTTGGTCCATCATTTTCATCGGCTGCTCTGCTCCACCTTGGTATAATATGACTCGGTGAAGGAGATCGTGATATCGGTGTAGACGGTGTAGATGGTGGTGACATTGGTGTAGGTAATGATAATGGTGAAATGACCATCTAAAATAAAAAAAAAAAATTATTTAATATTTTTGTTTAAGGAATAATATAATTTTGAATTACCTTATGTGAGTTGTTCACCCTCTGGTTCAACAATGATTCAGCTAATTGTTCGGCTGCACACATCTGTATTTGATTGGTGAAATTTGGTGTAGACTTAACGACTCGATCGTCTTGTATGTTCTTAATGAAAACTATCATCTCGTCAACATTTTTCAGCGGTGAATTATGTTGAGTGCATTTCTTGTCTAGGTATACGACAATCTCTTCATATTGTTTTATAACCAACGGAGCGGTGAATACTTCTTTTCGCACGATGCTTTCGAAAATAGAGCATTCGAGATATTGAAGACGTATAAGATCCGCCAGGTTCAACAGTACTCTGCATCCATCACGATTTTTTGCTTCGATCACCAACACATTTTCTCCGCTGTACGTCATACTCGATAGTTTCATTTTTTCGTCTTCATAAAATATAACTCGCTTATATTTTTGTGGCGTGTCTAATATGAATGACAAGATATGTCCCATGTACGAGAATATTTTTTTCAAAAAATCTGTAGTAATATGCACGTAACGCGATGAAGTTAATAAACGAACAACGACTTGTAATTTTTCACTCGGGTCAATACCAATATGTATAAACTTACGGGCTGCAAAGTCGAGTATGAAATTATCACAGTCGATGAGCTCTGCAGGCGGTGTTGGTGGTACATATGTAAAACTTTTCTGATTGTAGTGTTTTTTCATGTTAGAGATTGAACCGGCCATGATTAAAAGTATACGAGAAATGAAGAACACTGAATAAAAACGTTTTTAACACGGAGCGCGAGAACGGTCGTGGTGCGAAGAGCTATAAGGCTGGATAAACACTGAAGAGCTGTCGGCTCTTTCGGTCAGGCTCTTAAATTGTTTCATTATATATAATATTCATGCTATTAAGTATCAATACATTAAATCCAATACATTCTTTACATTTTCGGTGGTATAAATGCTAGACTTTAGCATTAATGTGTACATTCCATAATGTATATCTCAATGACAATCCGGGATATTACAAACAAATTAAGAAGTATGAATACACCCGGCTGTGTTGGCGGATGTGTGTCGTTTGCTAATGACAGGATATGTGTCTGTGCTATTAAGTATCAATACATTCAGCACATTAACCTAACTGGTTGTGTTTGGACATATCGATATTGGACAAAACGCTATTGTGTTTGAATAAGGGATATTAAACATTCGAAATAACAATAAACGGAACATTAACACACGGTGAAATTGTCACCAGTGCCAATCGATGTGGTTTATCCCGGTATGTATTAAAAATATGTAGATATTCTATATATTTTTAGCCGAATATTATATATTAGGTCTAACGCATCTGTATATCTTTTGTATAACACTCGGTTCGACTCTAAACCAGAATATTTTATTTTTGTTCCAAGGTAACGTATGAATTCGTTTATGGTTGGCGGCAAAATAATATATGATAAAAAGTAATAATACTTGATAACAGTGATTGCCGCGGCAATTAATGTATGGCGTACGCGATAACTGATAAGAAATTCTTGTCACGTAGGCGATATGCGCGAAAATATGTCGGTTCCGTAGTGGATCGATTGATATGATAACATTTGTGATAACAAAATAATAATACTTGATAACAGTGATTGCGGCGGCAAATGATAAGAAATGCTTGTCATATGCGCATGCGTGAAAATATATATGTCAGTTACGTAGCGGATTGGGCGGCGGCGGGTGAGTCTGGACGTCGGCAGGCGGTGGTGGGGTGAGTCTGGTCGTCGGCAGGCGGCACGGGTGAGTCTGGTCGTCGGCAGGCGGCACGGGTGAGTTTGGGTGAGTGTGTGGGTGAGGATGAGGCTCCAGAACATACTTTTTTATCCTACTGAAACAACTTGTCGTAATTACCTGTGGTAATAATTACAATAATTACGGCATTCTATTAAACTTTACGTAATGTATGTTGTAAATTATCAATATAAAAAAAAAATATGAAAAATAATAATAATTATATGACTTACTATAATACAATTTTAGGTAAATTTATATTGTAAACAATTTATGTATAAAAAAAAATTATTATTATTATTTAATCTAAAAGCATGCAGTATATTATTTATTTGAACATGAGGTAGTATTATGACAACGGCTATTACATTTTAAGCTTGATTTAAAGCAAGCACATTTTTTTGTTTCACATTTGCCCCTACAATTACAACTATGAAAACCTTGTCCTCCTGTTGTTAGAGCCACTATTTCCCTTAGACTTAACTTTTTTTCTTTATTGACCTCTGACATGTTAATAAAATTGGATTTAGCAGGTTGAAGAGTTGAAGAATTGAACCATCCTTTAATTAACCCGTGTTTGGTTCCTAGACGATTTAGCTCATTCTTTCGTTCTGTGACTATGGCAATTATATTCGCAGAGTCTGATGGACCTCTATCCACCTTAGGAACTGGAACTAAAACACAATCTTCGACTTGAAATTGAGTAACCTTAAGGTTACTTATCTATAAACAATGGAACTCATATTATTGTATAATACTTTTAAGTAAAATATAATATTTAACATATTTTTACCTTTAACATTTTTTCCGCAGCCTTTTGTAAGCCTTTTAATCCTTGTTGTCTCGATTGAATGATTTTTTCATTATTTTTGCATAAATCACAAACAATAACACTAGCAGAGTTGATTTCCACCATTACTTCATTGCCACAAAGACTACAACGTGAAGTGATCATTTTAATCGTGGAATGTGGATCGTCTGAGTCTCCGGTATACATTAGTAAATCCTCTTCAGTTGATATTTTTTGCAAAACTTCTGATGGTAATTTTGAAGTTGTTAAACCTATTTTCGGGTCACTACCAAATAAAGCTTTATATGGAGATCTATTAATTACTCGATGATGGGAACAATTTTTTTGAAATTGGACGAATTCTAAGCCAATGGACCATTTTTTTGAATTATTATCGACCATCCATGCTCTCAACATATTTTCGATATCTTGGTTACTTCGTTTTATACTACCTTGGCTTTGGGGATGTCTGGGTCGACCATGCACTATAACACAGTCAGACCACAGAGTTTTGAGCTCTGTAATTATAGTGTTGACAAATTCTCGACCGTTACCACTTTGCAAGATTTTTGGAGCCCCAAAAGTGAGAAATAATGAAAGTAAATTTCTTGCTACTTCAATTGCTCTTTTGGATTCCAGAGGTCGCAAAGATAAAAACTTTGTATTGTGGTCTTGATAGTTTAAAATCAATCTAAATTTACCATCAGGATTTGATTGAAAATCCACTAAATCGACTTGCCCCCTTTCATTAAAATCTTCACTTATTATGGGTTTGATGACTAATTTACGGTTTACTGGTTTTTTACTGTTACATGATAAACAATTTGACAGGAAAGCTTCTATTGCTGGCCTTGGAATCGTGTATTTATTAATTAGAGCCATGCGAAGCTTCACATTTCCCCCATGTCCTGTTCGGATATGAAAATCTTTTAATTTATCATACATTTCTTCATACGGTACATAATACCTTAAAAATAACAAATAAAAAAAATATATAATAGTATACTTTAAAAGTGTATATTCCCATGAAAAAAACAAAAAAAATAATAATAACTAGGGACAAATATGCATAAAAATATGTAATTTGTGTGTATAGAATATAGTATATACCATGAAACATGAGTTAAAAGTATTAGTATTATTGTATCAAAAAATCAAAATAGATTATAAATATATTTTAAAATTAATGAAAAAATAAAAAATTATAATAATTAGGGACAAATATGCATAAAAATATGTAATTTATAGCTATAGAAAATACTATATTCTAGAATACATGGTGTATCAGATAGAACTGACTAAAAAAAAAAAAATTGATTATTTCAAATGCCTATAAATAGCTCAAAAAAAGTCAAAATGTTTTGAAAATCAAATCACGTAAAGAAAATGGTAATCTAAATAACTGGTAAAATTTTCAAGTATTTACGACTTATACTGTTTGAATAACAACAAATATCAAAAATCGTTTGAGGCTAAATCATTATTTAACGCGGTTTTGTAAAAATTTAAATTTCAAACACTCATAAAAAATTTTTGTCTGAATCCAGTCGAGTTTTTTTTACAGATAATTGAAGAAAAATGTATGGAAAAACTTGTACCAAATTTTCAAAACTTAGTTATAAAAGAAAACATTTTTACGATATTTCAACCACAAAATTACTTGCAAATTTTCGCAATTTTGACATATTTCGTATAAATTCGAACTTTAAGCACTTATAAAAAAAAATTGTGACTAACAATTTCGGATTTTTTTTTATCACTTTAAGAACAACTTATAATAAACCTTGTATTAAATTTTCAAGATTTTCTGACCGGCCAAAAAAATTTTATCGTTATTTTAAAAAAAAATACTTAAAAAAATTGAAAATTTCAATTGTCTATAAATAGCTCAAAAAAAGTCAAAATACTTTGAAAATTTAACTGTGTATAGAAAACGCCAATATAAACATTTGGTGAAAATTTCATGTATTTACAGTGATTATTTTTTGAATTACAACCATATAAAAAAATGGATTTGGTCGAAAACTGTTTTTGCGTAAAAATTCCCGTTTTTCTGTTAATTTTTTTTTTGTTTTTCTCGATTTTTTTGAAAACTGTTGGAAAATGTTTACTTTTCACCTCTATAATGCACTAAGGATATCCACTTTTCCATCGGAAACCACCCCCAAGGTTTGAAATTGAAGCATTATTTCGACTAGTTATGCTGTACACAGACACACAAACAAAAAAAAAAACATACATCATTGTAAAATCAATACATTCATCACTCCGTTCAGAATCTAAAATGATGCTAATTAAATGTACAACAAAAATTGTGAAAATGATTTAAATAATTTAAGAAATATACTCATTTTAGATAAAATAATATTTTGAAAGAAATTAATTAATGCAAAAAAATATTGATATTTTAAAAAATTCTAAAAAATAACCTAATTGATTTGGATAAATATTTTTACCATCAAATTTTTTTTTTAATCAAATTTATATTTTATTATTTTTAATATTAAAAAATAATTTTTTTTTTTTGTATATTGTACGTGTAGCGCAAGTGTCTCTTAATAATAAACAAAAAAAAATTAATAAGAACAAAAGTTATTCTAAAAGTCAGTTTTATCTGTTACACCCTGAATAGTATATACCACGAGACATAAGTTAAAACTATAATAAATTGTATCAAAAATCAAAATCGATTATAAACATAATTTAAAACAAAAAAAAAACAAAAAATAATTATGTAATTTATGGCTATAGAATATACTATATAGTATATACCATGATTCATGAGTTTGAAATTAATAAGTCGCCTATGTAATAATTTGTATAAAAATTATTTTATCGAGTTTATAATTAAAAGAAAAACTAATAAAAATCGAAAAACCTGGATATTTACTTACTTTATTTCTTGATTATCTTGATTTTTCGTTTTGCAGATTAAGTAATGCTTTTCAGCTACGGAAAGGACATCAAACTCCTCCAAAAGATAGTATTCTCGTCTTGTTTTTTTATTTCTAAATGTTTATAATGAATTTAAATTATAGTTATTATCTAATAAGTGGAAAAATATTATTGTTTCGAATTTTTACAAACCTGTTTGTTTTAGCATGGATTATGTCTTGAATTATTGTTTCAACTTCATTAATTTAATGGGGTTTTTTACCTGGTTTATCAGTGTAAAAAATGTCAAGCTTTTTAAAAAATTCAACTTTTTCATCGAACATTTTAATTTAAATTTAATAATATATTTTACTACTTATTGCAATAAATACGTTTCACGAGTATTTGACAAGACTGTACACTTCAGTAAAATGTTAAACGATTTAGTGACACCGATCACAGATAAGTAATTATTACTATCGCCTAATATCCACAAGAGTGTTGAACATACACAGTACATCGATAAGATATCACAGCCCACAGGTACCACAGGTTATTACGACAACTTTTTTCTATTTATAAAAATCATTCACATATTATTTGTCTTATAAGCGTATAAAGTTTACTTTCACAAAATACGTCATAACCACGAAAATATAATATAAATTACTTTATAACTAAAAAATAAAAATTATAAAATTTTTAACACCTGTCTTAAAAAAATTAGTTTCGTCATTAAAATTTACCTAAAATTGTATTATAGTTTAAGTCATATAATTATTATTATTTTTCATATTTTTTTTTTATATTGATAATTTACAACATACATTACGTAAAGTTTAATAGAATTCCGTAATTATTGTAATTATTACCACAGGTAATTACGACAAGTTGTTTCTATTAATAAAAATCATTCAAGTATTAGTTTCGTCATTTGTATGTACAGATTACGGAACAAGTTCCGTATAACTAAAAATCCGTGTCCATTTCGTGAAAAGTTATCCACATTGTGTAATTACGCGATATGTTAAAAAATAAGTTCCGTTTCGCGAACTGGATAAAATTTCTATCCATTTCGCGAAACGGGTCAGAACGCGAAATGGATGCAACATATATGTATATTAAAATAGGGAATTTATGAAACGTTATTATTATTACGCACAAATTTTGATCATGGAAGTATGCTGTAAACTAACCAAATTATATTATTCTAAATTGTAATGACATGCTCAAATTATTGTTTAAAAAGTTATTATTATTCTTAAAACATGCAAAATACAAACATTATGATTACCTTAAACTCAAAATTGTATTATTATTATTATATCTTTATGATTTAACCACCTATTCTCTTATTATTATTAATATTATCTTATTTTAATTGTCATTAACTAAACTGTATAAATCCTATACGTTTCACCGACTTGGAAGACTTTTACTTTTAACTCGAAGAAAAATCGGTTAGGTTAGGTTTTCCTTAGGTAATGTAAAATGTATTGAGCGCAATTGGTCTATCGACCCTAAAATGTTTTGAGCGCAATTAGTATATGAAAAGGTAATTTTAAGCGCAATTGGTAAACTCCCCAAATTTTAATATTTTACACCTTTTGTTTTAGGAAACTACTAATTTTAATTGCCTACTTATCAGATTGGCCATTTTAGAAATAAAACTTATTTGATTGTGTTCACAACATTAACTATGGTATCTTGATCGTCATGTATGATAGAGTTAAGCGTTTTTATATCAAAAAAAAAAAAAAAAAATTAAGCTCAAATTGGTCAAAAAAATGAGATTGGCACTTTTAAGACCTAAACAGAAAACAAATATGTATATAATTTAATATTACTATGTAGTAATAACATATTAGTTCTAATGACTTGAGCCACATGAAGACGTTTAAATACTAAAGAATGTATTTTGTTACAGGCATTATAGTTAACACAAATTTAAGTAGGTATATCCTATATGCACGCGTGTATGTTCGGAAGTATGAGAACGGTACTATAATACAAACGCGTTATTTCAAGTTAAAACATCATTTTGAAACAAAAATTATTTTCAATAAGTCGACTTGAACTGATGCTAAACAGACGGCTCAGTTGTTTTGAGTTATATTATTTAGTATATAAAATGCATTTTGATACGTACCACACACGTATGACGTACCTAAATATTAAACTATAATATAATATTAAGTACAAAAAAAAAAAAAGCGGGTAAGTGAGTATCGCTCTGCTGTACATTAGGGGATGGGGTGGACCTAGGACTAGGGTAGGTTAAATTTGAATGCAATGATAGGTATCATTGTATACGAAAAACGATTCTAAACGGAGATGATTTGGCAGACTAGGATATATTATATTTAAATATTGTCATACATTCTATTTTGAAACTAATTCAAACATTTAAGTAAAAGTTTCAAGATCTTACGTTTAGTAATTTTTACGCAAAACCAGTTTTCGACAAAATCGAATTTTTTATTTTGCTATAACTCAAAAACTAAAAACTAATCGATGTAAACACTTGAAATTTTCACCAAATGTTTATATTAGCGTTCTCCATACATAGTTAAATTTTCAAAGAATTTTGATCTTTTTTGAGCTATTTATAGACAATTAAAATTTTTAATTTTTTTTAGTATTTTTTTTTAAATTAATGATAAAATTTTTTTGGCCGGCCAGAAAATCTTGAAAATTTAATACAAGGTTTTTTATAAGTTGTTCTTAGAGTGATAAAAAAAAATCCTAAATCGTTAGTCATAATTTTTCTTTATAAGTGCTTAAAGTTCGAATTTATACGAAATATGTCAAAATTGCGAAAATTTGCAAGTAATTTTGTGGTTAAAAAATCGCAAAATTTTTTTCTTTTATAAATAAGTTTTGAAAATTTGGTACAAGGTTCTCCATACATTTTTCTTCAAATATCTGTAAAAAAACTCTACCGGACTAAGTCAAAAAATTTTTATGAGTGTTTGAAATTTAAATTTTTACAAAACCGCGTTAAATAACGGATTAGCCTCAAACGATTTTTGATATTTGTTGTTATTCAAATAGTATAAGTCATAAATACCATGTTATTCAATTAGTTGAATTTTCAAATTGTAGGTACACCGTGCATCACAGACCAAACATATATGTATGTATAATTAATCCTGTCGTGTAGATACCGTACACGTCATGTAGTCACGTTAATTGTATTAGATCAACATGATCACTCTCAACTGATGGCTTTCGTATAATATATTTAGGAAATCATAAACGCGTATTGAAAAAGATCCATTCACGTTAAATTTTATCACATAATATAGTCACGTATAGAAGAACGTCTGAATAATATTATTGTAATTTAAATCTCAAGTTGGATTTACTTTTAAAATTGTTAATCAATTTCGATATTATTCAGACTAATATCATCTTCAATGTATCAAATATGAATATGGCACTGTTAATAACTGTCAACCATTAATAGTAATAGTAGTTGTTATTTATAATTTGGAAATTAATAATTCAGACGACTATTATATAAACAATCAATTTCAAAATTTTAAGCTTTGCACAAACAATGTGAATTATTAAACGTACAATAATTCTAAGGAGACTCAGTCAATTTATAAAAGTTGAAATTTATTAAAAAATATATATTTTATGCTTTATGTAATTTACAGTCAAGAGTCGACAATTTTGTAAAATTTCATCATCAATATTATATAAATAATAAATAGTACAAGAAATTATAATATTAGGGTTAGAATGTTAATGATTTTACATATTTTTTTTAAGTTACAAATATACCTTCCATTTTTTTTTTATAAAAATGTGTATCAATCTATATCCAAAATATAAAAATGTTATTTTGCATATAATTGCATATTTTATCATTTTTATTTATAAGTGCATTATTTGTGTTATTTCGGTTTTTAAGCGTATATTTGACGGTTTTCGATGCAAAATGCTGAAAATACCATGATTTTATGTTTTATTAACCAAATCTGAAATAAATTTGATTATCTGTATTTTACAATTTATCACTTTTTTATTACTCATTTATTTTTGGGAATTCATTATGGTTATACGGAGTAAAGGTACCTACTTAAATATGTACGTATTGGTATTAGCACCAAATAGACGGAAATTTAAATAAACAATAATTATTCAATTATTGTTTTAGATTCTGAACGAAGTGATGAATGTATTGATTTTACTATGATGTGTGTGTTTTTTTTTTTTTTGTGTCTGACGACAACATTTGGGGCAGTAATAATGCTCCGATTAGGCTGAACACTCTTTGAATAGGAAAATTCATCTAGTTGGTACTTTGGGGGGGGGGGGTCAAAAGTTTTGACAATTTTCAAATAGTTTTCAAACAAATCGAGAAAAACAAAAAAAAATGACAGAAAAATGGCAATTTTACGAAAAACCACTTTTCGACAAAATCGATTTTTTTGATTTTGCTGTAACTCAAAAACGAATTATTGTAAATACTTGAAATTTTCACCAAATGTTTATATTATGGTTGTCTCTTTACAGTTAAATTTTCAAAATATTTTGACCATTTTTAAGCTTTATAGACAATTGAAATTTTCGACTTTTCTAAGTTTTTTTTCTTCAAATGCCGATAAAAATTTTTGGGTGGCCAGAAAATCTTGAAAATTTAATACAAGGTTTCTTATAAGTTGTTCTTAAAGTGATAAATCGTTAGTCACAATTTTTTTTTATAAGTGCTTAAAGTTCGAATTTATATGAAATATTTCAAAATTTAAATTAAATTTCATACTCTCATTATGCGTATGTTACCTAATACTTTTTTTATTAATGAACAAATACTATAAAGTAACTATAGTAACATATAAAAACCATACTATTTGTTTCAAAATAGAATATATGACAATATTTAAATATAATATATCCTAAACTGACAAATCACCTTCGTTCAGAATCGTTTTTCGTATACAATGATACCTATCATTGCATTCAAATTTAACCTACCATAGTCTGAGGTCCACCCCACCCCCTAATATACAGCAGAGCGATACCCACTTACCCGCTTTTTTAAATATATTTTTTTTATTACATAAGAATATTCAAAAATTTAATATAATGAGCACATACAAATAGTACCGACTCAATTTTTTTATATTCTATTAATAATTATTAGATTTGTCTATGTATTTATTGCATTTTTTTTTGTCTTCATTTCTTTATTTTTTAATTCATATTTTTCAAAATTGTCATGCATATTTAGCTGTTTTTAGTGCATAAATGCATACTTATTCATACATTTTTTAGTGCATAAACACCCTAACCTTATTTATAATATATACATTACAAAATTAAATAATTTGTGTTATGATAATACGCAAAGTATTCACTTTATAATATGGTTAAAACTTGAACATAATATACTTACCTACAACGTAATCTCGTAATCTTACAAAACAATCGTTCATAATGGTGGATCAACAATCAGCATAGTTTTCTTCTTGACCATATACAAGGTGATTCTTTTAAGTGGGTACACTAATTATCTCGAAAAGTATTCATGTTTTTGAAAATATTTTTTTACATAGTTTCAAATTCTTAAAAAAACAACTTTTTTATTAAAAAATTATATTTTTAAATTTTTTTTTATCCATATAATTTTTTAAGTTTTTTACTTTTTTGAATGACAACATAGATTTTTAATATAATATTCCAAATTAGAATAATTTTCTGAGTATTTTGAAACAAAATATTCGAATTTAGGGTGAGTAGTTTATGAGTTATACTTATTTAAAGTTTACACAAGCGGAGTAGTGGATGACAAACATTTTGCGGGGTAACCCCGTACCACTCCACTCTGCTTGTCTAAACTTTAAATACGTATAACTCATAAACTACTAGCCCTAAATTCATTTTTTATGTATTAAAATACTCAAAAAATTATTTTGCTTTGGAATATGAAATTAAAATTCTATGTTGTCATTCAAAAAACTAAAAAACTTAGAAAATTATAATGATAAAAAATATTTAAAAAGATAATTTTTTAATAAAAACGTTGCTTTTTAACAATTTTGAACTATGTAAAAAAATATTTTCAAAAACATGAATACTTTTCGAGATAATTAGTGTACCCACTTAAAAGAATCACTCTGTATATTCAGAACCGCATTAACTAAAAATATAACGAGTTTCTTATAAAGATATATTTAAATATTCTATACATAAAGCACAGTTTTTACAGGGTACTAATCATAATATGTAATATTCTGTCTATATAGAATAAGAGAGGCAGCATTAAAATTGTATTGTTTTTAAACATCTAATAATAAATAATAATATATGTATAATATAATATACAACGATAATGATAGCCCATCATATTATGCATATATGTGTATGCCATGTATTATGTACTATAATATAGTATTATATCAATTTTAAAATATTATATTTAAATATAGTCCCCTAGTAAATAAGTAAATAGTCATTAATACAATGCGTAACCTAGTTATCCTGTCAATTTGTCCATCATATATAAATAATATACGTATGTATGTATTATCTGCAATATCAGAACATTATTGTTATTTTACTCGCTAACAATGTTTGAGGTTAAAAATTATTGTTGATATTATAATCGTTTTAAACAAAATACAACGTACTTGCATCATGTATCCTTTGCGCATTATATTATTTTACATGAACTATCTTAAAAACCTACATGGACTATCTTGAAAATTTTCATGCGTGGGTAAAGACTATTTTATTCTAGTTATAGGCTTTGAGACTAAAAACTAAAGATGAACATAATATAGTTATAACGCTAACGACGAGTATTGCATATCATTACAACTTCTAACCATATTATAATGTTCTACTATTGAACATTTAAATAACGTAATATTGTCACATAGGTAGGTTTCAAACTACAAATATGTGAAAAAAACACTGATAGCTGACACGGTGTCAGTGCGATACTACGTTATCACATTTTATCGGTTGAAGTCGTCCACCCATATGTGCGGTAGTGAATGTTACTGACCCTTTCCTACAAAACAAAATTTTATTTTCCCCCACATTATACATTATAATTGTATAGTAGTATTTTTTTTCCTAATAGGCGCGTGTATATGAAAAATAATGCAAAACATTATCATTGATCACCTATAACGCATACACAAATATTAATTTGCATTTGTTACTATTTGTATCCGAGGCATAAATTAAATTCAATAATAAATGTACATTATACAAATAGACTTTAGACTATAAAAGACCAACAATTCTAAGATAATAAATCGATAAATAAAATTTACATCAAGTATTGGTATAACAATTATAGTATTAGGATAATCCTATAAAATAAAATAAAATCTTATATTATTTTTTTTCAAATGATAAACATTAAACAATAAACAATATACATAAAATACAAAATATAATGGAATCTTAAGTTTAGATTTATAATAATGATTATGTTATCTTGTATAAGTTAGTCTTGTACTAACTAAGTGTATAACTAATTAATAATAATATTTTTTTGAAAATATAACCTAAGTCCGTACGTATATACATGAAATTCTGGATTTTATTAGTTTACTATCCAGCGCTTTTTAGATTCTGAACGGAGTGATGAATGTATTGATTTTACAATGATGTGTGTTTTTTTTTTTATTTTTTTTTTTTTTTGTGTCTGACGACAACATTTGGAGCAGTAAAAATGCTTCGATTTTTGACTTCAGCCCCTCTTTGAAAAGGAAATTGAATCTAGTTGGTACTTTGGGGGGTAAAAAGTTGAAAATTTTCAATATTTTTTAAATGAGTCGGGAAAAACCCTAAAAAAATTAGGGAAAAACGAGATTTTTTACGCAAAACCAGTTTTCGACAAAATCGAATTTTTTATTTTGCCATAACTCAAAAAATAATAGATGTAAATACTTTAAATTTTCACCAAATGTTTATATTAGCGTTATCTATACAAAGTTACAATTTTAAAGAATTTTGACTTTTTTTGAGCTACTTATTGCCGATTGAAATTTTTAATTTTTTTTAGTATTTTTTTTTTTTAAATAACGATAAAAATTTTTTGGCCGGCCAGAAAATCTTGAAAATTTAATACAAGGTTTCTTATAAGTTGATCTTAAAGTGATAAAAAAAAATCCTAAATCGTTTGTCACAATTTTTTTTTATAAGCGCTTAAAGTTCGAATTTATACGAAATATGTATTAATATAATAATAATAATAATATAATAACCTTGCGAAAATTGACAAGTAATTTTGTGGTTAAAAAATCGTTTCTTTTATAACTAAGTTTTGAAAATTTGATACAAGGTTCTCCATACATTTTTCTTCAATTATCTGTAAAAAAAACTCTACCGGATTCAGACAAAAAAATTTTATGAGTGTTTGAAATTTAAATTTTTACAAAACCGCGTTAAATAACGGTTTAGCCTCAAACGATTTTTGATATTTGTTGTTATTCAAACAGTATAAGTCGTAAATACTTGAACATTTTACCAGTTATTTAGATTGCCATTTTTTTACGTGATTTGATTTTCAAAATATTTTGACTTTTTTTGAGCTATTTATAGACGATTGAAATTTTCAATTTTTTTTAGTATTTTTTTTTTTTATAAATGTAAATAAAAAAAATTCAGCTGGAACAAATTACATGAAAATTTTATTGAAGGGTCCACATAACTTGTTCTAACACTCATTCAAAAATTATAAAAATACATAGGCACAATTTTTTTTTATTAGCATTTGAAGTTCAAATATTGACAAAAATTCGTCAAAATCATGAATATTTTTCACTATTTGGTAGTTAAAAATGTATAAATATTTTACTATCAAAAGCTATGAATTGAAAATTTAATACTATGCTGTCCATAAGTTAAGCTTGGAATAATTATAAAAAAGTTTGAGGATTATTCAATTTAAAAAATGTTACTAGTGTTTAAAGTTTTAATTTTAATTTGAAATCAAAAATACACGTGTAAAATAACGTTTTACTACCTACTAAATAATTTTCGATTTTTGTTATTTTTAAAAAATTACTAAACGTTAGATCTTGAAACTTTTACTTAAATATTTGAATTTGTTTCAAAATAGAATATATGACATGCAATATTTAAACATAATATATTAACATATCCTAGACTGACAAAATCTTCGTGGCCTCGCCGGATAACGCCTCTGGAGTAGCGCGTATGGCACTGCCTCTAGGATGCAGATATACCGATTCCGTTATCATTTGTGTCGAAATCTAACAAGAAAGTGGTTTCTCAATGGGCTGCCGAGGGCACAGGGCTAAGTAAATTAAACATATATGTCATTCTAACATCAAGCATTTGAAACTCTGAGTTTTAGTACAACTTAAAAACTACAAAAGAACCCATAAATACTATATCATTCTACCATTTTATGATATTTATGTTTTTAGATCTAAAACAAATATAACTATTGTGATGTACACTCATCAGGAGGCAGAATAGGTCGCGGAATCTTCGTTTAAAAAAAATAATAAATTACAATAAAAGTCTTGTGGCTAAGAAGAAGAATGAGGGCTTAGAGCTATAATGTAGTTCTTGACACATTTTCGATGGTCGGTTTCGTATAATAGAACTCCAAGCATAATATTATATACGTAGAATCGTCGAGTAAAATAATATATTGTTGTTTACTAAGCAGTTTACTTGAATTATAAATTAAATATGGTGTCTGTGGTAATTTATAGATATTAATAACTGTATTTAAATGTATGAAGTATGCAATATCAAAGTTTCTATATTATACTGCACGTGATTTTCAATGATTATAAAATTAAGGATTTCAATAAGGACAATCACGATTGTAAATACGATTTGAAATCTGTATTGTGTCACTATTTTCAATAGTAAATTTATGCTCGTATATCGTACAGTTGACCTTCCCTACACGAACTTAATTTAAAATATTATATTAAATATCGTTTCGATATAATAAGAAATAAGACAGCAGGAGAAGAGAAGGGTAGAAGCTTATAATACCTCTTCATATAATATATAGCTTATCTCTTTAAACTAGTACTAACATTTATTAGTTTATATTTAGTATTAATTAATAATGATAATTAAAAAATTGATGCCTACATCGTAAAATAAGTAATATCCCAGGCCCCTGGTCACAGAACGTAAACAATGTAATATTATATAATATATTATAAATTATAATATATCCATATCGATATCGGCATAGTGAAATCTACAAGAACATACATCTCAGACAGCTTGCATCTAAATATATAAGTATATAATGTAATATGTGTAGTGAGCATTTTTACCGCTTGATTATTGCTTGAAACCGAAATCCGAAGCCAACTATAAAGAAAATGTATTTTTCACGTGAAGAATATGTCGAATTTATCGCATGGTACACGGGTACATGTATCATTATTATGTCATGTGTGCGGTGTGGCGGTGATGATCGTAAAAATTATAGGACGTGACTATCGCGTGTATAGTTTTATACGATTATTGTCGCGTAATCACGAGTCACGACGGTTTAGATGTTATTTTTTTTTTTCAATGTTTAGAACCTTGTAATATAATACAATACCGTTGTTTGATACGCTGCCGCCACCTTCCAATGGGTCGATAAACAACAAAACCGAATATATTATACACGTGAATAAAAATTAAATCAAGAAGCTATCAATAGACTAGACACGCTATTTTATTGCAACCGCCAAGGGATATTTAGTATTTACAATGCAAAGTATATTTGGATGGATAAGTTGAAATAAAAAATTTTAAAGGATTGGAATCCTATGAACCATTTTCCGTACAGGAAAATGATTGTGTTTACAAAATGTAAATTTATAATTTTTGCTAATTCGTTTTATGTTTTTTAAAGGTAATTTTTGTTTACATTTAGTATGTTACACAGGTTAACTACGTTAAAATACAAGATCTTAATAACGTTGTTACAATCAATTTTGAATAAAACAAAAAAATAATAGGTATTATATCTAACCTATTACGTCGATCGATGTAGGTATCTCTATTAAAGTATATTATGTATTATACATGCGCCGACGCACCGTTATCTCAAGATTAAAACATCTTATACCTATCATTGCGATTTTGTCCTTCACTCAAAAATTGAAATCACACCCTAATTATGTTACTGCCACAATAATATATAATTAGGTACGCTGTAGATCTATAGTACTTATGCGCACGATAGTCGATACCTATTATATATGTATGATATTTGGCTATTGACTATGATATTATATTATGAATTATAGTTATTATCAATATTCTATAGGTATATGTAATACGAATCGAAAATTCTGCTCAATATTTAAATATAAATCGATTAATATAATACATGTCACGAGACTATTTCATAAGCCACGAGGTTTTAAATGTATTCTTCAAACGTATTATACGTGATACACCATATTATAGGTATATAGTAAACATATATTATATACATTTAATAAAATCGAATTAACTACACGTTTCAGAGGCGTATGAAATTTTCACTATTCCTAAAAAATAAATGTAAAATAATAAATATTATTACTTTGCTACTTTAACGGCGCATTATTTTAAAGAAACATTTTGTTGAGTCGGAAGTATATTATGGTTCATGAAGACTATAGTTTCCTTGAAATTTCGTCAGATTTCACATCAGTTCTATAAATCAATATAATATAAATGTACCCGAAGTGTTTCTTTTGAGTTGAAGGTGGATACACAAAAACTGTTAATAACAGGTAAATTAATATTAATTACAGACAGTAATGCGAGTACCTATAGTTAGATGTAAAATCGTTCATGAATCAAACGGTACTGGCGACACGAATGCAAAAAAAAAACGGATGACAACGACCTTTATTGTAAGAAATGTGATGACTAAGACAAGTGATTGATGGAAAATTTTATATTATCGAGGTATCGTGTTCGTGTACACAATCACACGAATAAACATTTCAAAAATATTATCACCGAAGAAATATTTATCAGTGATACCCGTGTCCCGGTAACGTTCTAAGCTTGAACGATCTGACCGCGGTATAAACATCGCCGGGGTGCGGATCATCGATGTACGATGTACTCGTGCTGGCTCACCAGGTATAATTGTAATTTTTGTGGTATTCTTTCGGTCTCATCACCATTTTCTGGTAAACGACCACACTTTCTTCAACTGTTTTAGATTCTGAACGGATGAGTGATGAATGTATTGATTTTACAATGATGTGTGTTTTTTTGTTTTGGGTCTGTGTACAGCATAACTAGTCGAAATAATGCTTCAATTTCAAACATTGGCGGTGATGGTTTCTGATGGCAAAGTGGACATCCTTGGAGCATTATAGAAGTGAAAAGTAAACATTTTCCAACAGTTTTCAAAAAAATCGAGAAAAACAAAAAAGAAAAACGGGAATTTTTACGCAAAACCAGTTTTCGACCAAATCGGTATTTTTATATGGTTGTAATTCAAAAACTAATCATTGTAAATACTTGAAATTTTCACCAAATTTTTATACTAGTGTTATCTATATACTGCTAAATTTTCAAAAAATTGTGACTATTTTTGAGTTATTTATAGACAATTGAAATTTTTAATTTTTTTAGTATTTTTTTTTAAACTAACGATAAAAATTTTTTGGCCGACCAGAAAATCTTGAAAATTTAATACAAGGTTTCTTATGAGTTGTTCATAAAGTGATAAAAAAAAAATCCGAAAACGTTAGTCACAATTTTTTTTTATAAGTGCTTAAAGTTCGAATTTATACGAAATATGTCAAAATTGCGAAAATTTTCAAGTAATTTTGTGGTTGAAAAATCGTAAAAATTTTTTCTTTTATAACTAAGTTTTGAAAATTTGGTACAAGTTTCTCCATACATTTTTCTTCAAATATCTGTAAAAAAAACTTTACCGGACTAAGACAAAAAATTTTTATGAGTGTTTGAAATTTAAATTTTTACAAAACCGCTTTAAATAACGGTTTAGCCTCAAATGGTTTTTGATATTTGTTGTTATTCAAATAGTATAAGTCGTAAATACTTGAAAATTTTACCAGTTATTAAGATTGCCATTTTCTTTACGTGATTTGATTTTCAAAATATTTTGACTTTTTTTGAGCTATTTATAGACGATTTAAATTTTCAATTTTTTTTTTATTTTTTTTTTTATAAATGTAAATAAAAAAAAATTCAGCTGGGACAAATTACATGAAAATTTAATTGAAGGGTCCACATAACTCGTTCTAACCCTCATTCAAAAATTATAAAAATACATAGGCACAATTTTTTTTTATTAGCATTTGAAGTTCAAATATTGACAAAAATTCTTCAAAATCATGAATATTTTTCACTATTTGGTTGTTAAAAATTTATAAATATTTTACTATCAAAAGTTAAGAATTGAAAATTTAATACTATGCTGTCCATAAGTTAAGCTTAGAATAATTATAAAAATAGTTTGAGGATTATTTAATTTAAACAATTTTACGAGTGTTTAAAGTTTTAATTTTAATTTGAAATCAAAAATAC
Organism: Schizaphis graminum; assembly: GCA_020882235.1. Taxonomy (NCBI): domain Eukaryota; kingdom Metazoa; phylum Arthropoda; class Insecta; order Hemiptera; family Aphididae; genus Schizaphis; species Schizaphis graminum. The sequence goes on along the minus strand of CM037032.1, from coordinate 116,417,334 downwards.
ACGTGTAAAATAACGTTTTACTACTAAATAATTTTCGATTTTTGTTATTTTTAAAAAATTACTAAACGTTAGATCTTGAAACTTTTACTTAAATGTTTGAATTTGTTTCAAAATAGAATATATGACAATATTTAAATATAATATATCCTAGACTGACAAATCATCTCCGTTCAGAATCGTTTTTCGTATACAATGATACCTATCATTGCATTCAAATTTAACCTACCCTAGTCCGAGGTCCACCCCACCCCCTAATGTACAGCAGAGCAATACTCACCCGCTTTTAGATTCTGAACGGAGTGATAAATGTATTGATTTTACAATGATGTGTGTTTTTTTTTTTTTTTTTTGTTTTTGTGTCTGTGTACAGCATAACTAGTCGAAATAATGTTTCAATTTCAAACTTTGGGGGTGGTTTCCGATGTAAAATTGGATATCCTTGGTGCATTATAGAGGTGAAAAGTAAACATTTTCCAACAGTTTTCAAAAAAATCGAGAAAAACAAAAAAAAAGTGACAGAAAAACGGGAATTTTTACGCAAAACCAGTTTTCGACAAAATCGAATTTTTTATTTTGCTATAACTTAAAAACTAATCGATGTGAACACTTGAAATTTTCACCAAATGTTTATGTTAGCGTTCTCCATACACAGTTAAATTTTCAAAGAATTTTGACTTTTTTTGAGCTATTTATAGACAATTTAAATTTTTAATTTTTTATAGTATTTTTTTTTTTAATAACGATAAAATTTTTTTGGCCAGCCAGAAAATCTTGAAAATTTAATACAAGGTTTCTTATAAGTTGTTCTTAAAGTGATAAAAAAAAATTCGAAATCGTTACTCACAATTTTTTTTTATAAGTGCTTAAAGTTCGAATTTATACGAAATATGTCAAAATTGCGAAAATTTGCAAGTAATTTTGTGATTGAAAAATCGTAAAATTTTTTCTTTTATAACTAAGTTTTGAAACTTTGGTACAAGGTTCTCCATACATTTTTCTTCAAATATATGTAAAAAAAACTCTACAGGATTCAGACAAAAAATTTTTATGAGCGTTTGAAATTTAAATTTTTACAAAACCGCGTTAAATAACGGTTTAGCCTCAAACGATTTTTGATATCTGTTGTTATTCAAACAGTATAGGTCGTAAATACTTGAAATTTTTACCAGTTATTTAGATTGCCATTTTCTTTACGTGATTTGAGTTTCAAAATATTTTGACTTTTTTTGAGCTATTTATAGACAATTGAAATTTTCAATTTTTTTTTATTTTTTTTTTATAAATGTTGATAAAAAAAATTAAGCTGGGACAATTTACTTGAAAATTTAATTGAAGGGTCTACATAACTCGTTCTAACCCTCATTCAAAAATTATAAAAATACATAGGCACAATTTTTTTTTATTAGCATTTGAAGTTCAAATATTGACAAAAATTCGTCAAAATCATGAATATTTTTCACTCTTTGGTAGTTAAAAATTTATAAATATTTTACTATCAAAACCTAAGAATTGAAAATTTAATACTATGCTGTCCATGAGTTAAGCTTAGAATAATTATAAAAAAGTTTGAGGATTATTCAATTTAAACAATTTTACGAGTGTTTAAAGTTTTAATTTTAATATGAAATCAAAAATACACGTGTAAATAACGTTTTACTAATAAATAAATTTCGATTTTTGTTATTTTTAAAAAATTACTTGACGTAAGATCTTGAAACTTTTACTTAAATGTTTGAATTGTTTCAAAATAGAATATATGACAATATTTAAATATAATATATTAACATATCCTAGACTGAAAAATCATCTCCGTTCAGAATCGTTTTTCGTATACAATTACAATATACCTATCATTGCATTCAAATTTAACCTACCCAAGTCCGAGGTCCACCCCACCCCCTAATGTACAGCAGAGCGATACTCACTTGCCCGCTTTTTTATTTTCCTTCTTCGTGTCCACGCACATATTTAGTACCGAACGGGTCTAGATCACTTCCGGCCTGTCGACACAAGTGCCATCCGTTTTCCCGAAGATTAGGCGCTCAAAGTCGACCCATATAATAATATCATTATTCACGGATCACATGTATTTACTCCGTATGTAAAAATATATTAAATATATTATACGGTTATATAAACTGCTCTAGGGCTGTTGTTTATGAATTAGTTTTATGATGTTTAAAATTTAAATATTATATTTATGATTTGGTTCGAAAAATTTTGAGTAAACCTTGATAAAATAATCGCGTTTAATAATAACGCGTTGTACTACGTTATTTAGTAAAACTCTCTGTTATGAACTACAACATAATAATATAAAATAATATTTTAAAGTATTAAATTATATATTTGGCGCGTTATCCTCATCCTGTTAGTCTACAAGACGACAACACGCATACGCCATTTCGATTTAATATATTTGCACAGTAATATAGGTTAGGTTAGGTTAGGTTAAATATAGATGTCCAATATTACTGTATCATTTGGTTGGAAGCTCTGTCGATTTGAAATTTGTCTGTGTTTTGACGAACAAACAAATCTAACCTAACCGAACATTCCGCGAGTATCTGTAACACTACCATTTCATAATGTCATAAACACAATATGTTTAAACTGATCAAGAATCCTACGTTTCATAAGTCATAATGTTCTATAAATAATTCTAAAATAATATTTATACTTGAACAGTGGGAGTAGGATGTTTTGCCCACTGAAAGTTTGAGATATTACAGATTTTTAACTTAGAGTTCGATTTTAAATGCCGCTTTATAATAAAAGTTGTTGTTAATAATATCCTGAAATATGTCAAAATATTTATCAAATATTTATTTTTAATTGATTCATTTGAGTCTAACACCCATTATGATTATGACAGTCGATGACAATGTCGGTTATCTGCGGTTTCCGTGCTTGGTCGGGCCAAGGTCGTTGTCGTCGTTGTCGTCTTCGTTGCGAAAACTGCGAAATTTGAAAAATAATAATTTTGGGTTAAGGCCACTTTTCTCCTTCAAAAAACATACGCTTATCTCGTCTCGGGTATACACATTCAGAGTTATATACACGTCAAAGAATAAAATCACTAAATGATCTTCATAGCCATCGCTTAAAAACTATAGGTACTTCAAGTATATTTTACCCATAATCGATTGTGTTTTTTTTTTCTGTAAGTGGTTTTTGTTTTATTTGATGAATAAAATATTTTAAAAATATAAACAAACCTTTGCTTGTAAATATTTAAAATAAGAAAATTATCATGAATATGAGCATATCTTAATTAAATCAAAAATGTGTCAACATTTCAAATTAATAATATTTGCTTACATATTTTTTCATCATTAGGTATATAGTTTATACTTACTTCCGACAACGGAATATTATTTATATTTTTCATTTTGTTTGCCTATATCGATAAATGTATCACTGTATCAGTAAAAGTTGTAAAATCACATTATGAATAAAGTTATTAATTATGCATAACTCAAACTGTTGATCTCATAAATAAATACTTTGTTGCCCATATTAACCTGTTTTTTCTTTTTAAAGATAAGGAAAATAATAACAAAGTAGCCATTTTTTAATACATTTTTTTATTGGAATATTTTTATCAACCTCAAAAAAAAATTATCTTACAATTTATGTATATATATATTTTATACACATAATATATATGTATATATTATATTTAGTTATGTATATATATATAATATATAAGACCGTCGGAAAATGTGTAGTACAACAAACTTAATAGTCGCGTTATAATATTATATTATAACATTTTAACTAATAATGTACAGGCTTATTTTTACTTATTTTTTTTTTTACTTTTTTCCATGTTCTTTTTTGTACAATTCGTAAATTAAAATAGTTCAACAAAAACAAAAAAAATATTTGTTAGCCTTAAGTACCGAACCATCACAACGATAAAAAAAAATTACATAATTTGTTTAAAAGCGGAACAACGAAATTTAATACAAATTGAGCATTAAACGAAATAAAAATTATATAATAATAATTAAAAAATTAACGTTTTTAAATTAATTAGTTACAAAAAAAAAAAAAAAATTAAAAACTTATTCGAAATAAAATTTACGTATCCTATAAAATTAAGTTTTAGGTTAGGAATTTGTTAATTACCTTCGTGACTCGTTGACTATACTATTACAAATGGTAACAATCACAAAAGAAATGTAAAACACTGTTTCAGTAAGGTTTTTAAAAAACAATATACGTTGTCTACAATTTACTGAGATCCATGCGACTGACCTCTGTGTCCCTAACCGCTCTCCATAAAAAAAAAAATTTTAATACCTCTAACATTTAAAACTGCATAATTATTTTATGTTTTTCGATAGTATATTATTACTGCCCGAATTCCGATAGTTATTTATTTATTTTACAATAATTATTATTAATAATGTACACATCAGTCTTGGGTACAGACAATTTACCTTGACGAGAAGAAGACGTTGAAGATAAAAAATAATAAAATACAAATTATAACGATAGCTGTTTTCTTCATCTCGCCACTCGCTCAAAAATATTTACACGCGTTACACGGTTACGGGCAATAAAACCGCACGTATACACTCGGTCCACAACTTAACACCAAAACTTAATTTAATATAATATACTAAAATATTAGAGAGGTATAAATTAAAAAAAAAAAAATAATCAAAGGATTGGATCGAGACGACGATGAGACACATACACGTTGACATTGGACAAAAAAACGTATAAAAACACATTTATAATAATGATAATAATAATAATAATAATAATTATAATAATAATAATAATTATAATAATACAAATAATAATAATAATAATAATAATGATTTTAAACGGCGTAAATTGGCGAGAAAATTATAGTGGCCGTCGACAATATTCGCTGTTGTGTGCGTCATCACAGTTGGCTCACGTTGCAAGGTAGGTAAATATAATATATATATATATATATATAGATAGATATATAATAACCACAGCCGGTAAATACCTAACCTGGTAAATATATATATATATATATATATATATATATACATATATAATATATAATATATATATCTAACATAACCACAAGCGACACAGACGACACGACGACGACGATATATTAATAAATAATATACGATGAGGAATACCGTGCGCGGGCGTTTCATAAATATTATTATTAATACAGTTTTCCGCGTACCAATACACATACGATAATATTATTATGACATTATGCATAATATTACACTATACATAAATACAGATATATTATTACGACACGTGGTACGGAGCCGCGAGTCGCGGTGGCGTGCCACGTTATAATAACGTAATAAAAAACGTAGTCGTACGACACCGCTGTGTGTGCCCCGCCGCTCGTCACCCACTACTACTGCACTTTGTCCTTCATGCCGTGCAACAGGTGTTCGGACATGATGGACGAAGGGCTCGGCTGGTGCGAGTAGTTGCGTATGTGGTGCAGCGAGATCAGCTGGTTGGGGAACCCGTTGGGCACCGACCCGACGGACGGCGGCTTCATGTCCATGGGCCCGGCCATCGGCGACAGTTGGTGGCCGTGCGCGCCCAGCTGCTTGGCGCCCGGGAACGACAAGTGGTTGTACGGCATGTACATGGTCTGCTGGTGGTGCTGCTGGTGGTGCGGGTGGTGCGGGTGGTGCGACGGTGGCGGCGGCGGCGGGTGCGTCGGCAGTCCGAACGACTGGATGGGCGTAAACGCGGACGTGCTGGTCTTGGGCACGGACGACGCGTCCGACAGGTACTCAGAAGGTGCAGTGGGTAAGTGGGTGCCGTGCCTGTTGGACGGCTGGTCGTCGGCGGCCACGGACGCCGCGGTGTTGGACGGTCCACCGGCGTTCAAGTCGCCGGCGGTCGCGACGCCGCCGCCGCCGTTGGAACCGCCGCCGCCGCCTCCTCCCTGCATGCACTCTTGCTGTTGCTGTTGCTGGTTGATGGCCTCCACCAGGTTGTTGGCCGTGTCCGGTGACATCTTGCCCCAGTACGCGCCGTTCTCCAGGGCCACACGCGGTATGCCGATGATCGGCGGCCGCTTGTCCATCCGCTCGGCGTGCTTCTGCATGTGCTTGGACAGGTACGTCTCCTGCGTGTACGACTTGCCGCAGTACTGGCATATGTGCGTCTTCAGGTGTTTGGACTCCTTGTGCTTGGGTATGTGCTCGAGCAGTGACTGCTCGTCCTGGAAGCACTTGTAGCACGAGTTGCACTTGAACGGTTTGTCCGTCTGGTGGCACCGGGAGTGCGACTGCAGGTTGCTGAGCTGCGAGAACGCCTTGGTGCAGCCAGGATGCCTGCACTTGTACGGCTTGTCGCCGGTGTGCGTGCGTATGTGCTGCTGCAGGTGGCTGAGCTGCGTGAACCTCCGCTGGCAGATGTCGCACCGGTACGGTTTGATGCCCAGATGGATGCGCGTGTGCTGGCTCAGGTACGAGCTGTTGGCGAATGTTTTGTTGCACTGGTGGCATTTGTACGGTTTCACGTCTTTGACGTGCAGCTGCGAGTGCAATTGCAATTCCGATTTGGACGCGAATATCTGCTGAAAAAAAAAAAGAAAAAAAATGTCTGTTAATACCAGTGTGCATATATTTTAATGTTATATCATCAAGGCTGGATAAGTTGTATTTGTATTTGTACTAATAGTACTGTTGAACGGCTCAAGTTTATTTTTTCTACGTTGGGTACAATTATTATTAAACTCACTTATACAATTTTATTATAATTACCCACCCATTTACTTAAATAATAGTGTTACTTTACGTTACTAAGTATAACAAAATATAGAAATTATAATTTACGAAGAGTAATACATTTTATTAAAATCAAATATTTGTTTGATTATTAAATTGTTTTATATACCTTTTAAATTAATATACCTATAATTAAAAATATTTATATACATAATTGACAAGTTTTTGCTTAATTATGTATGAAATCGTTTAAAGGAATAATTAACGCAATAGTAATAAAAGTAATATGGTGAAAACGTAGGTTATTTTTTAATTTAAAAACAAATGTATTGGTATATATTTTTGTTTTTAAGATTAATTTTTCTTGGTCTAATAAATACAGTCATTTAGTTTACCTTCCCTCCCTCGCCAGTTATATTCGCTGCGTGTGCATTATGATATTGATACAATATAATAACGTACGATACACGATATTGTTTAGTCCTCCGACCGTAATAATTATTATGTACTAAATTAAAATTGTCTAAATGATCACGGTGTGTCTGCGTGCGTTATACCGGTTACCTCAAATGCACAGGTTGGCCACCACTATTTATTATATACTACTTGCAGCCGTGGGCGTTTATTCGTATGCCTAATATTATACTGGTTTGTGTTGCCACCCCTCTCGGCCTCTCCGGACCAGACACAATACGCAACGGGTTACGTCGGGCAAGTATCCAAAAAATTCGTCATCGTCGCGGTGCTCGCATCGAAAATAAATATATATATATATATATATAAATTAAATGGGATAGAATTTTCACAGCTAAGGTCAAGGCGTCCGAATATAGACTACACGGGCCTCGAAGGATTTTCGGATAGAGGTCTGTCTATTGGACGGGATCCAAAAGCGCGTAAAAGGGTCTAGCTGCACGTACATCATCACAGCGTCCAAAAAATGTCACACGTACACGTCGTCGTCGCAAGGCGATAAAAATTCCATAACAATCACAACCCGTTTATATTATTATTCGTCGCGTTGGGACCAAGTCCCGTAGAGACGTACCTAACGGGGGGTTGTATGACACGGGTGTTTACACACACAAACACGCACACACAACCCGGTCATAAATAATCGCATGTTGCCCACCATAGCCCCCGCAACGACGTCCGGTATTCTCTTGTCAATAAACATCTGACGAGAACAATGGTCACACGGTAAGCTATAAATTATTATTATCATCGTATATTGGTGGTACCTATTTAATAATATTAATAATTAAAAAAGGTCTGTCGGAATCGATGAAATCCGCCGTATAAATCGTATGATTGATTTCCGGTTTTGACTAAAAAACGTCATCTCGCACCGATGAAATACCTACTTTGTAAATAATAATTTGCATATTATATTTTTCGCTTGCTCGAGGACAGTCACGTTATAATTATAATCTATAAAACCACCGGCGGCAGTGGCGATTTAATTATAATAATAATATATCATGTAATTTTATTATTATAATATAGTCCAACTATTTACGACATGTACTACGACTACTACAACGACGATTATTGCCACTACCGAACTCCCGTACTAGACCTGTACGCGGAATTGTTGTTTTATTATTATTATTATTCCTATTGCCTATTAAACGTATCAGTAAGAGCGTGATAAAATACATTAATATACATTTATAGATATATTAATACACCGACAAAATGAAAACGATTCCGGGTCATATCGTGACCCACTGGCGCGCAACACATAGGTACCTACGTCGTTCGAGACCAAGGCCGACCGTACGGCGTCGATGAGAATAAAATAATAATAATAATAATACGTAAGACCACGCCGTGTATTATGTATTTTGTTATCATCCAACGACGACGACAGTGCCATGCGTTATCACTAGAGCCGCCGGTCCGACCTTGGCCGGAACGTAAAATTCAAGGCCATCCGAATCTGTGCGGTGTGCGTGTGAAATAGTGAAAAATCTCTCGAAAATGTATAACGTTTTGTACGCGAGTACAGTGCGTTATGAATATAATTATGACGATATTAAAAAAAAATCGAAATCTTGACAAAGAAACGGATCGCCGACGACCGTAGCTAACATGGCGGTGTAAAACACACACACGCGGGTCGCTCCGACGCCGCCGCCGATGATTATCTCCGCACCCGCACCCACCGCCGACCATCGGATTTATTCGCTTGTCTGTCTGTCCGTTTTCTTTTTTTCATTTTTTTTTCGGGGGGTCCGAGAGAGGCACATACGCCGCACACACAATCGTCGACGGGTCGAGTGTGGACCGGTTTCGGCGCAACACACACGCGAGACGCGTATGCACACCATAATATTATATACCTCTATAATACGTAACATCGTACATAACTATATAATATAATAGGGAAGAGGGTCCTGCTCGGCCGATTAGTATGTGTGTGTGTATGTGTGTGTGTGTGTGTGTGTGCTAGAGCGGCATATAAGTAGACGTGAATTTTTTTTAAAAACGTGCGCCCGACGACGCGTTAGGGTTAAAAGAGAGACTGGTGCGTGCGACTAAAAAACCGGGTTTTCAGCTGCTGCTGCCGCCGCTGCTGCTGTTGCTGCCATCGATCGAAGTGGACACGATAAACATCGACGGCGGCCAAGTGCAGTACATTATAATAGTAGTAGTAATAATAATAATAATAATAATACGTAGTAAAAAGAGTTTATTTTTCGAAAATCCGATCGTTTTTTATGATAATAACAATAATAATAATATATTGGTCGGCCTAGCTATATTATAATACGCATATTATGATTATTATGATATACAGCGTGGCTGTAATTTTCAAACATAACTCGAGCAAACAAAAGAGACACAGAACCCGTCGCGGTCGACGGTGAAATAATAATAATATACTTAATAATTATTGTTCCGTTTCGGAATTAATCTTATTAAGTCCACATGCGCGTTCCTCGACACACGTGTTCATTAATTTGCAATTAATTTACATGAGCGAAAACTTGACGACCTATTATATAATACACTACAACATATTGACTTGAGACCTCGACGACTCCGGGACTAAACACGACGAGATTTTAACACGAGAAGCATTTTGATTAGAGGCGATCAGTAATAATTCGTACTCATCGAGTGTAGCTTATGAGTGTTTTTACGAGTTTCCTTCAAATATATCATTATTATGATTTGATAATTATTACTCACCGACTAATACAAGTACATCATAATGCATTTATATACGTAGGTATACGATAAATATTAAATACACATTATACCATTCGAATATGACGACAGCTATACACATGCAATACAATAACGTAGGGTTAATCAAAATGCATTTATTACATCGACGATAAATAGAAATAATCGAAAAGCACTAGGATTAAAAACAGGTTTGAAAACGATGGTATACTAGTCGTCGATTTAACGATTCTCGGTCGATATTACAAGATTGATTTTTTTAAATTTAGTACCTACGTAATAATTATAACACTATAAAATCCATTAATCTCATGAATAACATACATATTATTTTTGTATGTAGTCAATCAATCATCGTTAGGTTTTAAAATGCTTATTATCAACAAATACCCTTATTTTAAACAATGATATTTTGCAACTTAAACGAGTGTTAAAATACTGTAAATTCAAATAAAAAAGGTGTGTATACCTGAATATGTACTTAAAAATATTAAATAAATATATATTGTTTTAAATGCCTAGAGGTCCTAGACCAATGTCGACTGATTGATCCGACTGAATACAAAAATTAATTTTTTTTAACCAAAGTGAAATAATACAAACATAATCTTTTTAAAGCAGAGTGCAATATTGATCTACAATAAGTGGAGTAAGACCAGTTAATCCGCCACGCAATAGTTTCTAGGACATTCGGAAAACCAGTGCATAAATCCCGCATATGTATGCATATTGCATATTATATACATTTTTATATAAATGTGTTTTAAATAATGTAACACACATTGTGTGGTGACTACTTGCTGCAGTGTATAGTTTACCGGTTTTTTATTCAATGCAAACGAATTAAAAAACGAAATCGCAATAAAAAATAAAAAGTGTCGTCGAATTTCGTAACGGGTTTGGCGTTCGCTTTTTTCGTAAATAAGTCGCCGCAGGAAATATAATATAAGAGACGAATCATCGCGACTTTCTATTGAAACGATTCAAATGTACCGCCACGCCGCCGTTGATCAACATCCCACACATCACTACGGCTATTGCTCTGCGACGATGTGGAGTAGAGTAACGATATTATATTATAAATTATAATATTAGTTTAGTCACTTGCATTTTGTGAGAATATCGAAAGGGAAAACTCGTTTTTAAAATAAAAAAGATTTTAAACCATCCGACAAAGAAGTCACCATCACCTTCATTTAAAATACAATATTTTATACATTCACACTACTTTTTGCGCGTAATAATGTTATGTATGTATATATCGTTGGTTCCAACTCTGCGTGTTCTTATATTTGCGTATTTCGCCATCCTATAGGAACAGTGAAAAAATTTAAATTTCAAACAAAGTTATGTAATTTTTTCCAAATCCTAAATCACCTATACACCTAACGCGCCTTTATCCGTGTAAATGTTTTATCTGGGTTTCACTGCCAATTACGAGCAAATCACGAAATTAATCAAAAATAATGTAAATTATTTAACAAAATCAACGGTGTGTTTTCTCTAAAAAACTGTTTTTCGAGAACAACGTTATAATAAACCTATTACGAATCACGTGGTCGTCGTATTGCAACTACGCAAACCGTCGAGTGCACATTGAACATCACACAAGCGTTGTGCCCAGACACGCCGCAGTAAATAAAAATATATGACGCGCGATTACGCGGCAACCGATTTGACTTGAGCACTGAATATTCCATTACAGCGTAATAATAACAATATTGAAGCGTATGCGTAGAAAGTCGTCTACATAATCGCATATAACATCATATTATTATTATTATAGTGTACAGTGTCCTGTGAATTAATATTGAAATGATGACGCGCGATCCGCGATCGTCTGCGGCGAAACGGCATCTCGACAATAATTATTGTCATTGTATTTTACACGCGTGGCCGTTGGCCGCCGTCTCGGATCATCCGCAAAGCCTCGTCAGCCCGTTTAAGACAAACATTTGAAAAAGACGCACGTCCGTCCAATCGAGTCGTGTAGCGATCGTCCGTGTCGCGCGCATACGGAGAGGTTCACGTGGCGGACGGCCGTCTGTACCGCGTTTTCAACAATAATACATCATATTGCGTACTGCACGGCGGCGCGCGCGCACTGATGTCATGTCCAAGGTCGGTCGCGGCGCGCCGTACAAAATAGGTACGCCGCCGACACGCTCGTCGTCGTCGAACGGGTTTTGTCTCACCGCCGCCGCACTGTGATATTTTAGAGTAATGACTTATAATAATAATAATAATAATATATCGTACGCGCGCTCACGTTATATTATAATATTGTTGTTAAAAAGTCGTCAAAGCTGCAGAAACACGCCCAATTCGAGTGCATATAATGTGCAGCAGTATATTATAATAGTGTACTAATAGTCGTAATCCGAACGCGGTCGTAAGACCACCGCCGCGTCGGTAAAGTCGACTCCGATCGCTTTGTAAATCCATACTATAATATTATTATGTATTATAATTATTTGGAGCGATTACAGCCGATAAAAGCAAACGACGATCCGGAGGAAGGCCGAAGTGTGTCGAATAAACATTTTTTTTTTTTGTTTTTTTCGTAAATCGGAAATATCGGACGATCGTAGATCGCGCGTGCGAATCTCCGACGCAACAGCAGTGCGCGTACAAACATGCACGACTGGAAACGAAATACGCAAAAGTCGAAACGTTCCAAACTTAAAAAACCGTCATCGTACACGCGCGGGGAACCGAATCGCGGTAGCGGCGGCAATCGCTCTGTACGGCGTGTACGTTTAAAAAAAAAAAAAAAAACGTAAACGCGCTATATAGGCCTCCTCTCCGCGGCAGAGAATTCGACTGCGATAGAAACGCGGAGGGAGGGGAGACGGGCTGTACGAAACGAATTCCGACCATTCGGGCGGCTGTGGTACGACACGCTGTATAATATGATGTGCGCACCCGGCGCGAGTCCGTTGCTGCCGCGGGCGTCACGCACACACACACACACGCATACATGCGATATTAAACGGCGACAAGCTACCTGTGTGCGCGTACGTTTAAAAACGTCTGTTAAAAAAAACGAAACGAATAAAAACGCCGAGACGCGGACGGGCTACTGCTGCACCGGTGGTGGTCTGTGTATTTACTTGAACCGACGACGGTTTGAGTCAGCGGCTGATAGCGATTTTATTTACATTTTTTTTCTTAAATATCATTTCTGATAGTATAGCATCTACATTGGATACCTATTGTGAATTTCGTGATTCGACCGGAATATGTATACTGCAGTTGATCTATATATAAGTAACTTAACTGTACAGTGTACATCAAATATATATATATATATATTATATTATTATATTATACAGGAGGGTGGTGATTTACCGAGTATACTCACCATTTTATTCTTCTTCGATAATGCAGTTTATCATAATCTAATTTTTTTAATACATCTTATAAAGACCATAATTTCATAACGCAGACGATAAGTTTTAACTTTGTTCGTTAAATTCGATGGTAATGGGTTTGGAAGATATGGAACAGTAAAAAAGGGGGTTTTTTATTTGAAAAAACAGAAGTTTTAAACACCACATATGATTACACACTAAAATAATAAAAAAAAAATCTCTAGCAATTGAAAATAAGATGATCCTAAGGTATATAAAAAAAATCCCAAAAATAAGAATTTGAATAAATTATTCAACTTTAAAATGGACGTAAAAATGTTTGGCGAATCATAATGTGTACCTATATAAATAGTGTATAAAATACCGATATTAACGAGTAACAATATTGTTAAGGATTATTATTGATTACATGACATTATAATATACTCTATGTCGCCAAATATTTATAATACGTGCGTTACCCATGTCATATATTATTATTTACATGAAAGTTAAAGTTATATAGGTATTACTCTGCTGTAATGATCGGGAGCAGCGACCTAGTCGACCACAAAATTCCTCGTTTTGAAACGAGCTCAAAAACACATAGACAATTCATAAAAAAATAAAAACTCACGCGGTCACGGCAATAATTGATGTCGCGGCATTACAACATAAAACTATATAATTGTGCATTGCCTGCCCAAGATACGGGATTATCGAATATTTTTTTCCGGGACGTGCGATGGATGATGGGTGACCGACGTATTGAATTATAAATATAATATTATGCAAATTACAACATTGGAAAAATCGAATTTCACATGCGTATCCACTGACCATTCTTTATAATTAAATAATAATAATAAAAAAACGACAGACCGATAATTCCTCCAATTTAGCGGTCACGTGTGTACACGTGCATGGGGTATAGGAAGCAGGTAGATAAAAAAGGGGTTCTATACTTCTATATACCTATATATGTATATATGTGATGGTATATAAAATATATGTGTATTTAGTATATACATAATAAACATAAATATATGGATAGGTATATATATATATGCACGGTAGAACGAAAAGGCTTCAGGTTTTTTTATATTTCTAATTCAATTAAATTCGACCCGTTCTCGATTTGAGGGGTTACAAAAAGCGAAAAAAAATCAACGGTTCGTAAATAATGCACGATGACAATCGTACGCGAGCAGACCAACACACCGGTTTGTCCGGCTGTGCTAAAAAAAATATATATAATAATAATAATAATCATTTTTCGTCCCCATACTACTAGCAACCAACATCGATTGTGTAACATGAAACCACGATTCATGATGGCGTATATTTGGTCGCTCATCGTTAAAAATTTAAAAAACCAAAAACAAAACCAGAACTAAACCGGATAAAGCTATACATATCTACGAGACACGTCGTAGGTGTCGACCGCAATCTCCGATTATTATTTTGTATTATTATTATCATTATTTTTATCCTCGATAACTCTATGTATAATTTAAATCGTTGAGTGCACCGTTGCAAAACATACAAAATAATGACGCGACTATAATAATATACATAAATCTATTTAGCCATTTAGGCTTATATACTGTAACATATTATAAATAGATGAGGCGTGGTGAACACGAGGCGCTCACATTTTTTTTTCAATTGAAATTAAAACACTTCTCGTAAATATATTATATATATACCTGCTTTTATCTTTTTTCTCCCGGGTGCAATTCTCTACGATAACCGGCGTCGGCTAATTGAAACACATGTAACAAACGATATAGGTGTCCAGTGATAGGTAAAAGACACTTGTCGGCGGCGAATGGCATAACAACGTATTTCTCGTTCTGAGGATTATAACGAACGTCCGTCGCTTATTTAATTTGTATGCTTTTATTTTCAAATTAAACGCATTTTATTCCATATACACCGCAAATGTAACGAAAATAGCCGAAATACGTGAACCGCGTTCTCGCAACGACCGTGTGATTATAGTAATAATACATTAAAAGAAGAATTTCGTCGGCGAATACTACAATACTAAGGTACAATGTACAATATATGTTTAATTATACCTACTATTACTCGGTTTATAAAAACGTCAGTAGAAATTGATTTTTATTTGAAGCATAAGAAAAAAACAATTGGTTCACGTACTAGTGTATACCTCTATATGTAATACTTGCAGTCTGCAGCCAGTTTAAAAGAAAGCATATTCCTGCGATTCGTACTCATATGCACAATCTATTGGTAATTAATTAAATTTACTGATAAAATACAACAACGGAGGTGAACGCGTGCAGCATAATTTATAATACATATAAATATAGCCTAACAGTTACCTATATAATAGGTGTAAAGCTGCAATGATATACATATTATGTGCCTGTTTATTATCGTTTTCGCACCGCACTAATGACATGCAAGTTATATATATAATTTTTTCAATGGTAATTATTATTATGAGTGTTATCACACAGTCACAGGTGTATAATTTGTTGAGATTTTTAATAGACTTATTTCTCAGAGTTTGATTTTCAGCGCGATGAGGGTTATCGCCCGTGCGTTTATTAAAAGTGATGTCGTACTTAAAAAATTACCAACGTTTAAACAGAATAATAAAATCAACAGTAAGCGAATATCATATAACCCAACCAAAACTATTTTCAGCTCCGAACCTACCGACGACTTTGGACGTTCAATAACGTGGCGGCATCGGATATAATAGTAGGTTTTTCGTAACCGTTCGTGAACTAAAATACATAATAATATAATAATATTATAATAAAACCGGTCTAATCGTGTTTTATCGCCGCATAATACACGTTAGGAAGTAATTACTAATTACAAGTGATGTCTATTATCGTATATAATAATATGTACCCATATACTATAATACTAAAGTGTATATAATGTATATACTATATTATAATATATATTATACTGAAACGTTTCAATGCACCCAAACAAAACTCGTTTGTATATTATATATTTATATGTATAATAGTATACTACATACTAGTAAATAGTAATATATTATATTAACAATCGTATGCCATGGTTATTTTTTCCGGTGATTCTTAAAATCGACGTCGAGGGCGGATACGATCGATATTATTTTAAAAAAAGCACCACACATATTATTTTTAGATTATGATTTTTCAAATCGAAAGACGAAACAACAGCGATAATTCATATATTATACATGACGCCTTAATAAGCCATATATATATATATATATTACTAATAAACAATCGAAACTTACCTCTGGGTTTCCGTGGTCCACACTCGACCATCCGAGACCGTCTCTACCTTTGTTCACGCCCCGCTTCCTACCGCGACCCTGTAACAACAATACGTGCCATGAGCATAACATATACCTATATATATGGGTTGATCAGAAGTTCGTGTTACAGAATGGTAGGAGTATTATACGATTCATATAAATTCCACAACAGTTTTGTAACATAAATCTCTGATCAGTCACCCACTGTTATGTACAAAACAGAAACCAATTAGCGCCATAAGTAGACAACAAACATTACGATTTACGACGACTGAGTTTAGGAAAAATTTTCCAACGAATGTGCATTTCCGGAAGATTCGAGTTTTAGTCAATACTCAATACATAAACTATATTTAACTAACTGTTGACAAAAAAAAACCTACCTATATACTCGTTTACAAACGCCCCGCTCTAGTTAAAATATATCGATTTCCATACACTGTGTACATTAGCAAAACAAATTGTGTATGGTTTTTTCTTCCCGTCCGCTCTTATATATAATTCATAAGCATCGCGTCTCACGATTGAATTTTATTATCGATAACTGTTGTTTTCCCTCCGCCACTATACAGCACCGACCTAGACCGGTCGAGCGGAAACACTTGTTTTTATTTCTTACGATAAAAAAAAACCCCTGAGAAGAAAGAATCAAAATACGAGTCACCCCTTTTTTATACACAGTGCCTATATAAACGAAAAAAACTTGACCTACACGCGCGCGCGAGTAATAATCGAATTCGCGCGCGCTCGGTGTACGTATATTATTTTTTATTTCTTTATGAAACGACCGAGCAGAATATATAATATAATATAAGTATAATGTACATGACAACAACGACAACTACGACGACGACATTTTAGGAACATTAATTCTTCGTCTATTTATACGGTTTTTTTTGGCCGACGGAGGCTAATATTTTGGCATCGGTCGCGCGCCGTGGCGTAGCTGTGCGCGTATCCTCAAAAATATAAATATAATATATGTAGGTACCTATACAAAAAAATACGTCGTTTATTTTTTAATGACCCACCTCTCCCCAGTATCCACAGTTCAATTAAGTCGACCAATTTGTCGATATATACGTGAGTATATAGGTACTGTATGCTGCAGTGTGTGTGCGTGTGTGTTTCCCTGCAGCACGTTCATTACTCCCATCGCACGGGACCCTCTTTTCGGATTATTGCACAATCGACGGCGGCAGTGGTTGCGTGCAACATACACACACACACACACACACACACACACACACACACACATATAATGCGAGTAAAAATGGAACCTAACCAAAGGGGGTATACAGTATACACTATACACACACAAACACTCATACAATCGGGTTTTTTGTGTTTCATTAACCCGCCGCCGCCCTCTCTAGCGATCGAGCCAAAGCGCGCGCGCGAGACGCTCGCCACCGAAAAAAAAAAGGGTGGAAAAAATAACCCGGAGGACTACTGCTGTGGCCGTCACCCTTTTTTGTCCGTTAGAAAAATCGCCCCCAGAGAGAGGGACCCGTTGCCGAGAAGAGGACGTCGACCGCGAGACGACCGAGGTGTTTGGTCACTCCTCGTAGCATATCACAACGCGTGCGTTTATGTGTGTGTAACGAGCGAGGGGGAAATGGAAAACTACTGCAGCCGCAACCCTATAGACCGAATTTACCGGTTACATTTTTAATAATCTAATAATTACGAATGTATTTATCATTTGATAACGATTTTAGATTGTCGCGCAGGAAAAGACTAACCGTCATCATTGACGAGCCGCGAGATGAAACCGCCAATATCAATAAATCCGTCATTATAATACCAAGTGCGTAGGTACTTATCATTGGCGGGGAAAAAAATAATAACCACAAATTATGCAATGGAGCGCTTATTATATAATTAGTTGTTTGACGTACCTATAGACTCAGTTATAAGTATACGTTTCGACTACTGCACGGCAGTGGAGTAATAATAATAAAAAAAAAAAGAATCGTAAGCAACGATAAACACAAATATTTTTTATTCAAGTCGTCGTTATTTATATACTATTGTTATTAGTTATTATTGTTGTTAGTTAGAATATTTTCGATGGAGTTCAATCGAATAGACGATTAGTGTGTTTTTTTTTTCACGCCAATCGCGTATACTTTTGACGAGTACCTACCTACGCAATTATAATACACGGCGAGCCTATGAAAGTCGGCCTATACATATTGTGCGTGTGTGTTTATTATATTATATTACTGCAGAGACATACAGGCGACGACGGCGGCGATCGTCGATGAACGCGCGGGACCCCTTGATGACGACGATAAAACAAATATTTACGGCGGACAAACACGGTATTAAAAACGCGCGCGCGTGGACGAGAGCGACACTTGTCAGGTGTGTCGCGCACACGTGCAGGAACATTAGGTAGGCATATTATAATATCGTATGTTATTGTACAGGTAGGTTAGGTAGGTTTACGAGACGGCCCGAAAAAATTATCGACGCGTTTTTTTAGACTATTTGTTTTTGGGGGGGGGGGGAGAATGGGGGGAATACTGAACGTCGGAGGATGTCACGTCACAAACCGTATATTAATATTTAATATATTATGCTGATGTATGTGCACACCGCGTGTATATGATAATTATTATAATATTATATTATTATTATTATTATTATACGGAGTGGAGAACCCGACGATGAAGCTGGTGATGTGACGACGAGGAAGAGGCGGCCGTGACTGATTCGTCTTGGCAGCGACGACGTGCGTGTACAATTTAACAAACTCGAAGAATGCACATTTTACAAGCTAAATCGTCGGCGGCAGCGGTGGCAGGAGCATTTCACTGTGCAGGATTTACGGTGTGACCCGATGAACCCTGTTGGTTATATTACATAATATGACACATAATATTACGCGTATATTATAATATTAATATATACGCCGCAGTAGACGTCACATATGGTCTCTTTCTCTCTCTCTCTCTCGCTGTGCACATTTCCCCCGCGATCAGTCGACGGAACTAATTTTGAAAATTTGCCACCGTGTTTCCCGTGCGAGCTCGCGCGCATATAAGGCGACGACGACGAACTTCCTACTAGATACGATAGATCTTGCAGCTACGTGGCGTAATAAATCCCGAGCGTGTGTGCCGGTTGATGGGGTAATATAATATACTCGACATCCGACGATTCCGCCCCCGCCGCCAGAACCGTCAATGCGACCCCGACGAAGGCGGCCTCGTTCTCACGAGATGGAAGCTGCATGTCGGCAGATACATTATTATATAAGACTATAGAGATAAACATTTTTTTTTTTTAGTGTGCGTTATGTATCGTTCTTGTTCGCGTTCGTTTTCTGACTATTTGCAGTGGTTTGCGTATTTTTAGTTATTTTTTTAGGATAGCGTAGGTACACCGTGCCGTTCTGGGGGAAGTCCACGCCACCCACGATCAGAACCATATCGATCACCGTCGTCGCGCGAGCGA
Organism: Schizaphis graminum; assembly: GCA_020882235.1. Taxonomy (NCBI): domain Eukaryota; kingdom Metazoa; phylum Arthropoda; class Insecta; order Hemiptera; family Aphididae; genus Schizaphis; species Schizaphis graminum. The sequence continues at coordinate 116,397,322 of CM037032.1, read as the reverse complement.
AATGAACGCGTGTGCATTTGACGTAAAAAACCGGTTCCCGCAAGCCTTCCGAAAAAAAAAGTATACACAAATACAGTATCATACGCATAATCGAACACAACGAGTATTATAATCTGTGTGTATGTGTGTATTGATATTGAAGACCTATACAAACGAGTTTTTTTATATACCTAGCTACGACATTCTGTTAATTTTTACCAACAGTTATGGCAGATAGGTACCGGTTTTATTGACAATAATAATAAAATGATAACTCGTCGATAAGTCGATAAGTACACGAGTGACAGTGTTCAGCGAAGAGTGCCTACCTATATATACAAATACTATAAATTTATTAATACCTACTATTTATATATCTGCAGTGAATGGGTACAGCTGTTATAACGCATCAGATGGTCCAGTATAATGAGCGGGAAACTAAACTTTAACCAAACACCTACCTACATCGTTAAATAGTATTATATTATTATTATGGGGTACTTATAATATATATGAGTAAGTATACCTATAATAGCTGATAAATAATGATGCGTTATATAATCATACACGATTTTATTAATTTACAAGGTGAATATTACATATCATTAATTATTAAAATAATCGGTTAAAGTTTTGATGAGCTCCTCACACTTATTATATATTATATTATTATCATAGCTACGAACGATGTGTCACCACTCGCCTTTCAACTATAGTATACAATATACATATTACATGGTAGTACTAAAAAGCTTCTGCCGACAACGACGGCAGCGGCTGTTATATGATAATATTACATAGATGGATGAACGACTGTCGCCGCTTTATATATACTATCGTACGAGGTATGTATTGAGGTGTCGCCCGGCAGATGTACATAATATACTTCCCAGTTACCATTCATTTGGCGCGGGCGCGCGTGCGTGCGTTTCTCTAATAACTTTTAGGTGGGCGACTATAGCCTAATTTGCATATACGTATATACACTACACACACACACACACACATTATTATTATTATACATACATACCTACGTATATAATATGCGCGCACAGACACACGCAAACAAGCACACACCCGCACACACATACACATATTGCATAGCGGGCCTCTTGTATTGCGTGCAACAGTTTTAACATGTTTCAAAACATTTATGCGCGGCCACGAGACCGTGTGCACTGTGCACTGTCATTGTTAGCCCATATGGTTGGTATATATATTTTTTCTATATTTTGTGCGTGAGAGGAGTCTGTTTTTTTATGGTCGTATATTACGAACACGTATAATTATCGTTTTCCCTCTCCCAATATCGCCGCCACCGTCGCCACACGTTCCGACCATCCTTTTTGTCTTCGTTCGTTCGTCGTGAATTTATTACCGCACACCGGCAGCGGCGGTGGCGCCAAATGATAAAACAACAACCATAATAATGTTAAAGTATATTTTTTACTCTTTACTAGACTACTGGATATACCTAATAATAATAATAATAATTTTCGGAGTAGCGCCTGCGCACCGCGGAGCTACAGATACCGGCAATATTAGACTACGTATAATAAAGTGCCGAAACTGCGTGGTTTAAGGAACGCAAAACGGAATGCGAATAATAATATTATAATTATAGGTATAAACGAACATTTTCCAGAGATATTTTAAGGACGCTGTGGCGTAAAAAAAAAGAAGGATTACGATATGGCGGCGAACGCAATAGTTTAACACCCGCACGGCCGCACGTGGTCGCTTTACAAGGTTACGACGAATGACAATACTCCATTTCCTGAAACCTATTAAATTCGAAATCGGCTAACAAGACAACAACAACGACGACGACGATGAAAAAAAGAACAGACTACGAGATGAAATATATTTTATCTCGCCTTCTCCTCCTATATCCTATTGCGTACTTACACTGTCTTTATTATAATAACGTTTGCTAAAGTAGCCCGAATCGTAACCACCGCGGACGGACGGGGTATAGACTAGATTATAATGTTATATTTTTTAATTGCCAGTTTCATGGCGATAACATTATAATAATGGTAATAATAACAGACATTGTCGTGAAATTCATTTTTTTATATAATATATATAATATATATGTATATAAATAAAGCCAGCGTGTAACGCAGTGGCGACTTTTGGACTTTAAGAGTAAAATATTATAATGCTATAATATCATATTATATATATATATAATATTAATAACTGTGAGCGTGATAAGACCGCCGGCGCGGATTTCGTACGAATTTTATCTCTTTTCGCACGTCGCCGATAACGACGTCTACGCGGAACGAACTGGCGCGTTTTTATGTAGCTGCTAAAGATATACGCGCGGCCAAACGAAAGCCGCACTGCACAGCTCGAATTTCAGCGACACTTGTCTGTAATCGTTAATCCCAAAATTTTGTAGTGCCATTTCGTGTTTCCGACGATTCGATCCTACTAAACACTTGGCCAGCACACGTTTCAAGGCTAATGAACTCTTCATTAGTGTGTGTGTGTGTGTCGCGCGTGTGCATATACTACGGCTATATAGTTACATATTGTATGCGCTGCTGTCGTTTTCGTCGTGTGAGAAAACTCACCGAAAACAAACACACATACACATACACTCGAGGGCGACGGTGTACAGTAGAACGGATTTAAAAAAAATTAAAAAAATTAAGATAATATTATGGTATAATAATATCGTGTCAGGTATACTATCTCGAGTGCACGTATGTAAGAAAGATTATAATACGAAACGTTTTGGGGCGTTACGTTTGGAGGTAAGTACACTCTGCACGTCCGGAGTGTGCGGCGCTTAAATGTTATAATATGTAATAATAATGGAACAATATTAATAATTATTATAATGTGATATTAATTATAACTATACAATAATATCATTCTACCGGATCGGCCACCGGTGATAACGACGGCTGCGATGACGTTATTATTATCTGTCCGTAGCGGACACCCCGCTGCACGCCGTGTCGGCGGTTCGACTTGGCAACGCTGCCGCCGCCGCGATTTATATACTTACTTACGCTCAGTGTTCCGACACACCACACACACACACACACACACACAGACGAACACATTATCCTGCGGGTGCTTTATATTTTTTTTTACCGCATATCAAACACGTTTCGTAAAACGTCAATATTGATTTTTTTTCGTGAGCGCGTGTGACAGTTGTTAAAACGTTACCTACTATACAAAAGAAGGATGAGTACGGCGTTATTTAGTTGGCACATATTATACATACACGGTTAGTGGAAGAGTATTCGAACGTGCGGTTCATCATATTTCTATATAATAACAGCGAAATCAGCTTCGGTGTGCAGTGATAAGTGGCTTATGCTGGAATTAAGTTTTATCCTATGTAATGACTAATGACATTTCATGTGTGCGAGTGTTACAGACGAGCGTAATGTAGGCCGTTTGGAAGTTAATAAAAAAATAAAATCAGTTTTTTGCAGTTGTCGCACAAAAATTAAATGCTTTGGTTTGTATAAATCTTAGTCGTGTTGGTCTTTCAGACACAGCAATTTACGCGCACGCACGTGAGGGAGATGGGCAGATGGCTTTCTTTTAATAAGCCAATAGATAACAAATAGCGTGTGTGCTGTGCGCCATCGAGACAGCTAGTGAATCGATTGCCAGAATTTCGGATTCGAAATCTTCATACATAACAGCACATTAGAAAGAGTCGAAGACACATCACCTGTATAATATATACCATGATTATGAAATGTATTATATTCCTTGTGTTTCTAATGTTTCTATAACGCAAGGTATCGTGAAGTTGGGATTTGGACGTCAGACAACCGATTCCGAGGAACGGGACTATATCTACCTGCGGCAAATTCGCCTTAAAAATGTAATAGCTCCCAAACAAACAACACTCGCACATAGCATAATATAATACCCTGCACAATGATAACGGTCGTCGTGATGTGTATTGGTTTTTTTCTTTTTCGTTAACCGGCAGACAACAAGAGGGAAAACTCTCGGACGATTCGACTAACGAAATGTATATAAAACATAATAATAATAATAAAGAAAAAAGCAAGTATAATTGATTATCTGACATGTTCTGGTCGCATTAGTAACCGTGCCGTGAGCTCCGGATTATTCAGGTACGCATATACGCACGCATATAGGTTGGTTTTTTTTAGTGTTCCTACAATACCAGACTCAATAGACTATTCAGCCGCGGACGAAAGTAATAGAAAGTGGCGAACAGGGAGCCGTGGCGATAATAATCGTTTTAAATATACGCCACAATGTCATATTATACTTAAGCGTTAATTGACGGTCGGTCAAGACTCAAGGCGAGGAAAATCGGCATTTAAAAGAAATGCACAGCCAAAACAGCCGCGACGGTTGTAGTTTGCCTAATATTCTGCTACACACCGAGTACTACAGTTGCGGGTAAATCCCGACTCTCGAGGGTTTCGGTCGGATCGGCGATTTGTTTTCATTAAAATAATAATATTGATAATCATAATATTGGTCATCGTGATCGTTACCTTGTACATGGTCTGTTCGTCGGCAGCGGCCGCGGCCGCGGCGGCCTGTGGTCCGTTCTGCACGCTGGCCGGCGAGAACCCATAACAGTTCTTGTTAAGTTCGTGCAGGTTCGGATAGTCGGTCCCTAAGCAGTTCTCCATTGCGAAATCGTACTTCATGCCGACGGCGTACGGATTACAGCACCGATGGCTATGCGCGGTAGCACCGGCGTAACGCGCACACGGTCGTCGATGTTCACATAAAATTCAAATGACCGGCGGCGCGCGAGGGATGATCGTGCTCGTATGCGGGTGCGGTTTTTAGGTTTACAATAATTTCTTGACGATAAAGCGCACAGCCCAAAACGCATGTAAACGCACCGGGTTCACGGATGACGGTCGAAAAAATAATGAAAACTGTATCAATCCAATAACCAAAATATATATTTAATAATAGCCGGTGGCGAGTATGGAAAAATAAACGCGGGACGGACGCATACGCACACAATAACACTGGTCCCGGCCGGGGTTTATTACAACTTCTACAACCGCGGTCAGAGCGGATTAAAAAAATTTACGTATTAATTTTTGTTAATAAAAAAAAAAAAAAAAAAAAAAAAAAAACAATAAATAAATTAATAAAAAACTATTTATGTTAACACACACTGTTCGTGAAGAAGACGACGACACAACAATTACTTTGCGGTGTGTTTGTGTGGAGCGCGCACGCAGACACCGGTCCGTACGTGAGCGGTTCGTTTCGACGAGTGTGCGGTTTGGGCGGCCGACAACGACGAGAACTCTCCGTCGGGTCCCCCCACCGCCGCCGTCGCTGCCGCCGCCGCCGACGACGACGACGACGACGACGACCAAACTCGCCCCGCCACCACGCCGCCGCGACGGACGAACGGCGCGCGCGGCGAAGGGCCCCCCGCCGTCCGTCCCGCGCCGTGTCTACACGAGCTCGGGTAAAAAATATATATGAAAAAAAAAAGAGAATAAAAAAACCGGCGGCGATGATGGTAGGGTGTCACAATGAGCAGCGAGCCGGACCCCCCGCCGCCACTTCGTCGTCCGGCGCGACGCCGCCGCCCGTAGTTTGGGATCCATTAAAAAAATCCCATATACAAGTGGTGGGGGCAATGGCGAGCGGTGGCGGCGGAGGGACTCACGGCGTGCGATGGCGGTGGAGGAGTTGGTGGCGGTGGTGGTAGTGTCGGTGGCGGAGGAGGTGGTTGATCGGGCGCGGAGGAGGGGGCCGGTGGGCTTTTTATTTTTTCGTCCGCGCGCGTTGTTAAAAAATAGAACTGCCGGCCGGCCGGCCAGCCAGCCGTACGTGTGCGTGTGTGTGCACCGGCAACTCAGGCGGCGGCAGCTGAAACGATCGGTAAAAAGAAGAAAAAAAAATATACTCTACACGCACACCACAACTCACACTCACATTATATTATTATACGCGCGAGACCGTGTGTGTGTGTGTGTTTATTTGCCAACATAAATTCATTCATAACTTTTTTTTTTTTCATCGATACATTACTACACTACGACTCGCTTAACGTCGTGTGTTGTGCGCGCGAGCGCTAAGTCTTTTTTTTTCCGCTGTCGGCATTTTTTTTCCCCCGACTCGTCCACGGCGTTTCCTCCGACATGATGTTATTATTATTGTTGTTGTTATTACTATAAAAATAATAATAACAATAATAATAATAATAATAATAATCGGTCCGAACAGGTTGTGCGCACGATGACATCCGACCGCGGACCCAACACATATTATGATATCGTCGTTATTCTATTAAAAACATCATCGTTGTTTTTTGTTTACGCGTAATACTATTTATTATTGCAATGTTTTCAAAAACTTCATAATAAATAATTATATTATTTCAAAGCGCAGCGGGCTATTAGGTATACGATCGCGCGGATTCTTTGATCGTTGCAGATCGCGGTAGAACGCTAAACGCGCACAGCATTCGTAAAATATTATTATCTGACTTGAATTACGAGGAGTATAGAGAGGTTTACGAGGAGTATTTTATCATATTTGTAATACAAAAGTGTTGCTGAGTTTACTCGCAACTCGGTTTTATATATTATCATATTATGTTATTATAATATCGAAAAATACCGACGAAACAGCACGGATAATGTTATCGCTGGTTATTTATCGTTTTATCGGGGAAAACTTTCGAGCATTATTATATTAATATCTATTTGAAATAAATGTGCTACTTGTACTCGAGAAGAGTTTTCGACAATAGTGTGTCCGTGTAATTTTTTTTCCGTCAAACGGACGTGTGTCGATAACGTTGTGGCGCTGCACGAGAACTAGAACAATGCACTTGTCTTATTTTATAATATTATAATTTATTTATAAGACGTACGGAAATGAACGAAGAACGCGGTGGACGAGTTCCACGAAATGTACAATATCTGCACGCCAAATATAAAATAATATACATTCGTATTGTTGTTGGTCAATTCTGATTAAATTTGAATTAATCGACAGTTTTAATATTGTTTTATACTCTTATGTCATTTACCTAGCAGGCAACAGTGCCATATACACACAATAATATTCCTACTGGTGGGGATTGTCGTGGAGGAAATCAGGATATTGAACTAATAGTATAATTAGAATTATGAAAATTATGGAGTATCTAATTATTTATTTAAACGTATTAAAAAAAACTTATAGTGGAGGGAAATTTGATTAATTAAAGAGTTATTATACCTGTAACATTTAACTCTAACGTTAGTATAATCATTAGTATACTAAATCTAGACATGTTATGCAATATATTATAATATTATGTGTTTGTGTATAGTTTGTAATTCATACGATCAAAATATAACATTTTAACGCGTTTTTCCAATTAATTTAATCAAAATTACCACTCCATTTGATTTTACCGTTATTGAGTTACAGTAGCAGACTACCTATATAATTTCAATTAGATGATTATAATATTATATGCCAATATAGATTTTTAAATAGGTATAGGTACTTAACCACCATATTATTCATAAAATGTTAATAGGAGACCACTTCAATCCAATCACAAAAATTATAATAAAATTCCTAATCTAAAACGAGTAATAGTTATAATAAAATAATTATGATCAAATGTATTTTTTTAATTCGTACGCATTCGAATTGTGAATTAAGTACCACCGTATAATATATATTATTTTATATTAAGTATAGGTATCTCCTACATAAATATGTACGGGATATCATAAATTATTTCATGCGAGGTATTAGACCGAATAGACTGATGATGAGTGAATCAAAAACATTTATATGATTTAAATTTACATAAGATGTATAATATAATAATAATGTTGACATGTGTCATTGGCATGCGGATCCAAACTGCTGTTTATATCGTTGGGGAAACGTAAAAGTAAAAATTCACGTCGATGTGTATAAGTCGTTAGATAAATCTCCTAGTAGCTTATCGAATAAAATGGGAAATTATACACTTTACGTAGCTTAATATCCTATGAATATCCTATGCGCCATTATCATGTCCAATGTGGCTATACATAATATGCAATAATACATGAGCATAATATTATACTACTGGTACACTGCAGGAACGTCTGGAACATCGCGTTGATAATTAATTTAATAATTTTAAATTATGATAATAAACGTTTTATTAAGTTATAACATATTATAACGAAAAGAAAACTTGTTTCATAAGTAAACAATCGCTAACTCCCGCTTATTACGTATAATACTGTTATTATTTATTATAAAGTTACCTACATCACAGTGATTTAAAATAGAATCATCAAAACCTTGACCTTACTAAGATTTTTTGGTTGCCGTTAGAAATTTACGTTATTGGTTCTGCAATATTTTTAATCATTATTATTGTAATGGGTCTGACGACCAACGACCTAATTACATTTTTTCGATTTTCCGAAATCCGCATGTTATTTACTATAAATCTAGAACCTTGTAAAATAAGATATATAATATGTACCACTTAATTTTTTTGCATTTGGGCAGAAAACTCGTGTCAAATAAGAAAGCCTTAGGAATCGCCCTGAAATCTGAAACACCAGAACTAAGTTATGTGTAATATATATATATATATATATTGCGTATATTAGCCTTGATATGTCCAAGGACATTTCCGCTTCGGGATTCCATAAAATATACAATAATATAACAAATAGTGTATAATATCTATTATGCATGAACTCCATAATGATAACAAAACCAAAAAAAATCACCATTACTCTATAGATCGCGTATTGGTCATGGTCTTTATTCTTTTATATACAGCTAGCGTGTGTGGGTTCATAAACTACATGTTATATATTTATTGTAAACTAACAATTATATAACGTAGTATAAAAAACATTTTTTTTTTATTGCGATTTAAGGGAAGTTTTGGCTTAATAGTTGCTGTGTATAGGAAAACAAAAATGTTTAACCAGCGGGCGCTTATTATTTGATTATATTAAATGTGTAATAATGAAAAAAAAATACAGTTGAAATTGTAACATACAAGGAGAACTGCACAGTGTATAATAAGGGAGCGATTTAGAAAAAAAAATCGTAAGCGAATTACGACAAGTTAGAGTAAACACACTTTGTTGATCGTTTAATAAAAAATACGAGGGTCGTTATAGGTGTATCGTAATATATATATAAACATTAAACATTATTATGTGAAGTTGGCTATTATTTCTATATTACCTTTATGTATATAGACAAAAATATAGGGTTCGATTGTTTTACGACACAAACTCACGGAAATAAAAAGTAAAAAAAAAATCACATAATAGTTTGACGAAAGAATAATAATATAATAAACGAGCTGTTTTTATCTCGACTTAGACCTGACGAGAGGATGTACCATTTTTATAAACGTGTTATAAATGTTATAATATTATATAATTAATATACTCTTGCACACTAATATAATAATAATGTAGATCAATACGACAATACCATTTGAGTTTTAACGAACAACGGTCGTCGTCATATTATTGTTGTCAGCTTGGACTTATATTTAATATTATAACTATACTATACTATGCATACTGCCTATGTCTATATATAATAATTGCCCGCATGCTTGCCCAGTCACCCCTCTTGTGAAAAGCGTTTTTTTTCTCGCCGTGGGGAGCAAAAGAATCGAATGATTTGCATAATATGCACAAGAGCGCGGCAAACAGTAGTGCCAAATTAAATCTGGAACGCGCAGCAAGCATTAAAAAAAATAAATAATAATACTACAAATTAAAAACATCACTACCTATATACATGTACTTTACAGTAAAATATACACCCGAATCGCGTTTTTCGGTGTTACAAAACATCGTAAGCGATTTTGCGTGTTTAGTTGTACTGTTACATCACCTCACATAAGCGCGCAACGGACTTAATTTCCCCTGAAAAAAACCAAACTCGAATATTACCACAGCAGAAGTAAACCACGGCATTATGAATATAATAAATTATTATTATTATTATTATATTTGTAAAGAGTTGAATGTTGATCGAATTCGAAATTCACGAGTGACACGACCGCTATGGCATGAGCGACAGACTGCAACGGCACCGTTGGTCTCTTTTTTTTATATCATTATAATTTATCGACGTCACCGCCGTCGCTACCGAGATGAAGCATTACGAAGTTGTTTTTTATTTATTTATTTTTTATGTATATATAATTATATGTAGGTGAGCAGTCGCAAACATCTTCTCGCCCGAAAACAAATATAAACTGCAGCAGAGAAATGTACGTATCAACTCTGGAAAAAAAACGATCGTAAAGACTTGCACTCAGTCAACAGGAGGTGTATATAATTAACAAACTTAAAAAAAGACAGAATATTAATGACAAAACTCAACTCCCAACGGAATATACGCGCCAGATATTTCTCGAGTTTAGGTAGATCATATTATATTCAAACAATCGTCGTGTATTTTTGGCTAAATAAAATATTTAGAAAACCTATTTAATTTGTATATATTATTTCGCAGTATTCGTCTTTTTATATTTGTAGCTTACGTATATGGCATACATTAAATTGTGATCCATCACTATAGAACAATAAATATTTGTTACATGCAAATAGTATACCTATATGTCCTATAATATCGCATAACATCTTTCGGCGCGCATTCCGAGAAGAGAACGCCATCTCTGAAATTATAATCGACAGTTTCCAATAAAAAAACATCTTTCTATGACTCAAATGAATTAGGAAACGATAAAGATATACTTTCATCAGTTCCTGCTCCCAAGTAAAAACTCGGTTTACATAGTAATATAGTATACAATAAATAAATACGGTATGAGATTATACGAGGATCCAACGCAGAGTGAAAAGACCATAACAGACATTAATAATATCTAATACCTATAGTATTATTACGCAGGGAGGACTTACATAAATTTCCAATAATGGAAGTACAGACGATACATAATATTACATCATATGTATATACGTATGCAGTTTACCAACGATGAACTGTGTCGAAGAAAAAACAATATAATTTCCATAATAGAATCTTTTTTATATTATTATTATTATAATTCAAGTACCTACTTTATCAGATTTCTGCTTGTATACGTTATATACATAATATCATACGCGTTAGGTTAGGTTAGAGAAACAGATCCATTATATTGTATAATGAGGTCGTATAAAACAAATAATATTACACATGGTATATAAATAAATATTGTAATAAGATTGAAGACAAAATAACGCCTTAACAAAATATAATATAATATATATACCTATTATACCTAAATGCAAAACAAACCGTTTACACTGAACACTGCAGAGCAAAATGTTTCCGTGATGTTTTTAATGTATAGTATGATAAACAGATAAAGTTATAATGTGGATATGATGTACACGAAAGTATAATAATATATTTTATGCCGGCAATATATTTAATATGATAACATATTGTTTACAGAGATGACATACATATAATATAAAATATAATACATTTGGCGTTTAAAAGAAAAAAAAACCTATTAAAACATTATAATATCTACCTATATAATTTTAATTAATGTACGTGCACGGTACACACCGGAATAAGTGCGCACATGAAAAAACACCACACATACACACCAACGATTAATGTAATAATATTATTATTGTAACATATTATGTTTGTATAGGTCGTAAATCGCGTTGCGCTGCACTGGTCGCTATAACACGAGCACGCGGTCGGACGGTCTGTGTAATTACGTTAATATGGAATATCACAAACCAGTATAATGTTATAATGTAATGTGTTTGTGTGCACAACGGAGAAAAAAAGGCATTTTTTTTTTTACAATTTTTTTCTGTAGGTACAGCTTAAATATGATGTGTATATTGTTCAGTGGGCGTCAAATCGCGCGCGTCCACAAAGTGGGGTGTAAGTCGCGTGTCTGTTATATAAAAAAAAAGAAATAAAAAAGTCGAGTAAACGATTTAATAGTTTGTTCCTCCGTAAAAATATATGAAAAAAAAAACACAGAAGGAAAAAAATACATATTTTTTCCACCAACGACGAAAAAAAAATGTTCCCAAAGTACCTCTACTACTCACTCTCCTGCACACCGTTCAAGGGGTAATTTAATGAATGACACATTTTTTTCCGTCGCTCGTGTTGTTGTGGCGCGCGCGTACGACGCGGGCGACCAGTGTTGTTTTTATTTCTTTTATTATTTTTTGTCTTTGCTTTTTTTTTTCCGTTCGTTCGTCGTGTTGTCTTCTCTGCCCCACCTTCAACGCCACCGTCGGAAAAAAAAATTATATCGTAAACCCATTGAGTTTAATTCGCGTGCCAGCGAGTAGGGCAATACATTTACCGATTGATATATTACAATATTGTTATTACTATATATATAGGTACACGCAGAGGTTTAGTATATACATTATTATTCTATCGGAATCAATGGCCAAAGGGGTCGCGTGGCCGGATCGATGATCTATATTTTTTAATGATTGTTTGTGTGTATATACATACACACTTGTCGATTATTGTTATCGCCGTGATTTTTTTTATTTCAGTATTGAATGAAATCATTTACAATGGCTGCCGAATCGACAACTATTATTCAAGGTGGGATATTTATACATTGTACCTATACCTTTATAGATTCATTTTTTTTTGCAATTTAGTTAAACGTACAAAAGTATTTGGAATGTCAAAGTGTCAAGAGAATAAAATCTATCAATGAACGCACCGTGGTAGACATTTGAAGCTTAGATATATGACAAAAAACTACAATTAGTTGTGGAATTTAATTTTCCACGAATACATAATAATATAATATTATTTTATATTTATAATATTATACAATATTAGTGCTTATAATTTGATGTTTTTAACAATTAGGACAATTAGGTTATATTATATTTACAACAATCAATCATGAAGAGAACGTGGCTATGTACCTATAACATATCAAAATATACGTTTAACAATTTTATTTTGTTTGGTTAGTTAATTTAATATTAAATAATTAATTGATTAATTAACAAACTTAAAGGTAAGAAAATTATTTGTGTTTTCTCGTTGGTTTTTTTAATATTTTAATTTTTTATGAGTTATAAACATTTTTAAATATAATATTAATCATACTTATAACTCATTTATAGATGATTAAAATATTGTAAAAGTCCAACCAGAGAACACTTATAATGTTCTTACTCTTAAGTTTTATAATAAGTAAATTTACTCTACATCTAAGGTAAAAATACAAAATTGAAACTGCTGAAAGTAAATGTTGGTATATATTATACATGAGTAAGCAGAAACAATACATGTGAATACAACGTCTTCTTAATGAAATATTACAGAGTATTTGAATATATGATATTATTATGATTGAAAAAATATTACGCTTACACACACGAGTATATACCTTCGACCTATAGCTATACAATTTAAAAAAACGATTTTTAACGTCATTTTTTGTTAAAGAATAAATAAAAAGATACAAATATTATATTTCTATTAAGCCGACGAGTGTGTCCAACATTAACAATGACTGTCATGAAAACCTCGGGGGACAGTGGGTATAAGACGTATAGGTATTGCGTGCGTTGACCATCGAAGAATAGCCCCGTCGAACATAATAGTCGCTGTTGCAGGTATTTTTGTATACGAACATAATATATAATGTATGTACATGTATGTGTTTATATACGAAGGGTAGGTATTATAGTTCATTATATTGGTGTAGGTATTATATTATTATTATACTCTTTTTTTTTTAAAACACCTCAGCGGCTGCAGTGGTAGTATATAGCAACGCGGCGACCGGAACGTGTTTCACACATTTATATATTTATACACGTAGCGAGGTAGTTTTTTCCGTCTGTATTTTGGCGTAAAAAAAGAACGAGTCGCTTGCGTTTTTGTATATATATATATATATCTGCTGACGAATTTTTAGCCCTCGCGAACGACGACGAAGGGTGGAAACCAGATGGTTGGTCGCGAGGCAAAAGACCGACGGAGGCTGCACCCTCTCGAAGACGAGAATTACTACGCAGAGATGGTAAAAAAGAAGTTGCGGGGGTTGAGAAAAAAGAAATATAATGTATATACTATATATATATATATATAAGCCGTTCATTTGCATTCCCCCATTTCTTTCTTTTTTTTCGCTAAAAATAAGACTCCGGCAATGGCCCTGCAGTGCACGGAACACTCGGGAAACAAATGGCTACCGCGTGAAAATTAATGTTCATAAAAAAATACAAAAAATAACGAACACCCTTGAGTAAATTAGACTGGAAACTCGCGTTCAGATACGATGCACTTGATGGAACGATGCATTATTCGAACATGTTCAGTTTTTTTTAGTTTTATATACCATTAACGCGTGTCACTAGACTATGCGCAGAAAACATGAATAACGAATACTATATTATAATACAATCAATGCAATCGTAGAATTTATACAAACATAATATAATAAAATACAGCTCACCTTAGATTTCCTTTGGCGGAAGTCGCAGTATAAGGCCACGTACTTAAATTAAATTTAAATTAACATAATTAATACACATTTACTTGTTTACATTTTTGTTTGAATATGCATTATTAATATTTCTCGAAAACATAGGAACGTGTATTATTTGAGTCACTTGATTAATATCAAACGGAAGAAACCTGTTGATTCGATCGAATTTCGCACGAAAGAATCGTGCCATAATATATAGGATTTTGATTTGCAGCGTAACTGATTTTTTAAATAAATAAAATAAGTAGATATTTTGGATATAAAAAAATATTAAAAAAATACACTTTATTGTTTAATATTACATCGTTACAGGAGTATAGTAAATCCTTATTGGAATATTATTATTTAGTATATAGTATGGACATATGGTATAGATACTATGAATACGGGAAAAAAATGACTAAAAATATTCGTAAGAAATAGCATTAAAAAAAAAAAGCAGTATATACACAACGTGTCGCTATAAGGAACCGTTATCCGATGGCTAGGAAAAAAACCGTTAAGAGTCAACCCGGAAACGAAGATTTGTCTTGGGGGATTTTTATACTTTTTGGGGTAAAGGAAAAAAACGGTTTTTGTCCCCAAAAAGCATACGACGACGTTCCGTGTTTTTTCTCGCTCGCATATTAGGGTGTCGTCTTTTTATAGAAATTACGTCCGTTGTTTGCCTGCCACGTCCAATACCTGTTGCGACGAATAGAAAAAACACACACATATACAATGCAAATCGGGCGCGTAAAAATTTGAATATACATAACACACTATATACATATATATGTATTGTATAGGTGTATAGGTACGTATAAAATCAACGGAAACGTGTCCGGTCTGAGGGGACGTTTTTATCGTGGTGACGGGGGGAGGATGGCTAAAAATTGGGGAAAAAAACACGTTCCCATGGGATGCGATATGCGTGTGCGAAACCGGTTACAACAGTGCACATGGAAAAAAATCCATTATAATGGATATTGTTCGATTCATATTGTGTAAAAAGAAGGGAAAAAATATACTTTTTGGGAAAGAAGAGAAAACCGTTTTTTTTTTTTTTTAATAGCAAAAAAACGAATAAAATTGACGCGTGTTGCAATTCACTAGCAGCCCCTATTTGCTAGATTATATACAATTTTTTTGTTACATTTATTATTTTTGACTCGTGCTCGGATGAGGCTCGTGCCTTTTTTTACGAACCTTTATGTTACGGGGGTTAGAATGAAAAAAAAAACACGTCTGGCAAGTTAATTTTGTTTTGCCATGGGTTTTCTTTGAAACTAACATTGGTTGCAATTGAGCAAAAAATTCTAACTTTAAAAAGAAAAATATATTCCTCTTGTTTTTGACGAATATTAATTAAATAGAAAATTAAACATTTTGTTTGATGGGATGTTCAACGGTATCTGAATAAAAAAAAACCGATGATTCTTTTTTATATTATATAATTTGCAAAAAAAATAAGACAGCCAATGCAAAAATAACTCTTAAAGCATACCTTATAGTGAATTCTGGGAATTGTATTGAATTTAAATTTGATTGATATTATGTATATAACAATACTGAGATATATTTAACGCATGGAAGTAAATTAAATAATAATAATCATAATAAATTCTACCCCATTAAAAAACGTTGTAAGATATTATGTTTTATTATTATTTGCATTTAAATCTGTTGCAATATATTTTTTTAGGAATACTAAAATGAATAAATATACGTATTATGCGTGTTTATATATTATACTCGTATAAATACCGCGCACTGTACATAAATGTACATAAAAAACTTTGTTTAAAATTTAAATTCAATATAAAAGTTAACTCGTTGTCTGTGGAATCATAAATAATTCGTAATGATATAATGTATATTTGTAATTTGTATTGACATAATAATGTGTACCAATCATTACAGACATACTTAAATATCTGTATGTATTTACGTAATTACGTGTATTATACATATTATAATATTATTTGTATATTAAATTTATATTTGTTCATTAGCATTCCTTGGGAACCAGCGGCTAGAGAAGTATACTGGAAACGAAATGGCGACAGTGCGTATTTAGGGGGGTGGGATACAATTAATCACGACTGATATTTTCGCAGTAATGAAAATGGGCTGTATATTAAACTAATTACATAATGTTTAATGTAAAAAAAAAAACGTATAAATTAGACTAAAAATAAGATTCGTAATTATTGTGTATTATGTAAATGATAGCGAGGAGGTGGTGTACGTTTTTTTGAATATAAAAAGCCTCTGTATTTTTGTAAAAAACGATTTACCCTCAGTTTCGCTGTAGTTAAAAGTAAACAATTTCGCCATGGCCTTGGATGTACTCAACTCAACTCTATACTATATTAATAATATTATATAATAGAACAAAATAATAGTAGGTACATTTCACCGAACGTGACATTATCGCGTCATATATGTTACGTTATGTAAGTCTGGAACAAGCGACGGCTGGCTGGGATGGTATCGTTCATGAGGATTTTGGACTACCTTGTAATTTCGTCACGTCCAAAGGATGTTTGAAAGACGATTTTTTTTCTTTTTTTTTCTTGTTATGTGCACTCAATAGCATTTACGCGCATACACACAGAACTCGCGACAATAGTCGAACGACAACGCACATAAAATGGACATCATGTAGGTATATTATATTTTATTTCACTGCGAATAGGTACAAATTATGTACACGTGCAGTGCCTACTATACCTATATTGGTGGTCAGTTTACAATATAATAATGTGTCGCGCAGTGTATTATTATTTCGTTCGCAGCGGACGATTTAACATTATATTATCATGTTGTTTGCTCGCGATTTATTTATTATTTCCCGATCGTTAGTCACGAATAATGCTTGGCCATCCACATCCGAAACGTATATCGTTTAGCGTGTATTATGAAACTATTGTGTTGGGTTTTTAAGACCGAAAATCGCCTTAAGGGCATCGAGCAATAATAGCACTATAATAGAATATGTATAATGTGACGAATAAAAATCAAACAGAGAAAAGGAATGGGTCTCTCTGCCGACTTGCTAGTTACTAAATCGAGTGTAAAATCGGACGCAATTTTGCACTCTTTTGCTGTGCTAACAGGCTTATCAAATTTAAAAAGCTTATTATATTTCCATAGGATTCCTCGCCTTGAGGCTTATTGTGGATTAACCGGGGACCGTTTAAGTCCTCGGGGGATTTTTTTTTTTTGACAACCTGGTTGTATGGTTATAGGTCGATGCGCAGGTTTTTCAACCGAAAATTATTATTCTTATTAATATGCAACGTGCACGCAGAAATACGAAGAAAATTGTTCAGTATATAGTATTATTACTATTCAGTGAAAAAAAGCGCGTTTTTCTTTTCGGAACATTCAATGATTTTAGTTACATATTTGTTCACAGAATAATATTAGATACCCAATACCCATATTATATTATATATTATCGAAAAATCACGATCAAACAATAAATGATTCTGTTTCACATGTGCTTACATTGTTTTTGTCCGATTCATTCTTTTCGACGAGCATCCTATTATGTTTGTATTTTTTTTTAATGCGTTAAGCATTTTCCACTTTATTTCAATACATTAAATGTAATATGTTTTGTATTTATTTAAATGTTTTTTCCATTGTGCTACTCCATGAAATGCAATATACATATATCACGTCTGCCTATATAAGTACTCTGTATAGGTATATCGTATGGATAACAATATACACTATTCTGTTGCATATATTATTAAAGTTATCAGAAAATATATTATATGATGATGTATTGGGAACGAATGAATCACGATAGAAACTGACGAAACTTAGCATTGGAATATATTACAATTTCGATTTTCAACATTATCAATAATGGTCTTAGTTTTATCCGTGAGGGGTTCTTTCAAGATCAGATTAATTAAAGGCAAAAGCAATATATTTTAAATGCAGACAAAAACAAAATTAAAAATGTTCTTTATTTTCTACGGTTTATTAGTGAAAATCCAACGGTGGTTTTGTAAATAGGCCATAATATTGTTGTAAAACACCGCATACCCTGACTGGTATATTATATTAGTCAGCAGTATTATAATATAATACGCGCGTATAGAAAAACGACGCTCAGCAAAATTTGAGAACTAACACATATTGTGTCGTACACACGTTCAGAATACTTGCATAATTGTACTATAGTAGAGGTATATTAGTTTCGAATTGTATATTAAATGACGTACGTCTTGTAAAAGCACATCGAATCGTAAAATTCTGTTTGATGTTCATATTATTATAATAAGAGAAACATTTTTTGTTTTTCGTGTAGGTACTTTGTTTTTATCATCATCTCCGATGAACCATACAATATCGTATAGCAATAGTAGTACCATTTTTATATATCATTTTTGAATATTAATATTTAATATAGAGTTAAAAATGAAAATCATGAGCTATTTTATTTCAGTTTGTTAGTTGGACACTTGGACGCTAGATATAGTTGACACTTACAGTTATAAATAGTAATCTACATATTAATATTTTTTCGTCCTACTAAAAAATCTAAATAACGTAGATATAACTACTAAAACACGTCACCGCATCACTTATTTATTTAATTTATTTAAGATAAAAATACTATATGATTATAGAAATCACATCAAAATTGGATGCATACAATGAATGTTACGAAAATTAGGTGTATTATATAATATATATGTTACGGGAAATGTACAAAATAGGGGCATTAGGTATATTATATATTGCCCGGGATTTGTATAGAATGGCCCGCATTTTTGGGAAATTTGAAAATTATTCAAGAACTTTTTATATTGTCCGGGCATTTTAATAGAATGCCCAGGAATTGTACAGAGTAGCCAATTTTCCAAGGGCAATATGAACTTAAATAAATATTGCCATATTTTGTGTTTACTAAAATAACCAATATGGAACTAAATTACCAACATAACTGCCTGACCGATTTATCAAAGTATAATAAGATGGGGATGAATTCGATAACATTTCTCATACTTTTGATTCACTATCAACTATAAAGGTAATAATGATAGTGAATTTACTAGATTACTTTCAAATTTTAGGTTAGGCCTAAAATTAAAATTAAATAATTAGGCTAACATTAGCCTCTGGCAACCTTGTAATTTTATTCATAATTATCATTATTTACAATAAATTCATTTGTCGTTTATTTTTATATATTATTGCAAGATAATTATTTAAAAAAGAGCAGAAGAAGTTTAAAAAATATATAAAAACAAAAAAATAAATTTTCATTTACAATCATGTAAATCATATCTAGATGATAACTTATATAATTTGACACTATTTAGATGTTTACCGATAAATAGGTAAGTTCATTATAAACGTTAAAAGAAATATCACGAACAATAGGTACCTTTCTTTACCTTATTATGCATTACCATTTACCAGACCACCAACTACATACTCGAAAACAGTGCGAAACGCTCTTACTTCTCAACTGAGGAAATTAAACAGTCTGTTTACAGTGTAAGATGTGGACTATGACTTTTCATATAAATGTTATGTATTTCCAAAATATTAGACAATTATTGCGATCTTTGACGTCAGGGGAAATACGAAAAAGAAAACGCAGTGATATATATTTTTTATTTATTATTATTCAATTCGTGTTTAATAGTATTTTTACACCCTACTCAATAGCTCAATAATTATATTTTCTACATCAAGGAGCTATAATAGTAGTGTACACTACTAAAAAACGTCATTTATGATGATATTATAAGAGTGCTCTGTAGGTACCTATATATTATATTATATACGTACTTATATAACTAACTAAAAAACACTTTATTATAATAATCATACACTTAGGCATGCAACCATATTGGCATGGTTGTAATTTGCGTCAATTTTTGGAGGGGGTGCTAGATTTATGATAAAATTATCAGTGGGGCATTGCTTCCACCAATATACCAATATATCTTCAATGGTATATAACTTATATCTTACAAGATACCTATAGACATATAATTATAATTTATTTGTGTATGGTACCAACAACACAGCTAATATTGATTGCCACACCACTACGATTTTATTAAAATTTTAAAACAATGCAATTCAATTGTTTCATAAGAAATCATTATATAGATTCGAATGTTTTTGATGTCTGGTTTTGATCGAATAAGTATAATTTTTATATGGATTTTGTAAAACATCTTTCTTCGTCAAGAAAAAGTGATGAAAAGGGTTTTTAATCCAATAAGTAATAACATAAAAATCTAAATTTATATTCAGTACTTCAGTATGCAAATTTTCTCAACTATAACATCTCTGCTTTTAAATATGTTATATTAATATTCAGGATATCCAGATCCAGAATAATAAATTAAAACTGTGTTTTATTTACAAAACAAATTAAATACCAAATATTACAATGTTAATTTCAATAAAAAATAAAAAAAAATAATCATTTTCACAGAACGCGTTATCATTTAATTTATAATATTGACCTTGATCTTGTAATGATTGATTAATTGTGAACTTTTATTTATTAGAATCCATAAGATTGTCTAATGATTTTTTTAAAATCAAACTCTCGTTTAAAATTACGAAAAGCAGTACATATTACAAAAACACCAATTACATTTGATACATTTATTCGCTACTCTTTATACTAACAAACTCATACAATGCAATTGTCCTAATAGCTAGTATAGGAGTCCCGACTGAGAGAGTGATCTAGTTTAACAGGTGCCTCAAGTGTAATCGAACTAGTCATTCTAGTTCACACGTACACAAGTTGGTTTGTCGACCAAGCACAGTATAAAATATAAATTCAGTATCGACGCTATACGTATCATATTATAATATTACAAGAACCATAGTGTCATTCATTTTAGCTATTAAAAGCAAGTTATTTCTGTGCTCTTCGAAAGCGGTAGTTTAAAAATTAGAATATAACTAATAGAAAAAAGAATTGGGTCGTTAAAATAAAACCCCATGCGGGGAGAGTTTATGACATAATGTCCAACAGTATCGCTCTGTATGTATGAACGATATCACTGCCGACGACGGTGACGACGACGACAACGACTATTATTTGCCAATTAAAACAGATAAAAGTACATTATAAAACGCCATTATTATAACTACAAGCACACATACACACAAACACACACATAAACGTGCGCGGACACGCGAAATTGATTTATTTGCCGCAGAGCAAGTGCTCGAAAGCAATGAGCACCGTCTGCAGGTATATCGGCGGCGATGGGCTGTCGATCGTGACGTCGCCGAGTTAAAATATGACCGTTTTGTCGCCCGAGGACCGGGGCGGACGCGAACGTGTTCCGCAGTTTGATTTGTGTCTTCATCCGCGTGTGCGTCGTGTAGTACCTACCTATAATACACGTATAGCATATATTATAATAATACATGCAGCCGAAGGATGCAGCCATACGCGGAGGAGATAAAAAATTGGACTTGCAAACACCACGATACAATAACCGTCTACCGCGCCGTCGATAATATTGTGTTATTATTATTATTATTATTATTATTATACCCGAATCGGTAAACTATGTAATATATTATGCGTATTGGTTATAGGTTATAGGTAGGTGTATATATTATATACTATATAGTTATGTACACGTTACACGTATATTATAGTTATTAACGACGAGACGACGACGCGCGCCGCAGCCAAGAGGAGAAAAAACACGTCGGACTATATTATAACATATTATATTATAATATGAAACGAGTTTTAATTTCGATAATATATTATTATAAAATTATTGCGCGTGCGTGTATGCATGTTTATCGACCGAACATAAACGATTCGGAATTCAAATCTGTGTATACAGTGTACAACGTGTGTGTCTATATACCCACAAAACATAATATTACTTTATGTATACATACACATTATAATATTTTAGATTTTTTTCTCACCGGCTGGCGTCTTGGTGAAATAATAATATTAAATAGGTGTATTATCGCGTTCGATTTTATAGCGGTGTTCGATAATGCGGCAAGCGTGTTTATCAATAATTATTGTATCTATCATTTATTGCATATTTTTGTCATTTTGTTATATATTTGAATAAGCTCGTGCCAGTGGCGTATACATACATTTTGTGTGGGGGGGGGGGGATCAGAAAAAAAAATTTAAACCTATGCAGTATACGCATTAAAATAATAAATAATAAAATATAGGTAATATATAGTTAAGGTACAATAGCGACATAGCGTAACTATAAATATTAAAATTTGCGTTTAAATAATATAATAAAGTATAAACTTAATACTATTAGGTATATTATAGGTACTGTACTATATTCATAATAAATGGAATACGTGGGAAATATAAAGTTGAAAATATTGTCGAGCGAAGCGAGAAAATTTTTTTTTGTGGTAATAATTATTATATAATAATATTATATTATATTGGTCTGCTGAACTTGGTTTTGGACTACCTACTAGTTGCAGGTAGCATGCATTTCAAAAAGTTGAAATGACGCCCCTGAAGTAAACAATATTATAGAAAGCTTACACAATTTATTTAATTTTTTCTCGATGTTTCCTTATAATGCGCTAACACTAAGAACACTATTTTATAAAATTTTAAAAAAAGGCCTATGGGGGGAGATCTGACCCCCACATCCCCTCCATTGTATACGCCCCTGGCTCGTGCCATATTTTGATG
This sequence comes from Schizaphis graminum, assembly GCA_020882235.1. Lineage (NCBI taxonomy): Eukaryota > Metazoa > Arthropoda > Insecta > Hemiptera > Aphididae > Schizaphis > Schizaphis graminum. The sequence goes on along the minus strand of CM037032.1, from coordinate 116,374,142 downwards.
TTTATTATTAATAATAATATACCTACTAGTATAACGTAATTAGTAGCTAATAACCGTATGTGAGTTTTTCACACTTAAAGTTAAGTCGTTATAAATCTTTTTTTTATTATTACATACAATTGTTAATTATATTAATACCTATTGGCTATTATTGATTTATGTTATTTTGAGTTTATGAACGTATTAATTAATTTTAAAAAAAACTTCGAAATCATAACAAATAGTTCATTAAATGAAAAATGTGTTTCACGTTCCTGAAACATATTTTTAACCATACAAATGAATATTGGGTAATATTTCAATAATAAGCTCATCGAAAAATTTGTGAAGCTCTTACGTCATAATATAAAAATATAATACTTGGCTCATTTCGACAATTGACAGCCAACACGTTAAATCTATTAACGATAATACGCATAATTATGCACAGTATATTTAATTGCTCACGTGTAGTGTATTTGTAAAATGATAACATATAATAATATCGAATTCGAAAGAAATCTTTCGCCAAAGGTAACCGAAGTGAACAAATTCTACTATATCAATATATTAATAAATTCTCGTGAAATAGGCAATATATAACTACAGTTTTCAAATTGAGAAAATAATATAACCAGACTGCGTGACGATTAGGAATATCGGAAATTTGAATTTAAATAAATGCGTGTCATCGTGTCTTCGATTGCAGCGGTCCGGCTCGTTCGTGTCTCCATACTTCAATTGCAGCGAAGGGGATTACGCTGTGCGAACACAATGCAAATGCGTTATACCTATTATGTTATAATATATATTATGCGTGTTACAATGTTATATATATAATAAGTATGTTTGTCGTCTGTACAACGTATCGTATAATGTACCTACATCGCCACGAAGTTTGTACGTTATTTAGTGTTGAACATTGAGCAGACCGTAATATAATTTCGAATGCATTTATGAAACGAATATAACAGAGTTGGGGAGGTAACAATAATTGCAACACGTCAAAGCGGATGCTCGGCGAGTTTAGTGCAATGATAAACCAATAAATTATATTTGTTTTTAAAATAAAAAATCTTCCAGTCGATTATGTCCTATAAAAATTCGACCAGAAAGAAGAAACTAATGAAAATTAACAACGTGCACGAGGTAATATAGTTGATATTCAATTTTTATTTTATATGATTCATTGTATACTAATCATTTCGCCACAGATACAGATAAGTACAATTCGGAGGAAGATCGACATGTCCGGTGGATTAGTATCATTTAGGTCTATGGTGCAATTCATATCATTATAAAAATTATCCAATATTAGCTTTTGAGATCTACAACAGACCTTCAATCACTACATTTTTTCGATGTTTACTACGCGTCCCGAGAGTTTAACTTGTTGAAGCCGCCAAACTTACAACCGGTTCAAATCGTTAACGTAATATTATTTTTACTATGTTTAGGGTCATCGGACCCGCGCGCTACTCGGGTAAACAATGATTTCTTCGTACCTATATATAGGTATACCAACAACGTGTACGTCGGAAGCGCGTGTGTGTTAAAAAAGTTTTGTCGGTTCGTTAAGAGAAAAATACGGTTTCCTAGTCATTGACAGACGAGAGTTATCCGTCGGTTGATCAACAACAGATGTTGTTGCGGCAGCGGTGGCGAAGACTCTCGCCGCCGCTGCTGCTGCAGCGTGTGCAGTCATTACCCTTAAGAAATCTGTACGGGTTTTAATGGGGTTTTTGCGCTCGCGTGTGTGTATATACATTATACTTTTACATTTATATATATATATAATATAATACCCACCGTCCCACATGACAGTTTTTAGGGAACGGGTGGAATTGTGGAAGAATGTGTGATGACGTGACGTGGAGAGACGAGAGACCCGTTCGGCGCAGTTTGTGCAGTCTTCTATGAGCAGATATACGAGAGAACCCGAAAAACGCAAAGCTATTGAATTTCACGTATGTGTGGCCTACTGAAAATTTTTTAAAAACGCGATACTCATAAAAGACAAGTATCGGGTTTCTTTGTGTGTATAATATATGGCCATATAGTTATTACAATAACCGGCACGGCCACGGGCTGAATACAACAGTAACTGCAGTTATTAACATGGTACATAACCATAATACAAGCATATTTTATTAGGCACTATTTTATATTTTAATAATGTAAGATGGTGACGTTATCATGATATCGAGTGAACGTTGCTTGCAACAGTGATATAGATTATAGTTTGTATTATATAATTACATCAATTCATTAATTCGACTGTACGCTTGTCGATATTCGTAAAAGAAAACGCAATATTTAAAACCGATCGATGACATGACGGCGCGATAAAAATAATTCTTCTCGCATAGATACATACAGTGGCTGCGGCGAGATTGCTTAGGTATATTTATTATTATTTTCGTTTGGCGTCACGCGCTCCAGTCACAACTATTGCTTTTAACCATCATATACACCTAACCCAAATACGATATTCCAGAGCGGGTGGTCGGTCGGTAGGTCGACGGGGTGTCGATTGAAGAACAAACAAAAAAAAAATGCACAGGTAGGTACATTATAAATCGTTTATGACGCAGTGTATTTTTGACCGTATACAGTACGGTTACACAGTAGAGTAGGCAGGGTCGCAATTCGCTGTATTGTCACTTCCGATCGCTTCGACGGGGGGCGGTTACGCTTCCGGTTATCGATTTTTATTTATTTATTTTTTTTTTTTTTTTAATATTCTTTTACACAACCCGAACCAGCACACACGCGTATAATGGTGATAAATATATAATAGACAAACGGTCGGACACGTATACACGAGGAATCTGGAAATTATATTTTTTTTTCTTCATCCATGTTGTCCGTCGTCGTCTTCTCCATCAAGCGGGGGACCTTGGACGCGAAATCGCTCGGCCACGGTTTAATGCGATCGCGCTGTGTACACGTTCGTCCAGCCGTGTCCAATTGCCAGATGACCGCCGCCACAGTATATCTGTGTAGTAAGCCGCGCGCGGTCTTCCGGCCCCAGGAAAATGTATGACCGGCAAGAATGATGTATTTTTGGCAAATGATATTGATGGAGATAAAAAAAAAATATCTTATACTATTATACATTTTTATGCACCACGTGTACAATAATATGAGAAAACCGTAAACCGTAATTTAAACTTATTATATACATTATGTAGCGCGTCCGATAGCCGATAGGTATGCGCTAGGTAATGTTATAATATTATTCTTCAATACCCATTGACGTATCTGGTCTTTAGCCGCCACAGACAAATCCCTTCGTTTCGCCGAAAAACTATATTTTGAGTACCTATATTATAGTTTTATTAAATTGAGCTATTTTTTTCTCCGTTTCATGCACAGTTGAAAGAAAACACGCACTTCTCTTTCATAATAGTTTATAATATAATTATTTATATCATCTAAAATATTTTAATAGTATTATATTATTTTATATTAAAGTTACGTATTATTGTTATACTGTATCATTTTTGTATAAAACACGTACCTATAATGGTAACGTGCTACAGAAAAATTCACCCACGTTAAACTTCGCAATAGTTATTATTGTATAAAATAAATACCGATTTTTCTTCTACCATCAAACGACAGCTGCTTCTATTATAGCAGATTATTCTTAAGCAATTTTAAATAGTTGCATCAATATAATATAAAATATAATATCAAATATAATATATATCAAATACCTCAGGTGGTAACCAGTCAAAAATTCCGGACTCATTTTTTTTTACTATTGTATAAATTGAACAAACGCATATTATTTTGGAGTCCAACATACAATACCAAAATACGTATTATTCAATTCGCAAAATAAAAATTTTAAATAAGCATTTACATTTCTTGTATAATATTAAATTTGAGTATTATTCATGTTCTCGTACATACAAATTACAAATATTATAGTTTCATGTAAAAAAAAAAAAAATACCTATGTAAAAAATCAAAAATCAATAAGTATATGAAAATAAATATTCAGTTTAAATTCACTGAGAAAGTACAGTTTATCTACCATTCGATTACTTATAGGCTGGAATCAATATTATTACCTATTTGTTAATTATATTAAACAATATTTAAATTTGTAAATCTAATATAATATCTGTACTAAACATATTTTACAAATTTATGTGTGTTAATGTAATTCGCGTATTTTTACAATATTCTTATTGAATATACTTTTAAATAATTTAAAAAAATAAAAATTTATTTTTTTAAGCTTTCTGTAAAACAAAACCATCTTTCACGGAAATTTCAAATAATTAATGAATTTGAAATTAGTACAATTTATATTCTACTGACAATATTTTTTGATAAATAATAATTAATAATAAGCCATCACTTTACTGTATTATTTTCGTCTTTCAGTATAATTTATTCATTATTAAACTCAAAAAAAAAAAATTAAAATGCGCCGGAAGTACAAAGTTTTATTTTAAAGTTAGAATATCTTTTTTCTCTAAAAAAAAAGCAATGCATATATAAGAGCAGCGGCGTTTATTTAGTTAAATGAATATGACTACTTTAATAATGCAAATTTTTGTTTGCTTAAAGACCATTCAAGAATTGTATAGAAAACTTCATAATCAATATTCATAATCACTTTTCATAACAACTGACAAGCTTATAAATCAATATTAGATATTTTAAATGTATTAATATTTATATGCGTTTAATGACAAACAAAATTTTTATTTTTATTCACATTTCAAAATGTAAAACTCACAATAGCTATTTAAAATTAATGTATATACCTATATTATTTATACTTAAAATGTTACGTGTAATTTTTAATATAAACGTGTTTTCAGTTGTATAATATTAATTAGGGTAACAATTTATTATTTACGTATAAGATAAAAAGTTTATCAAATAACGGTGAGAATTTAGAAATGATTCATATAATATTATGTATTTTGATTCTTTTATTTTCATTATAACATAGTCATACAGGATAAATCTTAAATGATAATATCCTATTAGTTACCGCCGTTTAAAAATATAAAGGCATTACCAATATATTATATGGATTCATCATCAGAAAATAGGTAAATAAAACATAAAATAGATACATATTATTATATACCTATGATAAATGTTTTTTTTTTAATTTTTGTTCTTAAGGGGATTGGAAACGTCGATTTTCTGTCTTTGTCTTACACACGTGGAATATAGGAAAAATAGCTATACGCGCCTGACGAAAATTAAGGTACTTCTAGTTGTTCGATTTAAAATATGTAAAGATGATTGAATTGGTATACAAGTTTACTTTGCATCGGTCGAAGTATATTTTTAATATTTTCAATATATATTTAATAATAAAAATTGACAAATTGATTAAATTTAAAATATTTATTCTCATCAAAATATTTATCTTAGACAATAAAACAATCGAAAAAGTACTTCGACCGATGCAAAGTAAACTTGTATACCAATTCAATCATCTTTACATATTTTAAATCGAACAACTAGAAGTACCTTAATTTTGTCAGGCGCGTATAGCTATTTTTCCTATATTCCACGTGTGTAAGACAAAGACAGAAAATCAACGCTTCCAATCCCCTTAAAATGAATAAAATGTAATTGTGGATTCTATCACTTGATGGTCTCCCTCATCATGCAAATATAATAGGAATACAAATTGTATAGATATCTAAACTATATGTTAAATTATATTATTGTTTCCTGAAGCACTAATAACTGTAAATATTCAAATAAATAATTTTTAATAAAAATGTAAGTAAAAATAGTTTTATTAGATGCATTTTTACGATTATTAAATTATATTAGACAATTAATAGGGCATACGTTTTTCGTTACAATTTTGTATGCAATCTAAAACGTGTTTTTGTTGACTTAAAAAATACTACAATATGGGAATTATTCAATGTTAAACATAATTGTATTGTGACAATAATATTTAAAAAATAAATTAGAAATATTATTTTTATCCAATTAATGGGTATGATATTTATTTTATTTTTACAACTTGATAGAATATATTTACAAATAGCTTTTTAAAATTGAAATAAACTATAATATGCAACTTTTTAAAATTTTAACGATCCCCATAACATTTATTTTAATAATTCTATTATTTATAAAATTGAATATTATTGGTTAGTAAAGATATACGTTTCCAAAGAAAGACACTCATACTATAATGCAATTAATTTTTGTATTGTATTTAAATGTATTGTATTAGAAATAATAGTTTATCCCAAAACGGTACAAAACCGTTTACATTTGAAAGTGGAACAATATTTAAAGTACCTATACCATACATATATATTATATGAAAATATAAGTGACACTATTTATTCTCTCTGCTATCTAAAGACCTATAACTTAATAAATGTGTATAACGTATGTTTTCTTTGACGTCCGGGTATAAATTTAGGTAAGTATATATTTAATTAATATATTATGAAAATTAAAATGTTTGGAAATGATAAAAAATGAAAATGGCTTTCGATTTCGATTCGCGGATTTTACATGTAGATTTTTTAATAATAATCGCACAAGATCATAAAAAACAGTCTAGTTATCGGCGTACCGTGCTGCTCTGTTCTCACAGGTCTTATTACACATATATGCACGCGTATACACACAGATATACGCATACATACACCACAGGTAATAGGTCGGGGGCATCTGTTTTGTCCGAGTGCCGTTCGATGACGACGACGACGACGTACCCAATGGGTACTATACCCATACACACGCCCGTCATCGTATTTGTAGGTAAGTATATATAGTATATAAATACGTACAGTAGGTGTATACATATATACTATATAGAAACTATATAGGTATATACACTTGTCTGGCATAATATATATTTTTGCGCAATCTCTCCCCTGTTGCGGGATAAAATGAGAATAAAAAAAAATAATAATAATATAAAATAAAGAAAGACCGTCGTCTCTTATTCCACGCAATCGTGTGTCTGAAGGAACCACCTGTTTCGATCGGCTGCGACGGCGGTGAGGCAGGCAGTAGACGAGTAGTGGCCAGACGGTCCGTGTGGTGGAAAACGCGCACAATATATAATAATAATAATAATAATAATAACAACGAGCGCGGGGGAGAGAAGAAACCGCCACGATGTCCGTGGGAACTTAGGGTCATGTGTACAGTCATATTATTGCGTATTCCTATACACCACCACCTATACACCACCCTACAGCCGCCGCCGCCCAGGCTATTATTCCGGAAAAAATAATTAAATATTTCGTGTACCTATACGGGGGCGGACGGGTCACCTGTTAAAAAAAAAATCTCTATTTATTTGATATCCTCCCCCTCCCTGTCGGTAATGAGGTGGAAAATCACAGCGCGCTGTGTATTGCTGCAGAGGACTTGAGTGCACTAGGAATTCCGGTGGAACGCAACGGTATATTATAATATATAATTTAATAACAATATATAAAATCACATATATTTGTATTATAAATACCTACTTACACCTTCCCAGTGAGAAGAATGACAAAAAAATCTCGTGAGTTTAGTCGTTGTAAGTACTCATACAGCAGTACTATATTTTGTTACGAGTACTTATACAAAATGTATTAACCGTTGGTTCGTTATAATATCGGCTAAATAAATTTTCTTCTCTTTTTTTTTTATCATAAGGAAAATTCGAAATAATATTTTAAAATTCTATGCTGGTTATTTCATAAGTATCGCAAAAGTCAAATATAATAAATTTTTTTGTTTCTCGTTGGTTTACTTGCATGCACAAACATTTAACGTTCTTAAACGCGCTTATTTTTTATTTTAATTCAATGTTTTAATGATCAGTTAGGGTTTATTAATTTAAAACAAATTACGAATTAGGTACCTTTGAAGAAAAACTTATTAAAAATGTTTTCTGTAGCTTTTGCAGTGTTTTGTGTGGGCGTCAAAGCAATTATATAATATAAAAGTTGTCCGCGGGTCAGCGATTCCCGCTTGGTTCGCTCACTCGGCGTTGTATATTTAACACTTTAAAGTGGCACATTAATATTATATTAAATTAAATGCGTTAATAATTACATTTAAAAAATGATTTTATATGGAACTCTGACATGTATTTTCAAATAGGCACCTCATATTTTTTTGAAATTTTCTCAGGAAATGCATTCGTGTTTATTCAAACTTAACAAAATCAATTCAAGTACTTATGTCATTTGCTTTCAAGTTTCAATTAACAATTGATTTATAAAACACGATTTATAATACATATGAAAAATTAATTAAATGTAGTAAAAATGTATGTAAACTTAAAAAGTAGTAGAAGTAGTATATAAATTCCAAACAAAGTATTTTATTTTTATTGAACTATAATAATAGTTACAACTTAAAATTAAATTATCTACTGCACTTAATAGTTAATATATATATATACCTAGTGATTTTTTATTGAATACCTACATAAATACTCGTATTTTTTTAAAAGTTTTCTTTCTACATTACGTATTTTTAGAGCTTAATGAAAAATTATTTAATACAAAAGCAATACCAGTGGCGCCCAACCCTATTACTAGGTGTAGCGGTCGCTACACCTTGAAAATAAGGGGAGGGTGGGTACTAAGTAATGGTATAATAACATAAAATAATTAACTTAAAATAGGTTCATTATTAATTATTTTTATAAAATAATGATAATATTATTGTATTTTGTTCATGCTTTATATTTCGTAAACCGTTTGAAATAAACAGTAAACCACCTATACTGTATACAATTTACATAATACTCGAAAATAAATTTTTATTTTGAAGGTTTTAATGAATTTAAAAAATATAATGCCTGTTACATATTGGTATGAATGTATATTAATGTATATTAGTATATCTCTTTAAAAATTAATACACCTTATTTTGACAAAACACAGATTATATTGGTTGGTACCTTAATATTTACTAATATTATCAATCAAAATAATATGATAAAATGTATAAAATAATATTATTTTGACTTTTGAGTTTATAAGGCGGCGGGTGGGTGGGTGGGTAAAATTATTTCTTGCTACACCTGAAAAATATATCTTGGGCGCCACTGAGCAATACTATTTTAAACTGAACTTTAAAATTCACAATTTTTTATTCATGTAGGTATGAAAATGTGCTTTATTTTATTATCGTATTTAAACATTTCATGCTTGTAATTATTTTAAAATGTACTAATAATAGTCAAACACTCAAACATATTGATTGATATGTTTTCGTTATGTCATATACGTATAACTGTAAAACTTTAACAAAATTATATGTTTTTATAATAACGTGATACCGCTCTGATCAGTTTTATATTTCAATTTTAACTTTTAAATTTAAATTATTTTATGTATTTCCAGGGATGAATATAAACAAAAATATAAAAATCTAATCGCACACCGTTTAAAAACAGTAAAATAAATAGCAATTCAATTATATATATTCTATAGACACAAAAAATATTGAAAATTATGATACAAAATAGTATCCCAACTAAACTGAATGTCTAAAAAATTGTCGAAGTTAAAATTTAAAAACTAGATAAAATACTTTTGATCCATTTACGTACCAATTTTCGCGTGATTCTCGTACTTTATAGGTATAAGAATATAAATATATAATAATGGCAATTTGCATCTTTATAATACCTACGAGAAAGTGTAGCAAGGTACATCTATTGCGGTGTGGGTGGCAAAATTCGGGCAAAATAATAGTACTATAGTATAATAATATAATATATAAGTAGAGTACAATCCTTAAGCCGTCGAAGTGTGACCAAACTGATGAAATGACGAGCAATAAACCTATACTACGTACCTGCTACCTATAACATATTTCAGCAATCTGTCCGGACGCTTAAAAAAAATTACTATAATTTATAGTTTAATATCGATTCGGAGTCGACAACGATTCGCGTCGGATTCGGTACACTTTGGATGAATCGCATTTTGATTTGTGGTCATATATATTTTTAATCCGATCAGGTTTTCCGAATCACGCGCGAAACAATACACCCGGGCAGTTATAATTCGCCACGACTGCAAATCAGATAGGAAACTGCAGCATTTTAATATCATGCGATACAGTGATAATATTGGTCCTATATAATAACTAGGTGTTGGTCGGATACCTACAGGCTACGCGACGTTGTGAGCCGTCACTGGTGCGGAGAGCAAGCGCGATGAATACAAAATGAAATTTAATGTAGAATGTTCGAGGCCGGCACAGCTTAAACCGGTAGTTTTTGTCGGAATAATAACCAAGACAAAAAAAAATAATAATAATAATAATAATAATAAATCGCCAGAGTCCTGTAGTAGGTATATGCACTGCAGATATAGGTATATAGGTAAGTCTGGTATCTACAGAGACATGCGAGCGATCGTTTCCTCGGCAGTTATACACGCCATATCCTATTTATTTGTTTATTTTTAATGGGTTTCAAATCGGAAACGGTACGTCAGTTTTCCCGACGTGCTTACCCAAACACGAGTCAATAATGGTTTATTTTTATTACTTCCTCCTATCGCAATGGCCCAATTACCCCGCTGTCATCCACCAATGACCACTTCAACTACAGCGTAGAGAATAAAAATTAAGAACACTCGAATGACCCGAACGAATTTTTTTTACGGTGAAAACTATAATGTTCACGCGTTATATATTTCATATTATACAATATTTTCGCATAAAACAATGTGTGGATTATTGTATCCATGCATTTTGTAATTACATATTAATTATATAGGTACCTACTACAAAATTGAAAAAACATATTTTGGATATTTTTTGTGTTGGTCACGGATGAAAAAGTCAATGCAAATTTGAGAAAACTATAATCAAAGAATGTTCATTAATAATATTTATTTAAATTTCAACAATAGGTATATAATTATCGGAATTTCTGACGATTTAATTTTTTGTTTTTAATTAAAAAATAAATAATAATATAGCTAAGTTTATAAATGAAAAAATAACTTTTTAACACTGTAAATAGTTTTTGCAAAATATTACCATAAGTTTTTCCCTACGCTTTTTACTGCTCTCCAATAATAATATTATAGTAAAAATTGTTTGGAAAAAAACTTTTCTGTCACACGTACTGCGTAGGTATTAAACGAGTTTTGGTCGTGAGATTGTGACTTTTTTATTTATTTATTTCTTTTTTTAATTACTGGTCCAAGGAAGTCGTGTTAACCAGAGTTGATAAGAATCGACTATTGCTGATACCCGTTCGACGGACCAGTCTCTCAATCGTGTTTCGCTAATTAAACGACCGTGGGAACAGCTCCTCGGTAATAGGATCGTTTGAATGTCTCAAATTCAAACGATTTTACCAAAAATATAATTAAAAATGCATTTTATCGGTACCACTTAACAACATCATACGTACATTATACAACGATGTGTATAATAACATTGATTTTAGACGTGTGTCTTGTAGATAAATACAAAATAATGTAACTTAAAATCTGGCATGTTAACAACATAAAAAGTATCCGACTACTATCTGCATTGTTAAAATAATAATAATTTGTAAGAGCTTACTAAGCTTTCTACAAGTAATGGCATTGTTGATCCAAGTGTGTTTCAAGAGGAAGTTATCAAAGAATAAACTGCGTGGAAAATTATAATTTCAAGTGTTATTCTAGAGAAAACAAATCGACACCCTCTTTCTAATGTTTGCTCATCCGTTCAACAAGTTTAGCGTCTAGGGTTATGGAAATATAATTTTAAACAAAAAATAAATACGCTTGTAGAACAAAGTTAATATCAAGGACCACAACGTTGTATGACGATAAAATTTAGGCTACGAATAATATTAAGACGTTGAAGTTTTATAGGTTTAATAATGTATACTTACAATGTTTCTATAATTTGTAATTATACCCGAAGGCCTCTACAAAATTATTCTAATCGATTTCGATACACTATTGACAAATATGTACAATATGCAAGAAATTAAACTTGTTGAAAGTATTTACAATAATACCTTAATATGTCCCTTTGATGGTTGACGAACTGTTGTCGCAGGTTTTGGGTCGATAAACGGTTAACGCGTATACTTCGCAACCGTGTGATTAATATATGTTATTTTTATGTATTCGGACATAAAATGATAAAATACGGCCTAAGGTTCATTTTCAGACTTAAATACCTCCAGTCTTGCCATTTGCCGATCGTTTAAAATGTAAACAAAAAATGTAAAATGTAAAATGACTGTCATATAATAAAACAGATGCTAAGACAACCAAACGAATGCGTATAAACATTTCGCAACAAGCACGATTATATATCATCCTACGATAGATAGTTAATGAATTCAAAATGCGTTAGATACTATACGAATGTTTTATAATATTTTATCGCATGTAGTTTATTATTCATAACCAAATATAAACTTAGCTAAAAAGTATAAACGAATCGAACTATAATCGTCTAGAAAAGATGCATGTTATTACTTATTATTCCTTCGTTGACATAACGTCAACTGCGATAATAAACCGTACTATAATTTTATTATAATATAAGAGTGGACGAGTTACATTGGAAATGATTGTATTCTTACACGGATGTTTTCAAAATTAAATTTATAGCCCCATCCTATATAAAAATACCTATATTGAAGTGACCCCAAGAATAAGCTCGGCGGGTGTGTGAGAACCAGGAAGACTATATTTCGTGCGTTTTACAAGACGTGTTTGTTTTCCTAAGGAGGGAGCCAAGTATAAGAAGAAAAAGAAAAAAAACGATAGAGATATTATGTCCTTTGAACAGCGTGCATATAATATATAGGTACGTGTTGTTGGGCGTAATAAGAAAAAGAAAAAAAAATAGCGTTTCGAATTCAATGTGTGTATACACAATTGACCATAAGAAGGAAAAAAAAAACAAACAAACAACAGAGACACGTGAAAAGAAAAAGGGCTGGTACTGTGTGGCCGACCGCTTATATGTAAATGTTCCGAGTGCGTCGAACCAGGAAATATTCACTTTTTTTTGCCCTCAATAAACCACCCCCTCGCATCTTTTGACCGTAATTTATGACTTATCAATGGAGTGTTTACAACCCTTTTTAAAACCCTTTAAGTTTTATTGAGCATTGTGTATGCGTGCACGCGTGTATTTTCATTTTTTTTTTGACGGACAAAATGAAAACAAAAAAAGACGGACAAGACAATGTCACGGTTCCTTTCGTTTTCCAAAGTATCTTTACTATTTTTTGCCACTCATTTCTGAAATGTCGAATATAATTTAGTTCATTTGAGCGAGCAAGAGCAAAAAATATAAGCCCTAAAAGAAAAAAGCCATATATTAAGTATATGACACGTGTATATAGCCACAAAGCAATGGCAATCCATACCAAACTATATTCATAAATCAGTGGAAAAAAAAATTGAGTGAACTGAAAATATTTAAAATGTGTAGTCGTGTTAAGAAATGAAGTTAGAATTGAAGTTTAACCTACATCTTATAAACATAATAAAGTTTTTGAATCTATTTTGAAAACAATATTGGTTGGTACAATTTGTTCAATACAACAAAATATTTATGTTATAAGCTATTTTTTATCAAAAAACAATCAGTGTGTAATCGAATAAAGATGATAAAGACAAGTAATTATATTCATATACATAAATATTGTTATAATCCTTATTAAAAGAATGAAATAATATTAAGATACAATAAACGAGTTGATAACACAAAATGAGTGTAAAACAGTTCATCCTGGGTAATTCAATATTTATGGACAAAAACGTCGTAAATCAACTGTTAATTGCATGAACAATGTGTACCTACGTATTTAGCTTGTGGTTGTGGAAGAATTTTAAAATCTAAATACTTTCGTATGTGACGTGCTAACAATTTAAAAGAGAAGTTTTATAAAATACTTTACAATGGAAAAAAATATCTAATGTTATAACGATATTTCAATAATAATTTTTTCAAACAGTCAGTCCCTTAGTTACCTATAGTAGGTATACACGTATTAACGATTACGTAACTGGATATTTTTTATAAAAATAAATAAATAAAAAATAAATATTTTAGGGTATATTGGAAATCTAAATGTTTAAAAATATAAACGTTAAAATGTTATAAGTGGTATAAATATAAATATATTATTATAATATTATTATATAATATATTATATTATGTACCAATTACATTATAGAATAATCGTGGGATTTGTGAAAAATCCAATAACCACTGTTCAAGTAAAATTATTTAAAGTCAAAGTGTGCAAATTAAATAGATTATTAAAACTTGAATGATTCATTGTTATTTAAATTTTTACGGGTAATACACTTGTATATGTTTAATTGGTTACTCAGTAAAAATAAGTAAGCTACCTCGATATGAGGAAAAACATTCAAAGTGTGTTTCCGTAATTACATTTCAGGGGCTGTAAATTAAAATAAACTGATGGAAATTTATAACATAAAATACATTTTTATTATAATCCAATATATATATATAATATATACAATTAAAATTTTATTAATTATACACATCGTGTAACGTGTAACTAAATAAGCAAATATCTATGAAATAAATATATTCAAATCAATGTAATAATATTATGATATTGTTAAAGAGGCAAATTGTTTAATATCAATTTAAAACATGAATAAAATTTAATTATTATTTAGTGTGATAGCGCTTCAAATTATTCGTTGTATCTCATAACTTTAATAATAAAAGAATATTTGAAGTATCGTTACTTAACAGGTACGCAAACGGCAAACGGTATACGATTAAATACATATTTAAGAAACGCATAGATCACAATTCATTTCCGACAATACCCTCAACACATAAACGGTTCAGCTCGATAAATAGTTAAACTTCGTTATTACTTATTACACAATTTAATTGCAGGTCATTGTTTTTATTCGGAATTAAACGTATTAAACAATAGTTCTAGATATGCTGAGATGTAAAAGGTTATAATATTATAATGGTTATACAATGATATATTGAAATTTTATTTATAGTCTTTACTATGATAATATAGTGCCTACAATCCTTTGAACTTTATTATAGTTATAATCGGAAATAGACCACTAAAAATAATATTATTGTAATATCAAAAACTAAATAATAATGTTTATAATTACTTATCTCTAATATATAATTCATATATAACATATACATTATACACGCCACGCATAGTAATAAATGTATACCGATATTATACTATAATATTGGGGTGGCCAAACTTTTTTTGGCCGCAATCTACTAAAAATATACTTCACCTTTGATGATCAACTTCCATAAAAAACCTAATCAGCATGATTAATTTTCGTGTGCCTAGCCTAAAAATAAATTCTAACACAATCGACTTTGAAATCGTTTGCGATCGACCGTTTGGCCGCCCCTGTATTATAGTGTACCTGCGTTATATTGTAAAAGAATTCTAAATACGTGTTTTAAATTTAAAGTTTGAATATTTCTATACCTATTTAATGATATAGTAATTCAATGCAAACGCACATTGCATTTTATTAGGTTATTTGAGTACGTATTGATGTTCTAATATATCGTCGTAGGACTAACGTAAACAATTTTCCATAAAAAAACACTTATCCATTGACCAGATAAAATCGGTTAAGATATTAAAAACACATCCGTCGGTTTATAAAATAAATAGTAACATAATTTCCATTTATCACACGCACTCATACGACGTACATACAACGAACAAATAAAAGGTTCATTTAAAAACGTCTATGCAACGGCACTCATACAATCATACAGGTATATATTATACAATATATATGTACAGTGTACACGTAAGTATACGTAACCCTAGGCTATTCCTCCAGTGTTTTCATTGCGAAATGACAATTATTACATTATTATTATTTATTATATATAAGCCGTGGGGAGAGTCAATTCGGCGTGTTTACTTATCGGTGAAAGGACCAACCCTTTATCGGGGATCGACTGTAAACGTCCGATACGTATCGGCAAACTATCGTTGTCGTCCCCATTTGTTGTGTATTATAATATTATGTAAAAGAGGCGACAAACACACACACGAACACGCGTATCGGTCGCATTAAACACTGTATATGCTATTCTTTAGGCACCTATATATATTTTTTTTCGTTCCCTTTCGTTTTTTTTTTCACCTCATTCTTCTCGCAGTATTATATATCCTTTTCCGTTTGTATCGATTCCGGGTCGCATATACATATATATTATATTATGTATATTGTATACACACGACGGATATCTCTACGGGTAATAAACTCAACCGATCACCCGAGGGGGGGGAGAGTTCCAATACGCAAGGGATGATGATATTGGGTCTTGTCGGCGACGTGTCACGAGTGTGCCGTCGCTGCCGCGTGTGTTGTTTTTCCTTTTCACTCTTGGCTGGGAAGAAAGGGTTCCGCCGTCGCCACCACCGCCGCCTCTGAGAGAGGGTTTCTCGTGTTTCCGAATCGCAGTCAAAATAACATGCGTAAATATACAATAATATGCGTATGTATGTATAAACTAGAAAAAGGGTTGATCGTAAATTTTAAAATGTTTATTTTTTTGTTCCTTTTTGTTAAACACTCACACTCATACACGAGGAGTTTCTATTACACCGAATTTGTCACGAATGGCCTCTACAAAACGACGTGTCCCTTTGTCGGTACACATAATATGTACGTCTATATACCTACGCTCTTATCCCTATTATAATATACCTATATATATATTTATAACACAATACGTTGCCGCCGAGTCTTCTCATTCCTTTGTACGGTGCACTGCCTGCCCCTTAAACAGTTTCGTTTATTTTTTTGCTCTTAGACGTGCATAATGTCGTCGGCATTTCGAAATCACGAACCAACACTTTGGGTCCGGACGCACGAGTATTGAAATAATGTGATCAACTGGCTCGTCGTTTGTATACGTTTTAGCAATAAAATACCAAGTTTAATATTATAACGTTTACAGTGAAATTTACATTTCTATACTAGATTTCTATATTATACGCACCATAATAATATTATACGTTTAAAATTTACTTGTAATCACATCATAGGTAATTGGATATGGTATCATAATTATTATTGTTTTCTAATGATTCAGATAAAATATGACTTATTTTATTATATTATAGTGTTATTGATTGTAAACAGAATAATATCAATTATATAGTACGGAACCAAGATAAATGTTTTTTCTCAAATTTATTTAACAGGGCTATTTGTGATTAATAATTAATATAGTTTCTCTGCAGCACATTCGTATATTTAAGATTTAACGAAATTACGATGAAACTGTTTCTATATTCGATGCATAATAAATTCTTGTTATTTTAGTTTTTAGTTTTTTATACTGTTTAGTCATGTAAAATGAATATAGGTAGATTCAAAATAGCTTTAAAATAGCTTTAGATAAACACTGACATTTGGTGATTGAGCTGACCCATCCATCGTCGAAGTATAAGTATAAATAAAAGTTTACATATACTCGAATAAGCGTATGAATAAAAAAAAATAAAATACAGTAGTATCATAAATACTGCATAAAACGAGTGCTGATATTTAAAACTTAATAAACATTATTATACTGTAAAAATATAAAATAATTCTTTATTTTTTTTACTCGATACGTAATTTAAAATCCTCACGAATGTCTATGGCAGTATTGAATATTTAAATAGCATCCAAAGCTAAAAAATATTTTTAATTCGTTATTTTCTTGAGCGTTAATAAATTATAATTGTTTGTACTCCAATTCACCATGTTACCCTACATTGATTTCTTTTATAACTATACACCTGTCTATTAGTGTAGTGTTAAATTACAAGCTACAGTTTTGGCATTATCAAACGTGTGGACTACAAAAGTCTTCGATGCAATCTGGTTATTTTAATATTATATGAGTTAAATAATAATTATCTTAATTATTGATGGTTGTGTATGAATAATTCACTAAATATTTATCACATAAAATTCACATCACGAACATACACGCTTAACACGTGTCACAAAGGTATGAGTTTTGTGTAACTTGCATAAAACGTGTGTAGTACGTACAATGTGATCATACACGATTTGCCGATGTTCGACGTTGCAAAAAGACGGACATAATGTGCTGAGGTGAAAAAATAATAATAGTCAATGATTAACAACCCGCTTGAATTAATTGTCAAGTTAACAAAATATGTACGTATACGATAAGTTTTTTTCTAAGCTTTAATTTTATCAATAGGATTTAAAATCATTAAGTACTATCGTTTAAATTTCTACCTATAGATATTTGAAACTTTATCTCGGTATACTAGTTGTATAACGATACAGATCGAAAAGTTGTTGAAAGTTATACGTTGTAAAGAAAGAATTAAAGGTATGTAAAGTCCATTCATCAACATCAAAGTTATACGAATGAAATCGCGCATAAGTATAACATTCTAGTAATTAATAAAATATATTCTGAGAAACGCATATACAATTAGTTCAAATTATTTTTATATTTGAGCTACCGGTTGATGTTAACATTAACACACATTATATATAGAAACATTATTTTAAATTATATTGTTCAAGTATATTATCAGACGCACAAACTTATAATATTATATATGTTACGCGTTGTATAGTTCTAAAGGCTAATAGTTTAATAAAAAAAATAAATAAATTAATTAATTAAATTTCAGCTGTATCAATATTGTAGAATATTAAATGAAATTATAAAAACATATAATATGCAAATTGCATAATAATTTTAATGATAAGGAAATATGAGTTTTTACAATATCCACAATGGATGTTATGTATGAGTGTTGAGTGCATATAAATATCACGAATACCTATGTTATTTTGTTTTTCCGCGTAACCGTATAGTCCGTCGTCGGGAATAATAAAAAAATAAATGAACGATTTTGATACTAAATAGGTGTAATACGCCGCCGTCACTTTAGTTTTTTTTTTTTTTAAAAATCAATAGAACAGTTTTTATTTCGTCCTTCGTCCTGTTTTTGCCATATGTGTAACTATGTGTTAACCGATTTTTCCCTCCGTTTTGCTCTTATTAATGTTATCGAAGCGAACCACTGTACAAACCACTCGCGTCAGTGTCAAAACCTACTCTTATAACGCCGATGTGTTGAAGTAGCTGTGCTTACTTAAACATAATATTATAAACACAAAAGTTAACCGTAAAGAAAAAATGTACGTAAATTTAGTTTTGTTCATAACACCGCATCAGCCACTGAAAGGATGAATGTAATCGATCATAATGATCATAATACTATATAAATATTTGATCAAAAATCTTTTCAACTATAGTTTTTATTATTTATTATGGTACAATAGTGAACGCAATATAATCATTTGATAAAGATTAGTAATGTTTATGTGGTGCTTAAGTTGTTACCTACATTTATAGTAAGTTTATACAAATTGTATTTTAAGTGTTATAGATATAATAACGAATACGTTATTACCTACGATACATACAGTAAATGGTCTAAAAAGGTGACTATACATACAATTGCATATTAATTATTATTATGTATCCGCTACTGGACATGATATAACGTAATGCACGAAAGCATTATAGGAGACAAATTATCTGGTTTAAAAAATGTTGTTTTTTTAAATGAAAAAATACTTATTCAAACTTATATAAATAAATCATATGCTTACCTCGAAAAAAAAATGAACTTATTATTTCTGACCCATATCTGGTGAACATACTTATAAGTTATTATACGACATGTCCTAGTTAATAAGGATCATTGTCATACATTAGAGTCCACGTCAAATTTAAAGAAAATAATATAAAATAACAATATCCATTATAACATGTCGTTGTTATTACAGCGATGAGTGCATTTTAAGACCAATGCTTTGGTAGATTGTCGGTGGTTTATTAGGATGATCGTCGCTCAACTTGGCCCACCTGCATTCCAGGTATACACACACAGACAATTCCATCGTCCGCCGCAGACCACCTGCAATTACACCCTTCCTCCCTACTCTTACGAACAAACTGACTCGCCCACTACACCTATATAGGTATATTCATAATATACCCTACACGAATATAATTTGTAATATGTGATTATATCTCTACGTATACTATCCCAGCTGGATCGCAAATTACACAAAGATTCGTTACTATCATGGTCAGGAAAGGTTTTTGTTGGTTTATACTGCAGGATCTTCATCTAGCGCTTATATGTATACTCTGTAAACTGTACATGACCTAGCGTATATACTATATATAATAATATATAGACCGAACTGTTGTCTGCCAGATAGAAATACGTTGCAATATTGTAAGAACAAATAATACGATACAGAGACAGGATATTTGTAAGCTAATAATGGTAACATGGTAAACACTACCTAACTGTAGAGTAGATTTTTATGAAAAAAATTAAATTAAAAAGTTGTTTATACTATCATTGATTATGAACATAAACACATCGTATTTATAATCAATAGTACTTCAAAAAAAAAAAACAAATTTTAATGAAGAGGAAAACAATTGTTCATACATCTGGTGATTTTACAGAGATAAACTTTTGCAAAATAAAAATAAAATTGACAATATTTCAACGGATTGTTATGAAAATTAAAAAAAATAGTATATTTTAAAAACGGTAAAAGGAGTAAAGAGAATGTATACATTTCATTGTTTTTCAAAAAAAAAATTTAATAAGAAATATTAAAAAAGTTGGTAAGTGAGTATCGCTCTGCTGTACATTAGGGGATGGGGTGGACCTCGGACTAGGGTAGGTTAAATTTGAATGCAATGATAGGTATCATTGTATACGAAAAACGATTCTGAACGAAGATGATTTGTCAGTTTAGGATATATTATATTTAAATATTGTCAAATATTCTATTTTGAAACAAATAGTATAGTTTTTATATTATGTTACTATGGTTACTATGGCCAACATTCGCATTATGAGCGTATGAAATTTAATTTAAATTTTGACATATTTCGTATAAATTCGAACTTTAAACACTTATAAAAAAAAATTGTGACTAACGATTTCAGATTTTTTTTTATCACTTTAAGAACAACTTATAAGAAACCTTGTATTAAATTTTCAAGATTTTCTGGCCACCCAAAAAATTTTTATCGGCATTTGAAGAAAAAAAAACTTAGAAAAGTCGAAAATTTCAATTGTCTATTAGTAGCTTAAAAATGGTCAAAATATTTTGAAAATTTAACTGTAAAGAGATAACCATAATATAAACATTTGGTGAAAATTTCAAGTATTTACAATAATTCGTTTTTGAGTTACAGCAAAATCAAAAAATCGATTTTGTCGAAAAGTGGTTTTTCCGTAAAATTTCCATTTTTCTGTCATTTTTTTTTTGTTTTTCTCGATTTTTTTGAAAACTATTAGAAAATTTTAATTTTGACCCCCCTAAAGTACCAACTAGATTCAATTCCCTATTCAAAGAGGGGCTGAAGTCTAAAATCGGAGCATTATTACTGCTCCAACTGTTGGAGTCAGACACAAAAAAAAAAAAAAAAAAAAAAAAAAAAAACACACATCATTGTAAAAGCAATACATTCCTCACTTCGTTCAGAATCTAAAATAAAATATTATCGCACTATCCCATAATAAAATGTAAGACTCAATTTGACATTTTTTAAAAATATTATTGATAAATATGATAAATACGATATTATATACACACCATTATGCTTGTCAGCTTGTCAACATATTGCGTACATATTTCTGTTTTAAATTTTAGATTTTTGTTAAAAAAAATGTGCAGCAAAAAAAAAAACTATAATGTTTTTATAAATAAAAAATTACATAACAGGTATATCATTTATTAGGAAAGTTTAAAATGTACCTATTTTATTTAGAATAGTAGAAATATAAAATTTTTGATAAGTATTATATTGTAGGACGCAAGCTATACATAATCTATCAGTAATGTACGTGATGTATTAAAAAGCTTTTGAACGCACTGAAACCCACAGTTTAAAAGAACGTACTCGAACCATATAATATTAAAACAGGGTTGTTATAACGATTTTTTAAAAACTAACATTCCGGGAAAGAAAATAATATATAAATGTCTAATGGGAATGGAATAATTGAAGTAATTTTTTTGTTTTTGCACTCGCTCTTTTTTTGAATCCCGTGCTAGCTTCTATCATCGCACGGTGTAAAATAAAACACGAAATGTGCTGAGAAAAAAAAACTTGGGGTCGGGTATTCCTCCCTATTTCCAGTTTGTCCTTAAAGTGAAACTCGTAGGACAGAACGAATGAAAATAAAAAAATCAATCAGTGTTATTTCTCCCCTTGCGTCGCGGTTTCGTCTCATTTAATTCAAGATCATTGCATGGTCGTAAAAAGAAATAAATAAAGTATAATAAATGAAAATAAATGAAAATATAAGCTTATACCGTCAAATG
Source organism: Schizaphis graminum (assembly GCA_020882235.1). Lineage (NCBI taxonomy): Eukaryota > Metazoa > Arthropoda > Insecta > Hemiptera > Aphididae > Schizaphis > Schizaphis graminum. Next base: position 116,351,742 of record CM037032.1, on the reverse strand, counting down.
AGCCTGAACGCATATTAGTGGATAATATATATTATATTATGACCATGCAGTACAGGTTGATCACGTTAATCCAAATGATTACAACAGGTCGTAGGAAACGAGCAGAGCGAGAAAATATGGTATTTTTTATTGTTGTATAGGCATATCAGTTATGACGTTTGACGTTAGTGTTTAGTTAACGATAATATATGAATATCGTACAATATAGTACGTACTCTAACGTGATTTACTGTTTAGTTTTTACTTCTCAGTTACACTGATATTTATACACCAAACACATCCATTACTTATCTAAGTAAGTGCAGCGTGCATATAGACACCTATACCTATTTTACTTTCTGTACACAAATTGTAACTAATTTGTTTCTGCACGTTATTAATAATTTTTTTTCAAAGATCACAAGTATGAATATATTATTATATTAAATTTATATATGGGTATACACTGATTTCGAAAAATAGGAAGTGAATAATTAGGTATACATATTATGTTACAATCTAAATTATTTTCTATTAGGCAATGCAATACATTTAAATATTTCAAATTTGAGTGATCGAACGAAATTGAATATAAAAGAGTAAAATTTTAAACCAGTTTACAGAGGATGACTTTACAATTTATTCTAAAATTAGAAGTGGTTACTAACTATTATGTGTGTTGATTTCATCTACATAAATATGTTAATGTGTGTTTAGAATACGTTACATTAAAATACATATCAATACATTGCTTTTATACAGTAAACGAAATATTTTATAATTTGTATATAGTTATTTTAGAAATATCAAAAAATATACAAGTGTTTAACACTATTTTGATAACTAGTACTAGAGCACAAACTATAAGGCACGCTAGAAAAGAACTTTCTCCGGCCTGTTGCTGTCCATATTTTTTTTAAAGGTGACTCGAATTGTTTCCTAATTTCAAAATTATCAGAAAACTCAAATTCCTCCCATATTATGTAGTTGAATATTAAGTTCTCATGTTGTCCCGGATAGAATATTATTTCACTTTAATCATTGAATCGAAGGAAAATTTTTACCCTAAATTTATTTCAATCAATTAAAACGTCCATTTTATATTTATCATAACAATTTTAAACTATTATCTCAAATTAAAATGATTTCCCCTATTTTTGATAATAATGTTTATTTCATATTTTTTATAAAAACAAAAACATGCTTGTTAATAACGTAACAAATGCACACACGGAATTAATTATGCAATGCTAAACTAATCATCAGTTATTTACGATATATTATTATTTGGAAGTAGAAAAAAATAATTATATTTTTTAAGTACAACGAAAAATTCGAATATCAATAAAATAATCAATAGTGTAATAAAGCATATTGAATATTATAATTGATAGGACAATGAAATAAATAGATATATTGATTTTTATTATGATATATTGATATGGGAGGCAGTTTAAGTAAAAAAGGTCACCTACCTATTTCCGAAGCAGTTTGTGCGCACCAAAAATATATTGCGAACGTAGGATGCAATTATTTATTCTGTCCTTAAATAGTAGGTACAAGTCAATTATGATTATAAAATAAATTGAATGTTTGGATTAAATTTTTATCGTCTACCTATTCCGTTTAGACGTTTTCAAACTAATTAGAAACACTTTATTCCATATCAGTATACAGACAGTGACCAATATTTTATGTTTTCATGTCTTACTAATCAGTTTTTACATAAATATATAAATACGCGTAAGGTCAACAGCCAACAGGACTAAAATAATAATTAGTTACTTATGATGAAAACAGGTTACATTTAATTTAACTGCATTCATAAAAATGCATAAATTACTTCAAAATATATTTAAAATTCAAACTTGGAATTAAATTACTAATATGTGTAACTAATTATTATCTAGTTAATCAAAGTAATATACTCAACTATTTGTAAGTATTTACATTTCGAATCTAGTAACATTTTTATAATATACATAAAATACAGACCCGATTAAATATTTGAATATTAAGTGAATAAATGTAAAAATGTAAAATTATAAAGATATCATTATGCCATACGAGTATACACAAAACACAGTATGTGTTAATGGACTTAACTGAACAGCTTTCCAGATCGCGATTAAATAATAATATCCAAACGCAATCAATTTGGACGGATTATACAAAATATGGATACATAATACTTTTTAATATAATTTCACAACATAATATATTTGTCAATTCTCATGTTTAATGAAATTATTATTAAAACAATAATTTTTGATTATTTGGCCAGATTGTAATAAATGGTACTCTTTGAAAATACAATCATTACAACATATTCGTGCTCAAGCGTTGTATCATAAATAGCTTATTTACACAAAAATGACTTACCGATGGGCACATTTTGCAAGTATATTTTCGGCCACCACCGTTTTGATGCGTGACCACGTGATGTGCGTCCGTAATTTTGGCGGCATTTATCGGATGTGGTACGATCAACATGGGCGTCGTTGAGTTACCAGTGGGTGAAATGCTGCTAGCCGTACTTGCTGTACTATGTGACCTTGGCGTACCACCCCCGTGTTGCTGGTACATACCAGAACCATCCTCCATACCACCTGCAAATAAAATTTGAATGATTATCAAGAATTTCGAAAATATAATTGATTATATCTATATGATAAAATAATGTAAGGGTGTTATTATTATTAAACTAGTTGAACACGCAATAAATTTATTTATGAATTACCCTATTGCAACCAATAGGGATTAAAAACAAAACTATGAACACTCCCCGAGTCTCAAGGAATATTTGTGTAGAATAGGATGACAATTATTTCAGTATTATATATTTTAAATTAGCCAAGTTTACCTAAATAAAAAATAATTTATTTAGGTACCATATACGTATATGCGGATTAAACGGGTTATAAGCACTCTAATCGCAATGTTTTTATTATAAAAATATAAATGATTGGTTCAATGCTAAAACCGGTTCACGATCAAATTTTATGGTTTATTTATTTTGAATTAGTAAAACACCGAAAGAAAATCCAAAGTTATTTGTTACTGTAATATTGCTGGTATTTAGATTTTAGAGACTACAAATAGTTGAATACATTCATATACAAATCTAAATGATACCTGCTCGAATATTTTGAACAATAGAAATATATTATGGACTATGGTATGTATTATTATTATTATTATTAGGTATGGAATAATAAATATTACATATCAGTTGCATGAGCATATGTATATTATACAGTTTATTGAATAATTTATAGTAAAAAAAAACTCAAGTTATGTAAAGAATTTTTATTTTTGCAACCAAAATTAACATTTTCTGTATATTTTCGATAAATTATAATAGATTATATATGTAGGTATCAGTGTATCGTCCCTATGAGTCAAAATGTATGCAAAATTCGGCGTTTCAAAGGGTTCCGGTGGTGTCATTATTCTTTGAAAACAACTATAATAATAATATGTTGGTATCGATTTAAAACCCGTTTTGAATTTGTCGTGACCATAAAACAGTATTAAATCTGTTATATTAATGTTTTCGTTACACAATAGCTCATAATAATATGGTACTCTTAAAACATGAACCTTTCCCAAATTCACAACTACTTGATTAATGCAGAAAATCAAACAGAATACGTATTACATCTTTAAGCGTGGCATGCTTATAACAACATTGTATTTTTTTGGTTGATAAAAATTTAAAAATATTTCACAACTGCTACTATTTTCAAGTTATTAAAATAATATAATATAGGTAATATATTATCTGTATTTAATTGATATTAGCTAAATAATATAATATGGGTTTATGAAATAAACGATCAAATTATGCGTTTCAAAACTGGTTTCGTTAAACTAAATAAATAATATTGGCGTACAAAGGTCTCGCGAAACACGTTTGATCCCATGTAAATTCGATCGAGTTTGTTATAATATATTATTATGTATACATGTATATTTATACGAATTTCAAGCGTTTGTTAGCATAATATTTACCATCAGATGTAGGGGTACGTAAACTTTCACACCTCGATGTCCTTTCGTGAAAAATAAACAGAGTATACTTCCATATGCGTATATACATATTGTGTGTCAAGATTTTCATGTTATTTGCATTTTGATATTTTAAAGCATTTGAATTAAACGGGTGGCATTGAAAAGCATAAAAATTGTATTTTATCGAAGCACACACATTATCACGAAAATGTGTAAGTGTCAAATAGAATATAAATATGGGGACTGTCGAACTGCATTCCTTACCTAAACCAATGTTCGAATCGGATTAGGTCTTGTCATTTCGTAGAACTTATAAACGTTCATTTTAGAGTATTGTACATGAGTATCAGTGATTTAGTATTGAAATTGTCAACAGCATATTCCAACTAATTTAGAAATTATATCTATGATATAGATTATACGATATTAGATTATATCTATGTAATATATAAATTACAATTATTTGTTAATTTTTTCATAATATGTTTTTGTATAATATTTTCAAAAATGTAACTATATATTATGTAATTATTATAATAAAAATACTAGTCTTTAAATATTAAAAATATACAAATTATTCTCCGGACCATCTACTGAATGATACTCGTTAGTATATGGGTTATATCACTTACATGTAATTATCAAAACGAGTACAATTAAAAAAAAAATAAGTGGTATTCGACCTTACCCGTAAACAAGATGACACTCGCGGGTAACGCCTTAGATCATACTGTATATTATATCTATGTAATCTAAGGGTAACGGACACATAAAACCAGAATTACATGTATAATTTAATATTATAAAAAGTAAATCTTTAACCATTCACCACGCAATTCGATAAATCAGAACTACGGAAACTGACCCCCTGATAGCTCTCTAAGAATCCCTTTCTCTTATATTCTGGCCTCGGGCGGATGTTCATTCACGTCATATTATATGTAGGGTATATTATGTGTACATGTTGTAATGATATCGGAAGAGTATAATAATATGTATTATAACTGTACCAAAGACAGCCGGCTCGAAGACTAGACTGCCTACGTTCCGGGTACTCACCGGAGGAGCGGGTGACGGTTCACTGCAGGGAAGAGGGTGTAATGAGCCGTATAACGCTGTCAGACTACTCGGAAAGGTATTCAAGGTGAGCATCGGTGAGCATAGGTGATCAAACTAACAGTATGTCAGTATAATATATATGTGTGTTGCGTATGTGTGTGTAGGTCTGTGTATGTGTATAGGTGAAAATGTACATTATATAAACAGCCTCGCCTTGTCAACTCGGACACGTACTCTGCAACCATCGTTATGACTGTCGACTACGATTACGACCCTGCGTGTCGTATCCATGGAAACTATCGATATCTTTGGAGAGAAAAAAAAGTTAATTATTATGCGTATTGGAATAGCTGCATATTCTATGCCCACGAGCCATCCACAGGACTTACAAGAGAACAAACAAATCACTCCGTTCGATAGTGGTTCTGCTTGACGGCCAGTTTGCCATATTTGCTAAATAAGGGTATACCCATGTCACTGCGGGGGAGATTTCGATAAAAACATTACATTAAACGGAATTCTATATATATATAATAATAATATTGTAAATTTACTAACGAGTACTACGCAGCTTCTACTTATCATACCTGTCTGCATAAATGCATATATAGTGCATACCTATACAAAATATTGTACACATATATCCTATGCAAGTTGAAAATATTGGCCATAATAAATATAATATCAGTGATTGAAACTATTTTTCAATGAATACATGTTAGGGTTGAGTATATATATCATATATACGTACCTTTTGAAAGTTGTTGAATATGATCGTTGTTGTTCATTTTCGCCTGAAATAAAAAAAAATTATATTAGTTTTATCGGATATCTATGCTTTATACAAATTCATGGATTCAAAGGTAATTTTGCATTTTGAATGATGGTTTTATAGTATAACATACATAAGACGTATATTGTAAATTGTGGATATATTATGTCGTTTTGGTAAAAAAAAAAGCACGCATTTGACAACCACGTAATTAATAGGCACAAAATTATAATCTCTAGAAGCGAGGGACATATTATATTATATTTACATAAAAAATACATAGTGAAAAAAACAATGCGAAGATCTATCATAATTTTAACTAGATATATCTGTATAAGTTAAATTAAGTTATAGAAAGTTAGTACACCGTTTTTGTTGTTATTTCATCGAACTACTCCTATATCGTTTATATATATATATTATATATATGATATAGGATAATGTTCCAACTATTGTTGTACTATCAATAATATTTTTTTTTACGTATCAATAATATTTTGAATATTCAGCAACGGAGCCCAAAAGGAATCAAGTCTGTAAGATAGGGCTTATAAAATATAAACCAGTTTAATCCAAACGCCTAAAACTGGATATAATATATGTATATCCATATTATACATATTAATATACGAACCACACAATGTTTTTAATGGCCATCTAAAGTAAATACGTGTAGAAATCATAATGACGTGTAGTAGTAGTAGTAATAGTAGTAGTAGTAGTAGTAGTAGTAATAGTAATAGTATTGTATATAAGTGCTGTGTAGTAGTTATAGTATATAGTGAGTAAAGTGTATGATATTGGCAAACGCGTTTGCTTTTTCTTTATCGTTAATGTTTTTTTTTTTTTAGAATTTTACCTCATAGCCTTGTTTCATGGCTGTCTGTCTAGTCCAACTATAGTCCACTTCTTTGCCGTGTCCACCACATTGCTGTAAACACACAAACAAAACCGACCAATCAGAATTAGACACAACAATCAGTGATAATCCGGACCTGCCGGAGTGCACAACTCACGTGATTCGAGAATGCGCAATTTTAACACAACCATAAACGAATAATATATTATTATATAATTTATATTATACTACTGATAATAATCAATAAACATTTATACTGAATATCAATTTGCAATCGATATAATAATGCGCGAATTACGTACAATTGGATTTTAACATACGTTGCGATATAGGTAGGTACTTATATAATATATTATACTATGATTGTCTTCAATTACAAATTTATTATACAATAATTATTGATAAATTAATATTAATTTCTTTTTTAATAACGATCAATGTAAAATTGATGTATATGTGACTACAACGAGGGGAACTATCCGGTAGACGTTTCAAAATTTCCATAATGATAACGATAAGTGTAACGAGTTATATAATACCTATCTAACCACTGAATATAATAATATATTGAAATGTATAGGTTTAATGAAATTTGAACAAAATATTGTAAAAACGTATTGTATTAAGATTTGTTTTGTTGTTTACATGGCTTTATCATAAAGTGTTTACTGGGCTTCACTATCTAAGCACAAATGGTTGTCATAAAACAATGACATTATTTTTTAGTTTTATACTTTTTCTCGATTACACTTAACATTGAATAAATTTTATATATATATTTATTTGGAGCATAATACGTGCATAATGTATATATATATTATATACACTCGTATAAGATTCTATAAGAGTAAATATTTATTAATTTTACATCTGTATCTGAACCTACCGTATCTAAAAAAAAATTAGGGTTATTGAATATTTTTTTTTAAATACCTTTACAATACAATAATAGTGCGTTCGATTAACTTAAAAAAAACACCGTTATTTATTTTACAATCTCCAATTCATCTGGATATAAACATGTTTTATTATGTTTTCCTTTTCGGCGTTTTTATTGTTTGGCAAAACTTTACAGACGCAATGTTACCCCTCCGACCCCACCCAAGCTACCGAAACGGTGGACGACTGTCCCGGGTACCCGAATTCTCTGTCGATTTATTATCCGGTCCTCGTTCGAAACCACTATTATACACCGAGTAGGTATGTATATATACAACTCGACATAACGGTCATCTACCCAGACGGTTTGAGAAACAATCGAATTCGAATAAACTGCTTCGCGAATGCACAGCATTGCGGTGAAACGCCGAGAATAATCAATGATATCTACACGGGGGCTAACGTAATTTTTACTCTTATTATAGTTATTTTAAAACTAAAAATATCATCAGGTTATGCGCACACAGTATACCGGCCATATTATTGCAACGCAGGTTAACAATATTGGATTGGTATTCTTCGCGTGTTTACGATCCTAATTTCATACTAAAATTCAACCATATAATACTAAGCTGTCGAATAACAAACAAAATTCCGCAATTTATATGGCATATGACGTATGGCTATTATGTGGTTAATTATGTAAAGAGTAGAGTACAATATTCTGTTCAATGTACGTCAAATCATCATGATCTTGTCGCAACACCGGTCCATAAAACATATTATTATATATATAGAATCTAAAAAGTATTATGCGGATACCCTGTAATATCACCATGTACGTATATTATTTTAAATTGTTTAAAGTGTTCATCTCGCTGCAGGTGTACCTTAGTAACTACCTACAGTACGCGTCTACCTACCCCGTTAGATGCATGTTGAGATATGATATCGTCACAAATTATCGAAAAACAGACTACGAATTTGGTTATTTTTGTATACACATGGTACATAAACTTCGTACATAATTGTGCCTGTCGTATGATTATACTCAACGCTCGTCGACTATAATTGTATAGGTCCATGGGAATAATATTTTATGTTCTGCTATTCGGGGACGTGTATGTTTTTTTCAATTCGTCGAAGTTAGACTAAAAACCCGATCGCGTGACTATATAACCCCGCAGAGTATTATAAACGATGTGTTGACGTAAAAGCTTACAGGTGATGACTCCATAAGTTTCCAACGACGGTTTAATTGCATAATATTATTAACGAAACGAATAACGACAGTATTGTAGCATATAAATTTCATAACAGTTTTCACGTGAGTATTACAATATTTACAACTATTTATTATTAACTCGAAAACATAAACATTTTTTTTTAAAAGAAAGATGGTATTGTGTAAATTAATAACTGAATGTAGTCAAGATAACCATAATATCAATATAATATGATATATTCTAAAATAAAACTAAAGTGGTATTATCATATGATTAGGTAGCCTAAATATGTCGTTGTGTAGGAGTTTAGTTTGAAAAAAAAATGTTTTTCCTGCTTTTCTCGACAACGAGTTTGTCATATTGTCTAAGCTTTAATAATAAATTACATTACTCCATTATATAATATTGTAATTTTATTTGTATATCATGAGCTTTGGGTCCATCCCTTTTAACGAATATTAATATTTCTGAAACTAAAATTACCAAATAACTGAATATACATATTTAGAGCTTAAAATATAGCCTATTCAAGGATTTTCCTAAATTTTTAACCACCGATAAGTACTGAAATTTCATACAAAATGTACGTCTAGATTTTATTATCACGTATAATATTGAGAATGCTTGCACCCTCAACCTGCGTAGTGTACTTACACGGAAATTCGGCATTGTTATCGACGGTATGTTGTAAAATAGACTAAGACGACAAAAGCGGTGTGAAAACGTTTCTTAAGGTTTTATTTTCTAATATATACTGTATACATATATTATAGTTATAATGTATATACACAGCTTGTTTACCTTCGGGGGCTGTTTACGGCTTACCCCTTGCTCGCCGCCGAAAATTGTTGTATTAATAAAATAAAATGCGTAATGAACCGTAACTACGTGATTTGAATAAAAATCCTACTGAGGCGTGTACGAATCACGGCGAAGATTAATGTTTTTCGTCAGTTGTAAAATGGAAAATATGATAAATGATAGGAGTCACAAGGTGTTCGATCTCGAATATATAGAAATGGGTACCTGTAAATCGTATACCTTGACAAATCCGCGTTGTTCCGGATCGCGTCAGAATGTTAAATAGGTCTTGGGAACAAAAATCAAAACCAGATCTTGTGAAAAGGGTGCGACGCGTAAGCAGCTAATGTGACGTATAGTTATATACTGCTGTACAGACAGTATAATGTTGTGTGGTACTTACCACACTTAACGCGCTAAACGATATTGGGTTATTTCACTGATAAAACATAAGGTTATACCTATCATATCTTATACTGTATAATATAATGAGAATAATTTGTTTACGATTGTTTTTTATCAAGTATTTTTGGAAATATGTAGATTATTTTATTCAATATAGGTATAGTCCTTTGACTAAAAGATAAAAAATATGGACATTAAAAATATTTTAATATCCTTAGAAATATACCTATGTAGCTATGTTAACTATTTAAGCGTTTGTTAAAAATTTAAAAAGTCTAAACCAAATGATTATCTATGTTGGCAACATATTATCTGACATGCGAGAACTGTAAGATCCGAGATAATATATTTAGTTTTAAAAAAAATAAACAAATTTTATATTGTATAAAAATTAAATTAACAGTTTACAAGTTCAATTTCAGTTGTAATTGCATAATAATTTTAAGTTTCAAAATATTCAAATACTATTTGTTATTATTATATTGTGTTTAATGTATATATTTCTATATATCACTCAATGTTTCTTTCTATGAATTTATGTGGTGTCAAAGATTTTATAAACGCTCATAGTAAAAATATTATAATAAGCTCATTCTATAATTTTTTTGTTTTTAAATTGCATTGGTGTAAAAAACAATATAATAATTATTATATTATAATTTGTTTTTAAAATTTGAAAAAAAAATATATAGTTAGTCGCAATACATATTTATATATTAAATTATTTAGTTATAATTATATTATTATAAAGAAAATATAGTAAGACCGAAAAAATTGTTGATATCAAATTACGAGTTTTATTACGAAACTTTTTTGTTAATAATACGAATCTGTATAAATTACACTTAAAAGTATTAAACTATTCTAGACAGATGTGTTATAAGTATACCAGTATACGGTATTATAGATAAATTATATTTGGGTACCTATGTATACAAAAAGATTGACATATTTGATCAGTTGCTTTTTAACTAAAGTTATCGAAAATATGATCATCAGTAATTTACTAGGCTAAATTCTTACTTTTATGGTAGTATTAAATATTTTATGTTTAATAATACAAACGAAATGATTTAATAACAAAGTGCATATATAATAAATAATATTATAAATTATAAGATCTTACATATTAAACAAAATAATATTGTTGTAAGTTTTACATACATTTATAATTCTTTATAAAGTATATTTATACCATAATTATGTAGCCCTTAAATTAATAAAATATAATTCAATTTTTATAAATTATCAACTGAATACTGTATATAGTGACAATTCGCTTAAACAAAACGCTTAAACAGCGTTCAGTGGTTCGTATAATGTAATTGAACAAATAGTTAGAAAAGAAAAACGACATAACGGGCATACAATAAGGATACCTAATAAATTGTGTGCGTATGTTTAAATCAAACGTGTTTGTAATCACTGTATTGATATATTTGTATTTAATATCTTTTAAAAATAATAAACGGTTTTAATCACTGCTAGTGTCTTCTTCGTTAGATTTAATGCTATATAGAAAAAGTTCGACAACGCAAAGAGGATAACCTAAAAATACTATTAAACCATTGTTGTTGTTATATATATATTGTCAAGTAGAGTAAAAAAGAAAAAGAAAAAAGGCACCGACATGTGACGGAATTTAGAGAACACAATTCTGCCGTCGTGGGCGAATTAAAGAAGACTTTAGGACGCATTGTGCGCTAATGAAGCTCAGAGGGGTGAGACGGGTGGTGGGGAAAGCGCCGAGACTTGGCTGGCGGAAGACGACCGGCGGAAAGCAGTGGCGGGGAGGGTTGAAAAAAGTCCCGGACCAGAAAAAAAGGGGTCGCGTGTATACACACACACATAAATATATATATATACATGCATACATACGGGAGAGGGGAAGTAGTGGGCGTAAAACGTTATAAAAAAATCAATAAGTGCTGTAAAAAAACCGGGGTTTTTTTCCCCGGGGATGATGGTCGGGGGGTTAGTGGTGGAGGTGGAAAGCGCATGCTCATCAACGCAAACGGAGGGTAAAAAGCTGGTGAACTTTTTTTTCACCCGCTGCCTGTATAACCCTTGTTAAAAAAGTTTCGTGATGTGAAAATGTAGAGAAAAAAAGCATAAAAAAAGCAACACTTAATCGAGTGTATGTGTGTGTGTGAAAAATATCACGTAAAGTATACGAGCTCAAGAGCGACTAAAGGTCAAACTTTTTAACACATCAAGAAGACGCTTTGGAGGAAAGGGTTCAACGCGTGTATTTCAAAAGAGATATTTGTATAGTTGTAAAATAAGGGGAAACAGAATTTCTCCGAAGAACTGACACCTATAACTAATGTCGAAATTAATTGAGATCAAAAATCCTTCACCGCCATCGTAAAATATATTATATTTACTCGTGTATTACGAAAATTATGACAGTTATTAACGCAATATATTCGATAGATTGTTAACTATTCAAAATATAACGACACAACAGTCTTTAGAATATGAATCAAAATTTACTCATATGATGGACGTATTTGAAGTAAAAAACAAATAGCAATATTTTAGACTGAGTTTTGATTGTGTTTATAATCTTATATTGTTGTAATCTATATCTATGTATACAGTTATAGTAATCGACAGCATATTATGTTAATAAGAATATATTCACGATAAACTTTATACTGACGAGCAATTTTAATTTGAGACTAACTGAAACTAGATGAAATAATATACTGTCGTCTATCATTATTTAATTCGTCTGAAAATATCATAGTCATGTATAGTAAATTTATAATAATATATAATATCTAAAAACAGTTTTACGCTATATTTCATTAATCGTCATGTCTCATGTGTTTGGTATAATATTTTCGTGTGTACACTGTACATTTACATTTTATAGTTTTAAAAACATTGATAAACAATAATATTGTATATACTTACTAAACGGTTTGAAATATCTAACGATACATTACGTAGATAAAAGGTATGTCCAATTTGTCAATTTGCCATATTTTATTTATTATTCTTGTTTTCATATTGAATATATATGTACTAACTATAGAAACTGTTCACGGTTAGCACTTTAGAAGATAGTGTACGCCAAATAAAATATAATAAATTCTAATCGAAACAGTTGATTTTAATGTTTTAAAAAAAAAAAATTATGTTTTCAACTCAAAATATTTAATTTACTTAGAATACTTAGATCGAATATAGTTTTATTTATATGTAATTTTAGTAAGATTTTTCTTGTATGTTGCTAATTTAAGTAAATTAAATAAAGCAATTCAAAAGCAATATTGCTGTGAATGTTGATGTATCGTATAGACTATATAGGTACATTACACAGGTACCTATATTAGATTAAAAACATTAACTTTGATAAGATTATAAATGATGTAGTAAAAAAAGATTTTAGCTGCGATTTTTAATATATATATTTTTATTACTGATTGATATTGAATTGTTATCATAATATAACTATACGATAGTTTTATAATACAATACTTTAAAATATGTACTTTTTGTTTGATTTTTAATACGTAAAATTGCGTAACTTTTATGATACATAATATTATAAATTATAAAAAAAAGTTGTAGCAAATGTAAAAATATAGTTAAAATAAGCATATTGTTTGTTGAACTATACTTAAACAAGTAAAATACTTCGGAGAGGTGTCATTAGATATACTATTTTACGATCAACTGTATACATGGGAAAATACTGTATTACAAAAATATATCCATAATGTTTAATATATTTTATAGGACAGACTATACGATTTATTTGATTCACTTAGAACTAGTAAGGAAGCATCGTAATCGACAGCGGCGGTTTACTTACGTTGAATTACCTGACTAAGGGCTATATAATGTTATAAATATTATAATATATCTTTTATCTTTCTATCTATACATATTATATAACAATAATGGTATTTGGCCATTCGGAATCAATTATCCCTCGAGATTACGTGCGTTTCAAAATGCGTCCCAGGTGAAACCCGAACATCCACTGCCGCCGAAACTAATAGATATAAATATGATCGATTACTATTATTAATCCAATATTAATGTGTATATATGTGTATATAATGATGATTATTATAATTATTTTCATTTTTTCATTTCTATACAGGGTGATTCTTTTCATATTAAATAGTTATTATCTCGAAAATTATTAACGTTTTTGAAAAATCTTCTTGCATATTTAATAATCATAATATAACAACATTTTTTTTCAAAATGTTTTTGTTTACTATTTTACGTCGTTTATATCATGGTAATTTTTTTATTTTTTTTTTAATGCGATAGCAGCAGATTACATTTTAAAAATAATTTTTGAAGAATTTAGATTTATAGAAATAAAATTTCACCCAACTATATATAAGTACCTTTTAAATCTAATTATTAATTAATTTTTTTTAGAACCAATAAGTATTTTAAATTTAGATGAATGTAGTGAAGTGACACAACTGAGGTATATCCGGCTAAATATTGGTCCACCAGGTAAAGATAAGCTGAGTGTTATACTGTTAAGAGAATGACCTTGCAGCATAATATTAATAAATTTACATAATAGTATTCATGTCTCATGAACCTTGAGTATGTTTGTACCTAAATGTAGTATCATGACCATATTTGGTTTTTTTTTTGTGTTTACTGGGTCTATTATAGTTCATTTAATTAATTAATTATTTTTTTTTTATCGAAAATCTACACAGCAAAACAAATTAACATTGTATTGGAACCGAAGTTTTCTCAGAATGCGGTCGTGTTCCTAAATTGCATTTGAACTGTCACTATACAGAAACTATTTGTTCCTTTTTTAAACTATTCATTTATATTGACGTGGTTAACAACTTTTCTTTTATCTAAACGAACCCATTTTTTATCCACACAACTAAAACCTACACTGCCGTTTAATGAACATCGTTTGTAAATAATGTTAGAATTTCAAGCAGGCGTAAATAGGGAAATGTAATCGAAAGAACAAATATAATTATTTAACGATATAATAATATTAAAAATCAAAAAAAAATCAAAGAGTTAAATATTCTTTTTTTCACGAAAGAATATTGTGGTACAGATATTATTTTTAATTTTGTAAGACGTATAAAAAAAAACTGTGTTCAAAGTGAACAACATGAATTATTATTGAAGTGTTTAAAGTTCCATGAAAGTTTTGAATTGTATTTTGCCATTATAAGTATAATAAGAAGAATGAATATAGTAAGAAAAATAAATAGTAAAACGTTGTGTTTTTGATTAGAAAAAAAAAATAGATATTTCTTACAAACTATCATAGACGTACTAATAGCTATATTATTCATTAATATCATACATCAAATGTAATAATAATAATCATCATCATCATGTAGATGAATAATTTTTAAATAATATATTACTGACAATTTTAACAACGAGATACATCTAACATTCAACTCGTTTTTATTTTGATTATCAAATTAAACTATTATCTAATATATTCTATACATCATATGTAATATCAAAGAACATACGTATTTATTTCATTTAAATAAACACTTATTAAATAAATTTTTAGACCAATTATTAACTGTATTGGCGGCTATGTATGTATAAATTTAGTAGGTATAAACGGTATAACGTATAATGTTATTGTGTGTTTTCCGTCGATTTCCATGTTAAGAAACTTTGAGATTTCAAAGTCGTATCATGTTTCAAACTACGTTAAATTATGAGTGTTATGATATTTGACCTTTGTTCAGTTTTTTCACACGGCAGGCTATTGATACGACATTTTAGGTCAATATTTATAACAACATGCGTACATTTTAATAGAAATCGATCGTTATTGCTAGTCAACATTATTTCAACAAGTTGTTAAGATAATAATTATTCCCAGATTTGACCAATCGTCTACATTGGGAAAATGCAAATTATGGTAATATTGTAATCATAATCTACACAGACCAATTATGTAGGTCAAGTATATATATTTATATATATAATACCTATATTTTTGTTTAAAATAATATAAATTCGTCGAAATAAATCATTCAAGTTAAACAAAATAATTTGTGCACGTGTATGATGTGCTCCTATTTATAACTGCATATTGATTGGATTATTGTTTGACTTGCGTGAATACAAACAAAAATATGTTGTACTAAGTATAGGTGTAGTATAGTAATTAGTACAAGTATAAGACCTGCAGGTACTCATATAGGCACAACAAGGGCTTATATTTTTTTGGGAAAAGGGTAATATAGTGCCCATTTCTCATCAAGATTATATTTTAACTCAAAATAATCTGTGAGGAGAGTCTACTCTTATAAATATTCCATCAGACATTTTAGATTCTAACCAAAAAGCGACGAATGTATTGGTTCTACAACAGTGTTTATTTTTTCATACAAATGGCACTATCGTAAAACAAGTAAGCCGATCATAGAAATAGTCTACCCAAAATTCTATACAATGCATTTATCACTATATTATATCTAACCGGGATTTTTATTTTGAACTTGAATTACTCATAAAAATGTATTAACTCGCAATATGGAATATGTAATAAAAAAAAAACCCATTTCATATTCCATTTTTGGGGGGGGGGGAGGGGATTTATTTCCCTAGTCGTACTCGTGTACACCTCAAATATTTAATATTATAATATCATAATGTATATTGATAACACGAAGACCCGATATTAAGTCACCGTTAGTACATAAAACGCGCATCGAACACATAGCCAATTGTACATATTATATCATGTATCGTATATATATGAAGGTCTACTAAATACTATTGAAAATCGGCTGACTACGAAAGGTGTTGGGTTGAAAGTCCTAATCGGCTTCCGATGTATTGTTTTCAATTCACCGTTTATAATATAAAAGACGTAGTTAGCGATTGTCTGACGATCCACGCTGGACACACGCGTCTACAATAAATATAAAAAATATTACGGTGCACGCACGCGAGCCGTTCTTGTTTTACAAATCATACATGTACATCAACACACGACTGTATAATATACTATATAGTATTAATATGCTCGCATATTATTCCAACTCCTGGGCAGTTTTTTTGGTTTTTTTTTCAAATGTTTTCACAGGCGATTTTATTGTCCAAGCGATTTACGACTTGTCGAAACCGCGATGGCGCGGTGGTGCATATATATGGGCGTCGAACTGCAGCAGATATCCCCCCGGGTTCAAACTATGGATAATAATAATAATAATACTATCAAACCATAAACACGGACACGCGGCGACGGTAATAATAATAATAATAAATAGTTTAAACCCTTTTCGGCGGGTAAACGAAAATATACGAGGAGCGATAAAAACCCAGTTTCTTAAACGGTATAATCGGCGTGGCGACACTCGTTGTAATAATTTCACTAATGCCCTAGCAGCATAAATAATACTAAAGTTATAATAATAATATGTAGAAGTACTATAATATATTATATCATACGATAAATTTTAATGTACAGTTGTCAGCATATTATTCTGCAGCGAGAAGGCACTATTATCTGTAAACGTGATGTAGGTATACAGTGTACCTACCTATATTAAATTACTGATTTCGCCGGCACCTACGCCTAATCAAAACGCTTTAATATTAAAATATACTGACATGGTCGTGTCTGAAACTATGATTTTTGTAATATTATATAACACCGCAGCAGGAAGTGATGGAAAAATCAAAATGAATATTAAGACGCGTGCAGATATGAATAAATTTTATTTGATTTTAATAGACTGCAATACACATCATTATTGGAGCCCGGAGTACGGGACACTTATATGGCAGCCGACAGGTTACTAAATAACTTTAAATTTATACTAGAATTACGGGTAATATTTAGATTATGAGCCAATTTAATTATTAATCGATAACAATCAGTGTTCCGGCATATTTTAAACTACAGCCCGTTCGGAGGAAATTTAATTAACGCCGTTTATAATAAACTATTTAGGTGTACAATATTGAGTGTTATTATTTTTTTATACAGAAAATTACTTTTAATGTTTATTTAATTTATCAAAGTTCTTTGGCGAATATCTTCTACCCAAATTATATATATAGGCGTGAATAATATTCAAAAGTTTCTACTTAATTAAAATAAAATATTACATATAGGTACTTATTTGGTGACAATCTGCGTGTAACGTATTAAAATCACGTTAAAATATTGCAAGAAAATTGTTTCAGATTAATTGGACCTTAAATAATAATATAACTTAACGAATATTTGTATTATTTATGTATTTAATTAAGTTAATTAATTACCAGCGATGTACAATAATATACAAATATAATATTTAGGTTGCGCCTATCTGCATGTCTGCAGTCTGTCAGTCTGTCTTATCGTTATTTACTATGGTGTATATACGGAGTGGTTCTTTTAATATAGTTAGGTAAGTATATTATACTGATATACCTTGTTCTATAAAAAAATTAATTTTACTTATTTATAATTTACATTTTTTTTCTTTTAATATTATATAATAATAAATATACCTCCCTATTATACATATAGGTTAAATAAGTACATATTATACATTTTTTAAATTTTATAAATTTTTAAATAGAATAATTTAAAAAGAAACTACTGTAGACATATAATGTAAATCAATTACAGATCATTATTTATAACTTTATAGACGTTGTAATATAAAAAAATAATATATTATATTAGCACCTATAGAGGTACATAGTATATGTATATTATTTATACAAGAGAAATAGAGAGGCAATGTAAAGCGGATAAATTTTTTTCTGCTATTTTTCTTTATAATACAAGAGCTCTTCTGTAAATTAAATTTTTTTTTTTTTATTTACTTATATATAATGTTATGAATAATAAACTATTAGACAACTAACAAATTTTTGATTTTTAAAGATCAAATTTCTCTGAAAAATGTCCTCCTTCAAGGGGTAATATTTGCTAATTACGATGTTATATAAATTATAATACACAGTGCAACAAAATGTAAAAGATAAACAAAATAATAGTAAAAAAATCATATATGAAAATATTATAATATATAGTAAATACTACAAATATATTATATATATGAAAACATATGATAATTATAGCTAATTATTATATTGGGTAAGTAGTACAAATTATATGAAAAAAAACTAGAACTAAATGTAGTACGAATTGGACTATATTTATATGCATAAATACTAATTATGTTAATGTACACATAACATAATAAACACGTGCTAGTAAGTATAAAATAATAATGCAGTGGAACTGATTAGATAAAAAAAAGTTCAATCGGTCAAAATTCAATAACTATAATAGTTAGGTAATCATAATAACCTAGTGGTAACACACCACCGGCGTGGATTCTATGTATATGTATCAAACATGTTGCACGTCGATGTACTTAGACTTAATATATTTCAAACACGCCTTCATCGTTGTGTATAAAAATTTCCAGACAAACAAACACACAAACAATAATTAATATTATGGCAGTTGCGCGCACACCATTCATTCCAATCTATAATTTTTCGATTACGATTGTTTTGGTCTGATAACCGTCATTGAATAAAAAATGTCATCTTTCCGCCGTTTAAACGCGCCGTCGCCGCCGTCGTTTTGCCGGATGAACAATAATTTCTATACAAATAATTAAGAAGTCTAGAATGTAGGTACCTATAGGTATTTATGCGTTATTATTTATTAGGCAATTTTATTGTACTATTGTGGATTGTAAGCTATTTGATGCTCCGTTTTGATTATAATTTTTATCACCGACCATCACCAACATTTTGAAATTTTATCATTTATAGTAGCTGCGTATTTTTACACTTGAAACCAACAACTAGCATAGAATATCTATTTAGTTCTTAGAAATATCTCGTGGTTGACGTGGTTAAATAAAGTTACGAGCTATAATGATATTTTTACAATGTTTATTTTTTATTTAATTTTTTTATAGAATTTCTTTACGACCGTGGAATAATTCTAAATGCCACTGATTTCCCAAGTTAAAACATCGCGGGATTGTTTAAGTTTTATAAGTTGACATAAAACTATATCTACCCGGAGGTCAGCTGATGATATTCTTTTCTACGCTTAAACTAAAATAATATTCAACACTATCGCATCTCGAAATTCTTAATAAAAATATTATAGGTACTTCAAAGTAGAATATCTAACTAAAGATTTTGATACTGTTTATATATTATAATGGCGTTAGAAAGTAAGTTAAAAATATTTTTTATACAACAGCAAATCATAAGAATATTTAAATTCACATGGGATTGCAGTATAAATTATAGTTTATTTATAGTATGTTAATTGATTTTATGACATAATTTGGAATTTTAATTCTGTTTTTTCTTTAAATGTATTATATAATTCATATAAAGATAAAAAATTATCGTCTGAAAAAAAAACTTCAGCATTCAAGAAATATATGATAAAATATAATTTAATATCTGCAGTAGGTACTTTTAAAATTTCTTACTGGTTATTTCTACACTACTAAAATAATACAGATTCAAATTGTTTACGACCTTCGTTAGTATTTTAACTACCTAACAATTATTGTATATTAAATTGTTCATCATTGATTTCAGGATATATAAATATAATAAAATGTTATGGATACTTTAATTGACATGCTAAAATTATTATTCTGCATTTATATTTTCAGATTTGAAAGACATATTAAAAACTGTTTTATTCTAGAAATTGGTTATTTATTAAGCCTTACATCATATATTATTATACCAGATAACTTTATTCATTAAAATGGAATAGTGATTATATACTCATATTTCATAACGGTTAAAATAATACATATTATATAATATAATAAATATATATAGTAGGTACCTATATTCACCAATACTTTTTGTAGGTAATAAATAATAATACAATATATTAGAAATACTGGATTTCTAAAACTATTATTATTTTAATTTTGCCCGTTATACCCGTTATAATAACATGCTCGTAACACTATAACACGTATAATATTGTACACACATTATACTAATATACTACACATTGATTTTGGAACGATCAAATTGTACGATGATATCACGAAATAAAAATGTCTACGTCGTTATAATATTATTTGGGTGGTCCAAAATGGAAAAAAAAAGCGAAAGGATAAATTCATTATTTACTTATCTTTTCCCCTATTCGCACGACGAAACGGCACGGAGAGAGGGGGTCGACGAGGATACGAATCCTAAATTTACGCAGCAGAGTCTGCCATACAGCCGCGATGTCAACCGCGAATAATATGACAACATCATCATCATCATTATCATCGCACCGGGAGAACAACCGTAATATAAACTATATACATACATAATATAATTATACATACGCCACTATTGTACAGATAGATTACATACAATATTATATCGCCGCATATAACAGTCGTTTTTAGCGTCACGCACGTATATCGGCCGGGTTTGTTCGCATGCGGTGGCTAATCGACGAAATTAACACCTACCTATATAATATATTATTATACATTATCGTCCCGTTCATTAGCGAATTTATTCAAACACGGCCCCTACCCATACAGTGTTATGCGCACTGCGCGGATGCGACAAAGGCGCGTCCGCGAAATAATGATGAACGAAAAAAATATATATAATAAATAGATTATAAGTGTAACTAATTACCGCGGGACAGGAGTATCGAAAAAAAGTGTTTCTCTCTCTTTACTCTCTCTCTCTCTCTCTCTCTCTCTCTCTCTCTCTCTCTCTCTCTCTATTTTTCTCTCTCTATATATAAATCGTGCAGAAACAATGACGGTTATATTATAGTTTTTTTTCAATACTTTTATTCCCATGATCATGCAAATAGGTATAGAACTATAGAACATCCCGACGACGACGAGGACGCGGTCGCCCCCTCCCCCCCAAAGAATCATTAATTTAACGTGGTTTCTTTCGTGATCGCACGTATGCGCACGTAATGTCGCATTATCTATACCTCGCGGGTATTATAATATTATACATTCATTCATTCATTAACATGCGGTCCCCATATGCCCTATGTAAAGCGCGGCGGTTTATTCAATCGGTCGACACAGTCTAAAAATATAAAATACCTAATATTATACCTAACGTTGGGTTATAATTTTAATATGCCCTCGTATGTGTTATTCCGTTGCAGTGTACACTCAATACACGGAATTGTGTATCTGTGTTAGTACAAGTATTACGACGAAGAAAGCTATAACGTTTTAGAATGCAGTTTTGTGACCATATACACATTTGATATCTATATCCTACTTACTTCCCGTAAGTTCCCAACGGAGTCCTTTTATAAATTGGTCGCGATCCATCTTATAATTAAATGTATGCTCACAAATACTCAAGAAATCCCATCAATACTATGTACATGTACAAATTTAAATATTTGTTTTAGTATCCGGCCCACTATGGGCTATGGAAAAATAAAAAATAATTTTTAATCCTCGCATAAAAAAAAAAAGACACTTTAACAGGTATAATACTTATTATTTGTAAGTTGTGTATCGGTCGAGACAAAGCAATAACAAATTATATAGTATAAATTGTATCTTTAAGTTTTGACAAATTCATTACTATAATATACCTATTATAATATCAAAACTGAAAGAAATTTAATTATTTTTTCATTAAACATAATTCATAATGCGGCTCGGCTTAATTACTATTTCTAGTTACTTAATATAATACAAAAATACGTTCGTCTTCTATATTTAATATATTATATTTTCTATAGCATAATAATATACACTAGGTACTATCAACGACTTCGTTCATACAATATTTTCCGTATAGTTCTCTTTACTAACTGGATTTTTTTTTTAATATTAAAACTAAAAAACACTCACAGCAGCTGTCTGGCAGTTTTCTTTTTATTTTATTCCTTATATATGAATAATGATAGAAGAAAAAGAAGTGCACGTTATTAAGACATAATCGCGTTATAGCACGAACCCATCTAAAAACTCACGGATGACGTGATCGTTTCAAATAACTTGGCAACCCTTTGCATCGACATTTATGCGTTGTACGAGTGTATGCGTGTGTCTGACGGACCACGAGGAGTCACGCTGCGCTCTTGTTGCAACTATAAAACCTCGATGCTGAAAGAGATTATCGGTTTTGATGATTTCAGATAATTTTCTATAGGACGGCACAAAGGCAGGTTAGAATATTATGCCCCCGAGTTTCGTGAGTTCCGCGACGATCCTATTCAGTTCAAATGCCCCGGCGGATGAATCGAGCGATAATCGCGGTGAGAGGACGGGGGTGACACAAATTAATCAAGAGGAATTAATTGATATTTCCCACACACTGCTCTGCAGGTTCAGGTGTTCATCGTGTTGTCTTCGTAAACACACATGCATATTATAAAATCCACCCTCGTAATGCCCGTTTTTTTTTTCATTTTGTTTCGTCCATCAAAAATGTATTTGTTCCAGGTTTGGAATTTTTTTGTTGATGTTAAAAAAGCTATTCGGTTTACATAATGCCACCGTGTTTGTTATTCACGTTTTTTCCCATTAATATAAATATTGATTTTGTTATTAATTTACTTTTTTTCCTCCCGCGATCGTTATATGTATATATTATTATTACCCATTACGACGGGCGTTCTATATACGGCTGACCAAAAAAATAAAAAAAAATACCATATTATGTGTACTGTACAAACTCCCACGGCCGAGGCAGGGTAGAAAAAATCTCATATATATCTAGGACACAGTACACATATTTATATACGTATGCAGCAGCAGCAGCAGCAGCAGCACACACACGTACCATCTGACCCAAATTATTCACGCACCTGGCTACCGGCGACGACGACCCCGCAACGGGTTTAGGTGATTTTTGTATGTACTTGACTCCCACGTATAGTGCACACGGCCGGCCCTTTGGCCTAGTTTCCACGGAGGACGCGATCAATGCGATAGTGGATAACGGGTTCCCATCAACAAACGTCCTGTTTACGGTATATCGGTGAGTTTCGTTCGTTGGTATACGTGTCGTATGTTCAAGCGAAGACGACACAAACAACGAATACAAACACGGACGAGAATAGATAACAAAAAAAAAAACCCATTAACCATTCGTTGTCGGGGTGCATCGACCGCCGCGATTCTAGACCACATATGCACAAGGTATAAGAGAGGGCGAACTTTTAAAAAAGAAACACGACATACCTATATATATGTATAGAATGCACACACAACGATAATGGTATTGTACAGCCTTATGGTTGTACGTTTTACCTACATTATATTATTACACGTTTGCCACGGATCGTATAATAATAATATTATGCGTTTGACGTCGTTTTTAGAAATTTCAGTTCGTGTTTGAACGTGTTATGATAATAATAATAATAAAAATAATCAAACGTTCCTATATTTTCGTGTACCTTTGAACTCAACGAGAATTACGACTTTCTAATAAAATTAAAAATGTAGGTAAATATTTCATCGATAAAAATTATATAATAAATTGCACTGTTCGCCTTGAATATTCACCGCGATTCCTCACGCCAAATCCAATGTAATTTTATTTATCACCGACCAACAGAATAATAGAAATTCTTATTGTTTTTTGGTTCTTTTTTTTTTTTTAACAACGCTTACCAGCCGTATTACATAGCTACCTATTCGTTTAGGTACATATGCTAATGCCAGCCACCGTTGTGTGTTCATCGGAATATACAATAAATATTTAGATTAAAAATAAAAATAAATAATTTCGAATTAATTAATTTTCACTTTAATACTTCGGTTTGATTTCAACGCATGTGCCGTGTGATTAAATCTGCAACCTCTTTAAAACATTATAAAAACATAAAACAACAGTAAAATTATACATACCGCGAAAGCATTTCATTTACGTATTTATATACTGTATTATAGACTATAAGCAACACGTTGTATAGTACTATAGTTCAATTAAACTTATAATATTTATCAAATTAATTAAAACATTCATGAACGGCGAGGGTAAATAACGTAGAAAAATATATTCAAACATGAAATATTAATTAGTAATTTTTTCTAAATTTAAAAGAATTGAAATTATAAGATCTTTTTAATGGATAACTTTATAACAGCGACGATTCGGCTAAAATTGCTTAACTTAATCTAGTGAAATACTTAAATGGATCTTGTACGTTTTGATGAATATAATATTACTTAGTCATTTATAACTTAAAGTTTACGTTAAGTACTTTTTGCCAGACATTTTTGCACCAGTCATTCAGTAATCATAGATTTTTATGAACTAGTGCTTGCAGTTCTTTTGAGACTGAGTAATCTTAGCCAGAATATTATATAATATAAGTAGGATTAATAAATTAAAATAACTAAGCGTGAACTTATCGACATATAGTATTAATATTTATTAAAAGTGAGTACTTTTGTCATACTTTATATCACCTTGAAAATTGACTTCCATGGATGATTTAAGAACAAAATTATATATTCGAAGGGCAAAGTCTGTTTGGACAAGCCAAAAAAATGGACACATTAAAATTGCAACCCGTTTAGATCTTAATAATAAAATTCGCGTGGGCAAATAATTATGAAAACATTTTAAGAATATTAATTTATAATAATTTATTTATTAGTATTTTTTATTTTATTAGTTCATCTTTATTATTAAATGGTATTGTTGCGCATTGTTTAAAATTAAAATACAGTGAAACGCAAACGTAGTATTATTTTATTATTAGTTATCCATAGAGAAAACCCCAAACATGTATATAAATATATATATATATATATATATATTTATATTATTGTTATATTTTAAGAACCTAAATATATACATATAATAGGTACCTACATAATACATAATATAGATGAACTCTGAAAACGAGAAAAATGTAATTCCATATTTTTGAAAACTGTCGCTGCCGTCGGCGTGCATTTTCCCATACGTGTCTTTAGGATTTCCCAGTGTTTTCCCGCTTCGAGTGGCGGTCCATTGCGGTCCACAGACAATGCATCAGAGCTGGTCTCGGTTGACTTGTTTGTCGGCTTCTTTTATTCTTTTTGTCCATCGATATATTATTTATATTCTATTAACATGGAAATCCTTGACGTTGGAATAGCTGCCGTCTCTCGTGTGATCCGTTTGGTTCCGGTCGTGGCGGAACACAATGGGGCCCCCGAAGAGTGTGTCGTATGTGTATAAAATTTTCGGCTTACTTTGTTCGATTTTCGCCTTTTTCCTCCAGTATTTTACACACACACACATATATATTATATATACGTCATCTTGTTTTTTTATTCCCTTCCTCGCGTCTTCTTCTTTTCGGCTTCGGTCGTCACTCAATGTACCCAGTACAAGGAGACACGTATAATTTACGCCGAAGAACGCAGCAGCTCCGATAAAAATATACTTCAGCACAAAAAAACAAAAATATTCAAACCGTACATTCAACGCAACCCTAAATGAAGCTGTTTTCACCCCTAAATGTATCGCTTAAACAAATACTTCCTAACTAATAAATATATATATATAAATATCTTTCGTAATGTTGTTATTGACACCAATAATACTACAATTATTAGTAATTTAGACTTTGGAGTCTATTTTTTTCATGTTATCCTTATCAATAACAACACTTTTTTCATTAATACACATTCTAAAATAAAACGGTTTAGAATTTTAGATGATCAATTTATTTGTATACTTGTACCTACTCATAATTTGTTTTTGTATATTTTTATTTTCTTTCAAGCGTATTAATAATGAATAGAAAGTTTCTTTTAACATACATTTTTTTAATTTAGTATTTTTCAAGTTAAAAATAATATCAAATGTTTAAAAGACTTATGATTAAATATTAACATGCTCGTTTGTTCTATATATATATTTATTTTTTATTTTATCCATTAATTTAAATCTAATAAAAACTCTACGTACATGTTTTAAATTGATGCATAATAAGGATTTATACCAACATAATTATTAGTTTTTTATTTTGTGAAATATTATAGAATTTTAATAAAATAAACAGAACGAGATCAAGAATTAAATTATAATATATGATCATTAATATATAGGTACGTATAATATCGTTAGCAATTCAAAATAAAATAAAATAAATATTTACTTGTACAACACTTATTTAATTAATTCTTGTAAATAAAATAAATTTACAAATTTAATTATATCATAAAAGTAAATTAATTATTTAGTTATTAGTTTGTTTAGTTAAGTTTTTTTTATATATATATATTTAGGTACCATCACCCACCTATTTTAATTAAAATATTTTTGCATTTTAGTTTGTATTTATATTATTAGGTAAATACTGTTTTATAGACATAAAATGCATATTATACATTTCAGCGTCCTGATGTTAATATTCATAAATTACTCTGGAGTCTGTATATGAGTGGTGCGCATGGTTGACTACCCTCATTTCCCGCATCCGGTATGGATTAAGTATATTAGTTATAAGAAAAAAAATTCTATTCAACGCACATAAATAAATAAATATAGGTATAAATACTAATGAAATTAAATATAGCTATATACGTGTTGTGTACGACAAGAAAAGTTTAATTTCGGTCGACATATTTTAACTACTCTAGTTAAACGAACGCGGTATTTAATTTGAATCACGGTGCACGGTTGTCGAGCAAGCAGCAATAATGTGGTTAGAGAAAATGTTGATCGATTAATTATTATTCGTCCAAGTACAAATTCATTAAACGAGTCATCAATCTGCAGCCACAGTAAAACAAATAAATAAAAAAAGATAATAATAATATATAAGACTCGACGACTGTTTCGAAGAGCGTTGCGAATGATATTGTCGTTCGGTAGTACGATGACAGTTATTATTACGTTATCGGCATTTAAATTCGTATACGATATTCATAAAAGGGATGATTACGTGTCTTGATTTTCACACGGCTGCCGCCGCCGCCGCCGCCGCCGTCGATCGATCGATCATTCAGTGTTTCCAATCACGTACCTACCCGCGTTCTTTTATTTCTCTCCTTGTCCTATAATACTATACTGTACGCAGTATCCGTTTATCCTGTGCATGCATAATATTATCATCTATGCACGAAGACGTCCTGCGGCGATTTTTCGATTCTTTTAAACAACGAAATACTTAAACCGTAATATAAATACGCGGGTACGTGGGACACGTAGCGCGGCGGGTAGATTGTATTGCTAACCCTCCGTCGTAATCTATGCGACCCATTAGCCGATCAAACGAAAACACAACTCGTCTTTTTGCATACGATCAAAAATGCGCGACGCAGCACACGCATACAATAATGTATAATATACCTATATAGACGATATAACATTATAAACATTATAATAGTGATGTGCACTCGCGTAAGGTACCTCTGTACAATATAATATACGCACACTACACGAGTAGATGCGGTAATATTGTCCGGACACGACCCTTTCGCTTTTATTATTTTATTATTCCTTCTTTCTCTGACGACAATGGAACTCCGATGCACTAAACAACGGTGGGTGCGCTCGGGCGTACGGGATGCGCCGTCGCCGTAGTCGTCGTCTAAGTCCAACACCGTCGTTGTCTACAATAATAGTATAACATAATATACGTACACACTATAATATATTATATTATTATATACATGACAACGGCATGCGATAAATTCCAACCGTGTGACAATACGTCACAAAGCACGCACCCGAGGAACTCGACTACGACCCAACGCCCGCGCCGGGAGCCAAGTATAATAATAATACGATCGTGATGTGTTTATCTTGTTGTACTGCAAACTTCCAACAATATTTCTGTCAATGTGAAACGACAATCGAAGGCAAATATTAATTAGAATTTTTAGTCGGAGGCGTTTACGAATTCGTGTATTTACGTGCCTCCATCGGCAATATTTTAAGCAATGAATAAGAATACATATAAATATTAGGTACAGTTAATATTAATCGAACATAACATTGTCTGCAACTGCTAAAAATCAAAAATATAATACATTTTTAATTTTAATAATATTTTATATTTAATAAGATACAACTACGACTAACGGCCGGGCCAAAGGTAATAGAACTAATTTAATTTATATAAAAAAAAAATATTTTAAGAAAATAATAAATACCTAGTTTAATGCTTCTATTAACGCTATAATTTTCAAATGCGAAAATTGTATTAGGGACTAGAAATTTAATTTAAGAGGTTACTTATGACGAAAAAGGCATAGCACAGGAAATAAACTTATGTATAGGTACGTATGTTAAAATATTAGGTCTCCGGACGATATTATTATTCGTATATAACACTAATCGTCACAGAGGAGATGGTGTCGATATCGGAAACTCAACACAATTGTGTGTCTATATTTTAAAAATAAAATAAATAAAACTACAACTATTCGACTCAATTGCTTTACCGACAATAATTTGTGACTACTATATTATCGTATATTTTAACAGAATAATGTCTGTTTCTAATACGCGTAAACTCCCATTATCTATATAAAAGCATTATTAATATTAGTATTTAAAGTTTCATAAAAACAATGCCATTAATTATCCGAGTATTATAGAATGGATTTTAATCTTGACAATTGTCCTATGTAGCTATATGAATTGTACTTGTAGAAAAAGAACAATGTCTCAGCAGTATATTTCTCTGTTCGGAACAATATAATTCACATATTTAATTTGTTTAATAACATTGTTCTTAAGTTAAAACTGTTAACTATGTTTACAAATTTATTAGCTGAGTAATAATAATCATAAGTAAAATTTATCTTTTGGCTTATAATGATTTTATAAGATAATATTCTTCTAAAATTTTAATATAACTGAATTCAATATGGATTAGTCATACTATTTTCAATATTATATGTATACATGGTTGTGTTATTTTTAATTGATATATTACTTTGAGCTTTAAGGGATGTACAACGTTTGTACAATTTATCAACAGACTGGTTTAAAAATATTAATAACTTTTTTTTAACTGATTTATATAAAATAATGAAATTATAAAAAAAAAAATGTTTACTGTAATTATAGCCAATAACTTCTACTAGAAGTTAAAATTTATAAAATATTATCGTTATAATTTTGGTATAATTATGTAGAGTTGATGTCTGTTACCTAACATCTACGGTTAAATAGGTGCAAGACAATTATTTTTGATTTCAAATATTGTCAACTAGAATTTCTTGTCTAGAAACGTGGTTGTTTTTTTACTATGAATTATAATTAACCTTAAATATGAAAAAAAGATAGTTGATGGAAATAAATAAAAATCAATCGGTTTTCTACGTGACATTTAATTTTAAGATAATATTTATAGTTAGGTACATAACTTCTAATTACTATTTAGTAAATTTATTGTATACGAATAACTATGTAATAAAAAACATGACATTATATAATATTTTGATTAAAAAAAAAAAAAAAAAAACTGTAACTCATCTAATGATATTACAATATAATTAATGTCAAACTATTACAAACACGATGTTAATTTTCAATAAGTACAATGGTACCTACCGAAAAAAAATAATAAAAAAAATGTCAAAAAAATTATAAATGTATACGTTATGTATCATAACATTTAAAAATATTGATATGATAATATAGGCAAACTATAAAAATATGTTTTTGAAATGTATGTAGATTAATGTGTATTAATTTATTTTCAATAATAATATATATATACGTAAATGTAATAGGAGAGACATAATAAAAAACGGCAATCGTTAATAGCATAATATTATGACTTTAAATTTTAATTGTATTCTAATCGATATATTTTATCAATAAGTATTTTGTTATAAATCGGGTCAAGTACAAACATTGATAGGTACCTAAAATTACCAGTTGATTATAAAAGTAAGGACATCAGATGATTGTTCCAAAATAATTGTATTATGTCAAGATGCATATCGCAAAGTATACAAATTTTCTATTGGCTTGTGATGATTTTGTATGTAATAAATAATAGTTACTATCATACAATTATATCATTATTAATGCCTATGTGAATAGTAAAAATATTATTATAAACTATATAGCTATATGTTATTTTTCCTATTAGAGATTTTATCTTGTCAAAAAATTTATTTAATGAGTTATTTTTAATCTAAAATATAGGTATAATTAGTGAAATATTAGACACAATATAAGTACTAATTTTAAACAAATTATCCTTTTTAAATTATCTGAACAAAGATACTTTATAATAATATTAAATCAATATTATATTTTATGAATTAATTAAATATTTAACAGATAATAAATTTATATCAGTATCGCCAAACAGCAACGGTTTAGACATTTGTATTGAATTTATAATGCGCATGATAACAACAATTATTAGAACATTAAGTAAGAAACTATAAAACTATACATTTTAGAAATCAAAAATTAATATTACAGTGACTTTTTATAAATTCAAATTAAATAATATTTGGAACTTTGATAATATACTGACTTATGTAATAAAATAACCACTCTTTTTTCTTAGTTATGTTAATTTGTTGAGTCAAATTTTAAACAACGAGTATATTGTATAATATGTAATATTGTTGTATAATTTTGTAAAATATAAGTATTCTAAAAGTATAATATGACATATGATTAACTAATTGAAAATAACTAGTTGTATTATACAAAGTTTATCTATTTATATCATAATTTAAAATTAATAAATGTTGACAAAATCAATGAAAGATTTGAATATATTATTTATTTATTCGTTACATTTAATAAAAATAATTAATTTAATTTAAAGTTCATAATTTAATAATTACAATTTTCTTTTAATAATCGATGAACATAATTCATAATAAATAAAAGTAACTGAAGAAATAATTAACATATTAAAAAATACAGTTATTGGAGCTTGTATCTATATTACTATGACAAAGGAATTGAACGCAGTTACAATAATTTTAACTGATGCTATTTACTTTAAAACTGTCTATAGCTTTTGAATACATCATAAAAACCATTAAAGAAATAGAAGCAAGCCCAAATTATCAATCATATAGCATTGCTATTTTAAGGTTAACCTAGTCATATCATAATCATTATTTGAATGTAATAAATAATAATACAAAATATTATTTTGGATGTCAAATGAAAAATGTAACTTAAAATTATTAAAACAGTGGTTGAGAAATAGAATTATGAGATGAAAGTAGGAATCGCAAATAAGCCATAAGTACATAATAAAGAAACATATTTTTTTTTAAATTTAGACTCCGAGTTAGAACGAAATGTATTTTATTTTTTTTTACTCCTTAACTGAATGGCTATATTAATTAAATATAATATATACTCGAATGAAACATTTAATATATAAATAGTTTGATTTTCAAATAGACGATGTATAATATTTAGTCATAGTAAATATACAAACGAATGTCTACACGACATACAACGAATGATCATTATACTAATGTAATTATTATTAATTAATATAACTAGGTTTACTCATATGTTTAAAAAATATAAATAAACATAGAAAGTATATTAAATTATGAAAATTAATTAATATTTTTTTTCCGTGAACTGTGCAAAGAATACTTCTTGAAAATTCAATAATTTTTTTTTATTATTCGTTGTATTTAATTGATAACATAACATTTTCACAAAACAAAATGTAGTAAAGTAGATCACTAATAAACCTATTTAATACGTTAAATTATCGATTTAATATTTTGAAAAGATTATGGACTACGTTTAAACAAATAATGTAATGTGCGTAAATCTCTTTTCAGCGAGAATATAGACGTGTTTACGAAATAAAATATAATACATCTAACTATCTAAGTATCTTATTTCATTTATATACATCATGAATAATTATGAATTGTATCTAACTATTTTTCACAGATTGAAAGTATGCAGTAGTAAAGAATCAAAGGGGGCCAATACCTACACCCCGTGTGTAAAATAAAAGGAACACTAGTAAGGACTAGATTGTTTGCTATACTCGAGTTGTTAATTTTACATTGTTCTTGCAGCAGAAATAATATATGCCCTGCGGGAAGCACTTTTGGTCATTGATGAATTCTTTTGCTCTCGCTCGCATCCCCATATAATATATCTTTACTGACTAGAATCAAAAGAAATTAAATCATCCCACCATTGTCATATAACCCGGAATTAATAATCCGACCCGTTGTTTTCTTAGGCCATTTTTATGCAAAACGATCCGCGACGCATTACACTCGTCGCCGTCTCTCTTCTCTCTGCCTAATATAGCCAAACATACACATTGTGGGAACCCGAAACTCTCTTTGACAATATTAATAGCACTCAATATTTACCATCAATATTTGCATGCCGAGTACAAGCCGCTGCCGGCACTTAAACATATGCACGGGCTTTGTGTTTATACGAAATTTTCGCACCCTGCGGTTATGTTTTGATATTCTAATCAATCGATTAACAGGCACACCGCGCTCGGAGGGTTGATCGCCCCAGAAACCCTTTCATACGTATTATTTTCAATTTTTTTTTTTATTTATTTTATTGTAACCGAACACTGCTAATGTGACGGATATCGATGACAATATTTGTCAAGTAACGAAAATACGCCGAGATCATAATTATGTACGATTATGATAATATAATACAATCATAATAACAAGAAAAATGAAGTTCACATAAAGACTAAAAAAAGACAAATATCTTAGTTAACTATCATAATAACTAAAGTCGGTAGAAATAAATATGACATTTGGGTTTTTTCGAGGGCATACTGATTTTATTTTTTACTGAGCGAATAGCTTATAAATCCATCCGATTGTTTAATATTAAACTGTTGTACAGTTCTTTAAATGAAAGTATGTAATAATATTTTATAAATAAAACGTTATACTCGAGTACCCAACTCATTTCATTGGAGTTATTTTTACAAATAATTGTTCAAAATGATTTATAAAGTTCAATGTTTTTTATTGAGAGATAAAAGCATAGATGTTTTGTTTTTATGTAATTAATCAAAAGATGAAATATTAGCAACAACTTAAGTGTAAATTATTGTATTAATAATTATTAGGGTCTGAAAAAAAAGGTGAAATATAAACGATATACAGATAATGATCGAGTTTAAATTATATTAGAATTTAGGAAACATGCTTTTTACATTAAAATGTTTTGACTTAATATTACAATAATAAAATTACTTGTTTAATTTGATCAGTAAAAATTTGCTAAGGAATGTTTTTTTTCAAATCTTATTTTATGGTAGGGTAAATCATAATCCTACAATATAAAATAATGTGTTAATTTCACTTCATATTTTTTTTCTGTCCCCAGGACAGACCTATCAAAACTCTCCACCACACATAGCAACAATTGCGTTGGACGATCGGAAACGTGTTATTTTTTTCGATGCAAAAAAAAATAATTCTTGCAGATGTTATACAATAAGCTTTTTTTCACTTTTAGGAATTTTTTTGTTTCGTTTGTATTTTACTTATAATACATATACATAAAAAACACATACAAATATGTATTCATATTAGACACCTAAAGAGACCCTTTTCAAACCCGACTGTAATATTTCGACGACACAGCTAGTCCGTGTATGTCCGTCGACAAGTTCGCAGCGGGCACAGCAAAGCCGGAAAGGACCGAGTAAAAAAATGTTGGCTTCTAAAAAGGGATCATACTCACTTTGTTCATTCAATGTCGGTTGTGCGCATTGTTTCTTCAGGTCAAAAATTGCGTATCGGAAACCATAAACCACTCTACAGGACGGCATTTAACGAGGTAATACACATTACGTTTATATATTGGGGTGGTCTTTTGGGTTTTATATCGGAAGAAAAGAAAAGCGAATTGAATGCAAAAAAAAATATATAAAAATCGTCTCTGTAATCATGTTGTAAACGCCGTCGTCACGGGGTGTACACAAGACCTGTGTATAAAAATATTTACTGAATACACGTTATCGATATTGGCTTACAAATTGATCGAGGGTCCACGGATCGCATACAATTGGTTCATTCATGATTTCGATTAAATAATGTTCAATGGGCTGGTGGTTAGTGCGAATTGAACAACACAAATAAATAATAACAAAAAAAAAACAAATTGTACAGTACTGTACACGGAACGACTACCGTAATACAAAATTGACCCATAAGTGTGAGGTCTTCTTTTGTATAGATACAAATACTTAAAGTATAAAAAAAATATATTTATTTTGTACGTGTTTAATACTTGTTATGTAGTGGAAACAGAAATATATTTTATTAGATAAAAAATATAATAATCATTACTGTCAGAATAGTAAATTAAGGAAAAATAAATGTGTCATTTAAGATGTATTCAGTGAATAGAACATGAAAAATATTACCACCTATTATATGCAAAACACAATAATGAACATACAAAATAACAATAAATATGACATAGAATTTATTATTTAACTTAATTATAATTGATCATGGGTAATTATAATAAAAAAAAACTAAATGCACAGCACTGTAAAATGTCAAAATTGCTGACTATGGATCAGGTTGAAATTTAAAGGAGGATCAGATTACAAAACACACGAGCTCACCGGTACAATAATAATTTGAGGAAACTGATAATTTTGCTTAAGTAGTCAAACATAATTTTTTTTGTTTGTTCCGAGTTATGCTAGATAGACAGTTTTTGTAAAAATGCATAATTTACCGAATAAGTATTCCGGGAAAATGAATGTAAAAGAATAAAATCTAAATGGAACTCAACAGTAGAAAGTTAGCAAAAAAAAATATATTCATAATTTTATTATACTACTGTTTGAATCGTATTATATTTTGGAAGAACTCATAATAGCTGGTAATTAGTATTAGAATAAACTTTATTCATTTATATAATATGTATATAATGTTTTACTTTTATTTATTAGGAAAAAATTTTAAAATTGATTAGGCTGTGTTTTTCATATTGAAATCAATACGACAATACACGGCGGTGAACCGAATTAAAAATTAATTTAGATACGGTATGAATCCGTTTTTTGAACACAACGTTGAAGTTCAGCTGTTCAAAGTCAACACATGTATAATGGTATACCTATACATTACAATGTACGATGACGGGGTTGAAACGAAATCAAAAACGAAAAAAAATCAGTTACGTCTAACGGTCTTGGTAATTTTTTTCGTCCAGAAAAAAACAAGTTAAAAAAAATTCCCTGAAATTTATGCGTTGGATTCATTCTAAGACAAAAAAAAACGTGTTGTGTAATACTCATCCCCTCGGAAGGATATATGGAGCTCGAAAAAAAATTTAAAAAAAAGAGCCACAAGGTGTGTACAAATATAATAGAAAGTAAAGACAAAAAAAATGATGTGTATTGTATATATATATATATATTATATAAATAAAAAATACTCCCATGGCCCATGACCATTAGTAAAAAAAACATACACATACGCAAAGGCATCCTTTTGTTTAGGCTACGGGGGCCGACTACGGAGTAATTTGCATAGTTAACCCTCTCGAGTCGCGAGCTCGGCGTGTTCCCATCGCTCGGCACTTGTGTGCGGCGGCTCGGCATTTGCATAAGCCTCCGGGCGCGGCCAACCGGTTGCGCGATTGTTTTTTACACATTATTCAAATGCCCGGTGTGTGTGTGTGTGTGTGTGTGTGTGTGTGCATTATAATAATACATTTTTTTATTATTATTTTTTTTTTTGCACCCGGTAATACGCGCACACGCATTATACTACCTACGTATACCAGCGGTGCGCGTACGTGACTGTAGTTAGTAGGTATATGTGCGGGTATGTACGCCGCGAGTGGACCGAAAAAATCTCATTTTTTACGACCAGATACAACTATCTGGCGACGCTAAATAATAATAATAAAAAAAATAAAAAAGATCCGTAGAAGAGGGTGCGGCGGTACTACCACGCGCATTACGACGACGATGATTATTGTTCTATGCTCGTTGCAATGTGCATATTACGCGCGTACTGTATAATATTATTATTATGTGTGTGTATTGTAATGTGCGCGGGGTCGGATAAGACGGAATGGGAAATAAAAAAAAAAGTTAAAAAAAAAAGCAAGCCACCTTACCCCTTTCCACCACCGGCTTCGGGTGCACATCATCTACGTGTACCTATATAGTCACATCTCTTGCATATTAAATACGCGTTTCTCTTTCATGGCCGCGCGTCTCCACGGGGGTTTGTAATTATTACGTGCGTACGGCGACGAGCGGG
This sequence comes from Schizaphis graminum, assembly GCA_020882235.1. Taxonomy (NCBI): domain Eukaryota; kingdom Metazoa; phylum Arthropoda; class Insecta; order Hemiptera; family Aphididae; genus Schizaphis; species Schizaphis graminum. The sequence continues at coordinate 116,314,551 of CM037032.1, read as the reverse complement.
GATGAGCCGGATAGTTTTTTTTTTACTCCTATTTATTTGTATATTTATTTTTTGTTTTTATTCATTGCGAGTCCGTTACACTAAAATCTCACGGACTCAAATTATTAAGATGTGCTCCGCGCACCAACCACTGTGCCCGCCGGGTCCCGTTTTTTTTTTACGTTTTTGTCTTAACGGCTTCTGCTGCGGCGTGTACGACATCGTATACTTACACTAACTGTGTGTATAATATGCACTTACATAATGACACGTCGAGTATTGTACGAACAACCGATGTTGCTGTGGATTATATTATTATATGATAAATGTATACGACTTACACACGCTGACGAGTAATGACGCGTTTTCTTCTTATTTATATCATGATTATTATTATTATTATTATCATGCTATTATGCACGACGTTTTTTTTTATTTCCAAATTTTTTTCATCCGTTATTTGGAAGTCGGTTAAACGAAAGGGTACGGAGATGATTTTTTTTTGCATTTCGATCACGAATAACGGATTTAGAAAAAAAAACAAAACAAAAATACAAGAGAAGATGAGAAAATACTATATATTCCATACATAATAACTTTTAATTCAAATTATGTTTGAAATATCGAGAAATTGGTCGCAAATTTGTACCTTCCTTTTATGTAATTTTTATTTTATTCATAAAGAATACAACTTGTTTGTCTAGTATTTTCGAAGGTGGAATAAATGTAACCATAATATATAATATATGTATTCCGAAATCTAATTGAAAAAAAATTGAAATTTGTCACGAAAGTGGCCACGTCATCGTCATGAATATAAAATCAAAGAAAAAACTCGATAACCAATAAGAATTTATGTATCTATTAATATTTTTAAAAAGGAAATCTATACATTAATTAATTAGGGTTCGAAATCAATACTTATTTAAAAATATATTTAAATTAATTCGAAGTACGTTTTGAACACGATATTATAATAATCTAAAAATAGGAAGTTACTGTCAATACTAAAGGTTTTTTAATAAAAAAAAAAACATGTGTAATAACTCTTAATTAACAACCTAGTTAATACGTTATATATTTGTAAAAAAATATATACATATTCATAAAAAAATGTTATATATATTATATATATTATATATTGAGTATTGACGCAATATTACATGCAGTAACTTTTCAAAATTGTTCAATAATTTAATTAATTATCAAACAGAAATATTTGGTTAAGTGACTAACAATCTAACTGGTTTAAACATATTTTAATTAGTGTTATTTATACCACATTATTACCTGGCTGTATTGCATATAATTTTTTGTACGCAAAAATCAACGTATTACCAATACTAATATATTATATTTTATTAACCATGAAAATGGGAAGTCGGAATAGCCTATTCAAAGCCATTCTAAACAACGTCTTAATTCTTAGATGATTATTCAAATAAACAAATACTTAAAATTCTTATCATTTTAGTGTTGGTATTGTGTTGATATGAAAAAATTACTTCACTCTTGTATCGTTTTATCACTTTTATTATTGCAACAACCGTGTTATGTTTTTTTTTTATATTTAATATAATGGTTGGTACTTAAATAGCTATTTTTCTCGTATTATGTAAACTTTATTCAAACAATAATTATTTTAATACACAACATACCTAAACTTAACAAAAAATAAGAACAATACCTCAATCGATTTTATGTCGGGCAATAAACTCATCCTCTCAAGATAATAATAATATTTCAAATTTAAACATAAAAATTCTCAAATTCGGCGGGGGTTATCAATTAAATGATAATTTTATTAATTTTTCAGGTTTTGTAAATTTTTTTAAAAATTACTAAAAATTTTTAAGTTTGGACGTTACCGAAATAGAAATGTTTACAATTTTCATCTGGCCCATTAATCTGACACAAATTTTTATGTCAAAAGTTCTTATATATTATTATAGTAAAGATACTGCTATAGAATTTAAAAATAACAAATATAATCAATTAATTTTGTAAATATTATTTGTTGATTATGAATTTTTACTTACATTTTAATTAAATTGCGCCAAATATATATAGGTAATGTTATAAAACATATATATTATTATCGTATATATATAATGCAATCATTGCAATCTATTGTTCAGATACACTTTAAATTAAAATATATTAAAAATAGAAAATTGGAATTTATATTTATCAAGTACTTTTATACAACTTATACGATTCTATAGTTAAGCTTCAGTGAGCTTTAATTTTAATGGTAAATTTATTTTAATAAACCATATTAAATGGTTTTTATGCAAAAATATGTATGTGTATTTGGTGTTGGTTTCATTGAAACTATATCACAAACACTATAAATACTTATCACTGTTTAACTTCAAGAATAAAGTTTAGGCTGTATAAGGCTGTTGATATTATAATCTATAGTATATTATAGAACTTCAAACGTATTTATTATAATTTTCTGACATTACTCCGATGAACAAATGCACACACAAACATTATGTGTAAGAAAATATAATATAGTGGATCATATTATGTACGCACTCGGATCTACTCGTATTTAAAATCAATTCTTATAAATGACTAGTATAAAATATTAAAATTAATTTTGATTTACTAAAAAATAATGCGTATTAATTTCGTTCCTACGACGGTTTATAATTATTATTATGACGATAATAATTCGTTTTACTGCAGATGTTTTCAATCAGTCGACAATCACAATAATATAATGTAGGTATATAGCTGTTTATAAGAAAAAATACCGATTCGATTAATTTCAGTCAAAAATTAGTTATGTATGATTATATTTCTGTTCACGGTTTAATAATCTTTGACGAAAAAAAAATAATAATAATAATAATAACGCGATACGAATACGATACGATAATGTGTATACGAATCGTATAAACAACGCAATATAGTTACCGACTCACCATATTTTAATACAATGAGTCGCCACTATTACGGTGTGTATATTTTAATATCACAATATACGGTTTTTCATTCGTGTTATTATATTGGCGTCAGTGGATTCTTAATTTTGGAAAGATAGCCGCGGTAATGTAGTTCTCACGATTGTTGGCTACCACGAGCACGTAACCACGGTATAAATCACCTATATGTATATAATATAATATCAAAGGGATTTGAGATTTTATTTTTGTCCGGGACTACGGTGATTTTTAAACGTTAGAAAGATCCGCCGGGAATGTGTGCGTATTTTTTTCACTCTCCGAGGAATGAGAAGTTACAAAATCCATAAATGAACAATATTATTATTGTTATTATTATCATCACGATATATTATATAACCGAGATCTGTGATAATTTACACGTTGGAGTTATGATGTGTGGCGAACTTACCGTAAAGTCTCTACAATGATCCGCAGTTAAGTGTGATATTAAACGAATTGTGTAGTCGATTTAAATAAAACTTATAACATTTAAGTCGACTCGTGTATTATTATTCGTATAATAGATACAATAGATACATCGATAATAACGACTTTATGTATAAACTATGTATACATCATATTATATTGTATTATGGTTATTCGGGTATCGTAAATCGAGTAAAATTTCATCGTTTAAAACGTTGGGTTTCAAGTAAATAGATAATGAACAATATAGGTACAATCAACTGAAAGCGTAAAGTTTAAAAATGGAGAAAAATATATCAAGTCATAAAAATGTAATACAATTCTTTTTTAATTACTATATCAGAACTCCGCGGTGATTGTGCAATTTTAACTTTTTTTAAATGTTCATAAACCGTTTGTTAAAGAACATTCACATTGTATACCTAGCTATACATCTGTTTTTATTAACGATCTGCTTTTAACTCCACGAGTTATTTTTCAAATTAACCGGAAATATTCGCCAAAGTGCTTTCGAATTAACGAAAGGCTTCTTTACCAATCAACCCAACGCAATTTGCGCGTATTGTAGATAATTATTTTTTAGACCGAACAATATCATAATTAGATTTAAAAAAATAACCTCCCGTGGAAATCGAATTCTAATAACTCGTTGCGATTATATCGTAACTCGAGACAGCTGCTTTTAAGCCATTAACTAAAATGCGTATTGATTATTATTTTTCAGGAAACCAACCGCAGTCGGGTAAAAAAACAGTTGTATGAAAATGAACTTATTTATGAGTATATTAATATAGTATATTATGCCCACTATACGTAAAAATAATAACGTGTAATAATATAATATTAACCACCGTCAAAGCAAATAAGGTAAACTCACCACGTCTACGGCCGGCGTATTCCACATGTAGTGCATAGCGTTGGCCGGATCGGCTGGATGATGATGGTGATGCGGGTGATGGTGATGGTGATGTGTGGCCGCGGCGTTGTTCATGTGCTCGGCCATCATGGACATCCAATGCACCAGTCCGGTGCCGCCCGCCCCGGTGGCCGCGCCACCTTGCTGCTGTAGGTGTTGCGGGTGGACGGCCGACCCGATACCGCCGACGCCACACTTGTTGCCGTTCAGGTGGCTGCTGCTGTTGTTGTTGTTGTTGTTGTTGTTGTTGCTACTGTTGTTGTTGTTGTTTAGGCTACCTGTTCCGGGGCCCAACGTCTGACCACCGGCCACGGCAAGGTTATTTTGCTGCTGCTGTTGTTGCTGCTGCTGCTGTTGCTGTTGCTGTTGTTGGTGTTGCTGTTGTTGTTGCTGTTGTTGCTGCTGCTGCTGCTGTTGCTGCTGCTGCTGTGCCTGTTGCTCAGGTGACGGCCACAGGAAAGCCGCCTTCTGTCGGAAAAAAAACAGAAAACGGAAAAAATCCATCAAGAACATAGTTTATAATAACGCGAGCAGCAAGAATATTATTATTATTATTATTATTATAGTATATTCGGGTAATCGGTTCAAGACGATAATGCGATATTTTCGAGTCGTTGACGGCAAACTTTCATTTTCGAAACACGCTCGAATTCTATTCGCAATTACCTATTGTGTGTGTGTGTGTGTGTGTGTGTGTGTGCGTGTGCGTGTGATCAAGTGCACTTTGCAAGGGTATAGGTGCTTTAAATCGCACATAAACATCGCCGCTATTAAATTTCTAATATCGTAAGGTTACTTTTTCTTCCTGCGATGTTCTTTGTGGAAAAATTTATAAAAAATATATACAATAACGTAGACGAGTTATTTTTGCTCCGGCGCATACAATTTGCCGTTTCACTATATAAATCGCGCGTTACAACGTTGACGTTTTTCATTTTCGATATGTACACCCTGACCTTTTGCCCCTCACAAGCACAATGTTATTATTTTAAATACAACTACCTGTATATAATATTACAGTTTACGAGCCACTCTAACTTTGTATTGTAATAGATTTAGGTTAGGGTTTTAGGTTATAATATGACGTATAGATATGTGAAACGCTACTCTCGTACTTGACCGATAAGTTGTCCATTTTTCGTTTATAACTTATTCCTACATTAACAAACAATGGTATTGCCTATTTGTTGTAAAAAATAATAAATATCTATCACCCACGTACAGTTTATACATATTGGTATTTTCGTCAACGTCAATGAAGTGTGGAAAAACGAGTACCTCTACCTGTAATTAACTAAATGAAATAAGTATAAGATTGATTCGTTATTATAACAATGCTAAGATAATTGATGGTTATTGTTTACTTAAATATATCTACGGGTGTTGAGTTTTGCAGAATCTGTGTAAATTAATTTATATGAACTAAAATTATTATAGTACAATAAAACCTCGATAAGACGGAACATCGGTAAACCGGAATCCCCGGTATTACGGGAAATTTCTTTGGTTTTTTTTTTCAAATTTCATGTTTTTGAACCCCGTCAAAACGGAAACCCTGTTAACACGGAAAAATTGCATGGTCCCAAGCGATTCCATCTTATAGAGGTTTTACTGTATTTATATAATTCATTAAAATGATTTTTTTACCGAACAAAAAAAAATATTTATACTTGTGACGGAAATCATTAATTTATTGGCAAGTATTACGTCATTATCATATGCGGTACACGTATAATAAGAGAAATAATTAAAAATAATACACAATATGTGTAATAGTTTAATTAATGTTAAAGATAAATTTCAACAATTAATAAAAAATAAATATAAATATATCTTAATAATATAGTTATGACTTCCGATGACTAATAAATAATATTCAATGTTAAATTTATAAATAAAGCCAATAAAGGTGTACATAAATTCATTGGCTGCTTAAATTAAGTAAATAGTGAAGTCCTAAATGTACAGCTTTATGGTTAGTTATAAATATATCTCAGTACTTAAATTTTTAAATCCATAATTCGAATTGATTTCGAAATGTACACTAATCAAAATTATTTAAATAATATAATAATATAATACCAATAAATACGTTAACACGATAAATACTATACAACTTTTAAAACTTTTTACTTATATTATTTTATTTTGTAAACACGAAGAGTGTATTGGAACAACAGCGTATTTTACAATTTAAACTTTCAATCGTCATTTTTCAAACAAAACAAAATATAAACATTAACTATAAACATTTTGACATTTTATAAAACTAATAAAAAATCTTATTCATAGTGAAGGCATATTATGTGTTACATATTTAAAATATAAATACTATATTTAATCTTTTGTATAATAATTATATACGTGTAATGTGTAGTTTAATGTTTCAACAGTCGGAACAATTAGATTCTAATGTTCTTAAAATTGTATTCATATTCATTTAAGGAATTCGTTGATTACTTGACACAACATTATTATTGAATATTTATTTCTCATGTCAAATGGACACGCGCGTATATCTAGTTAAACATATTATATATATATATATATAAGCTTATGTTTGGGAAAAAACAGCTTATATATGTTGTTTAACACGTGTAGATGCTGAAACGTCGAGTTAGCAACGTTTAATACAATAATTTTACTTTCAAAGCAAATTTATATTCTTGTATCCTTAAATATATTATCTGTCTCAGTTTTTAATAGTAGTAAATACTTAACACAATACAATACAATACAATAATACAGTTAATAATATTGCGTAATAACTGCATTTTGTGAAATTTCAGTTTCTTAAAGAGGATTATGAAAATTAAAACGCAGCCGTATTAAATTATAAGTACTATACAATACATATTATTATATCACAGAAGAAAAGGTAAAAGTTGATCGTAAAAAACAATTATTTAATATTGTTATCACATAATTTACGGGTCCTGCATTTAATATTGTGATAGTGTAAATTTTAAAGGTAAACAAAGTAATATTATATAGGTGCAGTATAGTAAAAAATAAAATTAACCATACGATTGTATTTAAATGACTATATATTGAGTAATATGTAAAAATGTTTTCCTCAAATACTTTATAATCATTCTTTTGATTGTCTGAATTTTTATAGTTCGTATTTGTGTTATACATCTAATATCTATAATAAATAATAAAATATAAAAATGTTATCCGAATATATTGGCTGAAGCTTTGATTTTTCTTAGTAATAATAAGCGACACATGGCCATTTCCTACAAAAGTTTCGAATAAAACGGGTTTAACGTTAAGGACTTTGACCTAGTTTGTAAGTTATGACTTTTGGTTGTTTCTGTAACCAGTCGACACAAAACTTCTATAAAGGGTCGGACAAAGTTTTCATCTGATCATTTAATAACACTGCACCAATTCTTTTGAATGAAGATAATGTAATTTAGTGTGCACGCATAACGGATAAATAATATATTATTATGTATCTTTGAATTGTATATAATTTTTTATAACTTTATAAATATGTTTAATATTATAGGAGTAGGAGTTACTGACTTATATGACGTGAATTGACTATGTAGTTGATTAGGAATTCATTTTCAAAGAAATAATGACATAATATGTTGTTGTAATCAGATAAGTACTATATTGTACAAACATTTGACAGTATAAGTATAGTAAACAAAATGAAAACATTTTTAAAAAAAGTCACTAGTATAAAAAGTATTTTTAAATCGTATCTATTACACGATTGAATGTTCAAAATTATTGTGCCTTACCCTTAATAGTCAAAAATAATAATACAAATTAAATACATAATTATATGTGTCGAATTGAGTAATTTATTAATAACCAGTGATACCTATGTTAAATCTTATTGTGCAAGGTGCTACATACGTATATAGATCATTTTGATATTTACTATTGTCGTATTATATAATTTATATGGAGTTGCGAATTTTTTAGAGGTAGTTTTATACTTCCCAGTACGTCATATTTTACGTATATCTAAATCGTGTTTTATTTTGTTCATCACAATAGCAATATTAATACAAATAAAACCAAAAAAAAAAAAATGTAACTAAGTTATCGAGTTCTCTGTATTACATATATAGATCGTATTACGTAAATAAATATTATCTCGTGATCGTTTTGTGAATAGCATACGATTGTTTGAATTTATCGTTGTTATATACTGTTATTAATGAATAATGGTGAATTAAAATCAACATAATACTACTATTTTAGACATTAATTATTTTAATATACTGAGTATTTTATTGTGTTTCTAACATCGATCAAGTTTTCGACTGGATATTTGAATAATAAAAACAAAACGTCTGTCAAACGAATTTCTTAATAGATGTCACACGACCAAAGAATTTTCATACGCGACAGAATTATACGAAAGACATAATATTATTTTGAACATGATCTTGTATACATGCACGGGTCGATGACTTTCTGGGAGTGAAATGATATAATATGTAAATAAAGAGGCAACTGTCTTAATAATATTGTTTAATATGGTACGACATAATTAATATGTGGTGATCCCATCAAAAAAAGGAGCCACACGTGATTATGGGAACAAACGCGACGATCCACACGCGTACCGAACAGACACTCGTGTGCTCTTCTTATCATTTTTTTTCCACGACAATGTTATAATATTACCGACCTTGGAAATGAAAACTATAATACGTTGTGCACAGTGCGAACACATAATATTATATGCGTAACAGCTGCACGTGGAGCACATATCAACCAGTTTCACGGTTAATTTTTATTTTATAATAATTTTTTTTCCACTGACTTTAGAAATCAATAAACGACATTGTATCAAAACAGACATTGTATTTTAGCTGACATTAAAATTCAGTTGAACCTCAGAACTTGCGTGATAATTATTATATTATTATTATGATGAATATATAAACAAACAGTACGTACTAATTATTATTTGTCAAACGAGGACAATGCAAACTCGTTGAAACAGAGAAACGAGGCCGAACGAAACATTGTTTGATAAAATTAGGGGGGTAAAAGGGCTGACAAAATTGACTTACGAGTAATATGGAGTAGGATGAATAGTTCTCACGTTTCATCCCTTTAAATAACGTAGGAACAGCGTATAATCACGAAACGTGTTGGGTTCTTACACCGTTTCGATTAAAATCAAAATTATTGTGATACAGGAATTTAGTGTCCATTAAGTAATAGCGAATCTTTCGATCTGCCACACAATGTCAAATCGTTACACTTGAAATTTTTATTAAAAGTAAAAACACAATTTATTATTAAAAATCTCGAGTAAATATAACCACTCAAAAAATCTATACGATTTAGTCTGTTTATGTATATATATTTTTTTTACCATAAATTATATAAACTACCATTAACCTGTAAGGTTTTGTAATCAATAATTTTGACTTAGATTTGCATAAATAAATTATAATGTTTTATATTATATTAAATTATTATTTATTATGCGTAAGAGATATTTATGAGTACACAGAAATACCCAGCGTACATTATACATAACAAAAAAAATTATATTATTAAAATGTTATTTGATGTATGTATGATGTTTGATGGTTTTTTTTTCTAACAAAAGTTTTAGATATTTTGTTCTAGTTATAAAATTTAAATAAATATTTACATTAAAAGTTTCAAAAACAATTAAAAATTTAAATAGTAAATTATCAAAATAATATATTTCTTTTGTAGAGCTTATCATAAATTATTGATAAATATCATATTATTGCAATAAATACCAATATTTTTAAATTTTTAGTATATACATATATATATATATATAAAATATAATAGTTGGTGATTTTTTTTTTATTAGTTTGCAATATTTATGAAATGAAATTCGAGGAAAAACTGACACTAAAATCAAACAACTTTATGATTTATTAATATTTTTAAACATTCAATACTCTATTAAATAAATAACATGATACCAGTTGAAATATAAATAAACATTTTAAAATAATACCTAAGTTATTTTTAATAAAAAACTATAATTTTTATGGTCAAATAAAATGCAATATAATTAGTAATATAGACTGTTTTTGTTTTTATTATTAATTATTAGTGATTACATTTTCAAAATGCATTTTCTAGTATATTTACTGCATAGTTGCATGATTATACATTTTTTATATTGTTATAATTTCGGATTAATATACTCATCGCTATTATGTAAATGATGTCACGATTAGTTTTCATGCGTTTTAAAGATACAATTATTTAAATAAACATAAAAATTCAAAACCAAATATATTGACCCAAAATCTATTCTTCAAAAATGTTGGTTAAATTTTTTATTTAATATATAAAATAATAAAGTTGTTACTACATTAAGTTTTAGTAATTTTTAAATTTAAAAATATACCTATCAGTTGAAATAATATTAGATATCTATTAAATAATGTGTTTAATATTATAATCAATTTAATAAAACAATCTGAAATATTTATTGTAAAATTATGTTCGTGAAAAATAAAAAATATGTTTCTCACTAGCATTGAAAATAACTGAAAATAAACATTTAATTCGTGATTTTAAAATGATCCTAGTTAAAAAAAAAACCCGTAATTTTGTACGTTAGAAGCAACACTTGTCCCTTGTCGACGTTTGAATAATTTAATATTTAATTTATTTCGCTCTTTAGGACTCCAGATAAACACAAATGACAATTTAAAAAAAAAAATGATAACGTTTCAATATCGTTTATACATTATAATGAATGACATATTTTTTATTGAGGCTGACGGTTAGGTCCAACGAGGCCTAAAGTAACCTTTTTTTATTTTAAAAAGTAGTACGTATAATATAAACTTATTAAAACTTAATACAAATAATAAATATCTTAATTTCGTCTTACGAATGTTTACATAAATATAGTATAGCGCATTTACGCGAGCCAATGATTATTTGGTGCCAATGGACGAATGTTGCTATCTTGTTCGAGCTAAAGATAGAAAAGTAGATGAACTACAAGATTAAAAACTAGTACGGGACATGGCTATGGTGCAGTAGTTAAAGGTTGGTATCTTCTAAAACATAGATGACAAATATAAAAAGCGGGTAAGTGAGTATATAGGGGGTGGGGTGGACCTCGGACTAGGGTAGATTAAATTTGAATGCAATGATAGGTATTGTATACGAAAAACGATTCGGAACGGAGATGATTTGTCAGTCTAGGATATATTATATTTAAATATTGTCATATATTCTATTTTGAAACAAATTCAAACATTTAAGTAAAAGTTTCAAGATCCTACGTTTGGTAATTTTTAAAAATAACAAAAATCGAAAATTATTTAGTAGTAAAACGTTATTTTACACGTGTATTTTTGATTTCCAATTAAAATTAAAACTTTAAACACTCGTAATTTTTTTTAAATTGAATAATCCTCAAACTTTTTTATAATTATTCTAAGCTTAAGTCATGGACAGCATAGTATTAAATTTTCAATTCTTAGCTTTTGATAATAAAATATTTATAAATTTTTAACTTCCAAATAGTTAAATTCATGATTTTAACGAATTTTTGTCAATATTTGAACTTCAAATGCTAATAAAAAAAAATTGTGCCTCTGTAATTTTATAATTTTTAAATGAGAGTGAGAACAAGTTATGTGGACCCTTCTAATACATTTTCAAGTAATTTGTCTTAGCTAAATTTTTTTTATCAACATTTATAAAAAAAAATAAAAAAAAATTGATTATTTCAAATGCCTATAAATAGCTCAAAAAAAGTCAAAATATTTTGAAAATCAAATCACGTAAAGAAAATGGCAATCTAAATAACTGGTAAAATTTTCAAATATTTACGACTTATACTACTTGAATAACAACAAATATCAAAAATCGTTTGAGGCTAAACCGTTATTTAACGCAGTTTTATAAAAATTTAAAATTCAAACACTCCTAAAAAATGTTTGTCTTAGTCCGGTAGAGTTTTTTTTACAGATAGTTGAAGAAAATAAAATTTATGGACAACCTTGAACGAAATTTTCAAAACTTAGTTATTAAAGAAAAAACTTTTACGATTTTTCAATCACAAAATTACTTGCAAATTTTCGCAACTTTGACATATTTCGTATAAATTCGAACTTTAAGCACTTATAAAAAAAAATTGTGACTAACGATCTCGGATTTTTTTTTATAACTTTAAGAAAAACTTATAAGAAACCTTGTATTACATTTTCAAAATTTTCTGGCCAGCCAAAAATTTTTTATCATTATTTAAAAAAAAAAAATACTTAAAAAAATTGAAAATTTCAATTGTCTATGATTAGCTTCTTGTATAGATAACGCTAATATAAACATTTGGTGGAAATTTCAAGTATTTACATCGATTAGTTTTTGAGCTATAGCAAAATAAATAATTCGATTTTGTCGAAAACTGGTTTTGCGTAAAAATTACTAGACGTAAGATCTTTTTCGCTTATTTTTTTAGGGTTTTTCCGGACGCATTTAAAAACTATGAAAATTTTTAACTTTTGACCCCCAATGTACCAAGTACCAACTAGATTCAAAAATCGAAGCATTTTTACTGCTCCAAATGTTGTCGTCATACACAAAAAAAAAAATAAATAAAACACACATCATTGTAAATTCAATACATTCATCACTCCGTTCAGAATCTAAAAAATATTTTTCCATAAAAATACGTTTTTAACCTTTCAAAACTATCATTATATCACTATAAAATACAATTATTATTATAGGTACGCTATTATGCAAAATTTGCGGTTGACTGAAATTGCTATTATTTTCTAAGGCTGACCTATATGATTTAAAATTCGATATCCATTTATTCTGTGTATTAATGAGTCAAAAATAATAATTATAATATATTATAAGCCACGTTATTTTGTAAAACTATGCAAGGAGACGCAATCGATACGCTTATTATATAATATTATTTATCGGAACGAGATAAGTCGTTTCCGTTGTACTTGTCCTATATCGAGAGAGACGATACTTGTGGAATTGAAAGGTATATAAATATAAAACCTAACTAAGTAGTGTATTACGATGTATACTTTTAAAGTTGGAAGGGGAAAGCTGTGAGGGCGGTATGGTTGCACGGAGGGATGGCGAGAGGAAGAACCACCGATGTACAAACTGCGATAAGTGCAGCGGTTTTTATTAAGTAGGTACGTATTAGTGGTGAGAGGGTGCGGCGAGACTTATAATAATGGATGATGAAGATAACCGTGTAATGATTACGCGCGCGCGGCCGGCGGTCTCGGCCGTACAGACGTATATAAGCATCAGCGTTTCGCCCTAACGTCGGCCACGGTGGTGCAGGACGTGCGGGGGTGGCGGCGCCGTTGGTAATGAAAAGTTAAATAACACGTGCGCGCTGTCTGCGGCGGTGGTGGTTTGAGAATCGCGCCAAAACGGCTACCTCCCCGCGACCCGCGCGCAAGTAATTACGATTACAGGTCACCCACACGCGTCCTGTCGCGGAACTGCACGTCGCGCGCGCTCGTCACCTCCACGCTGCCGATCTTGTGATGGTGTCCTCCGCTGTCCGCGTCGTCGTCTTCGTCGTCGCAATCGTCGTCGTCATCGTCGTCATCGTCGTCATCACCGTCGTCTTCGTCGTCGTCGCCGGACGTGCAAGCGCCCGCCGCGGATCTGTTGTCCGCGACGGACGGTTGCTGTTGCTGCTGCTGGTGATGGCCGCTCATGAGTTGGTTTTGATGATGATGACCGGCCGCTTGCAAGTGCAAGCCATGCGCGTTATGCAGCGCGGCCACGTGGTGATGACCGCCGACGACGCCGTGGTGATGGGGGTGCAGTTGTAGCTGTTGCTGGTGCAGCTGTTGGTGGTGCTGCTGCTGCTGTTGGTGGTGCGCTTTGACGGCTTTACCGAAAGTGGCGGCCACGTTTGCGGCCAATAGCCGTTTGTAGTACAACGACGGGCTCAACATCAGCGACTCGGCCGGCCGTAACTTAGCTGCGGCGGCGGCCACGGCTGCGGATGCGGCCGATCCGCTGACCACATCTTCGGGTGCCGGACGTACGGTCGGCGGCGGAGACGGTGTAGTCGGCGAAGGTGGTGATCGCGACGGTGGTGGCGGTGGCGGTGGTGGTGGTTGTAGTAACGGCGGTGGTAGCGGCGGTGGCGGTGGATCTGGTGACAGCGGCGGCGGTGGTGGTGGTGGCGGCGGCGGCGGCGACCGCGAAACCGCATCGTCATCGTCACCGTCACCGCCGCCGCCGCCGTCGTCATCGTCGTCGTCCGGCCGCTGTTCGTTTCGCTGCCGTGTCGTCATTGCAGTTGCTGTCAGCGTGGCGACCACGGAAACAATATATACTATGTATATATGTGTATATGTGTGTGTGTGTGTGTGTGTGTGTGTGTGTGTACGTGTGTGTGTGTGTGTGTGTGTGTGTGTGTGTGTGTGTACGTGTGTGCTGATGTGACGACGGTGGCTTGCGAGCCTCAACGACGTATCGGCGCGTGCACGAACAGTACAATCACAGCGATTGTTCGTATATTGTTTGAAGTTGTGAACGTTTTTTTATGTGTGTTGAGTTTTTTATATGTGTGGAAAATGTCTCGCGCTCGGGAAAACCGTACAGAACGAACGATGCCGGAAAACTGAGAAGGGGAAAAAAATCGTCCGCGGCGAGCGCACACACACACACATGAGATACATGCAAGACAAAAAGAAAAAAAACCTCGGGACGAAGAAAAGGAACAGGGTGGGCATCGTCGCGACGACGTCGGGGAGGTGCAATATGAGAGCGAGCGCGAGACGGCAGAGTGAGTGAATAAGAGGGAAACAGAGTGAGCCAGAGTGACAGAGAGAGAGCGAGTGACAGGGTGTGTGTGAGAGAGAGGGAGGAGTATTGAATAAAGGTGGGTCGTGGAGAGAGGGGAAGGCAAAGGAAAATGGAAACATCGTACGAGTTTAGGACGCAGTGGAAGGGGTACATAACGTCTACCCGCCATCAACCCACCCTCGCACGCACACCCCATCGTACCCCCTCAACTTTTTATTATATATATATTTTTTTTCGCCCTTGTACACTTATTGTATTTTCCCTTTTTTCCGAGGACGCGTTCTTTCTGTTCTTTTTTCTCGTTTCCTTTTTATTTTTATTTTTTTATCCCATTTTTATTTTGTTTTTATTTTTTTATTTTTGTCAGGGGTGTATTTTTTTCCTTTTTCGGGTTGTGCATCCCACCAGCTCCGTGTATGTGTAGGAGATATATATATAATATATGTTGTGTATACGCAATAATAATTTGACTATGAATATTAAACGACATATACAGACACGGGAAAAACAAATACAACTAAAGGGTCAGGGTAGACACAAAAGAACGCGCAAAGTCAAGCACGCAATGAACCGATGCCAAACCATTTTACCGCTTCAGTCATTAACCATGACGGTCGGCAAGCAGGACGTAATGATAGAGACGGGAGAGGTGGTAATGAGCACGTTTCTAATTGAAGTGTTCATAAGATTATTTTTGAAAAAAACCGTTTTATTACTTCTTGAATAAATAAATAAAAAAAAAAGTATAAAATCCAACAACTTAAGCTTTAATGCATATTAAATCACTATTTATATAATACTTAATAACACCCTCTGAATACTCCGCATCATAATAGCTCAAGATTGCATTTAGATTTATTATCTCAAGTACAGTGAACACAAGCAACTATTAAAACTAAAGAGCCCAAGCCAACTCCACACATTATTAAAATTACTGAAAAATAATTTATTTTTAGAAAACATTTATTAAAACATTTAATTTGTGTAAGTTCTTATATATAATAATAGATAAAGGAACTAGTATATTTAATTTATAGAATTTATTATAGTTTTCACTTATTGGCGAATGTCTGTAATATTTAACATTTTTAAAAAGTCTTAACTATAATTTATAAACTAAAGTTAAAATAGTTTATGCTAAATGCTTTCAAAATAGATAATATTTTAATTTGGGAAATTTATCGACTTAAGAGGATCATCACTCGGCGTACTATTTGTTTTCTCTCTTGGGACCACGCGTGACGTAGCAAATTTGCGAGTTCGGCAGAATCAATCTTGTGTTATTAGCTTTAATATCTGAGTGAATTGACTTATTAACAAAGTTCAAGTTAAGAACATTATCTTTGTTTATAAGTTTAAATTTCAGAAGAAGTATAAACGTACAGACATAGTAAGTTAATGTTCTTAACTGTAAGTCTCATCTGGTCAATTCATTCAAATATTAAAGCTAACAACAAATGACTGATTTTGCTGAACTCAAATTTACTATGTCGCTCTTGGGTCAGAGAAAGAAAACTAATAATGCACTGACATCCAATTAATGCATAACATTTTATTTATTATGCTATTTTTTCCATACATAGGTACATAAATACAAAATAAAATTTTAATTGATAATATTTCATGTATTATTAAATTATTTATTGCCAGGTTGAACACCAGCTTTATATAAATTACTAATAAATTATGTAAAATCATTGAATTACCAACGTAGATACCAACTATAAGAAAACCATAGATATAATATTTTTATAAAAGATTAAATACATTGTTACAAATATTTTTTTGGCGATCTAATACCTATAGATAGCAATTTATTATTTAATATCAATACTAAAATAACTTTAAAACAAAATTAAAATTTAAGCATTAGAATTATAAAATTGGCTTATCATTTTATAAAGTTTAAAATTTAATATAAAAATCAAAATATTTTCTCGATACTTAAATTTAATTTGTTTTATAATATTAAAGTTTTTACCAAATTAAAATGTGATAATTATATTTTAACTAAAAGTAATATTAACATTATTCTGATAACATTGGTTACGTGTTTCATTTAAATTACATTTATAATATTAAAATTTACAATTTTTTTAAATATCCTAAAAATGTAGATAAATTAATAATTACAATTATATTTTATTATTTAATACTTGAAGAACATTAAAAGTCAATTAAATGTATAATGTTATATAATACATTTAAATTTAATATAAATTGTACATTAAGTAGATAATTTGTGTATTACCTTACGTATAATAAAATAATACATTATATATACATATATATATATATAATAATTATCAATTAATATAAAAAAAACTAGACGCCCTATAAGTATAAGTGTATTACATAATATAATATAGTTAAATATAGTGAAAAAAATAGCATGTCGTGAAAATGTATAATATAAGCTTATATTATTATAATTATTATGATTATGTCTGATAACTAATTAAAACCTAATAACCTGCATTTTGTATAATATAAAAAAATGTATATTTATATATATTGTAAAGATATTATCTTATTAATTATGATAAAGTAATCAAGTCTAAAAATATTTTGTATTAAATTTAAGTATGTCGTTGTGGGTTTGTAGCTAAAACCTACAATCAATATTAAAATGGTAAAAATAAAACAAATTATTTAATGTTTGATAATGACTTTAATTAATTATCATTAAACATGTTATTTAAAAATATATTATTAGTATAATATATAAGCATTTTTTGGTTAATTACTGATTTAATATAATCAATAATCATGTACGCGTAATGGATATGCATGTATCCATAAATAATTACCCAGATGTATACTAATTTAATTAAATAAAAAAATAAAGAAATTAACTATAAGTGTAGTTAAATCGAGAAAATCTTATAAGTAGAATATAAAAAAAAGTACATATAATAAGAATTACTGAATAGAATATCGCCTTTTAAATATCGGCCAAGTACCGTCATTCATTGGTTTACGAGCTAGTGAATATCAGCGAAAACATATTGCATGTATTCAGCTATTGTTAACAAACTTAAGTAGGTAGTATAAGCCAACCGCAAGAGCCGGTGAAAAGTAAAATAATAATAAAAATACAAGAGCTCACATTTATAAGTATGATCATGTATTTTTTAGATTTGTGACGGTAAAAAAAGAGCTTTAAATTTTAATATCGTTTGACTCGTATAATATTCACCCTTTGGGACCAACACATCCGCCTTGTTATTTCATCTTTTTTTTCTGAAGGCGTGTAAGAAAAACTCTTCAGTTTTTTTTCCCATTCTATCCGTCGCGCGTCGCTCACAGATCCCCTCTCAATTTTATTTCATTTTCCTAAACACATTAAGTCTCTTGGAGAGAGACTTTTTTTTTACAGATAGTTTTTTTTTTTGTTACCCCTTTTTGGGATTATCATAATAATAATAAATGATTTTAAATTACAAACAAAAAACATACGCCTAATCATAAATATAAACGGCTTGTTTGTACGAAAAATACCGGGGGTTTCCAATAACACAAACAAACATTGAAGGCGGGCTATGCTAATTTGGGGCCCGAGGTGCCAATTTATTCCGCCCAAATCACACGCAAAGGTGTCGCGGTAGATTCCTGTCGTGGAATTCATTTAAAAAGAAGGTATAAAAACGGGTCATAGCAGGAAGTTAAAAAAAACACATAAATATGTCATTTTACTTTTTATGAAGGGTCCTATTAGCAAAATAAAAATAGAAAATAATTTTCCTTGAATAGTCACCGTAAAAAGATAATCTTCTTTTTTAAATTGTTAAACATTTAAGTAAAATGTTGTGAACCTGATAAGTACAATATTTAAAATAATTACTCAGAAATTATTTTAATGGATACAATATGCAATAATTTAATATTATATATATATAAACTTTTATGTATTACTTTGACTAGTTAGTTTTTAAGATGCAAAAATAATAAACATTAAAATATAGTTTATTTATATTTTATAAGATACTTTAATACTTTTTTTTTTTTAAATAAAAAGTAAATCTTAAATATTTAATCATTATCGAATGTTAAAAACACAACTTAATGTAACAACGTGTAATTAAAAATGTGTTAAATATTTAAAAGCGTATAATATTAATGTAAAAATTAGATTGTATTAAATAAAATAAATATTTTATTTTTATAAAATAAGTAATAATTATACAGTATAAACCAGCTAGCAGATAATATAGGTGCTCAAATATCCATTCTCTGATATTACATCTGCAGTTCCCTGAAAGGCATTTCGTCGAATAGGCCAGAAATTATTCAAATTGTATGCATTCAATTATTATTTCTTAAACACTAATTTATCAATAAGTTAAGTTTTTTCGATGGCAATTTACTTCAATAAAACTAAAAATCAAAAATTTCAATTTCACCTTTTTCTTGTGCCTACAAAATCATTCAATAATAATTATTTACAAAGATGTCAAGATTCTAACGTTGAGTGACATAATGGGACTTTGTTTTATATTATATATATATTATATATGTGCTCTCATTAATAAATCATTTTATTCGAAAAACAATTTTGAATTGAGTTTGATTTAGATTTTAAACGCTCGAGATTTTTCAAAAAGTATTTTCATAATTACAAATTAATTTGAAGTATACTCTAAAAATACAATAAAATTCGAAAAATAACCAGTGAAAAATAAAGTGTTCAATTTTCAATGACGTTCCATGTAAATTATCAAACGTTCTGTCGTAAAATGGAGCTTTTTTTTAAAAAAAAAAAAAACCATTAATTACACACAAATCACTATAAAACCAATGCATACATCATTCCATTCTAAATATGAAAAAATAATATAAAGATAGGTGTAGTTATTAGTTTATTACATACTCGTTGTATTTGATTTTTCAAAAATCATTAGGTACTCAAATAATGACTGAGCCGTAACAAATACGTGTTAAACCTAAATTATATATTTTACTTTATTCTATTGTAATTATATGAGTATGAAGTATGAATATAAACTGTTTGAACTTGGAATACATTTTGAAGGAGTAAACTAGATATTATATTGTATCGTATAAAACAACCTCATTCATGTACTTATAGAAATGTTATTTTCGTACATAAATTGTTCACTCTAGGAGGTGTTTTTTCCTGAAAAAAGTGAAGTTCGTTCCATTTTCATTATTTTTTTATCAGGATATTATTATTTTGTATTCGGAAAAATATTGTTTTTTCATTTTATTTCGTCATATTGTGAATGCTTTGGAACACGATTGGAAGTCGTCGAGGAAGGGAAAACAGAAAACAAAACACTCGTTGGTAGTGGTAGTGGAAATTGTTTTCATTTTACCCCGAACGGTAATCCCACCAGTATTTCCCAGCACCAAGCACAAAAACAAAACAAAAGCCACACGGTGGCATATTACAAATGGTGAACTATACGAAATTTAAGAACAACATAACATACGTGTTATGTCGGTGGCATGAAAAAAGAAAAATTGAAACTGCGTGTAGCCACTCCTCCGACTTTCAATCTTAAAGTACTTTAAACAGAAATGGAATAACATTCTCGAGCAGCAGGTGTTTACAGTAAAATTCCTTAAGTTTTTATCTTGAACGCTTTAGCTTTACGATTTTATAATAGATATATACTATTCTCAGGTGAAATCGTAGAAAATAGGTCTAATATATCATAAAGTTAGGATTTAAACAAAAACGAGGAGTTACTTTGGATTTAAAACGACATCATCTTTAAAATATCCTCAAATGTACTTATGTTTAATATTTTTATATAGAATTATATATGATAATATGTTCGCGATCGCATCTTGTAAAATTTATAATTCTAAATACGCAATACTAATTAGTAGGTACCGTATACTTTGTCAGCTCGTCTCACTATCGCACAAGTATGCACAAAAAAACTAATTTTTATCAAGATGTGGTGTGTTTATTACTATAGACTAAGTTTATACTGAATACAAATACTTCAAATTTTTTGAGAAAATTAAAGTCCCCTCCTTTCACAGTAATTTTTTGAAAATTATACGAAATATTTGTTTCAATATCTTTAGCCTCCTTTAAAAAAAAAATAAATATTACAATCGTTAAGCAAGTGATTAATTAAAAAAAAAAATGTATGATATTCTTAAATATGATTTAAAAGTTAAGCAATACAATAAACTATCATTTAATTTATAATGTTCATGTTGTATTGGAGTAGAAAATAATATAATAAAAACCATTTATAAGTATTATAAGTGTATGTAGAGTTTAATAGCCTTATTATAAGTGAATGAAGGTGATTTGATGCATTTTTAAAAAGTTATATTTGAAAACTAGGTAATTATCATTTAATTATTTAATTTTTTTCATGCCCATTAAACTAATATATTGATGCGCTTGGCTTCAATGAGATCTAGGTCACTTGCAGCGTCCGGTTGCAAGGGCGTGTTTTAACGACCACCACCCTTTTCACATGCATTTCTAGAAGACGCCCGACGGTGTCTCGAATGCACCAGAAAGGCGCCAGTTCAGTTTCCTCTCTGTTTACTTTTATTGCATAGAAATCGCATTGAACAAGAATTGCTGTATTTTTATAAACGTGTATATGTATACATGTATGTACGCAGAGCTTATGTCAATTCTAGTTATACACACAACGTACATTTGAATCGTCCAAAAGATTTGGTCGAATATTCTTATGAAATAATATAAAATGTATAATGGTAAAAAATTTAAAACATCGTACAAAATATAATATATATAAAAGTATATTTAGAACAAATATATAATTTTAAAAATAAAAACCAAACTGATAACATAAAAACGATTTTAATGTAAGAAAAATTAAATTATTCTCTATTCAGTTAAGATTATATATATAATATATTCTAGAGAAATAATCACTAACAAACACTTAACCATAGTTATTCATATTTTATTTTATTACTTTAATAACATATTAAAGTTTATGAAATAGGTTCAACGCTATATTTTTTAACTATACATGAATCTTAATTTATTTAAAATATTATTAGGAAATTATCATATTGATACTATAATACAGGTATACTATTATAATAATTATCTAATCGTTCATAATATTTATCACGGATTTATTTAAAATAATTTTAATATATTATTTATATTGCGCTTGAATTAACGCAAAATAATATAAATCACTATTTTAGATTCTGAATGGAGTAATGAATGTATTGATTTTACAATGATGTGTGTTTTTTTTTTTGTTTTTGTGTCTGTGTACAGCATAACTAGTCGAAATAATGCTTCAATTTCAAACTTTGGGGGTGGTTTCCGATGGCAAAGTGGATATCCTTGGTGCATTATACAGGTCAAAAGTAAACATTTTCCAACAATTTTCAAAAAAATCGAGGAAAACAAAAAAAAATGACAGAAAAACGGGAATTTTTACGCAAAACCAGTTTTCGACAAAATCGAATTTTTTATTTTGCTATAACTCAAAAACTAATTGATGTAAATACTTGAAATTTTCACAAAATGTTTATATTAGCGTTCTCCATACACAGGTAAATTTTCAAAGAATTTTGACTTTTTTTGAGCTAATCATAGACCATTGAAATTTTTAATTTTTTTTAGTATTTTTTTTTAAAATAACGATACATTTTTGGCCGGCCAGAAAATCTTTAAAAGTTAATGCAAGGTTTCTTATAAGTTGTTCTTAAAGTGATAAAAAAAAATCCAAAATCGTTGGTCACAATTTTTTTTTATAAGTGCTTAAAGTTCGAATTTATACGAAATATGTCAAAATTGCGAAAATTTGCGAATAATTTTGTGGTTGAAAAATCGTAAAATTATTTTCTTTTATAACTAAGTTTTGAAAATTTGGTACAAGGTTCTCCATAAATTTTTCTTCAATTATCTGTAAAAAAAACTCGACCGGATTCAGACAAAAATTTTTTATGAGTATTCGAAATTTAAATTTTTACAAAACCGCGTTAAATAACGGTTTAGCCTCAAACGATTTTTGATATTTGTTGTAATTCAAACTGTATAAGTCGTAAATACTTGAAAATTTTACCAGTTATTTATATTGGCATTTTCTTTACGTGATTTGATTTTCAAAATATTTTGACTTTTTTTGAGCTATTTATAGACAATTGAAATTTTCAATTTTTTTTTATTTTTTTTTTATAAATGTTGATAAAAAAAATTTAGCTGGGACAAATTACTTGAAAATTTAATTGAAGGGTCAATAATATATCCTAGGCTGACAAATCATCTCCGTTCAGAATCGTTTTTCGTATACAATGATACCTATCATTGCATTCAAATTTAACCTACCATAGTCCGAGGTCCACCCCACCCCCTAATGTACAACAGAGCGATACTCACTTACCCGCTTTTTTTTTAAATCTTAGACGTGTTATAAAATATACATGAAACCAGTCGGAAATAAAACTATTTGTAGAGCCTTACTTATTATTTATTAATTATTGGAACCAATAAATTTAACTAGGTAACAATTTAATTGTTGTATATAAAATCTTTACAGTATAATCTATCCCAGTTTATTTACCTAAATTATTATAAGTTTTAAACATTTAACATATTCGTAAGCAACTTCATCCATAAAACAATTTTTCATATAAAATATTATTATGAGTACAATTAGTACATAGGTATACTAAGTGATACCCTTAAATTGTCTATGCTCAGTACATTTCGAAAAGTTTTTACTTTTATAAAAATATTATCTCTACATAATTTTATGTTATTAAAAACAACATTTTTAAAAAATATATATATTTCCTACAAATACTCGTAGTTGTTATAATTTTAATGACAATGTAGTATGTACATTTTAAACATCATATTCCAAAGTAAAATAATTTTTTCGTAGTACTTAACACACAGATACATAAAAAAATAATTACAAACAATTACTCAATTATTTATAAATTATAACTTACAAGTAATTAATATTTTTGATTATTGAAGTAGTGGACTATCGTATTTTAAGATACTTTTGGTGTCACTCTACTTCACTCATTTAAGCTTTAAATAGGTTATTTCTCATAACTAATTGTTATTTGTTCAAAGTTAAATTCTTATATAACAAAATAATTGGAAAAATACTTAGCTCCGGAATATGATATTAATATGTATGCTAATATTTTATATTAATATGCATTTAAAAGAAAAAAAATTGAAAACATGATTATGATAAAAAAATATAGTTTTTTAAAATAAATATAACGTGTAATAACAATAAATAATAAAATAAAAATCTATTGTAGTCATTGTTGTATTTTATGAAATAATCATAGAAAATAAAATATTAAGAAATAATATTAGTGTAGCTAATATAACTATACCTATATCTTTACAAAATTCGAATTTGTTTACGTAAATATTTTCAATTGTATATAATTATTCATTATCGTTCTTAATAATTACATTTTTTTAATGTAAACAATTACGTTGTTATTAAAATCAGTCATTATCTTGATGACTATTTAAATTTTGCAGACATTAATTGCCAATTTGGTAAAATGTCAGTAAACATAGACACATATTATGAGTACTAATGGGAGTATTAGTGTTTTATATTCTGTTGATAATGTATTATTTTTTTGAATATACTTAAATAATCAATAAATAATTAATACATAGGATTGGTCCAATCAATTAAAAAACAAAAATCAAACAAACATTTCAAAAGTTCATGAAGTATATGAAGATAAGCAAAATAAAATATTTATTTTAAACCAATTTTAACATAAGACTGGTTAGTTTAATACAAATAATATTTTAATTTTAATTATTTAATAAAATATGTATTTACAGTTGAAATAATTTTATAAAAAGCACGTTAAATTTAACATATCTAGTAACATTTTATTTAGAAAATAATTAGACAGTACTACCTATTCACAAGGATGCACATTTTACATGCTTGTGAATTTCAAGTAAATAATTTATAGACACCTATAATTTTACAAGATCGTCAAAACAGAATTTTTAATCAACTATAATTTATGTTTGTGTACTTATGCAATTAAATTTAAAATCGTTATAACTACATTGATATTAAGATAATACTTATAAAATTAAAATGACAATTTAAATTTTTCACGTTTTTAAGTTATTTTTATTTTATTTTATATAATATGTTTTATAGATTTGCCGTTAAAAAAATCTCAATTAGTGGTCCTGGTTGGTATATGAACTTAAGCTATATAGGATTTTTGTTATCCTTACCTATTATACAAAATGACAAAAGTTTTGTACCAATATACTATTATTGTCGATGTTATTTTTTTTACAAAATATATTTGAAATGTTGATATTGTATTTAGTACAATATAGAAACAGAATATCTAACCAACATCAATTTATTTATATTATTAACAAATAAGTTAAATTTCGTTATATGAATATTATTTTTAAAGTAGAATTTGTTCAACCATGTAATATTTAAAATTAAAACAAATTTAAGAATAATATTTTAAATATATATGAACATTATCGATATGATTTTACAATAATAGTTATTAATAAACCCTATTATCAATAAAATATATTATAAAAGTTACTTTATGTTCATAAAATTAATACTACCTATATTAACTTAAAGTAAGTCGTATAATATAGGTAAGTACATGTGTTCGTATACCTATAGTTTTAAAGGTCATACAATTTGATAGGTGCCGTTTGGTTATTTTTATATTTTTGTCATAAGATACTTACAATATTTCTCAATGAATGATTCGCAATTGCAAATATTATAACTGGTTCGTTTGATTATTAAAATTGTAAATAAGAACATTTTATAAAGAAAACACAACAGACCGTTATTATTGTTAGTATATTAAAACACATTTTATTCCGATCGCAGTGTATCTAATCTATAAACTTAACGAGAAAACCATTGGAAAATAGACCTTTGCTTTAGTGAAAAATAATAGGTACAAATTAATAAAAATTATATTTAAAAATACTTGACGCTTATAAGCGCGTTACGAACGGTAAACAGACGAAAAATGTGGCCGTCAAAATACTAATAAAAAAAAAGCTCACTGACTTGGGCAATACAAAAAAAAATATAAAATAAAACAAAATAAAAATAAACTAAAAAAGCCGGTCTTGTTTTGATAGGTGATTGGCCAACTGGCCGCCGGGGCGCGCTCTACTCGCCGGCTTTTTACCCTGGCCCCGCCCCTCCACGAGCCAACGCAGCCGACTGTCCCGTGTGGAAAAAAATCGCGGTGTCTGGACACGATATGGTGGACGAAGAGTGGTTAGGGGTAGAGAAAAAAACCCATCCGCCGCCGGGTCGGGTGGTCGTGGGAAGCGTCGGTTCTGTGGCGGTGATGGGAAGAGGGGGTTAAAAAAAGTGAAAAATAAGCTTCCCGGTGGAATCGATAAAAAAATTCCTGCGCGTTTTTTTCACCAAATCCAAATGGGGTGGACGGTAAGGACTGGTGGTGGTGGCAGAAAGCCCGACAGAACTAGGGGAGGGTCGCGCATGTATATATATACACACGGCGTGTAGATGGGTATATCGTCACGGCGGCGGATTGTATGGAGGAGGGCACCGGGTGGGTACCAGTTAATTCGAAACACCCCCGCGTGCTACCCCCCGGTACTATAGGTTGCCACGGACGGCAGCAGTGGTTTAAATGCAACCTGCCTCTCACCTTACCCCGACCATGCATCACCACCACCACTGCTGCAGCACGGCGACGGTTCTGCAGCAGCATCACAATCGCATCGTTCTGAAACATTCCACACATAGGTATACCCATACTCACAGAACTGCAGCAATACGGGATGCCGTTAAGTGCCCGGACTTCAGTTGCTAGTATCTTATAATGATAGCACAAAGCACTGAGGTTTGCAGTATGTGGATGGTTACCACATATACATATTTTAAACCCACGGTAAACAACACTTCAAAATTGTATATTTAGTATGCAGTTTCTATTAAAATATAATAATCTAAAATAACAAATATGCCCACAACGAAAAGGTGATGATTATCGCCTATATGATTTTCCAAACAATAGGAATCGCAGAATGTTAAACGGTAATCTAATGTATAATACACAACTTTTTATGTATCGTATTACAATACAAACAATTTATGAGTGGATATCGATTTATTTTTATGTATTATAAAATGCATATATTATAAAATGTGTGTATAATCCACTAATATAGTTATACATGTCTCACGTAGAATAATGTTTTGTTTGGACGGTAAGAAAATATTATATTATAACGTTTATACAATCTACTAAAAGGGATAAGGTTTATGTATAGAATATAGGTATAATAATATATTTTCACTGTCTTACAGATGTCTTTTTATTCTCGGTGTGGCATTCACCTCATGTTTTTGATGACGAATGATCTATCATCATTATTGTAGTTGGCAGGAATGTATATGTATATATAAATGTTTAGGGAAAAAATACGAATTTATATACAATTACAATTATAGATACTAAAGATTTTGTTATTATTAAGTATGTGTACTTAGATTCGACAATATTGATTTTCTATCTCATTTTAATAAGTAAATTCAATACCCAAAATGTTATATGAGTTTGTTCAATAATATCCATTTAAATATATTAAATTCCGTGGGAAAAGTGTGTAGAAAGTTATTTAATTAAGTAAATATATTACTCTACTAATTTTATATAATCAGTTTCTTAATGGGTACCTATGTAAAAAAAATTAAAAACCATATATATTTATTGATAGTTAATATTAATTTAATTAGTCATGTGAGACTAATATTAGTCAAAACTTAAGAAATAATGTATAATTATTTTTATTTATTTAATTTATAATATAAATATTTTCACACGATTTAAAAAAAAATTAAATAAACATAATTCACTGGTTTGAAATAAAAAAGTAAAACCAATTAGTATAATATAAAAAATTCACTTATTAAAGTATGTACTAATATTATACAATGAAAAAATAATATTAATACATTTATTATTATATCACATTCACAACATATATAAGTACAATTATATGATTGTAAGTGTCAAATAATTATATTGTTATAAGCTGTTATCGGTGTTATTTTTCTCAGAGAAAATGGGATCCGATAATTTTATCGACAATAAAACTTTTTATTCAAATTACACAATTGAATAAAATTTCAGGCCACTACAATTCTAAAGAAAAAAAATATCCAACAAATAAATAGCTAAACCAGAATAAAAGTTAAAATAAAGTAGGATAGGATACAGAATTCCACACTCAACTGTTGTGAAACAGTAGTGGTGGAGATTTTTAATTTGAAAACAAACATAAATGGTTTTAAATTCAAAAAATAATTTTGAGCCAAAGAAAGACATCACTTGATGAAAATTCGTTAAACATTGTTAAACGATTGCGTTCGTAGTATACCATACTTTTAAAGAAACTGCTGAGGAAATCATAAAATTGACCTTTAAAACTATCATCAAGATTTTAGAAGGAATTATTTATTTCTTAATGTGCCTCATGAAACTTATAAATTACAAGTCATAAGTGTCCCAAATTTGTTATAAGTATATTAAATTACTTTTTAATGTGTCAACTTTTATAAACTTGATAAATTTATTTTAAATATCCCAACAAATAAATTTTAGTAAATTATATTTTTTTACAACTTTGTAAATAATTTATAAGCTTATAACCGATTTTATATTTGTATAGAGAAATGGTATTTCAACAATAAACTTTGATATTGTATTATTGTTACATTATGAAAACAATTTATATTTTGAAATAAGAATATTTGTTTGTATTTACAGTCATACAAAATATGACGCATTTTCAAAGAGCTCACTTATAAATATATAAGTACATAAATATAAATTCAAATATCTTATAAATATTGTCAATAAATAAAAGCAAAAGTGAAAACATAGTTCGATTTTTTTAATAAATAAAAGCAAGGTAAATGATGTGCGTGGAAAGTTGTCTTAAAATTGCATTACATTCAAAAATGATATAAATCTTGTAGTCCTATCCACCAAAAAATTATTACTATATTTATAAAAACTCGACTTTTATACATATAAATACATTCAATAAAAAAAGTATACAAATATATGAGTTCATCAATTTTCAATCTGTGAGAGTATAAAAGTATTCACTATTTAAAACGATTTTACTGCAATACTGCATTTATTTTACGAAAACAATACATAAAATTAATAACCATTGTAAGACTAATTTCTAAAAATTTCCATTCTCATATCTATTATTGAAATTTTTAAAAAAAATGTGATACATATAATTATATTATTACTTAAATACATTTTTTTTACGTTAAAATATATGTATTATCTTAATCATTAAATAAATTGAAGCTAAAATCACTAAGACTATAAAATGCCGGGAATAAAAAATAAAAATAATATAAAAAATACAATACCACGAACGCCTATTAGTATATAATTGTGCAATATATTAAATTTAATCAATTCATATTATGATAGAACATTATTTTCTAGTTTTTTAAAAAAATATATCCTGTTCAATGAATCGTTTTTATTACTTTAAATGTGATTTTTAAATAACTCATGTTACAAAATAAATCCCATTATTATTCAATCAAGATTTTATGTATCATGTGTGTAGAATGTAGAATGTAGATACATAAAAGAAAAAAATCAATATTTTTATTGTTTTAGTAATAATTCTTAATTTAATTTTGCATAACATAATCATAGCAGGTTTAGAATCAAAGTAACAATTAATTCAAGTACGACAATTATTAATGAAGTGACAGACCCGACCACTAGTAAAGCGATGGTTCTATAGATGTATTGCGCCATCTCGTAGCAGAATTATGCACTAGAATTTGGATTATAATACGTTAGAGGTCAAAACGAGTTCGTTGTACAATAATAATATTATATTGGAAATTGTAAAATATGTTGATATATTTATATTTTGTTGCACATTACTTCTGTATAAATAAGATTTTTCAAATGGAAGGATTTAACTAATTTTTAAAAACATATCGTATTAAATAATTGATTTACTCATAAAGTAAGATACGTAGGTAATACACAATATATACGGTTTTACACACACTAAGCGTTATTTGATAATTTTGAACATAAACACGATATCAAAGAAATTGATTTAATACAATTTATCATTGACATTGGATAAAAATAAATATATTTATATTATTGATTATGTAAGTTTAAACTATAAAATATTATTAGTATTTGTAAAAAAATATTTACAAAAATTAGAATGTTTCATTTGGATATTATATCTTTATCCATTTATTTAATATAAATGTAGAACTATCAACTAAGACATTTCACATTATATTTAAAAATATAATAATATGATTAGTATAAATGTATTCTTCATACATTACGTATGTCCTGTATAATATTATCGAGTAGATTAATAAACTGCGTTATATAATCAAAAAATAGATAACAATTATGATAATCTTGTGTACTTCAAAGTCACAGTGATAATATATTTATAATTTACTTATTAATATTATACAATGTAATGTTATGATGTATTGATGATTATAATGTTAATAAAAGACTTATAGAAGATTATTAACTTGTTTTTTAAAAGATAAATTACAAAACTACTCATAATAATAAAATTATAATCATGTGTAAAATAACTGCTAAAATGTAATAGGTAACTTTCGCAATTATCATTTATGATATGTTAATAAATTGTAATACTTTAATATTATGTCAACTTTGCAAGTTTTTTGTGATCATAATCAAACAAAAAATATTATACCAATTTGATCGTTAAATCAAATATTACAATAATATAATATGACTATCCAAATAAGTATTTATAACAAGTTGGAAAAGTGGTAAGCTTAATGCTAAATCTATTGTTAAATCATTATTTTCAATGCATTAATTATAGTAAAATTTAATATTTAATGTAGTAGGTATCTATTTTGTACAGTATCAGTGTATCACACAAAAACAAAAACAAGTTAAATTTGCAATAAACATTTTAGATTATTTATTAAAGTATAATAAAGTTTTAATAGAGTACAGCGTAAGCACTTTATTAAAAAAAATTCAAGGTTGAATACAATTTTCAATATTTTCTGTTATTTTTATTTCATTAAAAATTAAATATAGCTAGTATAATATTCCTAATTTGCCTAATACAATTAGAGAAACAAAAAACATTATTGACTATAATACAAAATGGTCATGGTTGATTCGAAACAGGAAATATAATCCTGTTAAAGTGTCGACTTATAAAAGTATATGTATAGAGGGTGAATGGACAATGGTTTGACAAGTTCATACATCTTCATCGGGGTAAAACACAAGCACAAAAACCAGCTAATCGTATCTACTGCCAAAGTTAAAAGTCCGAGTGATTAGCCCTGAAACAATGGTGGTGCAAGACGATTAATCATCCGGAGCCGAGGACGAAACAAGGGTAAAGGAGGGAAAGATAGAGCGAACGTTAGACGTAGACGAGGCGAGGAGGTCAAGTACGAGACTCATCATCATCATCATTGCTGCCTCGAAAACGAGACCTGTCCTTAGGGAGTTAATACTTTGTTTATAGTGGGCCTACACGTAATAAACAGTTTTTCTCTTACACGTTAAATATAAACCAAGTCGACTTGATTCACTTTGTATCAAAAATATAATAAATTCAAAATGTTATCATCATTTTATGAATTCAAAAATAATTTATTTAATCATGATTTCTCTAATATGTATTTTAATTTAAAATTTTAAGTTATTATATATTCAGTACGTATTTATTTTGGTTTTAAGATATCATGGGTAAATATTTTTTACATAATATATTATGCCAATATAATATTTAATCGATGATGATAGACACTTTATAAATAATGTAAAATATTAATGTATTATAATATACATAAATGTTCTTATAATATTTAGAAGGTTAACCAATGTGTGGCCATGAAAATCAAAACCAAAATTTAATCACCACCATATCGGATCGGATCGTTCATATTCTAATTTATTGTTGTAGGTTTTTAAGAGCACGGCTCATCGACAGTTATTATTGGTAGATAAACACGTTGACGTAAATAGACTAACAAACTGTGTTTGTGACGATTATATAGATAATACATTTGCTTTGAAAATTAAAGAAAATAACATTTTGGAATAGGAATCTCGTAATATTTTAAAATTATTTTACATTCATTTTTTATTTCTTAAATATTATTTAAACAATAAAATATATTATATATATATATTATTATTTTAATTTGTATACTCTCATCTATTATTCTAGTAAATTAAATAAAAAGAATTATTTACCTATTTACCTAACTTAGTGAAAAACCTATATACGTTTAAAAATGTTGTTATCTTTAATAAATTTCTAATGCGTGTTCTAGCTCTGTTTACCTAAATAATATTTTATCTACCACATTCTAAATCTACGTCAACATGTTTCAATACATGTTCTGTATAATTGCTTAATTGCAAAACAACCTACATACGCGTATAATATGCTGGCCACCTGTTAATTACTAATTTAATTTACATCCGTACTTGAATATTCAATATAAAGTATTATAAAAGATCACAGCCAATGCTTGCTAAAATTACCTATATAAAAGTCTCATATTAACGATACGTCCTTTTGATAATGATAATACCATTTTGAATAAAATATGTTTTTAGTTTAATCGTTTACATAAAAAAAAATCGTTCGGAAGTTACACGAGAATCAACTGACGGTTAAGAGTATGATATAACGTAACCGGAGAGCGCGCCGACCGACCCGTACGCATCTTTCTCTTGTCGTGTTTCACAACCTACGAGTGGTGCACCTACATAATAATATTATTACTATTATTATAATCGTACACACACACCACGTATGTATAACACGCACACTTCGTCGCCACTGCAGCGCTGCAGATTTTTATGAATGGAATGTCCGTTCGTCTTGGTTACCATTTCCGCCGTCGCCACCGTCTTCTTTGACCGGTTCGGCGCAGCATCAGCCGTCAAATTACTATGATTACCGAAACGGCGGCGTACGAAACCACTTATATCCATCAACCTCGATGACTTTACATATAATAATATTTTCATTGTCGTAAACGCGTATAATATAATGTATATATGTATATGTAAATGTACCATTGTACCTATCACACACACACACACACACACACACACACACGCACGGTCATAGATTATATAGGTAAGAAACACGTCGTACGACGTATATAAGCGCGCCGTGTCGAAGTGCAATGATGGAGGCTGGTCGGGGACGTCTTCCGCCACCGGCGTGACGTGTAAAAATCGATTCGCGTACGGATCCACGTGCACGCGGCCTTGTTCATACAGTGCATTTAATCCATCGTGTGCACACATATTTAACGAGGATGTTGCACTAGTAGTTATAAAAATATTAAAAAGCAGCGGACAGCGAGTATTATACATTTTATAATATAATAGGTGATTATTATTCATAGAGATTTCCATCGATTTCCGTGCGGATCTAAATGTTATAACTTATAGATATCTATATACTTAGCAGTTTAGCACTACGGTAGAGATCGATCGAGAAAATAGTAAGAAATCATAGGTAGCACACAGGTGTGTACTGTGTAGCACAGTATTTTAGAGACCTTTGTTAATACGGGTATGCCGAATTTCGAATTCACGTGTAGGTATCTACATAAAAAATATGAAATGCGCGACTAACTTATATTGAAATTTTAAAACGCAATTATCATTATCAACGGTAGCCCGGTCGGTAGATATAGCTATTATAATAGTATAGGCATTATCATTAACTCTTAGTGTTATGAATTAGTATTATATTTTTCCTTGCTATAAATACCAAGTTTTTATAGAAATATATATACTATTCATAGTAGGTATTATTTCAAAATAAAAAATAATAAAAATGTCTTAACGGTATTATTAAGTATAAACTATAATAATTATAGTATCTCTAATTGATATGTTGTACATTTTGCGTGAATATTCTATGTACTAAAAATATACCTAACCTAACCTAATTAAAAAATAAAATCAACCCTAATTATTAGTTAACTTCGTCAGTTTAATACAGGTATATTGTATATTAATTTAAGTGGAGTTTAAAAGACGGGAGAAAAATCCTTTACTTTTGATTTAAAAAAAGGTATTTACGAGTATAATGCAGTATAGACTATAGGAGTATTTAGTATCTTCTATTCATAACTATTAATTATATTTAAAAATTATGTATTAAGATGGATACATTATAGTGCATATCTAGTATCTACGTACTATACTTTAAATTCGATGAAATTGTGTGCTTCTATTTATTTTTTCATAAGAACTAATTATGTTAACTAAGATAATTTTGAAACAAATAATATATATACTATATAGTACGTAGAACCTACATACTAGTTTACTAATTATTACATAATATATGAAATAAGAGATTAATATGGAGGTTTCAAAAATAAATTAATAAAATTACCTATATTATAAAATCTCTTGTTATACTCGTAAACGAATAATTGATCGTCAGTATATCAATTTACCTCGAATTATTTAAATTATTAAAATATTAGGTTAAGTTTTTCAACTAAATAAAATACCTCTGAGTTTATATAATATAATGGAGGTTTTACTCAATTTGTTCCAATAGTAAAATATTATTTGTTAATAAAACACATGTCTTCAGATTTTCAGAGACGTTATGACCAGATATAATGTAGATTGACAGATCGTATCGGTAGCTACTCGTATTCGTATATACAGCTTCTGTTTTCGTTATGATTATTATATGTTACACACTTAATAGTTAGTGAGGGACACACACACAACTCAGAGGAAGAGTAAAATATATTTAATTTCACACTACGTTTTCACGCAGACTTAATCGGCTAAAGCTTTGATGAACGCCGACCAATAAATAAAATATATTTAATATTAAAAATAATATATTACATCGGAATGTAAAATATATAATTTTTTATTTACTTTGTGATAAATAATTAATTGATTTCAATGATTTATTTTTTATTTTTATTCATGAATGGTCTTTCCCCATGACATATAAATATTTAAATAGACTTACCATATGGAATTTGTAACACAAATAATACATAAACAATAACTCACCTGAAAAAAAAAAACATAATTAGTGTAAATATTCATTTCAATCTAAATTTGAATACTTTAATTTATAATATAATGTCATAATAATTTAAGTTTGTGTAATATAATTAAATTAATAGTTATAGAAATTAAATATTATATAATTTAGTTATATTTAAGGCACATAGCATTAGGTAATTTATTGTTTTGATTGATAGACATGGGTTGAACCCTATCTAGCCAATGTCCTAACTACCTATATATAAATATTTGTTTTATTCCCAAGCAAACGTATAAAGCTTAACATTTTAATATATTCAATATTGTGTATTAGTATATTTTTTGAATTTAATAGATACCTTTAAATCGATTACCAATGATTTAATTTACAACAATTAGGTATTACATATTTATATATCATTAATTTGTATAGACATTGTATTCATTTCTATACCACAAAAGAGGAAAAAAAATTGAATTATTTTGATTTATTATCATATATTATATCATACATAAATATACAATTATTGAATTATCAAAGACATTTTTTCGTGCTATGAAAATGAATAATATGATGATAATATTCGTTTACTGCTCAATAATAAAAAATTGTACAGGTAAAAATCTTTAATCTATATAATAAAATCATTCAATTTTCATAATAATATAAAAATATATTGATACCTATTAGATACAAATTATATGTAATTAAAGAAAATTAATTTCATACAATATGAGTAAATATTATACTAACATAAAAAATAGAAATATTAATACTTCTACTTGCAAAGTATTAATGAATGAGGTTATACATTTATAAAAAAAAACATTTGTTTTCACAAAAATATAAAATATTATGTAAATTAAATATGCGTAATACGTGGTAATTAAAAAACTACATCTATATAATTTATTATAAACATATATGATCATTAACGTCTGGTAGGTACTTAAAATTATATTCTGTTCATCAAACAAGAATTGAACACCTGCTTCTATTAATGTAATGTGTGACATAGAATAAAAGAAGATTATAAAAAAATTACAAAGATTATTTAATAACACATTTTCATCATAGATGTATAAGAGTTGTCACATAAATGGCAATATGGAATTATGAAACCACTTGTGTTTTTCATTGCTTTTTTTTATAAAAATCTCTCCACTTTGCAGTCGTCGAATCGTCTACTGATATTGTTTTTCTCCAAATATCTATTTTTTTCCTTACAACACTTTTCAGGTGCAGATGAAAATTGAAAAAAGAGAAAAAAAAAAGAAAAGAATACGAATATACGCACAGGTATGGCCGGTCACGTCCTAACCAAGCTGTCATCACACCTGACTGGCTAACCAGTGACCGTGGTATAACGTATAAATGTGTATGTGCGCGAGCGTTCGCCGCGACATCTCAGTCAATAGACTATTATATGAAATACGCATAAAAGAGTAGGCGTTGCTAAAACTATACCACGACTAGCAACCAATGGCCGACTTAGATTTATATCAGGTTAATATCTATATAATCGGAGCCCAAGGGTGAACTTTAATGACGTGACGTTCATTTAACTTAAGATTTACAAATATACCTTATAAAACGCGTCTTTTAAATATTTACAGAAATGAAAATACAATATAATAAGACAACTGACAAGTAAATCTATTTAGGCACATAATATATAATATGATAGGTTATATGTATCTGTCCATCAAACTATTTATTATCTAAATCATTACAAAAAGTATAGTATAATATTTAGTTTAATAGCACTACCAAAACTCGATCAATAGATTATTTAAAAAATGTCTTAACATACAGTAATTTATAGACACGTAAGATGGATGTAGTTTCGATTCAATTATTTTGGGCCAAGGTTGTGAATGTTGTGATATGGTCATATAGGTGACGATGGCGACAATAAGTGAATTTCACAACTTACGCATATCGTATTCCTTAACATTTATAATTTTTTTTTCTACATTCAATATAATTTTTTTGAAAACAATATAATATAATGTTATTATGTTACGGAATTGTTAATACCATACGAACACGTAGTAGGTATACGTCTCAATCGCTATGCCGGCGGCCGAGACTAATGTTTCAAGAAACAACTGTGTAAACCTTTCCGAATGTGTAGCACGAACAAGGAGAATGATTTAATTGTGTCGAATAATAATAAAATAATATTACACGGAGGTAAAAATAATATAGTTCAATAAAATGTTTTCGCGCCCGTCATAACACTATACCGTCGTCGTTGACACCGAGGTCGTCTGACCGGAGCCAAAAACTTTTGCCCAACAAGGACGTTTCCGATATTCTTGGCAATACCAAACAATATACTATTTGTATTTCTCATTCTTTACACAAATATATTATACATATATAAACATATTCGAATGTATATATTTTTTATAATATATTATAGATTTTCACCAAATACTATCAAATAATATATAGTTGACCGTTGTTATTGTATTATTTGATATCATAATCAATTTTGGCCGTCTGTCGTTGCCTAATCGAAGGACGAAACCTAATGATAAGGTTATCATATATTTTCGTTATAGTAATTAGACGAAAATTCAAAAATATAAATAAACAGGTATGAAAGATATAATATAGATAAAAAAAAATATAATTAAAAGCCATAAATACAATTAATATATATAACATAAAAATAAATTATAAAAAAGTGGGCAAGTGGGTATCGCTCTGCTGTATAGTAGAGATGGAGAGTAGGTCACTGGTCACTATAATGGATGTGTTAAATTTGAATGCAATGACTGGTATCATTGTATACGAAAAACGATTCTGAACGGAGATGACTTGTCAGTCAATGATAATTAGTTGGATATATTATATTATTACCTATAATTAAATTGTAATGTATAGTTATTTTACGCGATGTCGTAAAAAATTTAATTTCATACGTTCATAAAATGTTTTCTATATTGACGCTGGAATTATTTTTTACAGTTACTTGAAGGAAAACTTATGGATAACTTTGTATTGGATTTTTGAACCTTAAGTATAAATCAAAAAAATTTCATGAATTTTCAACTTCAAAATTCCTTGCTAATTTTCGCGATTTTGATATTTATCGTAAACATTTGAACTTCAAATGGTTATAAACATAAATTGTGACTAACGATTTTTGATTTTTTTTTATTACAATAAGTAAAACTTATAATAAACCTTATATTAAATTTTAAAGGTTTTTTGGATAGCCAATTTTTTTTTTGTCGGCATTTTAAGAAAAAAAAACTTAGAAAAATCGAAAATTCCAATTGTTTATAAGTAGCTTAAAAAAGGTCAAAATATTTTAAAAATTTAATCATAAATAGATAACTATAATATAAACATTTGGTGAAAATTTCAAGTATTTACAATGATTCGTTTTTCAGTTATAGAAAAATAAAAATAAATCGATTTTGTCGAAAAGTGGTTTTGCGTAAAAATTCCCGTTTTTCCGTTATTTTTTCAGGGTTATTCCCGACGCTTTTGAAAACTACTGGAATTTTTTCCCCAAAGTACCAACTAGATGAATTTTCCTACTCAAAGAGGGGTTGAAGTCAAAAATCGAAGAATTATTACTACTCCAAAACGTGATCACAGACATAAAAATAAAAAAAAAACACATATTATTGTAAAATCAATACATTCATTACTCCGTTCAGAATCTAAAATAACACAATTTTCATTGATGATAGCCAATAAAGATGAATAAATAGAGTATCTATTATTTTTAATTTTAACTATAATCATATTATAGTGCATGTAATTATTACTTGTTGGTAAAGTGGAAACCAGATACTAACGCCAAATATGTAATAGAAGTATTTTTCATTTATAAATATGTGTTTAATAATAAATTAACAGTAAAAAGAGTTAATTTAATATAGTGGACTGTTGTCTATAAGTCTAGAAATTACATAAGAATATAATACCTAGATATTTAAATAAGTTTTTTGCATTAAAATGTATAATATACCAATGCATGTAATAATATCTTTGCATGTGTTTTACTTATGCTATCAACTAACAAATAAACATTTAAAATGAAAAAAGTCACGGAAAATAACTATATTTGGTATATTATTATATAGTAATCCACTGCCACTGACGATTATATATAATTAAAAATGGTATCAGTTCTAAAATAATTTGATCAACATTTTTTATGTATAAATAATTTGAAAGTTATATTGGGAAATTTAATTTTAAAACAAACCATGTCAATTACATAAATTGTGTTATTATTTGGTATAACAAAATAGAATAATATAAGAGTAGAGTCTACGTAAAAATACCGAACAACTATATTATGCATATTATGTTATATCATATATATAGGACTGGACATATTATGCCGTCGTAGAAATAATTTATAGCGTTAAATGAGAATTATACTATGATATTTATCGAAATCAATACACTATGTAGCTTACGTGTACGACAAACGATGCTACATTATAGTTATTTTTCCTAGTGGTTATTTTATTCAATATGATACTTATGATTTTTTATTTTTTCTTGTTTGTTTCCTTCCGATTATCCTGCGGCGGCGACCGGACATCGACAATAAGTCATGGATGATCAAATTCCTGTCCATGTTTGTGTGTTTTAGTCAATTACCTCACTATATATATACATATTATTATTATAATATAAAATACTGTTGTTTGCTTTTTGGTCATCGCGTCGTCTACACACCGTCGTCCCACCGACAGTTATTATTGTTGTTGTTGTTGTTATTATTATTATTATGACCATATAACTTCACTAAAGTACCATTATAAAATATTATCATCGTATCGATGATGCCCATGCTCGCGCGACGACAACGACGGTAGCGGAGGAGGAGTAAGTATAAAAAATTAATCATACACGCGTTTTACCGCCACGACCGTCACGGTCCAGCATATATTCGTATCGTACGCGGCGTAATTTTTGAAAACTACGTCACGAGATGGTCAATGAATGCGTATTGTAAGTATTGTATGATATTGCTACGGTAGAGTTGTCGTTGCGGAAGCACGTGAAAATATTAGACGTTTATATTACCTATATTATATCGTGTGATCTTACACACGGCATTTCAAAACAGAAAAACTGTACAAATATGTGTTGTAATACTTGTAACTATTTACTAGTGACGGATTTAAGAGCAAGTATATACATTCACTGACTATGATATGTAAGCCCTCGGGTTCGGTCTCTCAATTTTTTTTTATCTACGTCAAAAACAGACAGAATAAAATTGTTAATTATTCTAGGAATAATGTGTAATGTAAACATGTGTGCACTGTGCATGGTGCATCGAATGCGGACTGTTGTAAATAACTAATAACTTCACAAACGCACACACGCTTGTATTAACTATCTATTTATTATGCGTAATGCATTTATTTTTAATGTACCTGTAGTAATATATTGTCTATGGTTGTAAATATTACAAATGAAAATTTATAACAAGAACAGAAATCAGAAGTTTTATAAGCTTTTAACCAAGTACTAAATATTTGAACATAATTATGATCATCTTTGAAGATTATTTTCCAAAAGTGCTCTTCAATATGAATACTCTTTGGTTAAAATAAAACGTCATATAGTTATAATTTTAGTTCTGATTTTTCGTAAGTACCTTATTAATTTATAGAAAATTCATTTTCATATAATTTAACTATAATTAATAGTTAATATAACTCAAAAAAATTCCAAAAAACAAAAATATTGCCATAGCCCCGAGTAATTATCTTGTTGGGCCCTTTGTAATGTTTGAGGACTTTTTTCTTTAATCTGCTACTAATATCTACATGTTTATCTACCAATTGCATTGAGGTGATCTCTGATAAATTGAATACACTCGTACCCATCATCAAGATAATGATAGATAATAATATTATTATACATTTACGTATACATATTATATATAGCGTATTCGACATACTAAACTTGCAGTAACGTTTTCCATTTATACAAAAAAGATCGATGAAAATATCCAATTTATTCGACATAACGTGTACTCTTATTTTTTCTTTTTCATTTTTATCTATAAAGTAAAACTTAATTTTATTCAGTATAATTTCATAATAGTTATTTAAAATATTTAAATATCATATTTTTTTAGAATTTGAATATAGTCTTGGATACATCGTGCATTATTTAAAAATAAAAACAATCTCGATCTTTATTCAAAAATTAAAAATTATTGGTAGGTGCCTATATTATTTCTTAATCCTATCAAAATCATTCATGTAAAATGAAAATGCCACCATAACATATTGAAATACATTGCTAATTCTTGTTCTGCGTTGGTTTAAAAATTGAAATAGAAATTTATAGAAAACTAACATAGATGTTAAATTTAATTATCTTATACCTACTCTCAGTAATCAATAAAGAAAACTAACAAACGCAAAATCAACTACTTAAGTTAGTGATTTCTAACCTCTTCTATTCTACGCCCTCTTGGACAATATTTAAAAGTCCCGCGCGCCCCTGCAGTTATAAATTGAAAAATTTGAATATAATATATAAAATATATACGTATAATATGTTGTTAAATATATACAAATTTGACTTCGTGATGACAGATTGTTCCTCCCCTACAATGTATACAATTTTCCCCATAGGTTGGGAAACACTAATCATAACAAGTAATAACACCAGAATCAATTAAGATTTTGTCCACTCATCTGCCGAACAACTGAAAAACCGTTTTCAATCATATTTTAACAATATAAATTTTAGAATTGCTGTTTAAATGCCAACAAAAATTTAATTTTCTTTCTTGTTTGTATAATATACATAGGTACCTATGTATGAAAAATGTAATATGATTATTTCCAACTAATAGCCTATGCCGTTTAAAGTTTGAAATAATAAACAATAAAATAATAATAAAAAAAAGTTGGTAAGTGAGTATCGCTCTGCTGTACATTAGGGGATGGGGTGGACCTCGGACTAGGGTAGGTTAAATTTGAATGCAATGATAGGTATCATTGTATACGAAAAACGATTCTGAACGAAGATGATTTGTCAGTTTAGGATATATTATATTTAAATATTGTCAAATATTCTATTTTGAAACAAATAGTATAGTTTTTATATTATGTTACTATGGTTACTATGGCCAACATTCGCATTATGAGCGTATGAAATTTAATTTAAATTTTGACATATTTCGTATAAATTCGAACTTTAAACACTTATAAAAAAAAATTGTGACTAACGATTTCAGATTTTTTTTTATCACTTTAAGAACAACTTATAAGAAACCTTGTATTAAATTTTCAAGATTTTCTGGCCACCCAAAAAATTTTTATCGGCATTTGAAGAAAAAAAAACTTAGAAAAGTCGAAAATTTCAATTGTCTATTAGTAGCTTAAAAATGGTCAAAATATTTTGAAAATTTAACTGTAAAGAGATAACCATAATATAAACATTTGGTGAAAATTTCAAGTATTTACAATAATTCGTTTTTGAGTTACAGCAAAATCAAAAAATCGATTTTGTCGAAAAGTGGTTTTTCCGTAAAATTTCCATTTTTCTGTCATTTTTTTTTTGTTTTTCTCGATTTTTTTGAAAACTATTAGAAAATTTTAATTTTGACCCCCCTAAAGTACCAACTAGATTCAATTCCCTATTCAAAGAGGGGCTGAAGTCTAAAATCGGAGCATTATTACTGCTCCAACTGTTGGAGTCAGACACAAAAAAAAAAAAAAAAAAAAAAACACACATCATTGTAAAAGCAATACATTCCTCACTTCGTTCAGAATCTAATACATTATAATATTACATATATTATATATATAGTTACGTTTTACGCACACAACATTTATTGTTTTTTATTTAAAATAAATAATATAGTAATTAACAAATTATATCGCGATTTAAATGCATCATTGAGAGTAGAATCGTTGAAGTGTAACGTTTGATTTCAACGTCATTAGTACTGATGATGAAGCGTTAACATTATTATTAATTCACTTGCATGATACCTATGCAGGATTGTAGGATAGTGTTTAACTACATAATACTCAAATATTTTGTTTTCAAGGGTAGGTACACTGTTCTATCATAACTATGCGTTGACGCTATTAAGCCATGACTAAAATTTAGAATAATATTATGTATCTACATTTTTGTTTAACATGCGATGCATACAAAGATTGATAGCTGCAACACGCAAAACTTCAGTATAAGTATGACCTATTAGTTCCGAAGATAATAAATTTAAATTGTTTAACAGCACCGCATAAAATAAATAGATATACATTAATATGTTTTAAGTACAATATAATATCGTGTACATTTAATAGGTATTATAATATAATAAAACGATTGGTGCTGTACAAAATGATCGGAAATGCCTAATCAATAATTTTCTAACAGTTAATACTGTAATTAATATTTATTTTTTATATAATATGATGTTTTATAGAGAGTTAAAATTACAATCTTTTATCAATATGTTTTTATTTTTTCAACGATTTATTGTCTATATATAATGATAAATCATAAGACACAATCAAATGTCTAAAAACGTCAAAACGTAATCACATTAATTTATAATTATTAAACCATTTAAATGTATAATAAATATTTGAAATTCTGTTAAAATATTTTAGAAAATAAATGGAGCTTGTGGTGATGAATAAAATATTTCAATAATTATACGCTTAGTATACGTAAATGGAAAAAAATAATTTGGTATC
This sequence comes from Schizaphis graminum, assembly GCA_020882235.1. Lineage (NCBI taxonomy): Eukaryota > Metazoa > Arthropoda > Insecta > Hemiptera > Aphididae > Schizaphis > Schizaphis graminum. The sequence goes on along the minus strand of CM037032.1, from coordinate 116,270,640 downwards.
CCTCGAGAAAAGTTAGTAAAGTTGGGGGACTTCATTAGCCACATTCGATCGGCCAATACAAATATCAAATATAATATATATTTAGGTATCATTCAATATATATTTGTTACGTATATTTTGCCATAATATAATTTGTTTGATCTTTTTTCTTTATATTTTCTCTTACTGTCTCTCTTTATTCTACCGTGCGAGTTCCAGCTTGCCACGGGCCATTGAACACCGGCGCAGGGCGACTTTGACGACGAAGACAAACGGTTCTTATCCAACCCGGTCACTCGTTTTATTCATCGCCACATAACTCGCACGCTCTGATTTCTTTTTTTTTACCTCCAATTTGACTACCACCGATACTGTTTTACTATACATATATACGTGTACACGAGTTCCGTATTTTCTAACTTTATATCCGTCGTCCGCGGTCGGGCACCCACGCCCAATACACCTATACCGTGCCCATGGTTTAATCCGGAACCGCCGCCGCCAGGTGAGCCGCTATATGTACGCAGTTGCGGGTGTTATTTGTGTTATGTCACCGTCAGGAGGTCACTAACCCAATCGACAGAAAAGAATAAGCGTTTTGTATAATATATTATATGCACATCGCCTCGAAAACGACGGAGAGGACGCGCAGTAATTTAGCTGGCGATTATAATTTTATAATTTTATTTCACTTTTAAATTGGTTATAACTTATAATATTATTAAGGATAATGGCTGATATTTACGTTTATTGTTTATATATGTATTTATAACTCTAGATAGAATGTACAATAAATTATACTCATTATACTAATACTAGATAAACTTCATATACTCTCGAAAAAACGTAAAAACTAAAAAGTAATAACAGTAATAACTAATATATTAGTTATTATTAAAAAAAAGTTATTAATTTAAAAACTATTATTCGATAATAGTTTAAATAATGTCTTATGACTATAAACAAATTGATTGCAATGAGTTGTAATATGTATATATCTTTCGTTTTCGTTTATCGAAAATGCATGACACACGACATTCAACACCAATCATCACAAATAATCACCTTAAATTAAGGAGTCATATTCGTATCAATGTTTTTACATTAAATTAAATCAATAAGTTTGATACTTTTGTAAAAAAAAAATAGAATTATATATTTGTATATAAATATTAAAAATATACAATATAAAATCTAATAAATTAATATAATATTATATTATTGCATAAGCATTAATAGGTGCATCTTCTCACGTATGATTTTAATCACAATAATTCCGCTTTTCCCTTCACAACTATTGTCTATCAAGTGAATAATCGCTTATAGTTACTATGAATGAGACTACTCACAAAAAGAAAACAATTAATTTTACTTGCTTTCCGTGAAATCGTGAAAAATAATAGAATCAAAAATTCCTCGTAACTTGATCAGCGATCAAACATATTAATGATGCATAGTCTACAATACATCTTACAATATCCATAGTAGCACATATTAAACAAATTACACGAATCATGATTCATTCGAGCTTGCTTTAAAAGTGGACGAATCTATTGATACTGGTCGTTTTATAAAATATTAGGTGAAAACATTTTATTTATTTTAATGTATTATTAATTTTATTGGGTATATTTGATGATAGCAATTACCAGAGATTATCATTTTATTAATATGTACAATGTATTCAAGTAATTTACGACGATATATATTAACTATAGGGATGGTCACTATTTACTCGATGTTCGTGATTTATCGAAATGTATACATATTACATATTATTATTATGGTCCTAAATTTTTGCAAAAAGTTTCTTCGTTGTAACTAAATAGCCGAAACAAAGAAAAGCGAAGATTTAAGTTTAAGTTGTTAAATAAACATTTAAAATTAAACAAATTATTACAGAAGAAGGTCTTTGAAATATCTATTGATGGAGCATTTCCAATAACTTTATACCTTACAATTTAAAAGAAAAGTTTTGTCTTGTATTTCTAACCCTGAAAGAATCTAAATTTGAATCCTGAAATTTTTCTTTAGAATAAAGCCTGATGGACTATGTTAAACTTCATAATAACTGATTTGTTAAGACATCTCAAAAAATAAAATGCATGTATGCAAGGTATAGTATATCCTAATGGCATTAGACAAAATTATGGCTTTTATCAAAAATTGAATCTATGTAGAAGTAGAATTTATCGAGGAGATTTACAACAATACTTCCACGTAATACTGAATCTGCAATTATGAATAACATTTAGATGTAACTCATATACATACATACATAATTATATAGTTATCCACGTCTTAGGCGGCATTTTTTAGAGGCAGCATTTAACATTTTTGTATTATAGATTTGATGTAATATTTACATGTAAGGAGTGGAAAATCTCTAGTTTGCTTAGGTGTGTTTAAACACTTGAGCTGGGCCTAATAACATTATTTTGTTCTTTTAATAATCGATTCTATCACAATGTTTGAACTTTGAAGTTAAAATGAATAAATATTATCCAAATAATAACTATTATGGTTTTAAAACATGATGACAGAGTAATGGTACGATAAATCTTTAAAGCATATATATTTCTAATGATGACTTTATCACCAAAATCAAAATGCTACCTAGCTAATAGTAAAGTTAAATTAATTAAGAAAAACAGCTAAAATCCAAAATAAAATACATAATTAAATAAAACTAAAAAAAATAAGGAAAAATTATATTTGTGGAAAAATATTTATTCAGTGAATATTTTATGGAAATTAGAGCGTGTTATAATTACAAAAAAGTTAAAAACAACAACTGATATAATACAAACGTCATCTTTTATATCTTTATTAAATATATAACTACAAGTCGTTCACATTAAGGACAATAATTTACACGACAAGAAAAAAAAAGTAAATTCGTATTATTTATATTATATTATGAAGATTATGAGTATTAAATGAAACGTAATATAAATATAATTAATTCCAATACTTAACGGCGTTATGGGTAAATGATGATCAATGGAATAGATTTGAATGCAGATTTTACTGTGTTATATTTATAAACTAAGAACCAGAGATTAAAATTTACATAATTTACAAAAATTAATTACAATAATGGTATTTCGACATTATATTTTATTTAAACGTTAAGGAATAAAAAGTTATATTTAAAATTACCATAATATTGAACAAATTATGATTTGTGATTAGCATTAAATCAAATAAAATAAATGTATAAATGTAAAAAATTGTATTAGTATTCTAATTATTCGTATTCAAGTTGTTTATAAATAACTAATGTCTCAAAGAGCTTAATTAAAATAAAAAAACATAATAACTATTTTATTGCAACAATCGAATAAATAAATTGCAAGAATATAATGTACAAATATTTAATTATTCTTGACATTTATGGACAAAACAAAAAATTACTTAAGTGCATATTATATTATAAATATAAATTACTTATTTTAATCATGCATATACAACGTTATAATACAATAATCATTATTCAGATTATTGTGTGTAATAACTAATAATAGGTATATCCCTACGATGATTAACTAAGTAATTTAATTATTATTTCAATGTACTCGAGTTTCACTAATAATGATTGTTAAATTTTTTAATTAATAATACAACAATGTACTCAAATCAATTATTTTTGAAATCAACGAACATCAAATAATTTTAAACATTTTTATTAGGTTGGTTTTATAACTTTGTTGTATAACAAGATTTTTTTATTTTCCTATTTCCAAATTGATATTTTATAAGAATATCATAAAACATAAATGTAAATAGATAATGTTTGGTATAAAAGCTTCAGTTACATATAATTTTGTATACAAATAGAAGGTACCTTGTGGATTTTTTTCATTTTTAAATTTGAATTAATTTAAGTACTTGTAATTTGTACTTAGATCTAATTTAAATAATTATAAAATTATTTTACAAAAAATGAAACTACTTTTTATAAAAATAAAACACACAATTTAAAATTATGGGTATATTATAATCATTTTACAGATTTATATAGTTTTTAATAAATTATAAAAAACTAAGTATAAATTCACTTATTTGTGTCTAATCATGCGAAAATTCGTCGATTTATTGCAATTTCCTTTCCAATAACTTGGACTTAAATATATTAAATAAGTGAGAAATTGTTCTTGCTCTTTTTAAAATTACATTAGGTTTCATTACGAGAAAAAATGAATTAATAAACAAATACAGTTTAGTAGGATACAATGTAAAACATTAGAGTAGAACATATTAGAAGGTATCTTCTTCACATACCAAAAATACATAGTAGAAATAATTTGCCTACATTGTGTAAGCAACCCGCAGAGAGGACTTACAAAGTTATAAACATGATTCAATTACTAATTTTATTTCAGTGTTTTTTTTATAGAATTTTTTTTCTATTGAGACATTTATTCATCGTTGATCATGCATTAAATATGGTACACTTATAATATATTAAACGTTAATGATATATTACTCACGTTAGTCCAGTCATCAAAAAACATATCCATGCCGGAAAAGCAGAACAATTTTAAAAATTACAAAAAACACATACGTGTGCACACGTTATACTATCCAGTAAAAATAAAAACAAATGACAATTTTTTATTCATATTTTGTAGTCGCATGAAATAAGACAAACTTTGTCAAGGAGTAGGAGAGCGATAAATAGATAAAAGACCTGTTACGTTATCAAAATATAAACGACATTGGATGTATATTACATGATTTACATGAACTACAGAAAGGTTTAAAAGGTTATTTAAACGTAATCGCGATTTTCATTTAAAGCCTGCTGTTCGTCGTGATACGCACATAAACTTGTCGACAAAAAGGTTATCTAAGTCTATATTGACGCATATTGGAAAGCTATTTTGTACGGTCCTGTAGAGAGGCTAGAACATTACTATGTACTGATGTATCGATACTATGTATTTATTTCCCAAATGTCGTACTCTTTAAGGTTAGTCACGCATGTCAATGACCGATAATATTGGAAATAATGATCTAAAACTATAAATATTCATTAGGAAAAAATTCATAGATAATTTTGGTATGGAAAAAAATTAACTTAAATTGACTTCAACCCAAATATATATGATAGATATGTAAAAAAAAACTATTTTAAATTACAATTAAATTAATAATAATTGATTGTTTTTTTTTATCTATAGTTAAAAGGTTTATATTTATAGGAATATACAACTTTAATTTAATTATGTGATGAAAAAATATAGTGTACTTATTATATAGTTATTATTTATTATATTTGTTTTAATTTCATATGTTATATTTTTCATTTAATATAGGTATGACAGGTGTGTACATTATTCATATATTTTTCACAATTTAAAATTGTATTTACTCAAGACAAGGTAAAACCAATATTTTAATATCTAATAATAATATTATTAATTAATATTTAATAGTAATACTATAATATTAAATACGTGCTTATATTATATAATGATTATTATAAATAAATTTTATTATATATTTTGTAGGTTTTTGTAATTATTGTTATAAATTTATTACGGTAGGTATAATACATATCAAATTTCTAACTTTTTGGCCTAAAAAAATTATTATTTTGATAACTGGTGAGTACTGGAAACTATTTAAAATACCAACTAGATCCAATTTTTTTTATCAAAAATTACCCACAAAGTTGAAAATTCAATTTTCATTTTTGCTCCTAAAAATGACGTAAAAAAAACCACCCATCATCACAAGATATTTACCACTTAACTGAAAATCTGAATTAAGCGTCGTTCTAAACTGTTTCAATTAATTTATAACTTAAATAATTTATATTTAAACCAATTTTCTTTGAATAAAAAAATACAACAACTTTGAACTACCTACTGAATTCAGAAGTATTATTGTATAATGATTCATAATAATGTATAAAAACAATCAGAAATTTTATTTAATCTTTTAACTAGGTATATCTTAGTAGTAATATTTAAAAGATATTTTTTTAATTCAACTAACGCATATTATTTCTCACAGTAAATTGTAATAGTAAATTATTAACAATAAATTCTCTAGTATAATATAACGTTATAAATTATTATTTTGTTTTTAATTGAATTAATGCTCGTTTATTTATTATATCATTTATATTGATAATATAATTAAAAATGCAGTACATGTTTACAATTTTACAAGTTTATTAATAGCAATATATACCTATATAAATAATAAATAAATAACATTAATTTAATAATTTTTAAATACTCACACATTTTATTATTAAAAATTATAATTATTGAGGTCATTTAAATTCCATAGGCACCTATAATTCAAATACTTAACTACAAGGTACACTAGACACAGGTGTGGTTTATTTTATACACCTACTATATTATATAGTTATACATCAATAATCTACATGTATCTTCTTTGTCAGGCATTAAGACTTATATTTTTATAATTTATTGTGTTCGTAATTACATAATTATAGTCTTAGCAACAAACAAATAGCGATATTAATTAATGGTGTATAAATTCGTTTGGATAAAATCTGGTGCATTTTAGTCTATAAATCATTATATGATACAATCTATAAGTATTTAAAAATCAATACCCAATTGAAATAAGTGGCGTGTTGTTGTTATTTTTATTTAGTGTTACCGTGTTAAGTTTGAATAGTTTTACGTTCATTGACTTTGTTGTGATTTCCAATAGAATTATCGCCAAGCTATATTTTAATTCTAGTTTGTCGGTAATTTCATTTGTACGTCACCACTTAACATTATTATACCTAAATAACGTGTCACAGATTTGTGGTCCTATTTTCAGTTTAAAATTGTCAAGTTAAAATGTTGTAATAAGGGTGGTTGAATCGATGGGTTTTTAAGCTTATTTATAAAATCTCAATACGCTACCGATAAAAAAAAATAAAAATATATAGCGTCTAGTCGACAGCAATAAGCCTAAAAGGCCTTCAGGCGAGATCAAAATCGGAATTAAAAAAATAAAAATACGTTTTTCTCGTTTTGTAATTAACTGGTTTTGTGTATCTGACGCCCGGCAGTCTTCCACTGCTGTAAACGTTTCTTGTTACAAGTTTTCAAACTCCCAAAGCTCAAAACCGTACAATATAGGACGATCAACATAGTGAAGGTCTAAAATGATTTACCGATAATATCGATAGATATACAAATGTACAGAACTATTTGTCGGTTGTGATCAGTCTACAGACAATAACCTTATTATATTGGTGTTAATAGTCATTCGGCAGGTCAACTCCAGAGTAATAATCATATTCGTTGGGTAATAATCATAATCTATAATATTTGTTATTATAATAAATTATTATTACTGTGCTTAGACGAGTTAATATGTCAACAATATCAACAGTAATTACTGATTAGACGTAAAACATATGTAACTAAATTTTATTAATTGAGATAATTAGCAGTTAAACTAAATTTAAGTGAACAATATAATATGAACAATGACCATATTATAAATTATAAATGTATTTTATTTTTTAACTAAATTTTATTAATAAAAAGCAAAAAGGGGGAATTATCAATTAGGTAACCACTCTGTTGTAAAGTAAGGTGTGGAATGAACCTATTGAGTAGTAAATCACTTTAAAATGTACGTGTTAAATTTTAACTCAATGATAAATTATTGCATACGAAAAGATTTTTAGCAAAAATATGTGATCCCTAAATTCCTCAAAATGCCATTATCTATCTTATGTATTTTATTTATAAAACAGAATCAAAAGTGAGTATATTTTATTTAGATATAATATTATAATAATATATATAAATTAATAAAAATTACAACATTTTCTAATTCTTAAATGTATAAATAAAGGATAGTTTAAAGATATTTTATAATGTCCTAAACTGTTGTTTTAAATATTAGTGTTTAAATAACTTTAACAATTATATTATATTATATAATATATATACTATATATATATACATAATTATATTATTGATATGAAAACATAATTAAATTTGACAAAAATTATTGAATGCAAATTATCCAAAGCCCAAAAGTCTCTTAAATAATATAATATACAATTATATTTTACATTCAAGTTATATTTCTTAACTTTTATGATACAATTATAGTTGAAGTATAAAAATAAAATATTCAATTTAATAATTATTACCAATAAAATGTATGCTACAGTTATATATTTAAAATATTATAAATTAACATGAACAAAAACTGACTATAAAATAACATAATTTATGATAAACTCCACATTAAAATGTTTAATATTATATTACTTAATTTAAGGGGATTGGAAGCGTTGATTTTCTGTCTTTGTCTTACACACGTGGAATATAGGAAAAATAGCTATACGCGCCTGACAAAAATTAAGGTACTTCTAGTTGTTCGATTTAAAATATGTAAAGATGATTGAATTGGTATACAAGTTTACTTTGCATCGGTCGAAGCACTTTTTCGATTGTTTTATGGTTTAAAATAAATATTTTGATGAGAATAAATATTTTAAATTTAATAAATTTGTCAATTTTTTTTATTAAATATATATTGAAAATATTAAAAATATACTTCGACCGATTCAAAGTAAACTTGTATACCAATTCAATCATCTTTACATATTTTAAATCGAACAACTAGAAGTACCTTAATTTTGTCAGGCGCGTATAGCTATTTTTCCTATACTCCACGTGTGTAAGACAAAGACAGAAAATCAACGTTTCCAATCCCCTTAAGAACTGTAGACATTTCCAATAAATAGAATATAAATAACTATAACTGAAAGTATATTTTACTAGCTACAATGAGATAAACTGACAATGTATAAATGTGAGAGCCTAAATCTTCAATTCTATTCTATTTTTAGATTATAAATTATAATCATTATATACCCTAATATTTCATTATTAGTGATGCATTGCTTTAAAATTATTTTTATTATGTAACGTAACATAATATTATTTTATAAATTTAAAAAAATATATAATAACAGGTATGTACGCATTATTTGTAATGCAATAAGACTTGCTGGTAGTTATTTACAGTATAATCGAATTTCATTAATAATTAGATACATTACTATAATCTAAAACTATATTTTAAAGAAAAAAATATTGACAATTATATCTTTTTACATAACTTGTATGCAACTTTAAATATTTACTAAACACCATGTTAGTTAAATCTGAAAATCTGAATGCTTAGGTACTTATATTTATTAATATACCATATTAATCTAATTAACTCGTGTTCAAGTTCATTAAAATATTAATGTACATTATAATTTTTTACGTATTGTATTATACTGTTTAGAATCCTATATGCAGTGGCGCAAATAGGGGGGGGCTTAGCCCCCCCGAAATAACTCAAAGCCCCCTCAAAAAATAATAGTATAATATATGTATGTTATTCTTAATAAGTTATTTTTACCGGTTTTGGTAATTTTGGGGCTTGAGCCCCCCCTAAACATTTTTCCTATTTGCGCCACTGCCTATATGTATATTGTAATTATGGAACTACGATAATAATATAATATACTGAATTATATTATTGTCTATAAAGTATATTTATAAGATTAGTTTAGTATATGTCAAAACATATATACATAAGTACCTAAGTTCCTACATGGTAAAAATAACGAGGTATTATGTTTATTTCTTCACACTACGAGTTAATTGTGATTATTAGGTACTACATAAAAATAAGAACGTAAAATTGTAACCAACCACAAAAATAAAAAAAAAACAACATTTATAAGCTTTAGAAATAAATCACAAAAAATGTTTTTAAGTTGTATTCTAGTCATAATTCATTTTTACATAATTTGTAAGCTTATTGGGTATTTTATTTTTCATAATATACCTATACAAGTATAAACCGTATAGATTAATATATATGTATATATATTTTTTTTTAATTTAAAGATACTAATATAAAATAAAAATCGAATACTTATTACAAAAATAAACGGATGATTTTAACCACATAAATTACACATATGTCGCTAGTCCTAAGACTGAATAATATATTTTTACTACGCAACATTTAAATGTTATCACTGTGTAAGAATCAACATACATAACTCATTTTTCTCACCGACTAGATGTACTAATAAAATTTCAATTTTATCAAATTATTGAGTTAACACATAACTGCTATATCGTATAAGAACTTATGTTTGGCTTTAGAATTAAGCACCAAACTTGTACTAAATTATAAATTATTACAAAATATTATACAAAAAAACATATAATAAATAATACGTAGGTATATATAATATAATATTATGTGAATAATCTATACTCGCTCATCTTCTCTACGTCTTACCAATATAATAATAATAAAATATTATAATGGACGTGTAAATATATAAGTTTAAACACACTCAATAATATTAATAACTCGATATATATTAGGTATTACATGTTTCACAATATTATTCAGTACCTATTCCAAGTCTCTCGTTAAAGTTTCTGTAACTTTTGTACAAAACAACCTATGATTATTCAACTTCTGTCATCTAAGTAATAGGTGACATATGAAGAAACCACATATCACATACTATATACAATATATTATACATTTAATATGTATTTACAATACACCTGCATCGGCTGCATCATACACTGTATGAAAAAAAATTCTTTCAAACCATTATTATTGTGATATATTGAATGATACAATATTTTAACAAGTGTATAAAAACAATGACGGAGCAATGAGCATATTATTATACAATACAAAAAATACCTATAGATATAATAATATAGCCGTGTATAAGTAATAACCAATAACGTAATAATATACAGAACGCTAGCGCGTCTTTTGTATTGAGCTCAGGTACTATACCTATAGAATAATGTAGAAAATAATAAGTTTAAACTATTAAATATAATAAATGTACGATATTTAATTACGATATTAATAAACACCTCATTTTATGAGGTACATACATAAATGAAAGTAATAAAACCGCTTATATATCACACAAAATCAACTCGATATTATTGTGGTCGGGATCAAAATCAGCCACGACATCAGGTCCGCGTGTATTTAAACTTTTTTTCAATATAATTGAGTAAAACATAAATTTTTTTTTTGGGGGGGGGGGGAATAAAATAAAATTTCTTTTAACAATAAAAACAAAATATAGTTAAATTATATCTTAGTTTTTTTATTGTGCAAATATTTTATAAATAAACTACGTAAATATTTTACGAAGCAGTTAATATTTACTACTAAATAGGAGTCATTGCCTCCCCTAAATGTAGTCCTATACAACAAATGACATAAACGCCTACAATTAAAAATATATCATTATTTTTATCATATTACAATACGCCTGTAAATTATATTATGAAGAAACTAAAATTAGTGTCCTCGCTGCTACATTAGCCACGATCGTGTGGAGTCGCCCTTGTGGGCGGATTTACAGATCGATGATATTAAATGCAAGGGCATAATATTATATAATTTATTCTAGATCATATTAAACGAGGGCTAATATAGATAGGTATGCCGATACTAACATCATCGGTCTTATTATGAGAAGGGTTGAAGGGGAACGATGAAGGCTACATTCGAATCGTCGATAATCCTGACAAACGCGTATACCGATTTCGTTTTGTGAAGTACAGTGCAGCAGGGTGATATTTTTTATTGAGGATTTCGAGCTATAGGTACCAGGGCTAATTTATAATATATATCTTTAATAATAGGTATATTCGTTACACTGTATAATACCATTTAGATAATATAGGATAAACAATTATGATACTGTTATAGATACCTACTTGTATATGTACAATAATTGTCATTTATCTTTATTAAATTTATTATAATAGTGCTCATTATTGTATATTTTAAATTTTTATATTATACGTATTTAAGAAAATTAAAATGGTACTAAATATAATAAAAAAATAATTTTACATATTTTAAATTTAAATGACGAATGTTGTTTATTTAGTTCAGTTGGTGTATTAGCCATAAAAAGGAATCGAGTGCAATTATTGGTTTACTAACGCCAAAATTTACCAAGCGCAACTAGTCTATCGAACAATAAATATTTGGGTCGTAACTCGTAATTGGTATACAAAAAGGTAATTTTAAGTGCAATTTTAGAGGTAACAGGTAACCCCCCTCCCAATAATATAATCGTTCATGTCTTCATGTCATCTGAATCGAAAATTGAGTTTATAACTGGGTTGTCTATGCCAAGTCTCCTACTCACCTCTTGAACCGACTAATAAATTCTTTTCGTCAAATTTTTCACAAAATTTATCTATCGCAATTCTACGAACAATTAAAATTACTAAACCTTTATTTTTCTAAGCCAAGTACCTTTATACAAACCGATATAGGAGGCGTCCATCGCACCTCGTCAGTCACATCCATTGCAAATAATATATCATATAGTGTGTTATAGGAGTTAGGTATAGTCGCTCACCTTTGCGTGTAGTGCGTAATCCATGCAGTCGCCGTACGCTGAACCGCTCTCACTCTTGATGGCCGGCGACGTGGCGGACGTCGGGCTGCCGGACGACTGCGGTCCTGTGGCGCACACCTGCACTTCGGCCGTATCCCTCGGATACCACGGATACATTAAACAGATAACTCGTCCCCGGCCGTTCGTCTAACGCACGGCAAACGCGCTTGGAAAAACAGATGGCCGCGACAACGGACACGCGCGAAACGCGGGCGGACGACGAACGGGCGCGCGGTCGGCACGGTTACGCGGACGACGAGAGAAAAACCATCGACAATTTTATTCTATAACAATTATTACTGTTGTTGTGTCGTCGTTGCGGATATACTAAAAATATCAGACTCTACTATTCGCATTGGGCGTACGATAGTGATTTTATTAATTTACTATTCGCGTTTCGAGGGGCGATCGCGGCGGGTTCGATGGTCGCGCGCGCCAAAATCACGTGGGGTTAATGCTGACGGCGCGGCGGCGGCGGCGGCGAACCGGCGATAACAACTCACTACCGTGCGTATTATGCGGGAGCGATGCGCGGTGTACACGGACCGCTGTTATCGTAAGACGGAGAGAGACAGACCGCGGTCGGAGTAGCAGTCACTGGTCGTCGTGGTAGTTGGTCGCAGTAGTCCGCAGCGGTGGCGGCGGCGGCGGCTGCGGCGGCGTCGTCGTCGTCGGCGGGTTGAGCGCCGGCCCGGCCCGCAGATACACCCAACACTTGGTTGGCGGGGGGCGGGCGGGGGCGTCTTCGGGCCGTCGTGTCGTATCGTATCCACTCGGTCGCCGGCGCACACACTCTGCACTACTGCAGGATACGAACGCGATACGCGCGCGTCTTCTTATTATATATACGTATTATTAGAAGATATCGTATTGTTTATATAGGTATACCTATACTCGCACAACGGCGCAGCGATTATTATATTACTATTACCGTGTGATACGCGCGCCAAGGTTAAGGGCATCATTCCCATGTTATGTATTTATATATTATAGCCGCCGCAAAGAACTTATGGAGTTGGGCATATGATATATTGTATATATAGTATATACAGGTATACAGTACGCAGTGGTGGCGACAGCCATTTTTTGCACACATTATATACATACATAATATTATGTATTATATAAATATAATATTGTTTTTTATTTGTTTCTTTATTTCGTTATTATTATTTTTTATTTTTTATTCCATTTTTTTTTTTTTTTTATTACACTTGATACGTATTATAAACCTACCTCGCCGAGACCAGACTTGAAAGAATCTTTTAATTAATTTACGATCCCAACACCCGTCTAATCTGCTGCTCCGCCTACTCCTGCAGTTTTTGTTCCAGTCGATGATAGTGTGATGTTATAAGCTTCTTATTTTTTTCCACCGTTCATGGGAATAAATGTTTACATTCTTTTTTACGCGCACTTGAATTGTATATATACCTATTTACACTTATCATATTATAATACCTATATATATCGAACAGCCCAACTACGTTGTATCTATACCCTACAAAACGGAAAATACCGTTGATCGTCGCGTAATGTGCAGAGCAGTTTTTGTGTGATTTGCGGTGTTGACGAAAAAAATTCATTCTTACTTATAAGATTTTATATTATATTACAATATACACGCTTGTCACTTATATTCATATAGTATACTCGAAAAACCTCCTATACAGTCATTTATTTTGCCTAACCTATGTATTATAAATTTAAAAAAATATAAGAAATGTCTAATGAAATCTGTATATTTATTATGTTCATGCATGTTTTTTTGATAAAGATGATAAATAATATACAAATTAAGGAATATATAATATGCAATACATATTGACCTAATGGTAGATTCATCGATCGAGTATGCGTAGTGTAGTTAAAAAGAAATAGTTGTTTAATAACAATTTATTCCAGGATGCAAGAAGATCGACATGTTCATTAAACATTCATAGAGAAATCGATTTAGTAAAAGGATAATAATGTATCTTTTTTTTAATATACGCAATATCTATGTACATATTATTTACATTAATCATGTAAAAAATACTAATTCATTTATATAAAGCACGAGAAATGATAATATAATATACGATTATTTATAATACTTTCAACTGTTTTACAAGATAAAATAAATTATTATACATTATTATGTATCAACACAGTAAAATAAAAGTTAGTTTAATTGCTAAAATACAATTTTAATTAAGAATAAGAAACATACTTACTGATACTTGTATTATAATAACTTGAAATTTTCGATAAAGAAGTAGACCTCATGTATTGATTAGTTTTGTGTGCAACAGCAAAAGTGAACTATTATTAAAGCTTTAGATCTGAGAATAGCACATGATATTATAGTTAATAATTAATTTGTCATCAAATCAAAAGATGAGAATTTTATCTGTGTCTGTCTGGTATTTGTATATTTAAATTATAAGCTGATATATATATAATATAATGTATAAGAAAAGGAAACATAATATACATTATATTATCACACTTTAAATTAAAATATTAAAAACCAGACGTCAAAACACAGATAATATTTAAATTTGATAATTATTATTATTAGTCAATTTACTCTAATGTTTTAATATAATTTTGATTGTACGAGAGACGTATATTTGTTATGTCTGAAACACCAAATTGGTATTATATCTGAGTGTAAACTTTTAAAATATTATATGATAAATAATAATATAATATGTTAAAATAATTATGCTTGGATTGATAATTGCAAAAATAAAAGTGTTTATAATTAATAAGCGTAAAAATGATGAATTTAGACCTGCTTATTGACGTCTGAAATTGTATATAATCAGCTAATAAAAGATATACGTGCATGTTCATATAATATAATAGTCTTTAAATTTAGTTACTTATGATGTCCTCGTAAGTATCTAATGGAATTAAGAATACATTTTAATTAATATGTAGTAAAACCATTATATTATCTAAACGGAAAAATAATAAATGGGCTTATATATATGTATATATATAATATATATTTAATATTGTGCCCATTAAATTACTTAAAGGGATTGGAAGCGTCGATTTTCTGTCTTTGTCTTACACACGTGGAATATAGGAAAAATAGCTATACGCGCCTGACAAAAATTAAGGTACTTCTAGTTGTTCGATTTAAAATATGTAAAGATGATTGAATTGGTATACAAGTTTACTTTGCATAGGTCGAAGCACTTTTTCGATTGTTTTATTGTTTAAAATAAATATTTTGATGAGAATAAATATTTTAAATTTAATAAATTTGTCAATTTTTATTATTAAATATATATTGAAAATATTAAAAATATACTTCGACTGATGCAAAGTAAACTTGGATACCATTTCAATCATCTTATCATATTTTAAATCGAACAACTAGAAGTACCTTAATTTTTGTCAGACGCGTATAGCTATTTTCCCTATATTCCACGCGTGTAATACAAAGACAGAAAACCAACGTTTCCAATCCCCTTAATCAAAAACGTTGTATGAATTGGGAGGAAAGAGAAGATAAGTTTTTTATATGGGCATATTTGCGATTATAACTTATCATAACAAATAATAATTTATTATAAATATTAGTATAATATAATTATTATTGTTCCCTTATTAAGATCCAAAATTATTTTCTAATCACTAAATAATAATTCTTACTATATACATATTATAATACCTACTACTCTTTTAAATATTGATTTAATTTATTCTTAATTAATTTACTACGGGACTTTTTTCCACCAAAGTTTAATTTGGATTAAAAAAAATATATTTAGGTACTAGCTAGGTGCCTAGGTATATACACATATGATAATATATTAATATTTAATTAAAATAAACACTATAATCAATTCAAATGTAACAGTCCGGCAGTTTTCTTCGCGTTCGCCGTGACGTCGAATTGACGATTTTCTATCAAATTATTTTCTAGTCACCGCCCGCGAGTGCGTAAAGTTTATAATTTTTCGTAATAAATATGATATTATCTTATCTACTTTTTTACTTAACTAACGGTAACTTTTTTTTTTTTTTTTATCAATATCGTTATTTTAAAATTACTAAACGATATAATGACAAATTAAAAATCACTGTGTTCCGAAGCTGTCATCCTTATTGATAATTAAATGAGTTTATTTTTCTTTGCTTATGGTTTATTAACTTTATTTAATTATATAACATTTGAAAAATCAATTTTGACTACCAACAATCGGTGGTAAAAAACATTAGACCAAATATTCTGAATACGTCTTTGAATAAAATGTTTACTCAATAGATATTATTTTGTTTTTTCTTTAAAATATACACATTCTTTATACCTGCATGTAGAAACAATAAGAGTTAACAGAATTTTTTATATTGTATTTATTGTAGTATGGTTACACTATAGAATAATAAACGTGTTGATGTTTATAATATAATTTAGTGTACCTATAATAATCATTTACATAATTTGCTTTATCTTACGGGTTATGATATTAAATGTAGGATATTATAAGAATACGCTTCATTGTCAATAACGTCATTTACCTATAAAATATTGTATTTATTATACTCTAAATTAATTTATAATATAATACAATTTATACAGCGCCATAATGCTCATAATATTAATAGTATTATTTTTTTTTTGTTTTTGTTTTTGTTTTTTTATGATTATACCTACGACAGAATATCATATGAAGTACGTACGTTTGTATGAAGTAACTATAGATATAATGTTATATAATAAAGCATAATATTTTTAACAGTTATTTTGTATATTATAGTCCTTCTTCGTACTTAAAAATTACTAATTTAAGAACGCAAATTATAAGTATAAGTACTTACTAACTGCTAACTATACATAATATTATAACGTAGCTTGCAGGTAATTCACGAGAATGTGAATGTTTGCTGAAACGTTAAACTATATTATGTAAGTAAGACATTATTTTTAAGTTAAAATAAATATTAGGTTATTTTTTTAACGTGAACAATAAAAAGATCTATACTAATAATACCTATAATATAATAACCGTTTAACATGTAGTAATGTAGTATTCAATTCGTTTAAACCTGTTCATCATAAATACACTAATTTCCATTTAAGGAGTATGGGACCAACAAATAATAATATAATATATAGGATTAGACTATAACTACCAATGTGGTATTGTCTTTATAACAAGTTGTTATAGTATTATACAATTGTATTATGAAATGAAAAACTTCAAGAGTTAATTTAGGTACCTATATTATTATTTTCTTGTACTATTTAATTTATACTGACGAGTTCCCAATTCAATAACCTACCATTATTCTCAATTATTATGAAATATAAAAGAATACCCAATATCTTCCAGTGGCATGTATTTTGTTCAAACTTTATTTTCTTATATAAGTAGTATTTACTAATAATACCTTGCCATACTTACTATAGTTCATGAAACTATATAATATATATGTTAATATTCTATATCATACCATATTTAATAAAATATCAATATGTACCTACTTATATGTTTGTACTAATATTAATATATATTTCACTATAGGTATATCCAGTGGTGTATTGGGGGGTATACGGCGTATACTTACTTCTCAATTTTTTTTTTTTTTTTAGCGTATATTCTCTAAATAAACGACGATACGCTGGTATACGACCGTATAGCCCCGACTATACCTGTTAGAATTTTCAAAAATGAATAAAATGCACTAAAAATACTACAAAAATGACCTTAAAAAATAAAATTCCCTAAAAATGCAAAATAATAACTGTACCATTAAATTCTGTATTTCATGAATTAGATTTCTGTAAAAACTAGCCTCGAATGTAATCATTAGAAAAAAAGATGCAAATGCATCAAGTTCCGGACCCTAGCAATCATGATTAGTGCACTAATCACTGAGTTATTGGCAGTTAGTAAAATTAAAAAAGTAACTATTCTGATTTCTTAGACTGTACTAATTTTTTGAAGTTTTTCTCTAGTTAAAGTGATACTGATAATTAGAATAAATGTTGTTAGTAAATTCGAGTGAAGCGAGAAAAAAATTTTTTTTGATTCAATGTTATTAGTATATCTTTGATACCTATAAGATCTAGAAGGCGTATACCTACGAATATTTTTAGTAATACACCACTGGGTATATATCATTATGATGTTATACTTGTTATAGTATTATATATGTTAAGCCTGTTAAGGTATAGTATAGATTACATAACCAAAAACTGAATTATTTTATGCCCGTTATAATTATTAATATAATTAATCATCTTTTTCTTAAATGTATATGTTTAGAATTGTTTGATTGCAAGTGAATAATTTAATTTTTTATGTTGCATGCACCAAGCTAGAAATATTATCAGTATTTTATTGTACAATTTATGGGTTTACGATCAAATGTATAGTTCTATAATCCAATAAGAAGTATAACTCTTTTAACTCAATTCAAAATATAACCGAGGGGTGAAAATACACGTCAAAAATAATTGTATATTAAATATAATCGCTGCATTTTATTGTATGGGGAATGGGTTAGTTACAGAAGTATAATAAAACAATAATTTAAACAAATAATGTAGACGCGTGGTATATAGTAGGGTGTACTTGAAGTATTTGAAAGTGCTTATAAGCACATTACAACATTTCAAAGTAGTAGCAGGACTAACTCTTTGTTTAATGATTTACCTATATAACCAAATTTTAAATGATTTTTTTGAATTCAACGTTCTTTTTTGAGGTGCTATGTTTAAAATAATAGTAGACATATTATATTATATGTATATTGTATGTAGCTATTTTATTTTTCCCAAACCGTTGTTATACTAAATTATTTTTAAAAATAATATGTATCTTGTAAATATTTTAACTTTAAACATATTTATATATATTTATAACTTGCATGCCTTAGAGTTAGGTATATAGTTAATAGTTATATTATTTAATCACTATATGATAATTTTACTATCTTGAAGTCAGAAAAGTGAATACTATTTATTACACTGTGGCTATGGCTGATTTTTACCAATGATTTATTTATCAAAAACCGGATGTGATGTATATTAAAATCATAAAACATATATATATGGACCTATAACAACAATGATTGACTCGCATGACGTAATTCGTTACTGTGACGTTTTTTTTCGTTACGACGTGTTTTCTAGTCAAAATCAAAAATTTGGAAAATCTTAATAATTAGTTTTGAGGTCCTTGTCGTTTATCGTCCGCCGCGGTCATATTGCCAAAACGTATTTAACGTATTCGAGAGACCAAGAAGGCAAGAACAATGACCTATTAAAGAAGACGGTATTCGCTGAGTCATGATTGAATCGGAAATTTTAGGAACGTAAATAATATATATATATATATATGTGTGTGTGTGTAACAACAATGTCTCCGAATTGGATAATATCCTATAGATATATTATATTCATTTCAGAAGGTTGTTCGACTATAAAAGTGACGAGCGGAAATTATCACATACTTTCGCCTAAACGTTATTCGAAGATTTTATTTTTGATTGGACGCCAGGTGTTAAAATTGTTTTTGTTACCACGGTGCAGTTCATGTTACCTATATTTTGTAGTATACACATTTCCTACCAAATTTTAGTTAATAGACACATTTAAAACTTTACAAGTTTGACGCGTAAAAATCTCAAGTATAAAAAACAAACACTGTGGTGCTTCATTTCTATCAATCACCACTTCGAAACACAAACAACGTGACTTGATCGATCTCCTCGAGCCCTTAACCTTACTCGTTCACTTGAAAGGTAGGATGATGGACCAAGCCGGACCGGCGGTAAAGGTCGCGGTCGCGACTTGTTTTGGTGACGTCCTACAAATAACCAGATCCATTACGGCGACTACCGACCGACACCTCCCGTCAAGTCTGGTTACCAATTAATCCTAGTGACAAAATTTAATTCATATATAATTATTTCATTCTAATAAAGATTTATATATCCATTTTAAATGAAATTTTGCATTTAATATCTGTATATTTTCATTCTCACCTTCCAGATACACCAATTTGACCGAACAATATAACAACTAACGAATGATAAGTCGTCATGGTTCATGACAAGCTAACAATTTTAAAATATTTATAATACGTTTTATTAAACTAAAATATTAGAAAAGCCTATTGTGACAATATTCGTACACTTAAATTCGATCAATGAATTTTGGTATTAAAAATAATAAAGTAAAATAGACTAACCTAGACGAAGATACAACAAAATAAAAATAAAATATATTATAACGCCCTTTTAACAAAAACATGTATAATTCAAATTGTAATACCTATCTATAAGTACTATACGAGTATAGCGTATATTATCAGTCATCAGTGTTGTAGTAGATGTTTGCTTTTTAAAATTTTTATTTTAGTAAAAAGTATACAGCTAATAAAGTAACGAGACATTATTTTAATACTATAGTTAAATATTAGACACCTCTACTTATACTATTTACCAAATAAATTGTCATAGTTAACGTTTGCTAGCTTTTTGCCAACAATTCTAAATAAAACTTTTTTATAAATAATAGCTGTTAGTTTTAAAGTAAACTATACATTTTTATAGGTGATGACGAAATAAATAAATGTAATTTGTAAGTATAGTGATTACCCCAGTTCGTAAAATATAATCTAATAAATATATTCGGCTTAAATCCCCTCCCATTACTTCATAAATCATAACCCTGCAGGACACTATATAATCACTTACACTATATATGTTTGATTAGATAATATGTACTACTGGAGAATCAAGAAAATAAAAATATGAAATATTCAAAGAACCATCTAAACTCGATTTTCATGGTACATAAAACTTTGTTAGGATTTCAATATACTATATAAACTCAAAAACTGTTCATAGATTGAAATAAAAAAAACATCATTGTTAAGTACCAAAATCAATAAACATTCCTCTGTTTGTTCAGAGTTTAAGATATGATATATTATATAATAGTTTAAAAATATTTTCCGAGCTTCTATGTAAATATATACATATAATAATTGCTAGTAGTCTTACGCATAACTCGTGAACAGCGTTATAACAGTATAGTTATGTACATATGCGTGTGTTCCCTTCTCATTATAAGGCTCTTCGACACGCCAACATAAAAAAGTCTTTAAGATAAATGATTCATTGCGTGTAAAGTTTTAAAACGTTTGTGATTTCGTGTAAGAATTCTAATTATTGATGAAAATAAATAAGCTATATACGCCTATAATACACAACGCATAGTCATGAGAAACGTAATAAATTCACATCAAGTATTATATAATAAATAATAATATGTATAAATATATATCTTACTACCTAAATTTGAGAAACACATGCATATAATATATAGGTGTAAATATTAAATATTGTTATGATATCGTTGTTTAAATATTTACAAACCTAATAGAAAACCTAAGATTTAAATAAAATATAATCTTTCTATTTTATCTATATTTATGGAAATATTCGTACAAGATTAATAAACGTGTATTTATAATAAAATGTTTTAATACATATAATATATAAATAATTATATAATATTTATTTTAAGGCTAATAATAAATAGTACCCAGAAGGTATACATATATAATGTACATTTTATAAAGAAAATGTCACTTATACAGACTATTTCTCTATAAACTTTTTGTTTTTACTCTAAGTATATTTTACAACTTATTGTAGGTAGTCTTAACGAAAATATATAAGTATAATACCTACCACCAAAATTGAAAATACTATTACATAATCGTACAACACAAACCAGGATAATTTTTTTTTATGACAGTTTCAGAAGCGCATCCAAAACTGCACAGATAAGATAAATATGAAATTAACATATGTGATGTAAGATTTTATTGTACATATACCTAATTATTTATAAATACCTATATAGGTAAGATAGGGATTTTATAGCAATACATACCAAACAAATAAGCATACATTTTATATCAAATAAACATTCGGCGTTCCCTATAATATAAATTATACGTTATACCTATCATATATATAAGTAGGATGCTTCGCTGAGCATTATGCTCACACCTTATTTGTTTCTTTTTAATAAATTAATTTATGCTGCAAATTATGATTTTTGGTATTTTTAATTAAGTACCTTAAGTACCTATATTTATAGACTCGATTTTCAAGTACTTAGATCTCTTTTATATTATTTGAAATAGCAGTAGTGTCTCGTGGTCAATAGAGATAAAAACATTTTTTTTTATAAGTGAACAATCTTATATTACTATTAATTATTACCTAAGTCCGTGTTTTTTTGAAAATGTTTAGTCTAAATTGAAATTCAAACGAGTATTGTTATAATTATATCATACATTCATACTATAATATTTACTAGTAATAATAATAATAATAGTTAAGTCCTTAATAATGGTTTTATATACAATATATAATATATAAATTATATTTAATCTAGTTTAGTGGGTACTTAGTTATTATACTTAAAAAATGTTTGAAAATTATAAAATATTGAAAAATTAACACTACATATTAATAAATAAAAATAATTTTTACATCGTCGTATTTTTTTAAAAATCAATTACAAGAATTATATTATCATTGAATATGGATATTATCCTATATTATACCATAATAGATAACTTTCCCTATACCTATACTCGTTCGAATTTCGATTATATATAAGTATAAGACCTACCTATACTTTACAATTTTCAAAAAAAAAAAAAATCACTTACGGTAAAAACATTCTTATATTTGAAAAATGTTGTATTAATACCACAAAATAGTACCTCTGAAATATTATAAAAACGTGAAAGTATTTAAAAATTTAATATAATATATGATTAGGTATATACTAAAAAATTCTAAAAAACAAAATTTGAATGAATAATCTTCGTCCTAATCATTTTTGATGAATCACTCTGTAGCTGGTATATCCTTATATAATATATAGGTACCTATAGAATTTATTGTTTTAGTATTAAAAATTTGTTCTTTAGCGAACTTGAACCAATAAAATCATATAAATATTTCTGTAGTCTGCTCCAGAGTCCAGATATGTATGTATATACTGTGAAGGTTATTTAAGAAAACCAAAATGACTTTATATTTTGAATAATTTAAATAAAATGTTATGAATATGCTATGACCACGGTATTCTATCATAAATAGGTAGATATACAATAAAAATTACCAATTCTACATCAATATAGTGTATATAAATCGAAAATCGCCCCAGGCAATTATTTCGTGGTACATAATGCATATAAGTATTATAATAAGAATAGGCATTATATATCTTGAGGTTGCTAATAACCATGCATATAGCGACATATTACGACTAACACGGTTTGAATATATTTTTTTCGCTATAGTATAACAGTATAAGTTAGGTTATATAGGTACGCCGCGCGCCGTGCCAGAAACATTTTTAAATTTTATATTTTCCATTTCCCGACATGCATGAAGCAGCGCACATGCTATCGTTGCACCAATAGGTGTATAATGCACCCATCAGTCAACTGCAGAATTGTTTATGCCTATAGAGTTTTTTCTTCTGTCATACACTAATTTAAAATGTAGTAATTTATAAGTATAGGTGTATTTATACCTATACCTATATGTTTATTTCAGATTAACATATTGAAACACAAGAAGACAAACAGAGTCGGTCAATATTTATACAAAAACCTAGTTCGTGTAAAAAAATAACCGTGTACTTACAATTATTATAGCGCTGTTTTGTTAATAAATTATATACAATAAACATATATGTTCTGATTACTTAAAAAGCTTAGAATCAGTGATTTTTTAATGTACCTATTTCGTATTTAACGAAATTACGCCTATATGTGAATGTCCAATTATATATTATAACGAATAGCAACAGCATCAGTCATAATATCACGCATATAATAATATTAAATAATATATAGTCGATATAGATAATATAATATTGACACCCGTCGAAAGAAAAACGCCGGCGCTTCGTCTTCGGGTCTTACAATATGATAATATTAATAACAATAATTAATTATACATATTATTACCGGTGCTCGACTACGAGGACAGGTACAAGCGCGCGGGCCGACCACGACGGTGGCGGCCGGGCGTGGTCAGACCGCCCACAAAACGGTCGCATTGGTCCGGGCGCGGCCTCGGCGCGCACCTGTTTCGCACGGCGCTCGGCAGTATCCGACGACGCTAAATCCACACGTACCCCGTCGTCTTAGGGCTCCCGCGGTCTGACTGTCCGGAAGTCGTTTGTTCCGGCAGCCCGCCCGACGTGATTATTCGCGTTACACTATATTATAGGAAGTTGCCGGCTATTTTTCGTGTGCAACGCATTATTTTTCGAAGATTGTTATACAAAAAAATAATATAATATATTATTGTTTTTCTGTATATTATAATATAATATATTATAACAGTTATTACATGAGCATATAAAATATTCTTGGTAACAATTTACCTATGTACCTATAGGTAGGTTCGTATTTTACCACGGTATACCTATACCATAATAAATTATGTTTGTATATATAGCTAGGTACCTACCTATTATATATAAAAGTATACTTTTACATATTATAATAGGTACATTGGTACATATACCTTTTCTTATAAGAAAATTCAAAAAACACGGACGATACATTTTGATGGATAATAATATTATATAATATTATAATATAATCTATATATAATGCTGCGGCTAATGTATAGGTACCCGCATATTTGACCGCCACCGTTGAGCATATTTTTATATTATCTGTATCATTAACTATATATCATGCATTATGCATGATATGAATACCATATAGAGTGGAAAATACGTGAAACCCGAAATGATCATTCTACATTTCTAATATATCTATACAAAATATATTCCTATATGTAGGTATAGATATATATTGGTTTTTACGGCATTTTTGTTTATAGTAGGGCAGCATACGCGCTGTGACGCGTTTTATGTTTATGCTTATTATAGCTTTTTTGACATAAATCATCAGTTTGTGATATAATTGTATTATATATTATGATGTATAGTATATATTTTTATATTATAATGCTATGCACTTGTGTATAAATTGTATTACCTATACTATAGGTTCTCTATAGTATCCGAATGATATCATGATTGATTTTTACGTTATATTGTAGGTTATCAATATATGGGCATATGACGTATATCTACCTATATATAAACATAATTGTGTATTCATAATTATGTTTATATAGATATTTATAGGTACTATAATGCGTTTATATTATATGTCTTTAAATGTAATATAATATTATGTTCGTAAATATGTAGCGACTTTGAGTAAAAATAAATTTTAATTATTTAACGACGATATATAATAATTTATTGTTATTTAGGCATATTAAAAGAATTTTTTTGTCAATCAAATGTTCTTAAACTTTTGTCCTATATATATATATATATAATACGGACAATCTATAATATAGATATTGTCTAATATGGTATATTATATATTACACATATGTTATGTAATATACATTTTATAGGTATACATATTTAGTTTCCTATACGATATCGAAGGCGTCTATTAACAATTTTTAGTACTTTACTACTCGAGTGAAGATCTTCACGAAAATAGCGTATCATTATTTCTTTATAATTATTAATTACCACGTTTTTTTAGCACAAATTAGTATAGCTCAACAATATTATATTATTTAACAACCTGAAGACTAAAATATAACATATTTCAGTATACACATATTAGCAAAATATAAGAGAAGAAAAAGTTTTGTAGCGCATATAATATTATAAATATATTAGATTTAGAAATAAAACGATATAAAAATAATAATGGACATAGATTCATATTATAATAATTGAAAAATTAATTAAACTGTTATTGAAACACGATTTTGTTATTAAAATAATATTAATTAAATTATATATTTATATAGATAAGATTATAATGTAGGAGTGTTGAATGATAATAAATTAAGGAAAGATACAGCTTTTAGCGATGAGAGCTTTTAGAACAGAAGATATAGAAGATAAATTAGAATATTGATTTATGACTTTAGAGTTTGAATTCAATGTGAAAGTGTCAACGAGAATGGTATCATGTTATATGCACTAAAAATTGATGAGACACAATTTCAATTCGCAGTAAAATTAAAACTGTTAATATAGGTATCTATATCTTATACCTATATATATAGGTACCTATATAGACATGTTTGACATTTGACTTTTGACGCAGAGAGTGCAATCTGGTGCGTACTCAGTGGGCTAAGGGACTTTAGCCTCCTTTTGAATAATTTATCTTAGTTCATAATGCAACTTAAAATTGCAGGGGGTGCAGGTGCATCGTGACTTCCCACGTCGCCGAAACCCAATTCGCCGACTCTCAATTCGCCGACATCCTAGTTCGCCGACTATTTATTTACATGTTCCCAATTTACCGACTTATTAAAAAATAAAATTAAATATAAATTTGTCATGTATAAATGGTTATTAATACATTGTCAGTAGTTATATTATATAAAAATAAAAGTAGGTTATGATGTATTATTATACATATAGAGCTATACGACACATATTCTTCGAACAGTATTTTTACTTCAGCATAGTGTATAATAATCGTGCACTAATCTAAATTGTTGTACTTGACGCCATATATAGGCAAATTTCCTAAAATGAAAAAGGCATCCTTTTATTTCTGTGTAATATCCAAATAAATGTTTTTTGGCAACAATCATTCCTATTTCAAAATCGATTTGAAATGTTTTTAGTTTAAAAGCCAAATCATTTCTCAAGGCAGCTTCTTTAATTATATTGAACATTCTCTTATAAGTATTATTGCTTTTATTCGGTAAAAGAACATAAAACTAAATATAAATAAATACATGAATATTTAATGTATTATAATGTATAAAAATATGAATATAAAATATATTTATATATTAATTTTTGAAATAATAACATACCATAACCGATGGCACTATAACACCCATTACAAAACAGTGTAATGTGTATACATATTTATACGTATTTGCATAAATAATTTGGAGGTGAATTTAAATGTACCATCCACTGTCAGCGAATATCGGACAAATTGAAACTTTATTAATAATTTGTCGGTGAACCAAGACGTCGGAAAACTAAACTGTCAGCGAAATGGGAATATTTTAAAACTGCAGGTATATTTGTCGGTAAACTGCAGAGTTGTCGGCGAAATTGGGATTCACCAAAGTGGGTATGAACCAGGTACATAACATACCTATACCATTATTTTTGTGCTTTACCTGTATATTATATATAATATTGAAAATGTTGATAATTACTTAAATATTATCATCCACTTACTACCTATATATTTCATTATATATATTATAAGAGATTTTATCAAAATAATTATAAAATATAATTTGTAATGATGTACAATATGTGATTATCTAATATAATGATATTATCCTAGTTATATTTATTTTAAAACATTAGGTACTGCAGCAATGCGTGTCTGTAAGTTTACACATAAATATTAGTTGTACGAACAAGTATAATATTTATAATTATAATTATAATTATAATCAATTGTTCAATGTAAAAAAATATCAATTTTTCGAAGAATTTTATTGCAATGTATACTTCAACTTCGTGGTATAATAATATAGTTCTTTTGCTAGCGGACCAACGACGGACTGTTACAGTAAAAGTCACACGGCCTATTAATAACCGGACCCGCGGTCACGGTGACCCCATGGTAGCCGCCACTCTTTTACGCTATAAAACCTTTAATATGAACACAATAATATTATAATCATATTATAGCGGCGGTGTATTTCCGGGGATATCATTATACTGTACAGGTTTTTTTGTTTATTCGTTCTTATTCGGGCGTCGTCGTCATTTCTCCACCATTACGAAGTCTTGTTGTTGTTGTATCAATAAATCGCGTAAATAATGTATATATATATAGCTGCACAAAAACCGATTATATTCGTTGACGATCGATGACGCAGATCAAATCGTAATCTGATTTTTAACGCGGTGGTTTAGCGTCCGCCACCCTTCCGCACATCACTTCACCACGCCGTTTTGCACCGCTGTCCGTGAATAATTCCCTGTATATACATGTATATACCTAATATGTATTATTTATATATACCGTTGTGGTGTTATCGGTCACCCAATTGTGAATAGAACTCGTTTTTTTCCCCCCGATTTACCGCATTATTCGACGTGTCTCACAAGTAGGTATTATCGTCAAACGAATTTTTTTTTGTAAAATTTTTTTATTTTGTCATTAACCCCTCTCGTCGCCTCTGTTTAGATCCCACAACAAATGATATTGCACGGGAGATTCGTGAATCACTGCCGTCACCGGAAAAACGGATATTATAAACCTATAATCGACCGCTATTTTTTTAGTTTTTTTCTACGTTCGCACCGAATTATGACATTTTTTCAGATTATAGGTATTACGCACCCATAATAACCTATATGTATATATAATATATAGATATATATAACCATTGATTCAGTTTATTATATCAATCGGTATTACCCGACGATTATTGTGATGTTTTTTATCATTTATAAATAATTTCATATTTGTTCAACGTCCCCGCGCGCTATATAACCGCGTGGAACGAATAACTAAATAATAAGAAGTGGCCAGGTGGGTACTAGGTACCTACTTATATTTCCATTTTCGACGTACCTACAATAATGGATGCAGTAAAATTATGTTTATATATTACTGCTCACACTGTACAACTATAATAGTAAACTACATCATTATAATTTTGTAAGTTTTGTTTTTATGAAAATTTAAAATGGTCAATAAAATCTAGAATTCTGCCGTTAGTGTTAGGTATACGTTTTTTTTGGAGTAACACAATAATATTAAAGTACATGTTTCACTTTATATAGAGAATTAACTATGTACCTCGTGCTTGTAATAATTCGTACCTATATTAAACGAATTAGATTTATATTATTATATAGTTTAGGTATACCTATTATCTTTAATGTAAATTGTATATTATATATTATATACCAATTAAATCATTCCAAGTATAATATAATAATTATCAATTATCATTGTGACATATGAACTAAGATTATGACATCAATAACACCATTTGATGTATTTAAATTTAGATATTTCATATTAAAATATAATAACATATTATCTAAACTATAAGAAAGGTATACAATAATATAATCGGTTATAATTTAAGAGTAATTTTAAAATAAATGCTAATTCATTTACTTTCGTATACCATTATTATTATTATTAAATAAGCTATACATTTAAACTATACACATTATATTATGCACTATATACGCGTGACGCACGTAGTATTTAATAAACACAACAATAACAGCGAATCGAATGTATAAACTATAAATATTTATGACTATACACTATACAGTATACTATATGTATATATATACACATGTATAAAACCTTCAATTGAAAGTTTTTTTACTGTTATTATATTGTACCCGTTTCATTATAACAATATATAAACAAAGTAAATCTTATATAATAATTTAGCTACATGACGGTCATCGAGTAGTGGCCAATCAACGTTGATAATGCCTATATGAACGAAATACGACTATTTCAAAAATTGCATTTAGGTACAAAATATACTGCAATCTATATACACCTAATTATAGCGCAAGGTCTGATTGTCATTATACCCGAATAAATTAAACTATAAAACTGTATAAAATACTTCTTATATACATTCACTCGCAGTACACTTATATAAGCTTATAGGTATAAAATACCTCTACATAATACCACCAATACCTGTATGGCTGTATATTTATATATATATATATATATAATATATACATTGCGTATATACACGACGACTTATTAATTAATGACGTCGTAAATATTTTCCCATTGTCGTTTCGCCCGACAGCTTACAAATAATATTATATATATCGGATAATGGGCTACCTGGCTTACGCATTTTATTATTTTTTATTGGTGTGTATTTGCTATATAGGAATAGGACATATCATATAATGTATATTATACATTGTTCAATAACAGTATAACTATTCATTATTATTTTATTTTATTTTTTAATACAGTGGAATTTTTTTTTTTTTTTTTACTGTATTCGTTCTTTGGAGACGAGCAAGGCGCCGCGAAAATTCCCTTTCCCGAAACGGCATAACACAATATATATATATATATATATATATATATATATATATATATATATATGCATGTAGGTATATATAATATTATATGCCTTCAGAACGCGTTACACTGCAGCCCGAGTCGAAATCTTGAACGTTAACCGCCGCCGTTGTCAATCATCGTATAATATGCGCGTACATATTATGCTGTACAAACGCTGGGAGACATTTTTTTGGCGGCACTGCAAGGTCGACCGCTCGAAAGGGTTTTATACAGGGTGATTCGTGTGCATCACACTGTTACGCAGTGTATAATACATAGAATATAGATTCCCATTATGAACCATATAGGTACTCCATTCGTTTTGCGTTCAAAATATTATATTATACTGTAGTCAAGTAAATCATAGTATGTAGCTAGATGTGATACATTTGATTTGGTTGTATTCATATGTACATTATACGTTATCAATAGTACCTATAACAAATCAATTATTGTGTAAAAATGTTAAGTGTTCCGTTATTTGAAAAAAGTTAAGAATCACTGGTATAGCGTAATAATAAGCTATATATTGGGGTGCAAAATCAAAAGTTTACCTGAAGACCGCCTTCACCATGCAGGCGGTGTTCCGAATATCGTGGGAGGGGGCGTAAACGAATAGGATATAATAAATTAATAAAATACCGATTTTCCGCAAATACATTTTACGCTCTAAGATTGATCGCGAGCAATCAGAATAGTAAGCTGCATTATAAAGGCGGTGTGTATAATAAGAAGTATAAAAGGTATAATAGTCAAATATAGTTAATAGTTATAGCATTGTAGCCAATAGGCAATAATATAGGCATAATTATGCATAGCATATAATATATATTATATAATGATTACGATTTAAAAATTGAAGTTTTGTTAAAATATTACTAAATTAATTTAGATAGGTACTATTTTTATTATTGACTTCTAAGGTTAGGTTAGAATGGTTAGATAACTAAAAATAGGCAATAATTAAAAAATTGTTGTCATGCATAAATCTATAAATTTACCTATAATTTTAACTTCATATTATTATATATGATATATGTATATGAATTAAATTAAAAAAATTTTAAATAGACATATATATATATATATATATATATATGTATGTATGGGCAGTGCGGTTTTTTGTATGTCATAGAGTGTAATAATATCTTTAAGAAATTGTATCTTCATTATCAAAAACAAACAGTACAATATGAATGAACGAAATCCAATACTTAAACTATACTACATAATACTATTTCGTTGCTATAATTACAGTAGAAACCGTTTATAATGACATTCAAGGGACTAGTCAAAATTGGTCATAATAACCGATTGTCATTATAACCAAAATGATAAAAATTAAATTACAATATAGGAGTTTTGCCGGGACTTACAATCTAAGGTCATTACACCCGGTATGTCATTACAACCGGTGTCATTATAAACGGTTTCTACTGTATATGTCAACATTTAAACTTAATTAATTGTCTTTGTATTAATTCAACGGATTACAAAAATTTGAAGTTCGAAAACACGCCCTGCAGGCAATTATACCTGATCTTATTATAGATAAATTAACTTAAGGCTTCATATTATATAACGACGATTTAAAAATTAAAATTGCATTAAAATGTTCGGAATAAATAATAAGTGACGCTTACAACCATATAGTTACTTATTTTTGTTATTATATAATTTGTAGATAATATGTATTTATTTTTTTCATCACACGTCATATTTATCTACGTATAATAAATGTAGGTTTTGTAGGTAAAATGCTAATTTCGAGTTAATTTCCTATAGTTGTATGTATATTATCTGAATTGATTCAAATACTTATGAAATAGGTGCGTACGTTTATTTTTTACATATTATATCAGAGTATCAGACTACAATTCCTTTAAGACTATCTTTTGCTCGCAAACGTCAAACAGCGTCTATAATACTTGTAAGAAGGTAGGTATATACTACGCTTTGTTACTGCAGATTATACCCCGTACATAGTACACATTATATATTTTTTATAAACATATATATGTCATAATTATTTCCTTAAAATGTAATATAAAAGTCGCGAAAACTCGCGCCCATCGTCCTTTGGTAAGTATTCACAGCGCACGTGGCTTTCGCGAAAGCAACTACGGCTCGAAAACACGCCCTGTACACCCGGTATGATATTATGCGCGTCGCCCGACGACCAAAGCGTTTGATTTATCGGACCGGTGTACGACGACGTATTATTATCATCAACTATACTATATTATATAATAATATATATATACCGAGCCAAACATGCGTCGACGCGCTCGCGTTTGGAATCGTTTCTGGGAACCGCACAAGCCACAAAGTCGATATAGGTATTCGTACGATACAATAAATATATTATTATTATGTATGTGCGTAACAGTGGCGGTGCAGGCATTATAATTTTATACGGATGTATTGCGTACGTTAGTACGTCATATGTTATCATAAAATATGTAGTCGTGCCCAGCTGCCAGATACCTACCTATCGAGTGCTTTTTCGGAATAATTGTAGTAGTCTTTTGATTATTATCATTATTATTCCAATACCTATAGGTATAATATTATTAACTTTATATCAAAAATCGGCATTCAAATATTGACTTTTAATTTTGATTGTTATTATTTCGAAATAAATTCTAAAACACTTAATTTTTATGTAGATAAAAAAATATTTATACCTATCCGTTATTTAAAATATTTTATAAGTGTTTATTATAATGCTTGATCATTTTTTTTTAAATTAAGTACATTATATTATAATACAATTTGTAATTATAATAAAATCACAGCCCTCAGTGGCTCAGAAATATCTTTAATCTTTATATAAAAATGAATACTTAAAATACGAATTAATATAGTATAGCTAGGTATAACTATATCTTTGATCACTTTTTTTTTCTCAACCCTTATAATCCTATAAATGTTAACGATGTTTTTCCCATATAACTATATAACTATCATTGAACTTTATAATGATACCAAAATATTATTATCGTTATTTTAATTAATTAACCTAATTATATTAGCGTCTTTAATAAGATTTAAATATTTATGGTTCACACGTCTTATTATTAACGCCTAAATACCTAATATACATTTAGGTAAGAATATATCATTCTTTATGTTGTATTTAGTTTTCTAATTTTTAAAAGTTTTATTTTTTAATTTCGTACGTCATAATAAGTATATGTACTATACAATTGGTTTAATAATACTAGCGTAGACATAACAATAATATAGGTAATATAATTTTTTCACGCAGACATCTGAATAAGGTAGAACAAGTTGATCACAGCGACTATGGTGCTGCAATGCCAAGGATAACGTTTTTCGTATTAGACGTCAATATTTCAAATATGTCGGTCTCTGCAGACGGTAGTTATTATATTATTGATATAATATAAACTTGCTATTCTTTCTGGCGCTGTAATCCTTTATATAAATTAAACATCATAAATGTTTCACTTTTATTGTATAAACGAATTATTTTATAAAAAAAAAATGTAAACTATTATATAATACATTATTAAATGATAATGCTTCATAAATGATTATGTTTATGAATATTGAATATATTTCCTCTTACTTTTGTGACGTATTACTTATATTCACAGTAAAATTTCGAATTCAGAGTTTTTAATATAAAAACAACGATATAAATATTATAGAAATTAAAGTCTTATTAAATACGATATAAATATTACACTCGCGTATTTTCACTTTTGTCTGTTGAATAAAATATTATGTTTAATATCACTAACTATTATTATGAGCTTTTAAATCCAATTTGTATGTAAACAAACTTTCGTTTATATTTTGTTTTAGTTGAAAGAAGAAAGGAGAGGCGTCCGTCTGGCAGTTTATACGACGTGATGAAATTCTTCGCTTCTTTTATAATCGGCCCCATGTAAGGAGCGGGTTTTTTTTATTTGACATAACAACCGCAGTTAAGCCTTCCAAAATCACAACTAATGAATCCATTTTTTTCTTTTTATACAGGCGGAGAAATATACACTAAACTCATGAAATTTATAATTGTTAATTAGTATATTTTATAATAAATCATATGATTAAAATGGGAAGATAAATAAATTTAAAAAATGCTACAACTTAAATCGACAATTATAATTTCAAATGTCATATTTAAAATATGCTTATGGGCATTTTTTATGAATATTTCAAATATCTTTAATTATTATTTTTTGAATTACAACAGAATAACAAAGTTGGTTTTATCAAAAACTGGTGTTGCGTAATAAAATATGTATCAGTTTTTTTCGTAATTTTGTTTTATTTTCCTTGAATAAAAAAGTACTGGAAATTTCAACTTTTGATCCCCTTTCCATGGACCAACTATAGCAGATTTTCTTAAAAAAACACACTCAAACTTGTATTAAAGCATTTTTACTTATCAAAAAGTTATAACAGGTAGAAAAAAAATTGAAAAAAAACACGTACCATTGTAAAAAATGTACCTATAAAACCAATACATCAATAAACTAAAATTGTTTGTTCAATGCACTGAAGTTTTTAAATAGTTTTAAACGTCACGTTATAGCGACTATCATTTTGTTTTAATGTCTTAATTAAAATTATTGTAAGATTTTCTTTTACGAAAAGTTATCACTGTAATTGTATCACAATGTAGTGTGCGATTGATGTTAATATATGTTTGCAATATTATAAAAAAATAAGTTTATCTATTAGTTCATTTTATATTAATCATTTACATAAGAAAAATCATTCGATAAAATCCTTATGACTTTAAAATAATAATCATATATAATTGCATAATGATTATTTGTGTTAATCGTTACGATTTTTTTCTGTAATCAAAATTACTTTACTAAAATATAATACGAGGTAATATAGAATAACAAGTTTTTTTTTTTGCTTCGACTATAACAGTATTATAGATATGCAGCATACAACTCATTCTGATTTCTTCTTATTGTATCTTTTACATTTTAAATTTGTATAAATTACACAAGTATAATATTGGATTTTTTCTACTGAACGTTATTATTATACAATGTTAAATAATTATTTAACATATTATATTATAATATATATATTTTTTTAAATTTATTTTATTTCAACGAAAATTAAATTATTGTTATTTTAAGATATTGCAATTATTATATAATCATGTATAGCATATCCATAATAGTATACTGCATTGAGTGTTAAAAAATATCCACCTCTAAGCCGCAATGAAACGTGCCTTCGTCGAATCAAAATCCTGCTATAAAACCGTATTAATTTCAGGACTAAAAAAATTACCACTTATCATACAAATAAATAATATTTATAAGTATCTACACATAGGTACTCTCACATCGGTGTAGACTGCGGAGGAGTAACCGTTTCGTTTTGCTTCGTTTGTTCCATTTTAAACAAGTGATTATTAAACTATAGTTATTTAACTATAAGATATTATATATGTATGAGTATTTATATATCATAAATACAAGTATAACTAGATGGTCCGATGGTTTTTGTTTTCGTTGTTTTCATAAGATTACTGTGTCTAAGTATACTAAATCTAATATCTATAAATATATATATAGCTATATACAATCATATTTTTTTCTGTACGCGTGTTTATATAATA
Source organism: Schizaphis graminum (assembly GCA_020882235.1). Lineage (NCBI taxonomy): Eukaryota > Metazoa > Arthropoda > Insecta > Hemiptera > Aphididae > Schizaphis > Schizaphis graminum. The sequence continues at coordinate 116,234,393 of CM037032.1, read as the reverse complement.
CGAGTATATTTGTTTGTATTTATTTGTCGGATATGCATAATACCTGCAGCTATCGCGGTTGACCTATGTGATGGAAATTGGTTTGCTGCGATTCGCACGCTCTGCTATCGTATTGAAGCCGTTTTTATTTTTATGGATAATATTATTAAAATCGTTCGGTTGTATCAAAACATCGCCGTGCCACGGAATACCGTGAAAATCGATCTTCTCATGCGTTATAGGTTTGTATTCGGCGCTTATACATATTATTATGTATACCTATATTATATACTATGTTTTTTGTGATATTATGCATGCGAAAAACGTTATCGTTTTATAATTGTATACAATGTAGTCAATTATGTAGTTATACACTCATTTTTGAAGTCAATTTTTTTGTTATTGTGTTTGAACTTTAAAGTATTGATAATATTATAGATATACATAAGAATATTCTGAATATTGTTTATCAATTTAGAGTTCGCTATAACGCATCGGTAGATGACACCCGCATGTGTTGTTTTCATCTTACAAACATATAGAACAAAGTAATTGCGCATTCAGTATAGAACCAATTAGGTAGGTGTTGTTAGTTTTAATGATAGAGTGAACTGATTTTTTATAAAAGTTAAAATTAAGAACATTGCCAGTGATTAATGCTTGGCTTTTTTTTTATATTTTAATTTTAAGCACGATGTAAGTGTTGCAAATATTATAATTTAAAAATTCTCATATCTTAATTAAAATCTAACAAACAATTGGTTCTACTTAACGGAAATTTGCTATGTTATAATATATTTGTAAAACTAAATTTTCAGATGTGTGATGCAAAATGACAAAGGATGCATGTAAAATCTGTAGTCCACTATACTCGTTCATACTTTTGTTTTTAGTTAAATATATAAATTGATATTTAGAAAACTATAGTAAAGGTTAAAATTAGTTTACTTATTAAAACAAAATTAAAGGTAAAAATGGAGTTTTATAAATATATTAAACTATATATACCAATGTCAACATTAAACATTTTTTTTTATAAAAAAAAATTGGTTTCATAAAACTAATGTAATAAATAGGTTTAAGATTACTGCTGTATAGTGTTTAAGTATTTAATTAATGTAAAATACGAACCTAACATAATATACATATATATAAGGTCGTTGTAACTTGTAAAGTATAATGTGATATGTTATTTAAAAATTTGTGTCAAATCATACAACACAGTATATATTATTATTATATTATTATGTTCTAGGAAAGAATATAATATGAGAAAAACTGTCGCAGTAATTGCTATAATTCTAAACAGTTTTTTTTACGTCTGCTTTTTTACATGCAACTATATAGCCGATGTGACCGATGATCGTACACACATTTGATGGACACGTGGTTTCTCATCTCGTTGAATATTGAATTACAAACAGAATAAAAAAATAATAATAATAATAATAGAAATGGTAGTAGGTACCAACATCGAATCTATTATATATATAGTTCCATAACCACCGAAGGAAACTAGTTTTGTGACGGCGACAAAAAATAAAAAATAAAACAACAATTATATCAAATAACAAACAAAGTACGAACCTCGTACCAGTAATTGACATACCCGTATTATACTTTCACGCGAAATTTGACTCTGCGCACACGAGACAGTATTATAATTTAATAGAATTATTTATTTTATGTCTATGATTAGAAAACGAGGTAGGAGGCTAAAAAAAGTACTATAGTATTGTCATTAATGAGTTGAAGACAATTGTATAATAGTAACATAGTTATAGGCTTATAGCCGTTATAGTTACGCTTTATCTATATGCGTTTACACATACATATGTATTATTTTTACATTATTGATTAATTATGGTATTATTAATCAACGCATGTGTATAAATGTATAATTATTATTATTTAGAACTCTCAGATGATTAAAATATGTCAGTTGTACAAGAAAAAAAATTAGGTACATCGTGGCTCGTCGAGGTGATAATAAATTAAATGATCGTATGAATGAGTCCAGATGACAAAATAGTACAATAAATACGACTTTAAAAGCTTATTAAGTGCCAAGTCCGGTTTAACAATTTTACGGGACTCCACTTTTGAACTACCGTCAATATAGAAGACGAGAAATGACTAACAATGAAATAATGCTATATCCACACTCCCCTTCATAAACTCTGAGGCAACACCCTTGTGACCGTCATTCGTCACACACTCACGTCACTGCAGAATTTCCCAACACATAACTTGACGTGTAAAAAAATTCTAAATTGAAATCATCTTATTATTATGACTTGTAGTTTAAAATTAATTAACACTAACCTAACTTTGTAAACTGATAATATTATTGTTAATTTGGCGCCTTTGAATAGCTGAAATTTATCGATCTATATAAGGTTTGCAAATGTAAACGTATGTATGGCAAATTAACTTAAAAAAAAAAACAAATAAAATAGATAAAGTATATACAAATATACTTACTGACTATTGTTTCAGAGTTAATTAAATGTATACATATTATGTTTTAATTTATCATAGAGTCATGATGTCATCATCAATTCACATTAATTTACATAGATAATTAATTGATAAACACTATCCACCATTACAATATTGTACTTTTTTAATGTGTGAATGTGTAAAATAAATTTACATACTAAATATACGTAGTAATTATAGCGTTATTACTAGTTGAAAATTAACATCGTTTTTTCACAGTGCTTTATAAAATGTTAATAAAAAAAAAAAAAAAAACGTATTTGAAAGAAATAAAAAATTAATATAGTTATCATTATATTATTATTTATAATTTGTTGATCATTATACTTTGTTGATCAATATTATACTATGATTAAATTTACTAACCCGATTAAATCTGCATTTTCATTAATTGTACGATTTTCTCGTCACGCAAAATTAGTGGTATTTTATTTTTATGATTAATATTTTAAAATAATAAATAACTACAAAAAATAAACGCGATAAAAATGTTCTTTATGTTGACGCTTTTTATTACCACTACATTGGTAATTACTTATATTATATTTTACTTCATAAAATCATAACTAATAAATAATTGATACCTATACAAATTAATACAAATTTAATTCATAATATTTTTACTTTATTTATACATAATGTATATGCGACTATGAAAATGAAAAAAAAAAATAGTTATTACTGTTCCTATCTCAAATGTATTATAATTTATTATACTTTACAGTTGTGTAACATTATAATTTGTACTGTTATGATTGAAAATCAAACCTTAACGTACAAAAATATTATATTGATACATCTATACTTGCATAATAGATTTTTAAACAAAAATTTTTCGAAGGTTAAACTTATATCAACATTTAACCTATTATTATTATTTGAACAAAGTCGGCTTACTTTGTCTACAACAATAATTAGATTATAATACACATACACCATTAGTTTTTGTTAAACATGAGGTTTCAATGTTATTCGTTTCCGGTTTAAATAATTCATGTGTTTTCATTCCCGGTATAATAATTTATATTTTGTATGAATATTGAATATAGTATATACCTATGTATTTGATACGCTGAAGGCACTTTGAAACAACTCGTTTGAGATATGATTATTCCTTTAAAACTAGTGAAAGATTTTCAGCAAATAAATAATCTGAATTAGGGGTGGTAGTTTTGATAAACATTTTTTGAATTATTTTGTCGAGCTTTTTTACGCATTTTTTAACCCAGAAAAAGCTAAATTCCTAAAACTTTATTTAAATTTAATTTCTCTAAATAGTTTAGAAGTTTTTTTTTCTTCTACACAACGACTTATGGATCTTTTTTAATGTCTAAATCCGAAGAGAAGGATATTATAAAATCTAAAAATCCCTCCAAAAAAACAATAATTCTCGTCTCATTAATACCCAGATTTTATATTCTATAAAGCGCAAACAATATGAGCATAAAATATTATAAAAAACATTATACATAAAAAAAAGATATAATTACGATTGTTGCCTATTATACGTATACCTATACCTTTTACAGGGTTATGAAATTTGAACGGACAGACTTAATAAGTAACATAAGGTGTTCGTATATATATAATATATATATTTTACACGGAGGGCTGCCGTTTTTTCCCGTCAATTGCACTATCGGCGCACGACGTCTGCAGGTTAATACATGTATACAAAATATGATAATATTATAATAGTATAATACCGATATAGTCAATGAGCTGTACATATTATATAAAATAATAAGAGGACTTTCAAAGTCCGACGGGGGTGTCCGAGTGCTTATTATTATTATATGTAGACGACGTACAGAACAACGTATATTATAAATAATATAATATATAGGTACGGTGACAGTGTTCGAATAAGCTTCTGAATTCATCGGCACCCGATGATGAGCCGATAATTGGTCATAAAAAAAGATTAATAATCGACGCGCCGTCGCGAAAACCTTGTCAAACTCGACTGCAAAACTTGTCCGCGTATTATATATTATATGCAATGCACACCACACCGCAACAGGCAATAATATGGACCCCCGGCCGGGTTTTAATGTCGTTAATTATTACGTCTTTCGTACCCAACGACATAAAATATATATACATATAAATATATATATATATATGTATATGTATAATAGACTTTACGTAAAAACACACGTGCACCGGTTGTTATTGGTATGTGTGCATAGTGTATAATACACGTATGTGACGCAAACGTGGCTGTGGTATGTGTATTGAACGCGAAATAATATGTGTATACCGGGAACCCTGGAAAAAAGGGGTAAACCGCATCTGATGGTAATTAATCGTCAGCCGTCCAATGTTTAAATCCATATGATAGTTTGATATATTAACATTTTGGCATTAAAATAATTTAATATGATGTAGCTATATATATACATATAGTGTACGTGATAAAAATATTAAATACGACTGCAACCGTATTATAATATCATAATAATGCGTCGCTATACGATTGTAATATCTGCGAAATACTGTAGGAACAACCATATATTGACCAAAATTATATTAATGTATTATAATATTATATTATGTATACGGGGTAACTGATTAAGCGTAAAACACTCATTATTTCAAAAAGTATTCATGTTTTTGAAAACATTTTTTTACATAGTTTTAATTCGTTGAAAATACTGCGTTTTTATTAAAAAATTATATTTTTAAATATTTTTTATCCCTATTTTTTTTTAAGTTTTTTACTTTTTTGAATGACAACAAAGAGTTTTAATTTCATATTCCTAAGCAGAATAATTTTCTGAGTATTTTGATACATAAAAATCGAATTTAGGACGAGTAGTTCATGAGTTATACCTATTTAAAGTTTAGACAAGCGGAGTGGAGTGGTACGGGATTACCCCGCAAAATGTTTGTCCACTACTAAATTTTTCTTTTCTTTTGGAGATTTGGTTTGAAATTCAAATGTCAAGGACTTAATCCTTTTAGTTACACTGATAAGACTTTAATAAATATCGCTAAATCGGGTATAAATTACCTATTGCTATAATAATGTCATTATAAATAAAATAGACAACGATAAGTATTTGAAATTAACGATAATATTAAATAAATATCTATATAGTTCAACATTTAAAGGACGTTTCAAATATTCAAAGCCCAAAAGTTTAAATACATATACCTATACAAAAAAATTAACGAAATGTTCTAATATGTATAGTAGACACTAGACAGTAGTATTATAGTCTATGATACCACTCGTCTTGGGAATAATTACGAAGTGACCGCCGCAATCGGCCCATAGACGTTTCCATCTAAATCATAATTTTCCGATAAATTGAAAAAAAAACCAGCCAAACGGATGATGTTGAGATCATTATCATAATAGTATATAATATATACGATGTTTTTTTATTACGATTATTTTTCACATTTTTTTTTAGTGAGATTGTCGACTACTCGCGGACTATCGATGATTATTGATTTATCGGCAAGCGACGATGACGTTCTATTACGTGAATACATTATACTACAGAGTACAGCTGGTATACACTTTCTGCGTCACTCAACGCCCGCGGATCGGGGCAATGGAGGTCGAAGATTTATGGTCGACAAACGTAAACCGCATGCGCGTTGTCTGCTGCAGCGTACCTACGGTGGCGGACGCAGAGATGTATGATAATATTTACTTATATTATGAAAAAAAACGTGTTTGCTCCCATCTATCGACAATATTATTATAATTAGTTAATGTACTATGTACACATAGCACGATTGAACAAAAAAGGTTTTCGACGGAATAAAAATGTATACATGATACCTCAGCAAACCAGTCACACAATAATAAACTTAAAATATATAATAAACATATACATCTATTAATAGATACATTATAAGCAAAAAAAAAATTTAGATCAAAAGCCCATTTTTACATCAATGAACATAACCGTGAGAAAGTTAGCATATCTTATTTAAAAATTGCATAATAATAAGTATTAATACCTTAAATTTTAAAAATAGTTAATATATTTTGAAAGGATATATAGGATATTGATATTATTAACGAAAAAAACAAAAATCGGTGTTGTATCAAACACTATTTTTAATTCGAATCGAACAATAATATAAATTGCCGTCTTTGATCATAACGCATGTGAAGCGCAATGGGTAAGCATAGTAGTAATAGTGATAGAAATCGCTGTCAGTAAACCTGCTTATTATTGAACAACAGTTATTTCTCATATATAATTTATATTAATTTTTTTTTATCGATGTTGACAGTTTATCGATTTTGGATCTCATATTAATAATACACTTAATACATTATATAGCGTCGTTTAACCGTTCACATAACACCGCAATATCACTACATGCACTATATATACACATGAATATGTCTTATTAGTTATTACCTTTATGTCTCTCTGTCACTCTGTCTTTCTCTCTCTCTCTCTCTCTCTCTCTCTCTCTATCTCACACATACACACGCCCTCTCTCTTCACTCGTACACACACACATAGATCATATACACTCTACCATTCATTACGACCATTAAAATCCGACCGAAACTTGGCTGTGTACCAACAGGTCACGTACATAGCAATAATAATATAACGCTATCGTCAAAATATGTTCTCACACGCACACACAACTCTCGGCAGACAACCATGATGGTGTGTATATTTTATTGTACATCGGCAGCAGCAGCAGCTGCTGTTGTTAGTTACCTACTCACTATAGTCACTACTATTATGTTATTATATATTATTCTATGTACCTATAATCGATATGACGTTATACGATATATATATATATATATATACACACAATTCTGCAGTATTGATATCACGTTACGCCCATTATGACCAGACGCAATGGACAAAGTCTTTGCTGCCGTGACAAGACACATCTTTTGACACACGATGACGTGTGTCGTGTGTATGCGTGCCGTGAGGATTTACACCGACGACGACAAGTCCGCGGCCGATACACCTTCGTCGTCGGCTTCCACTTCAAACGATATGTGTATAGGTACATCAACCGGCGTGTACACCGTACCATTATATTTGTCCGATTGACACACAAACCGGCATTGAAAAAGATGTGTGTACCTGTATATAGTGTTTACTGTAAGATTTTCTTTGCCTACGCGTTTTGATGTCCGCCGCACTGCCGCTCGACTATTATTTGGCTCATCACGCACGTTCTAAAAACTGACCTATAGTATTATTATAGGTAGATACACGAATAATATATAGCGAACATTTATTATATAACACGGGTACCTATACATCATCTGTTTATTAGTTACGCGTACGCTTAAATCTAATCAATGACATATGATGAACGTTTTTTCATTCTAGACTTTGGTTAATGAGTGATATAGTAATGTAGGTGTGTGAATGTGCTTTATACTCGTATCAGCGTATTTTGCAAACTGCAATGTAACCTGTGATGATATTACAAGAGTAGTTATTAATTAAATAACATTTAGATAGTCGTGTGCTTTTATACGTGGCGCATACCTATACTATATTCACTGTCAAAAACGTCTGTTTTAGTTATAGAAAGGTAGCCAACCATTACTGATTTATAAATTTGTACATGAGATATTGTGCAGCTGGTAAAAATAAATAACATTGCATAGGTACTATACATGTTAGGCCTATATGGGCACTTTTTACATATATAAATATTAAAATATGATTTGTATACAATAAATTCATAAAATGTTGTGTTAAATTTTGATTTTATACTTTTTTGTTACGTTTAAAGAATTTTAAGAAATTAAATCATCTTTGTACTAATATAATCAAATATCAATAAACCACTGGCTTGTTAAAAATTTAAAAGCCATTTCATTGAACGAGTAGACATATATTATATCGATGTATATATGTTATTTTAATTATTACTAATGTCTAATACTAGAAGATTAGATCTCGGAAGATATTGACAAAGAATTTTAATACTATTATTTTAATGATCTAAAATAAATAATAATGTATTAAATTTACAGATAACCACGAAAAAAAAAATAAAATAATAACTACAGTCTTGAGAATTAATTCATTTTACTCGTAGATATTATTTATTTTGCACTATGTTGCTTGTAAAATATATTACAACATTCTAAACCGTTTAAAACAATTACATTTTAATACGAAGGTTGATAGCAATAATTAGGTTTTTAGCTCAAATTAAGGAAATCTGTTAAAATATCAAGTGATATTTTATTCAAAGCCGACCGAGTAAAAAAAATTAGAAGGCACTTTCAAAATTGAGACATTTACAAACATTAAATAAAATATTGATGAATATTTTACAAAATTAATATTATAATACGGTTAATGGTTAATGGTATGACATTTTGTTAAGATTAAGTTGTTTGATGAAGAAAGTATTATTGGTGCGTTTTGTTATTAGTGACACATCACACATGGCCAACACCTTTAAGTATATAACATTACAAATTTAAAACACATGGATCGTGCGTAGAACGCAACTACTACGAACAATCCAAACTTATATAGGTTAGATATATTTGTATTATTGTTTCACGTTTATCTTGAATAATTTGTATATTTATATAGGTAAACTACACTATAAAAATGGTATTATGGTAGATAGGTATTATGTATTCAGGAAAAGTACAAATTGTCTCAAACAGCAGTGTTTGAGAAAAATTTATTTTACATTAAAAAAAAAATGATAAAGATGCTCTATTACAACATAACATCTAAAAATTCTTATTGATATTCAAATTGTAAAATTTTAAATATTTAAATATTAAATGTAATACAATTATTATCAATTTTTATTGTGCATAACCCTTAAATTGTGTACCTAACTTTAAGTGTCTTTATTGTTTCTATATTCTTTTTAAATTTTAAAAATTAAATTATTATATTTATAATAAATTAAGAATTTAGATTAATTAATTAAAAATTATTTGATTTAATTCAATTTTAATTACATAATAAATTAATTCAAATTAAGATATTACGAGTATTACACAATTAAAAAAATTATAATTAGCTTGTGTTCATTTATATTTTTTTATATGCATATACGTAGTATTATATTATATTTAGACTGCACTAAATTAAAAATATCTCTTTATTATAACGACTAACTTAACGATAGTTACATATTATCCTCTATACACAATTCGTTATAAAAACTAAAAAGATGCATTTACCTTGCGCGGGATGCATTCTGGCATTCAGATTGATTGTATTTAAAAGTGAAATAAAAGGGGGAACGTTAATGCAAGTCAGCAGACAAAAGAAAAAAGTAAGATCTTCCCTATAAATAACGTTCAGCGAATAAACAGACGACATATAGGGTTGTATACAAACCCTATTATACCTATAATATAGGTTACATGTTTGTAATAATCATTCACAATTATTTGCTTATTACTTATTAGTTATTATATTTACCCAAATATTTTTTTTTATATTCCTAAGACCTGCCAACATCGATCTTAAAAATGAATGAGTTTTTTAACTATCTGGGTTGACATGCTACTAACGTTAGATGAATTGCTAATGATATAAAAATTGTGAGACTGTGAATATTGCTGAATAATAGATATATACACGTACAGTTATTTAAATTTTATTTAGGTTATTTTTTGCACTAATATAGATCGAACGCCAACAAAATTGTACAAGTTTACAACAATACATGAATGACATAAAAAAAAGCTTCTCGTGGTGGTGCGATTCGATAAAGAAATTAAAAAAAAAAAGTACAATAAATCCGATCACATAATAATATAATACGTACAATAGAACTATCCACATCCATTCCTCTGTAGTCGGGTGTTTACACTTTTCGACTTTTTGGTTTTGTCATCGTTACACATGGGTGGAGTTGGATGTTAGAAGTTACGAAAACGCTGTTTCACGACTGTCGAGAAGAAAACATTCCTCAAGAGCTCAAAGTTAGGGTTAACCACCCCTCGGGGTATCTCTTTTGTCCACAACCGTTTCTGTGTTCAGTTATCGCCTCGGTATGCAAAAGTCCTATATACATATTAGTGGCACGCTGGCGTGAAAAATTCCACATTAAGACACACGTTTTACCCCAAAATATACATAAGTACAGGCACGTATACAAAAAAACATATGACACGTATAATACCAAAATTTTTTTTTTATTTTAGCAAACTGCATAATTCATGTAATATTTTAAAATATAAAGCTCTATAAATATTAATAAATTAATATTGAATTTTTTTGTTTGTTTACAGAGAAAATATTTGAGAAATTAGGTATAATCATTTTTGATTTATCAAATGTTCCAACTCTGAAGATATCTCGTTATCAAGTACATACTACATAATTTATAATACATAATGTAATAATTTATTATTATATATTATAAAGGCTAAATTCAATTAATAAACAACATAATAAAAATTGGTGTGTATATGAAGTACATATTAATATATTATATCAATAATAAACAATATTATATAAATATTATCATTGATTAATATACAAGTTTGATTGAATGTTAATCAAAGCTATTATGTATCTAAATTCGACAGGGTATAGTGTACGTTTATGCAACCAGGAACTAAAATTGTGTGTATTACAAAATGCTAAGTAGGTATGTCTAACTATTTTTACAGTTATTTTTTCAATTTATTATTTTCCTAATAATTATTGCGGACAGGTCGCGTTTTGCCCGAGCATTTTTGTGGTTTGTTGTAAAATATTATACACTGCTAACCATGTAATATATTGAATTGATTAATAACGTACTATATTTTAATATATTATTCACATAGACATTTTGACTAATTCATAATTATTATGTATATGGTTCATGTTCAAATACATTTTGGGAGGCGTAGAGGGCTAAACCCCCCACAGTGATGCAAAGTTTATTATAAACGGCTGTTTCGGCGCGAAGATATATCGGCGCTGGAAATTTCGGCGCGGCGTTTTTTTTTAAATTAACTATTCTATTATGAAAAGTTATCGTAATAAAATCGTCAATAGTGCAATCCTACCAAATATAGCTGTTATCGTGTAACGTAAAAACCGATTATATAGGTACGATAAAAGTGTAGGTATTAACCCATATCAATTTTAAAAATACAAAATTATTAATAATATTATATCATTATTTGAATATTACAATACATTTTAAAAATACAAAATAAATAAAATTATATATTAATAGGTAATTCATCATTTTTTCAATATTAAAAATTACAATAAATTTAAAAAATATAAAATAAATAATATTATATCTTATAATATCAGGTATAAGTACCTATATCATTATTTGAATATTACAATACATTTTAAAAATACAAAATAAATAAAATTATATATTAATAGGTAATTCATCATTTTTTCAATATTACAAATTACAATAAATTTAAAAAATATAAAATAAATAATATTATATCTTATAATATCAGGTACCTATATCATTATTTGAATATTACAATACATTTTAAAAATACAAAAAAAAAATAGTTAATATAAAAAAATAAATAATATAACAATAAAGTTTTATATGTTCAATAATACATAATTACATACTTAAAATATATATTATGATACCTAATGATTTTATAATAATTTTAAAAAAATGAATTAATAATACTTTAAAAATGTTAATAATATACAATTGAAATTTATTTTAAAGAAATATTATGAGCGATTCCCTTTAAATAGTCCATACAATTTCTTATATTATATTCACTAACTATTTTATGTAATCGACGATTTAGGTCGGTATATTTTTTTTATTTTTTAGGGGGACTCCCTCCAGCAGTTAGTTGCGCCATAAAAACATCGTGGCCTGTTTGAACCCTTCTTAGGCAATTTATAAATGTCCAAATTGTTGGGCCACACACTCCCATTTCAATATTCAACCTCCTATTTGCTGCCTCGGCATGATTATTTGTCCTATTTTCTGAATTTAAGACTCTATCATATAAATTCCAAATTTCTGGAGGGAAACGCGCATTTCTTCTTCCCGGAGTTTGTCGATTGCGTCCCGGACACAGGTAAACGATTTTTTCCCTACCTTTTCTGTGTTCCGATTGCGTCCTATTGTTTAGTAGGTAAGCGTAAATTGACATGATAAATCTAATATATTTGTCACATATGATGTGCAGATATATTTAAACATGAATTGATTTTTACTTGATGAGCTTACGAACATTTTATCTATTTATTTATTTATGGTTATCGATTTAAGATTTAGCGATTTAGTACGTCTGCATGTGCCTTAGTCACAAGTTACAAGTGTATTAGTGTTTATTAGTGTGAAAAGTTATAATGAATACAATTTTTAGTGAAAAAAATAAAGAAATATTAATTATTGATAAATTTAAATATCGTTTCCACAAAATGTTGGCCAATGATGTCGAGCGTTGGAGTTGCACAAATAAAAAATGCAAGTGTTATTTTAAGAGGAGTGGATCAGTGTTATTGGAAAATGAAAGTAACCTAACTAATCATTGTCATGAGCCGGATTCTTCTGAATTATTAAAGAGACAAAGTATACGAAACAATTTAAAACGAAAAGCAACTGAAGATATTACTTTAAGACCTGCAACATTGATACACAGTCAAATAAACAGAGATGGTAAGCAGAATAGTGATTTTTAATTATAATATAGTATTCATAGTGATACTACATTTTTTATATATATATAATTTGGTATACTGTCAAAAAATCTGAGGTAAAAAAATCTGAAACTTAAAAAGTTCGGTACATATAATCAAGTAAAATAAAAATATAATGTGATACACAATCAAACTTCCAATTAGTGTTAATATAAATTGTAACTAAATGAAAATAATCTAATATTAAAAATATAAATGCTGCTTATCTTTTGACTGCATATAAAATCAAATACTGTCAAGTACTGTCTATTGCTTTTATCTTAATTATCTGCGGTGTTTCGAGTTTTACTCGTTAGACTATACATCCTATATTGTTAATATAGATAAAGATATCTTAAGTTTTTTTTTTTAAATATACCTTATGGTTTTTACATCATATTATTATATTATAGATACCTACCGGATCATTTTTCTTTTTTACGATAGTTAAATTAGCTATTTTTTTTTAAATATTGTTATGTATACATGTTTAATATATTTTTGGTAATTTCTCGATATCAGTATATTTTTATAATAATTAATTAATATTTTAAGGAGTCGATGATTTGACAACTGATGATATTTCATGTATACGCAGAGGAATTTATATGGCCAGAAGAAAGATATTACCAACTCTACCAAAAAATATCATAGAAGTACATGAAACAATCGAGTTATTAAACATAAAAACTATTCAAGGAGAACCATTTGTACTAATTAATGATAAAATAAATAATATTATCATGTTTTCATGTACTAGTAACTTACAAGCTTTAAATTTAGTAAAAGAGATATTCGTGGATGGTATACATTCAGATGTAGTACAAAATATTACTTACAGTTATTTACTATTCATGGTATGTTGAATGAGTATTACATTCCCCTTGCTTTTAGATTCTGAACGAAGTGATGAATGTATTGCATTTACTATGATGTGTGTTTTTTTTTTTTTTTTTTTTTTTTTTTTTTTTTTTTTTTTTTTTTTTTTTTTTTTTTGTGTCTGACTCCAACATTTGGAGCAGTAATAATGCTCCGATTTTTGACTTCAGCCCCTCTTTGAATAGGGAATTGAATCTAGTTGGTACTTTAGGGGGGTCAAAATTAAAATTTTCTAATAGTTTTCAAAAAAATCGAGAAAAACAAAAAAAAAAATGACAGAAAAATGGCAATTTTACGGAAAAACCACTTTTCGACAAAATCGATATTTTGATTTTGCTGTAACTCAAAAACGAATTATTGTAAATACTTGAAATTTTCACCAAATGTTTATATTATGGTTATCTCTTTACAGTTAAATTTTCAAAATATTTTGACCATTTTTAAGCTACTAATAGACAATTGAAATTTTCGACTTTTCTAAGTTTTTTTTTCTTCAAATGCCGATAAAAAATTTTTGGGTGGCCAGAAAATCTTGAGAATTTAATACAAGGTTTCTTATAAGTTGTTCTTAAAGTGATAAAAAAAAATCCGAAATCGTTAGTCACAATTTTTTTTTATAAGTGTTTAAAGTTCGAATTTATACGAAATATGTCAAAATTTAAATTAAATTTCATACGCTCATAATGCGAATGTTGGCCATAGTAACCATAGTAACATATAAAAACTATACTATTTGTTTCAAAATAGAATATTTGACAATATTTAAATATAATATATCCTAAACTGACAAATCATCTTCGTTCAGAATCGTTTTTCGTATACAATGATACCTATCATTGCATTCAAATTTAACCTACCATAGTCTGAGGTCCACCCCACCCCCTAATATACAGCAGAGCGATACCTACTTACCCACTTTTTTTTTACTTAACAGTAAAGAATGTAACGCTTATGAAAATGCATTTAGAGGTTTAAATAACGAATGTTCCAAAATTAATTTAAATTTCAATCCTGAAGTAATTCACGTTGATTTTGAATCTTCTATTCACAAAGCAGCTAATATAGTTTGGCCGTTAATAAAAATACAAGGATGTCATTTTCATTTAGGGCAGTCGTGGTGGCGTAAGATCCAAGAACTTGGATTGACTTCAGAGTATACTAATAAATCCAGTGAAATAGGAACATTTTTAAAATATATTTTTGGATTGCCTTATTTGAATCCCGATATGGTGGGGGAATTTTATGCTTATGAGTTGTCTTCTATTCAGCCCTTAAATGAACAACTCAGAAAATTTACTGATTATTTAGTTGATAATTACATTGATTCAAGTTCACATTTTCCACCTGAAATGTGGGCTGAAATGAGCAGTAGTATGCAACGTACAACAAACGCTTGTGAAAGCTTTCACTCAAAATTTAACTCTTTTTTCTATACATCACATCCGAATATTCACCAATTTCTAAATATTTTAAAACAATGCCAAACCGATACACATATAAAAATAACGTCTAGTAATAAATGTATACCTTTAAAACGAAGAGCAAAATATACAAAAAAACAAGAATTTATTGATGAACAAATAAATCACTTAAAAAATAAAATTATATCTCCTTTACAATTTCTTAAAACAGTTTCACTTAAAAACCCTTTTTAGATTCTGAACGAAGTGATGAATGTATTGCATTTACTATGATGTGTGTTTTTTTTTTTTTTTTTTTTTTTTTTTTTGTGTCTGACTCCAACATTTGGAGCAGTAATAATGCTCCGATTTTTGACTTCAGCCCCTCTTTGAATAGGGAATTGAATCTAGTTGGTACTTTAGGGGGGGTCAAAATTAAAATTTTCTAATAGTTTTCAAAAAAATCGAGAAAAACAAAAAAAAAATGACAGAAAAATGGAAATTTTACGGAAAAACCACTTTTCGACAAAATCGATTTTTTGATTTTGCTGTAACTCAAAAACGAATTATTGTAAATACTTGAAATTTTCACCAAATGTTTATATTATGGTTATCTCTTTACAGTTAATTTTTCAAAATATTTTGACCATTTTTAAGCTACTAATAGACAATTGAAATTTTCGACTTTTCTAAGTTTTTTTTTCTTCAAATGCCGATAAAAATTTTTTGGGTGGCCAGAAAATCTTGAAAATTTAATACAAGGTTTCTTATAAGTTGTTCTTAAAGTGATAATAAAAAATCCGAAATCGTTAGTCACAATTTTTTTTTATAAGTGTTTAAAGTTCGAATTTATACGAAATATGTCAAAATTTAAATTAAATTTCATACGCTCATAATGCGAATGTTGGCCATAGTAACCATAGTAACATAATATAAAAACTATACTATTTGTTTCAAAATAGAATATTTGACAATATTTAAATATAATATATCCTAAACTGACAAATCATCTTCGTTCAGAATCGTTTTTCGTATACAATGATACCTATCATTGCATTCAAATTTAACCTTCCATAGTCTGAGGTCCACCCCACCCCCTAATATACAGCAGAGCGATACCCACTTACCCGCTTTTTTTAAATGATGTATATTATATTTTATAACACTAACGACTGCTAGCTATGTATTATTTAATTATTTATTTTATTTGGACTGATTTTTATTGATTTTTGTATGATTATTATTTTTTTTAACCCTAGCGACTGACTATGTATTATTTAAATTATTTATTTTATTTGGACTGATTTTTATTGATTTTTGTTTAATTATTATTTTATAACACTCGATAGAAATGTATTATTTAAATTTTAAGCTATTTATTCCTATATACTTGGACTTATTTGTATTGGATTTTGTATTATTATTATTTAATAACACTGATGACTGACTAGAAATGTATGAATGCTTATTATTTATTATACAATAGGACGCAATCGGAACATAAAAAGGTAAGAAAATATAATTTACCTGTCCGACTTGTGGACGCAATCGACACACTGAAAAGGTATAAAAGGTTGAAACGGGACGCAATCGGACGACGCCCCTTCTTCCCCGACCATTACGGTTAATTCGACCTATATAATTATCTTCGAACCATTCTAATAAATTATTTAATTCTTCATCAAGATTTTGAGCTAATAAATCAACTGCAAAATCAAGGTCTTCTATTTTTACAAATGCTAATGAAACTATCATTTTAACTGATATAGAAAAATCAGCGTCATTGTTATATCGAGTTGTGAGATTTAATACACCAACTTGCTTTTTAAAATTTTTCGACAAATGAAATAAACACTCATATATTTTAACATCGGGAAATGCTTTTTTTATTGATTTTATGGCCGCTTGTTCAAAATCGCATGAAATTGATTTAGGTTTTATAGCCGGTCTTAAATTTTTCAACATTAAAAACATATGATCATATGTTACTGATTGTTTATCGGGGAGTAAAATATAAACCATAGGCAGTATACCATGTAAATATTCAGCTAATATTACATACACTTGACTGAATAATGGAGGTGCAAATTTAAATGTACCATCCATGTACCAAACGCTCGAATTTTCCAAAATATCAAGGCTCTTAGATCGAGCAAAAATTAATATTCTATTAGAACCTGGACCACTATCACTTTGTAAAAATATTTCCTCATTACCGTTTGATGGAGAATACATAGTATACGCAGGTGGAATGTCTAGTGTAGTTAGGTCGATTGGATTATGTGGTGCCATTTGGATTTCTTGACGTTTTCGGCGAATCGTTTTTTTTAAAGTTGAATTATTTGGCAAAGTGGCCTGAATTCAAACAACAAAGAATATCTTTTTAAATAATTTAATATATATATATATTCATATCAGGAAATTTCCAAAAATAATATTTTGAAAAAAGTTATAACGCTCCAAATTAATTTATGCAAAAAAATAATAATATTTTAAAAAATTCTAAAAAATAAACTAATTGATTTGGATAAATATTTTTACCATCAAAATTTTTCTTTTAATTAAATTTACAAATTGGCTATTTTGAATTTTTCCAATAAAAATTTATTCAAATTTTATTTTTTTATTTTTTTTATTAAAAAATAAAAAAAAAATTTTTTATATTGTACATGTAGCGCTAGAGTCTATAAATGATAAATAAAAAAAAAAAATAAAAAAAAATTGATTAGAAAAAAAGTTATTCCAAAAGTCAGTTCTATCGGTTACACCCTGTATATATGTATATAGCTTTTATATGCTAAACTACATTATCGTTCTTAAAATTAAATTAACGGGCCTAGTAAAAATAAAAAGCTGTCTGAAATCTGTACTTACTTTAGATGCTTCGGATAAAGGTCCAACACATTCGTTAATTACAACTGATGTAGGCTCCATTGTTTGAAGTGCACGTGTCTTAATTTTTGTAATTCATGAATCATGAGTATGATTGTTAATTTTTTTTTGTATAATATAATCATCGATTCCTGTATGAATTCGACAATTACATATATCTTTATTGCGACACCTCCAAAATCGCTTTGTATGGTTAAAATTAAATTTGTCGAAGATATACATGAAACCGTCTTGTACAAAAATTTCACGTCCGCGATTCGATAATAAATTAGACATTTTAGGTAAGTATAAATTTTTGTGCAGCAATGATGACAGGTCGAAAACTGAATTACGAAATTCGCATTTCTTCTTCCCCGATTTGACCTATATAATTATCTTCTAGATTATCTGAAGATATAGATTCTGGATTAAACTGATTGCTTTACAGTTCATATACTACACGTATACATAATCATCACTTTATCTTAAATGCTGTGGGTTAATAACCTATACCTTTATCTTACCTATATAGACATACCTATAGTCGGTTCTTACGTTACACGATAACAGCTATATTTGATAGGATTGCACTATTGACGATTTTATTACGATAACTTTTCATAATAGTAATAGTTAATTTAAAAAAAAACGCCGCGCCGAAATTTCCAGCGCCGATATACCTTCGCGCCGAAACAGCCGTGCCGAAATGTCCGATTCCCGTAGATCATATCTGACTCATCATCAGCGAGAAATGTGTTTTTCGCTATTTATTCGTAGGTATACATACGAAAACATCGAGTTATGCGCACTTCGATAACGATCTCGCTATAGATTCGCATATCGCATACGGCACAATCGCAGACGGACATAAAAATAATATACGTAGGTACAATACAGTAAGTATATATCGCATACCAATATTATACTTTACGCAGTCATATTACACTCGTACCTACATTTACGTATACATTTTATGCAGTTTATGAGCCGGTTTGTTTGTAAATAAAATATAATAAAATCAAATAGTCATAATCGTACCTACATAATATTATATTATAAGCTAATACTAATAATTAATATAATGATTTATTAGACCACCCACCCACGAGGAGACGGTGACAACTCGATTTTATGGTATATTTATACCTATATATACCTACTCGGGACCACCTGTTGTTTCTATTTATTGTACATACAAGTATAATATTGTGCATGAACGCGCGCGCGCGCGCGCGTGTGTGTGTTGTGATATATACCGCGTGGAGATTAGGAACAGGACACATTGCGCAGTATAAATCGTCGCTGTCGTGTCGTTCAACTCTATCTTTTATCGTCCTCTACGAATAGTTTTTGCTCCTTGTCACCGCGGCCAGCGCCGCACTCGACCGGACAAGATAATATTCAGAGGCAACTCGTACAATGCGCACAATACGTATACCATGTACCTACACTTGTATAATAGTAGTTATAATAGTAATAATAATAATCATAATATAATCGTAATCAAACCGCAATCACCGCCACCACTGTCGGTGTACGACAGATATTATGTCTTATACCTACGCGTGTATATTATTATCGTTGTTAGACGCGCAATGTATACACAGACTGTGAGTTTGTGTGTGTGTGTGTGTGTGTAATTGACGTTCTAACTGTCAGCTCGCGTGTTTCACGTGCACTCATGGTTACCGCGGAAATATTTTATACTCGTTTCCTGCGCGTGTGCTTAAATCGATTTTGAAATCCGCTTGTATTCTGTCGGAATATTGTTCGTTATTTTTTATTTGTTTTTGTCCAACCGATTTTCCAGCGATTACCATTTAATTTCGTTCGGTCGGCCTCGAAATCAAACTGCATGTGTATGTGTATTTTTGTATATTTTGTCTTAATAAATTAAAACTGACTCATCTATGCTGTGCTGTACAGCCATCTGCACACGTGCACCGTGCTGGTCCATAATAGTGAACGCGCATCTTCCACGAATGCAATTTCTTAACCTGAGTTAGGCTCTAGCTAATGATAATTACGTTTTTCTCCGAATGTATAATAATCAGTTCTGCTGCAGGTGCTGCAGATGGGTATTTTTATTACTTATAGGTACATAAAAAAAAACAAGTCTGCAAATTATAACATTTAAAGCTAATAAAGTCACGCGTATGTATTTACAAGTACACGAGTACGCCAAATGCCCACGTGGAAATTAGTATAATTATTATTTCGTATTTTTTAGGAAATGATATATGATTTTATTGAAAACAACTAGGTATGGCTATTTATGGAGCAACATTTTACAGTCTAAATATTATAATGTTTGAATTGAAACACTTGATTATGGATATTATACTATTGTCAAATGGTAATCACAACCTTAATTTTATGATAGGTATATTAATAAAAACTAATAGGTACATAGATTTTAACATATTGTGTACTTAAACAAGTCGCTAAGTATAGAATACTATTAAGATAGAAAACCTAGAAAATCTCAAACTAAAAGTATACTTAGATAATTTCGCAGAAATTTTTTTTTAATAACTATCGACATGAAATATCGGAAATATTACTCAAGTTTAAAAGAAATATATAATATTATACATTCGTATACATTCTACGTAGTGATTAAAATAAGATTCTTAATTTTTTAATTGTATAACTCAATTTGTGAATTAAGTTATAATATGACTGAATGACTGTTGTATACGCCTATATCTAACAAAGAAAAATAACTTTTTCTAAGCCCGTCAACAGAAAATTGCATTGTGTTTATAATGATTTTTTCTTATTAAATTAAAATGCGGTTGTTTTTAATAAACAGGCTCTATTTTTGTTTTACCTACTACTTCATTATATTGTTGTAGTAAACTATACACATATATGTCTTGACGCATTTTTTAAAAGAATTACAATATTTTTAAAATATTGCTCGTTGTTAACTTTACTTATTTATGATAGTTAAATTAAAAAGTAGATATATTAGTTGATTCAACCTTCCAAAGGGTGTTCCTTTTAACTATTTTTAGAAGTAGAAACACATAATATGTTATCAGAACATATAAATAATGTTAAAACAACATTGAACAACTAAAAGGAACAATAAAAATAATATTAATTTAAAACAAAATCTGGTGTTGTTTTAACTCCAATAAGAATTTACATTAAAATTATAGCGTAAATAATATGATAGTTTTAAAACAACCACACAGTCGTAGTAAGCGAAAATCGACGTGCGAATGTGTTTGGTGTTGAGAACATATTTTGGAGTTAATACAACTCCACATTTCTATGTATGAAGTAAAATTGAATTTCTTCTATAATACCCTTTAACCTTTATATAATATAAGGGCCATGTCCATGTGTCACAAAATAATATTATACGCCTAATAATTATACACATAATATGTAAAGGCGGTACAGCGAATCTATTATACGACAGATGTACAATAAATAATAATATATAAAATGCCGGTTTGAAACGGAGAAATATTTCGGGCAAATTTCGATGGTTGGAATTTGCCGAATAATCTGTTGTCTGCAGTTCTACGTCGCGTAATAGTCTTCTTTGCAGTGAGTTTTCAAATAGTTTATTATATAATATATACATAAATGTGTACGTGCAACGATGCAACATACAGAAAGTATAGCTCTTGCTGTTATTATATGTATATACTACATATATATATATATATTATATACTCACGTGGTCAAAACGGTGGCGGTGCAAAAAATGTATCCTCTCTATATATTGTACTATACGTATATATACATACATATAATAAGACCGCGTCCAATAATTATATATATATATATATATATATATATATATACACGCGTCATATTGAATTGAATTAAAGCGAAAAACATTTTTCGGTGCTCGACCGGATTCTTCGATGTGAATAGAAAAAAAAATAAATGTATAAACTTAAGCGACATTAAACGGACGTTATATATGTATTATGTATATATATATATATATATAGATAGATAGCGTGTGTACAGAAGCCTGGCCGAAAATTTTTCTCTTTCGGCATCCCGGTGGAAATTAAAAAAATAAATAAATAAAATAAAAACCGGCCACGACCGAGGGAGTGGTAACAATAGTCGGCGGCATTTATACATACGTGTCCGTTTACAGCAGTCGTTTCGGTTTGATTAATGGCGGTCGGCCGCAGTTTTGGTACGTATATATAATATAAACGCACACACGCGAACTATGACGACGTCACGGACATAAAAGGATCAGAAGAGCGAAAACGACGGTGAAGACGAAAAATAAATAATAGAAGAAAAAAAATCGAATTCTCTTAACGATTAAAAAAAAATAATAATAATAAACCGGTAGCCATCGAGTCTTAGTCCTAGCGTTGTCCTGTCCACTCCGAATGACTAATAATATAATAATAATTATTATTATTATTATTATTATGCGACACGAAAAACAGAACACATCTAAAATTTGGATTCCCTGATTAAGTTCTTATATACTATAGGAATATATTTGCGATTTTTGAATTATTTAAAGTAATATATTATTAAATAGAAGGATCCATATAAAAAATAAACAAAACATGGTCTTCACATTTTCAAGTCATATGCAAAAGTATCTGACCAATTAATAACTATAATAAAAGCTGTAAAGTTGAAATATTTACAAAATGTATAGTTTTTGATCAGAGATGAATTATGTAACATACGAAATTCTACAGACATCAGAAAACATTATTAACTCTAGACATGACGAATTCGTCGACAAAATATACCATTAAATAAATCTGAAGATAATATGTGAAATCAATAGTTAGCTGGTAAAGGTTTATGTTCACGATTTTTTTTTTTATGGTTTTTATATACCTATAGGCTATAAGGCTACAAATCATTAAAATTATCAAGTATAGTAAAACGATTTTTTAAATTATTACATTTTTCAATAATATGATCCTTAAACGCTTTTTCCAAGTATTAGAGAAGTAGAAGTTTATAAACATTGTTTTTGCTATGTTGAAAAATTTTCAAGAAAAAACTACTACCCTTCTTCCCACGGGCCCTTCATAAATTGATATATATATATATATACCACTGCAATCTATAAGTTAAATCAATATAATTATACTATAGTTGATGGATGTTATATTATTAGTTTAATAAGTATAGGTACTTAAACTTATTATATCATTAAACACACATGTGAACATTTTTATGTACACATTTTTAAAAATAATGAAAAAGTTGCAAATTAAATATTATTTGTATTTATGAATTTTGAAAACTGGAAAACAAATAAAAAAAAGCGGGTAAGTGAGTACCCTCGCTCTGCTGTACATTAGGGGATGGGGTGGACCTCGGACTAGGGTAGGTTAAATTTGAATGTAATGATAGGTATCATTGTATACGAAAAACGATTCTGAACGGAGATGATTTGTCAGTCTAGGATATATTATATTTAAATATTGTCATATATTATATTTTGAAACAAATTCAAACATTTAAGTAAAAGTATCAAAATCTTACGTTTATTAATTTTTTAAAAATAACAAAAATCGAAAATTATTTATTAGTAAAACGTTATTTTACACGTGTATTTTTGATTTCAAATTAAAATTAAAACTTTAATCACTCGTAAAATTTTTTAAATTGAATAATCCTCAAACTTTTTTATAATTATTCTAAGCTTAACTTATGGACAGCATAGTATTAAATTATAATTTCTTAGCTTTTGATAGTAAAATATTTATAAACTTTTAACTACCAAATAGTGAAAAATATTCATGATTTTTACGAATTTTTGTCAATATTTGAACTTCAAATAATAATAAAAAAAAATTGTGCCTATGTATTTTTATAATTTTTGAATGAGAGTTAGAACAAGTTATGTGGACCCTTTTATTAAATTTTCAAGTAATTTTTTCCCAGCTAAATTTTTTTTATTAACATTTATAAAAAAAAAATTTAAAAAAAGCGGGCAAGTGAGTATCGCTCTGCTGTACATTAGGGGGTGGGGTGGACCTCGGACTAGGGTAGGTTAAATTTGAATGCAATGATAGGTATCATTGTATACGAAAAACGATTCTGAACGGAGATGATTTGTCAGTCTAGGATATATTATATTTAAATATTGTCATATATTATATTTTGAAACAATACAAACATTTAAGTAAAAGTTTCAAGATCTTACGTCAAGTAATTTTTTAAAAATAACAAAAATCGAATATTATTTATTAGTAAAACGTTATTTACACGTGTATTTTTGATTTCAAATTAAAATTAAAACTTTAAACACTCGTAAAATTTTTTAAATTGAATAATCCTCAAACTTTTTTATAATTATTCTAAGCTTAACTTATGGACAGCATAGTATTAAATTTTCAATTCTTAGCTTTTGATAGTAAAATATTTATAAATTTTTAACTACCAAATAGTGAAAAATATTCATGATTTTGACGAATTTTTGTCAATATTTGAACTTCAAATGCTAATAAAAAAAAATTGTGCGTATGTATTTTTATAATTTTTGAATGAGTGTTAGAACAAGTTATGTGGACCCTTTTATTAAATTTTCAAGTAATTTTTTCCCAGCTAAATTTTTTTTATTAACATTTATAAAAAAAAAATTTAAAAAAAGCGGGCAAGTGAGTATCGCTCTGCTGTACATTAGGGGGTGGGGTGGACCTCGGACTAGGGTAGGTTAAATTTGAATGCAATGATAGGTATCATTGTATACGAAAAACGATTCTGAACGGAGATGATTTGTCAGTCTAGGATATATTATATTTAAATATTGTCATATATTATATTTTGAAACAATACAAACATTTAAGTAAAAGTTTCAAGATCTTACGTCAAGTAATTTTTTAAAAATAACAAAAATCGAATATTATTTATTAGTAAAACGTTATTTACACGTGTATTTTTGATTTCAAATTAAAATTAAAACTTTAAACACTCGTAAAATTTTTTAAATTGAATAATCCTCAAACTTTTTTATAATTATTCTAAGCTTAACTTATGGACAGCATAGTATTAAATTTTCAATTCTTAGCTTTTGATAGTAAAATATTTATAAATTTTTAACTACCAAATAGTGAAAAATATTCATGATTTTGACGAATTTTTGTCAATATTTGAACTTCAAATGCTAATAAAAAAAAATTGTGCGTATGTATTTTTATAATTTTTGAATGAGTGTTAGAACAAGTTATGTGGACCCTTCAATTAAATTTTCAAGTAATTTGTCCCAGCTAAATTTTTTTTATCAACATTTATAAAAAAAAAATAAAAAAAATTTGAAAATTTCAATTGTCTATAAATAGCTCAAAAAAAGTCAAAATGTTTTGAAAATCAAATCACGTAAAGAAAATGGCAATCTAAATAATTGGTAAAATTTTCAAGTATTTACGACTTATACTGTTTGAATAACAACAAATATCAAAAATCGTTTGAGGCTAAACCGTTATTTAACGCGGTTTTGTAAAAATTTAAATTTCAAACACTCATAAAAATTTTTTGTCTGAATCAGGTAGAGTTTTTTTTACAGATATTTGAAGAAAAATGTATGGAGAACCTTGTACCAAATTTTCAAAACTTAGTTATAAAAGAAAAAATTGTTACGATTTTTCAACCACAAAATTATTTGCAAATTTTTGCAATTTTGACATACTTCGTATAAATTCGAACTTTAAGCACTTATAAAAAAAAATTATGACTAACGATCTCGGATTTTTTTTTATCACTTTAAGAACAACCTATAAAAAACCTTGTATTAAATTTTCAAGATTTTCTGGCCGGCCAAAAAAATTTTATCGTTATTTTAAAAAAAAAAAATATTTAAAAACATTGAAAATTTCAATTGTCTATAAATAGCTCAAAAAAAGTCAAAATACTTTGAAAATTTAACTGTGTATGGAGGACGCTAATATAAAAATTTGGTGAAAATTTCAAGTATTTACATCGATTAATTTTTGAGTTATAGCAAAATCAAAAAATCGATTTTTTTGAAAACTGTTGGAAAATAGTTACTTTTGACCTCTTTAATGCACCAAGGATATCCACTTTTCCATCGGAAACCACCCCCAAAGTTTGAAATTGAAGCATTATTTCGACTAGTTATGCTGTACACAGACACAAAAAAAACACATCATTGTAAAATCAATACATTCATCAGTCCGTTCAGAATCTAAAAATTATTAATTAATAAAAAAGATTTAAAAAAATATATAAATGTTCAATTTTGTAGTTTTGAAGTCATTAAAAATGTAAGCCATATTAGTGGATATTAAACAAACACAAAGTTTAAGTGAAAAAGGAAACATAATTGCATTGAAAAACTCATGCGACACTACAGTTAATAATATCCAAGTACTGTTACACACTTACACGGTCCTGTTTGCTTGTCATTAGACAAATACATATTTACACGCGACAATAATATATACACAAGAGTATAGTATGTAACAAAAAATAAAAGCTATATAAATTAACACTTGCTTATTAAATTAAATTATTTTATCCAGAGATTGAGGTAGGTTAAATGATGTTTCAAAATTGTGATCATATTATTCAAATTTAATGACTAGGCAAGTAGTATTTTATATGCTAAATTATATTTTTCTTTCAAATAAGCTATGAATTAGGTACTTAAAATATAGTTGACAATTAATTTCGTAGACATAAAACTTTAAGATTATTGAAAAAACAAATAAAAATAAATATGAGTAAATGAGAAATACATCATTGATTATATATGTTTAAGTGTACGGGAAAAACAGTACGAGCTTAGGCCGACGTACCGAAACCCACAATTCATATCCGATACCTATTGATGAACGAGCTCTGTTACAATACAGTATACAATAATCAGGCACGTATACAAAAAAAAATATTCGGGAGGGGTTTACAAAATATAGCAATTACAAATTGTGCCGCAACATAATAAAACAATTTTTTCTTTGTTCCTCGAAATTATTTCGGGGGGGGGGGGGGGGGGGGGGTGGTGGGGGGGTGAATCCCAAAACCCCTCTGTATACGTGCCTGTCAATAATATACCTATGCTTACATTTGCTCTTAAATGTGAGAGTATAAGTTTAATATAATATGTGCTGTTCTATACAAAACCGTGAGCGTTTTGGAAGCGGGATGTCATAACAGAAGCGTATCAAGTCTCAAGTATAATATACGTATATATATATATATAGGTTCACGGTCGTTTAAACGGTTCGACAGATTTACGCGTTTATCATCGTATATATATATATTATATATATAATGACATAAATAAATATAATACCTGTAGGTACATCAAAATATAGTTTTGTATATATAATATATATATATATATATATATATTGGAGTCCATTGTTCCGGTATATCCATCAGCGGTGGTGAAGTCAGCTACAGGGAAACAACTATAAGACTATGAAAATATGTATACGTATATATGTATTATGTATATATATACATATTATTATACAGACCTTTTCGTAATCGGTAGGACCCACGTGTGCCGGACCACGATACAACGTATACACATATAGCAGCTGCAGTGGGCGACGACGGCGACGGTAGCAACGCGATGACCAAACACTTTTTTCGTCGTCATCGTGTAATTTTTTGTTGTTTTTTTCTACTACTTTAAATATTCCCATTCATCTATATCAGAAAAATAGAGCGATAGATCGAAAGAGAGAGAGAGAAATAAAAAGTTGCGACAGGCATATATATATATATATATATATAATATACATTAGATATATTATTATATAGGTACCTCCAAGTATACGAAAACAACGTTATAAAATATTCCAATCAACCGTGAATGTCGTCTACACTCGCCAAGTATAATACCTAATAATAATAATAATAATAATAATAGGCACCTTTTATATACATATAGTGTCTGTGCATGTGGACGCGAGTCGCGTTATAATATGTACGAGTGTACATATATATACACTAAGTATATACAATATAATATATAATATATATTAATATTATCGATACAGTAGAACGGTTCCGCGGAACGGACGTCATCCGTGCACGGCGAACGCAAACAAAAGAGACTCGAAAAACTTTTCCTCCGTCTATACAATATTATATTATAAGCCATATTAATATGATATGCCTATACACATTATACACTTGTATATATATATATATATATATATATATATATATCCGAGGTACGCGCGATGACGACAGTAATAATATAAAGTTAGGTGTAATGATGTTTTCACCGTTAAATAAATTCGATGCGTCGTCGTCGGATGTCGACCTCTGCCCTCGCCGCACCGACGAATTTACCAATAGGAGTTTTGATTTTCACTAAATTTATTCACTCAAAAATTACAAAAAATATTCAACAACTTATGAAAATAATTATCAAAAAAAAAACCCTCATAATCAATACAATAAATCATTAAACACTGTTATATGTATGCCAAGTCGGTTATATATTGAACAGACAATAACTTTTCATAATTTTATTATTAGGTACTCGATATTTTAAACATCTGTTATTTGATTTGGACAATTATTACTATAGTATAGACACAATTTATTACTGTAACAAATAGTCATTAGTTTAATAGTTTACATAAACTAAAAATAAATAAATTAAAGTAAACATAATAATCATAATATTAAATTGTTTTTTAAGCTCTAGTTATCAAAGTTTGGCTCTCTTATATATTCTCGGGACGACGTCGTTAATTTACTAGTCGAGTGAACATCGTTCAAACGAACACATACCACATACTAGGCAGTAGGCACTGTAGAAATTTAAAGTATATCAACACTGCAGATTATTTATTTTTCGTCACATTTTGCTGTTTTAGACATCTGATATAATACGTAGAATTAAACTTGATACACATAAACGTTTGATATCAAAATGTAAAAGTCTATTACCGGCTTCAGTCAAGATTGTAAATATCCAAGAAATCGACATTTATACGAATAACGACTATGATGAATACATATTTATAAGAGAAATTTTTTTATAAATATACACAATTTACTATGTAGATATAACGATAATGATGAAAATTATGGTTAAATTATGTTCAACATATTGCGGGATATTCGAAATGGCGAAATAAATGAATCCAAACAACAACCGAATATAAAAAATAAAAATACGTAATAAGTAGTATCGAATAATAAAAAATACAAAAACAATAAACAGTTTTATTTTATTTTAGTCGAACGATTTTTATGTAATGGCCGCCACCACCCGCCCATATAATTTCGCATCACGCATAAGTACCTATATTGTATTATTGTGGGTCTTTGTACGCGGAATTAAACATGTCGTCACGATCGTTGAATATTGCAGCCGAACCATCGATGTACGTGTATAATATAATAGATAAATAAATATACAGAGACATCTCGCCACCTACGCCAAATCGTCCGGAGACGGCAGGCCCGGCTGACAATTGTCGAGTAATTCGTTTTGATGAAGTGTGCGCGCGCCCGTCTCCGGGGCACTCTATCGCGGTTAGCGTCCGTGACCGTCGGTCGTCGATCGTCGGCTCGGTCGCGGTCCACCGACCGTGGTTGGTCGTCAGTAGCATCATCGTGTAAAAATACCGTCCGCAGAAGCAGAAAAAATAAATGTTTATAGGCACGCACAATGATTTATGTCTCATCGGGAATTATTATTAATTATTAAAATAATAATCCGATTATTATAGAGGCGCGTTAACCGTATAAAAGTGAAATATAGCTCAGAACTTTCGTAAGGAAGACCATAAAAAAAAAATAAACCCTATCCGACGGAATTGGCGATCGTCCAACACTGTGCGGTTGGCTCGGCGCGGACCGGAGTGAACGACGGCGTAGTGTGTGTAATACGGGGGACACAAACGATGCGCGATTATATTATAATGATAATTAGGCCTGGTTTGTATGTAAATACATAATTTTATTAAAACTTGATAAATTAAGTATTGCAAATGATAAATTCATTTCACGTGATTTGCTATAAAACAAAACATATTTTATTTTATATTTTACATATTTCGTAAATTTTGACAATTTCAATGGTTTAGTAGTATAACACATTTATACTTCGATAATAGTACTCGTAAAAATTTGAAGTGTATAAAGCATATAGGAGATAAGTGTATGAAAGTATTAGTTAAATATTAATAACTTGATTATAGCTTATCTTATAACTTTTTGTTCCTGTTCGATAACTATACATTAATGATCTTAAATTATACTTGATATTATTAATAAATATGTATATCACAACATGCTTAATAAGTAATAACGCATAAATCACAAATTCAACTTAAATTGATAACTTTATAACTAATGTTTTGACAAGAAAAAATATTTAGAAAATATTATAACCCATTATTTAAGGATACAATTTAATTGTTCCCTGAACCACAGAATACTTTTCATGTATTTACACATCATATTCAGAGTTAAAATAAGTTTAAAAATATAGATTTAAAACACTATAGTTTTTTATTAATGTTTATATTTTAGTAAAGCCATAATTTAATTGATTGTATAATTTAATAATTAAAAAAGTAATATTAAAAACCATTTTTTAATTTCTAAGAAAATATATTTTAAATACAATTTGAAAATATTTAACGCAGTCATAATTTGCGCCTACAACAATAAATAAACTATAACCACTACTCTACACTACTATATTGTAAATATTTTAAACACAGGCTAATGACTAAGAAGTTGAAGCCTTTACTCCTAAATAAAATAAATAAATAAATAAAATCATGGCAACTAATAATTATTACCAAAATTTTATAAACACACGGTATAACACCCCGTTTCTTATTATATGTAGATACCAACTAATATTATTTCAGCCCTGCAAAAACGTTATAGATTTAACTATACAGTTTTGTATGAAATATAGTAATAGAGAGGACCGTTAAGTACACACACGTAACTACTTGAATCTATAAACAAAATTCTCGATACAGCCATACAAAAGAATTAAGAGAGAAATTTTTTTTTCAAATTTCAAATTACATGCAAGTTAGTAAATAATAGATTTATAACGAGATAGTCAATGCGGATCTAAATGAATTTAAAATCATTACTATATCCATATCTGGCGACAAAAATAATGGATTATAATAGTATATATTATTTAAAAAACCTATTTATTAGCGTAACCAACAGTTTAAATGGTCTCCAAAAACTTTCTGAATTCTTAAAATGAACCTCCGAAAATATTAAATGGTGACTGTCACTGGTGTATGTACATTATATTATTACGACCACAGTGTTTAAACGCCGGGAGAGTTGATGCACTTCAAAAATATGGAAACGCGGACCGGGAGATCGGCATTTTTTAGTTTTTGCTGCGGAAACTGACGTCCGGTGACAAAATTCGTAAACATTTTAACGTTTTAAAAACAAAACAAAAATAAATAAAAAAGAAAACTGAAAAAAACTCACTAGCACACCTGGGTGGTCGTTGGTAGGTATAGGTACGTCCCCGTAAAACGTCCGACGTACATTTATAGAGCGATTACCAAAATAACAGTTTTTGAATAGCAAAAAAATCCATGCGCGCGCGCATTTGTAATAATTACATAATAATATACACAAACAATATTATACCTACCTACCTGCACGTATAAAAAGTAACAGTGCGTCGGCGTACAGCGAAAATGGCACGGGACCATTGTTTTCGTATAGAATAAACCACGTATAATTTAATATATTATAGTATTTCATAACATCCATTATATACATAGTGCGTACATTATCCAACCACCTACTTATATATCTACCTTCCCTGTCGGCGTATTTCGGTGATATGAACGTACATTATATTCTACAAACTCCAATAGAGATCTATATAGTACGTTTCATAATATATGCGTAGGCGTAGGCAAGTGATACAGTTGAAATTATAACGTACTTGCTGCGTTATAATCGAGTGGTGAAATCACAATATAAAAATACCTTCAATAATTATTAATTAACGTTTTTATGACGATCTTTTTTTTTTTTTTTTGATAGCGCAAACGGCAACGTGCCTATAACTTTAAACTGTGCCACCTTACTGGTATATGTGTAGTTAATAATTTAAATCGAGGACTCGGTATATATTAGATTTATTTGGAGAACTTATTCTTATAGAAATACGCCTTTACAATTAAATCCATTCTCCTTATATAGAACAAATTATTTGACGGTGGCGCAATTTACCAACTACTCTTATTTTAACCGAATATTATACGAGCGGTCTTGCACATGGTCTTTGAAGAAGGTAAAAAATTAATACAAGATAATTACATCATCGATAAGTGGCGCAATTTATCATTTACTATCATAAATATAAAATTCCCCTGAATAGAGAAAATGTTAATATGTACCTACACTTTATAACACGTAATAATCTTTTTCGATTATTCTCTTTATTGTACTGTTGATTTATATAGAGTGGTGAATACAAATATAATCGACCATTATTGAAATATTTAATATCTTCATCTCAGTACCTATTTATTTATTCACTTATATTCACTTATACAAATAGAAAAACGATATCTGCAACAATACATTTCAATTTGTGGTAAAAAATAATTGCATGATTGGGCATTCTATGATTAAAAAAAACTTACTAATTACCACAACGAGTACATATTATTAATATATACTTGATATGTATACATGCATCATGACGATTTAAAAAATTAATAAGTAAATTATCATGATCATGTCATATGATATAACTGATCTAAGTAAAAATAATTAAATTAGTGATGGCCATATCAAAAATGTAAAATTCATCAATCATCATAATAAAATAATTGTATTATTTTGTTTCAAAAACTTATCGTAATTCGGAAGTATTACCTATGCAACTTATATACGATTTGCATATCTACGAGTATATTAACCATTTTTTTTTTAATCAAAAATTTGACTTAAAAAAAGAAACGATACAATATAAAGGTATACCTACATTATACACAGATATTAACCGGCGGATTCCTCGCCCCAAAACACCACAAAACGGTAAACAATCATTGTACGCTGCATCACCAATTCCTTAATACGTCGTATGCACGCGCCATAATCGACAGTAGAAAATGTCCCAAACTCAGTGGGCGAGTCCACACACAAGCATAATACATTATTAGAATTTAGACGTAGACATATACAAATATTGAGTGATCGTTTTCTTATATTTTTGGAGCAAGTTTTATGCAAAACGATGTCATGATTCTTGTTCAAAAATAATGTGTCTGGTTCGCAGTACACTTATATTATAATATCATCAGAAAGACAGAAACAATGACGACGATACAACCACCCGAAGTTTTCACGCGCTCCCCGCCAAAACAAAAGTGGATGCAAGCAGCAAGTATAACCAATATGGAAACTCAGTCATCGACACAACCATAACTAACGGCATAACAACAACAATATCACGACGAATTGTACTCACGGAGTTTCAAGCGACTTTGCGCACACTATAAATCATGCATCGTCGCGGGGTATGACGACAATTTATAGGGCCGCGAACATTATTATAATGAATGGATTTATGTTTACGCCCGCTCCTGTAATTTGACTGATTATGTTTACTATATATTATACACAACGATAACGGTACGGATTACGTGTTATTATTGGCTAATATATACGTTAGCACCATGCAATTTGAAACCACCTCCACAGGCCACGCCACACAAATATATCCACACTATCCAGCCATCGTCGAAAATCTGCATAAGTAAAACAAATCATTTTATTTTGGTATATCATTTTGTTCCTGTTTTTTTATTATTATAATTATTATTATTCTTATTTCCATACACAAAATATGTATGTGCGAAAATTTAACATTAATGTAAGTTACAAAAATAGTAAATAATTCATTATCATATAACACACGCAACACTTATAATTTCTCATAAAAACATTTCAGTGTTTTGTTGCTATCAAAAAATATTTATGTACAATACTATAATATGATAATGATAATACTAATTAATAAAAGATTACGATATAACAACAAAAGCTTGGAACGATATTCTCTCCTGGCCTCTACAAACGATGATGTTAACCGGTGGAGAGATGACAATATTTTAATATTTAAAGCACATCACGCGTTGTTTGCACAAACGCATAAATTATCTCAATGTAAACAAATAAATTTAAATATCCCTGTCTAAAAAAAGCCTATAAACACATTTTTAAATATAAATATAATATAAAAATATAATTATATTAACGATGTTGCTTGAAATAAATACTAAAAAATACACTAATATTATATATACATAAATGTTTAAAAAAAAAAAAAACTATTAGAAGTTACCTACTTAAAAACTCAATACAATATTGATACATATATACGTCATACACTGTTATATGTATAAATATATATACATATATAAGTAATAAATAATCTACCCATATGAATTTTAATTTATGTTATATATATATATATTTCTTTATTACACAAATTTCAATTCGGATTTTTCAACTCATGAGCTCGGTACCTGAAAAAAAATGTAATTATATTATTGCATGTTATTTCAACATTTAACTACATTTTAATGGAGGAAGTGTATTAAATATATTTCAGGGTTAATTAAATTAATGAATAGCCGATTTCGATATATTTGATAGGTTCATGGAATAATAATATACATGAACAAATGTGTAATGTTTCAATTATGTTAGTACGCACCAGATAAGCTGTAAAATAAAATATTGCACTCGATATTTTTAATGAAAATTTTAAAGTAAAAAATCCTTAGACCCGTTTCTAACGATGGCGGTATATCGTTAACACAGTAGCTATCAGTAAGCATTGGCTTACGATCGTTAGCTAAGAAGATAACACTGGAGGAAATGGGGTCGCCAAGTGATTGAGGTGAAAATAATCCATGCGAGCCGGACAGGGGACTTTAGCGCAGTGGTATTCGCGGTATACGACGCCAATCGTACCTATTACTATACATCACGTGTCAGGGCAATAATAATAATGAATTAAATTGTTAACGATGTCGAAGAGAAAATAAAATGTATAGAAGGAGAAGGAATAGAAAGAGGGAAAAAATAATAACTACAAACGGCCAAGTGCATCATGTATCGTCGTCGGGTCCCACGTGAATTGCACGTATATAATATAATAATATAGTGATGCGAATATGCTTACGCTGCAGCGCACATATTATTAACATCATGATTATTATCGTTGCAGATTTACGGTCGCTAAACACATATTATACATA
Organism: Schizaphis graminum; assembly: GCA_020882235.1. Lineage (NCBI taxonomy): Eukaryota > Metazoa > Arthropoda > Insecta > Hemiptera > Aphididae > Schizaphis > Schizaphis graminum. The sequence continues at coordinate 116,198,903 of CM037032.1, read as the reverse complement.
TGTGTATATTGTATATTGTACAGGGTTTCTTGGTTTAATCGACGATAAAAACGAGTATAAGAGAGCCCAAGTGCGCAGTACACATCAAGATTGTACTGCATGTGTAGGTGCGTTGGAGGAAAAAATAAATATTACTCTTACACGATACGCACATACAATACAGAGATATGAATTCGAATGGCGCTAATTGGGCGGCTATATAGAGTAGGTATACATAGATGAATATAAACGACACTGAAATGACTCAAATTATGTTGGAATAACAATAATATAATAAATTCTTAGTATTATAAATTAATAATACAAGTAATAATATTAAAACTTAAATATTATATTATTTTTCCAAAAAGAATGTTTGCTGTTCCATGTACTTCATATTGTGCAATCCTATATAGGTGTTTCAGTATAGAATAGGTACTAAACATATAGATAATTCTAAATCTCGATTCGATTTGACTTAAAATTATTTAACAAAAATGTTTAGTGTTACCCTTTGATTGTAAACATACTGAATACTGCTCGTATACTGCACACAAATTAAATTTCAAATTTAGGAAAGTTTATTTATTTTTAAAACTAAAGCTTTCTACTTAACCGAATCTAGCAGTCACACCTAATACCTATAATCCGGCCCACGAGAGTCCGACCGTAAATACATGTTCATCGCTACGCATAGGCCCCCTTTCCATAGGTGACGCGTCATTTGATCCGGTAAATAATATCCGGCGACAAAAGATCCGCGACATTTGGTCCGGTGAAAAAATATCCTGTATCAAAAATATCCGGGGCAAAAATATCCGATTATTTATTTTTTATTTTTTTTATAATTTTATTAGTTAATAAATATAATAAATAATAATTTTATTTTTAATAGTAACACTACAAATGAATAATTTGATAATATAATTTATAATCGAACGTTTTTTAAAAACATGTTTATATTTAAGTAAAAGTTAAGTAAGAATAAAAAATAAGTAGAAATATCTCAATAAGTCTTTAAACTATAAAATTAAAAATTAAAATTATGAGTGATGCCTTTAGCAAATTGGTATAATCATAATTTTATACAACATTTTTAAACGTTTGTCAAGGTCCTTATAATTACGTTTTTTGGTTGGATTAATCTCAGAACACACACTAAATATGATAAAATTGTTCACATAGGTACATAAACTATAATCGACGAAAATAGCACAGATAAGATTGATCGATATTTTTTCTGTCTGTACTATTCTTATAATAATGAAAAATATAATATAATATAATATAAACATACTTTTAAAAAATGTTTGATTATAAGATTATATTCATTTATGTAATCATTTAAAAATAATTGTCCATATTTAAAGACTTATAGAGATATTTCTACTTATTTTTTATTTTTACTAAACTTTTACTTGAGTATAAACATGTTTTTAAAAAACGTTCGATTATAATATTAAATTAATTTGTGTTACTATTTAAAGTAAAATTATTTATTAAACTACTTATTAAATTTATTAACTAATTAAATTATTAAAAAAATAAAAAGAAATTATCGGATATTTTTGCCCCGGATATTTTTGATACAGGATATTTTTTCACAGGACCAAATGTCGCGGATCTTTTGTCACCGGATATTATTTACCGGATCAAATGACGTGGAACCCTTTCCATATACCGAACCATACCGACCTGAAGCGAGTCGACAATGATCGCTGCTGTATACATGTTGCTAAGTAGTGTGGAAGAAAATTCGGCCAGCAGAACTCGCTTGCGTCAATATCGGACTCTAGTGGGCCGGACTATAGTTAGGTTTAGTATGATTTCACGATTTAATAATTCCGTAAACCATATAATTCTACATCTCAATCGGCTATGTTAATTTAAAGAGATGGGTTAAAAAAAAATCAAAAAATAACATAAACTAATTATAAGTTGAATAAAAAATACGCAATATTTTGTATTTTTCAACAAATTAAATTAAAAAGTTCTCATAAAAAAACCTAGACTTGAAATTTTTTAACTATTATTAGTTATCGCCTAGTTTTGGTGCTTATATACCTAGGTATTGTTATGTTGTGCGTTTTAACGCAAGTTTGAGTGACGTGACTCGGGAAAGTTTTAGACGTTATTACCCCGCGTACCGAAACCACCGAATGAGGGGAAGAAGCAAGCCGTCAGTGGTGGAGAGTGTGTGTACCGACCGGAAATGACACGGCCGCGACATAATGATGATTACGATGATATTATGGGTTGCGGTAATTGCGGCACCATCACCGCCTCTTGTCCCCCCGCAAGTATTTCAATAATAAAACCAACATACGCATAGTATATTATGTACATCTATACTGCACTATACATCACGACTTCCGCCGTCTTGTTTTACGTGATTACAATTTTTCGAATTCGGGTGGTCACCGCGGTCTTTTTCCTGATAATAATAATAATAAGCCTATAATATAGTGGGTTAAAAGTCAAAACGGAAATAATCACATGGAAACGCAATTGCGGCTTTGTATATAATACTCAGAGGCAATATAATAATACCGCCGTTGTCGTTGCTGTTGCCCAATGTCAACAGCTCTCCGCAAGACTACGAGCGTGTCCATTGCACTATATAATATATATGTGTATATACAAACATAGATAAACACACATTCAAAAATTATAAAGGAATTTATTTGTCTACCGATCAAGATAGTGTTTCATTTTTTTAATAGTGCCGCAACTAAACTGCCATGTGATATATTTTAATTTTAATACAATACTCGTTTTAGTCGGCTACGCAAGGTTATTACTTATTAGAGTGTAAATTGTTGTATATCCAAGAGGGCAAGAAAAACAAAACATGTTATAGAAGTGTATAGTCATTATAACGTGGAAGATATATCTTGATGAACATTTGTAAGCAGAAAGAATTTAGTACCGCGTCAAGAAAGTGATGAAGAGAAAACATTATTTTACTGAAATGCTATAAAAGTAGATTATTATATGTTCAAAATAAAAAAATCTTTAAAAATTATAAATGAAGTGTTAGTTAAGTAAGTAATGGTGATAAAGACATTACTAATTAATATTTTTAATTCAATCTCAATGCGTACATAACAATGCGTGTGAAACGAAAAAAAAACGTGTCAAGAAATACAAACACAGGAAGCTGGTACATCCGAATAATAATAGCTCATATAAAGTCCCCTCACATATACTATGCGATACAAATTAGTGTTAAAGTCATCGAAATGTTTTCTCACATTCCATCATCGTTCTGTCACACTATAGTATAAGATCCAGTTTAAAAACGGATCTTTCCAAGGGACGATGCGTTACGGTTCGATTTTATATTAAAAAAAAAATAATAATAATACATGTGAACAACTAACCTTTGAAACCAGCTTCTTCCTCGGCAACGAATTCCGGTAGGTCTTCGGTGGGTTCGTCAAACTGTAAAAATAAATGTATTAAGTATGGAAAATGATTTTTAAATATCAAAAATATTTTATGATATATTATATTTTTTAATAAATTCGATAATTTACCTACTATTATAGTTGTATCAATGTAATTTTAGGTGGTAAATTATTAATAGTAGGTACTTAATAAACTCCCTAAAATTAGTTAATTTTACTTTTATATCTATGACTGTTATCGACTTACTGTGGAGAAACAATAAAAGCTAGTTTTAATAATTATTTTAGACAAGGATACATTTATATTGTACATTCCACTTAAATAATACTCACTGTAAAACAGTAAGTACAATATTTTACATAATATATTTAGAAACCATGATTAGATTTTTAAATGGCAGACATATTTAAAACTATATTCCTATAAATTATACACCACCATTGTATAATTGTTTCAATGCTATCATTTTCATAATATCGACAATACCTACTCACGGATGCATATAAACAAACTAAATACAATAATGTGCCTATAATATAAAATATAATTAGTACTATTAAATAGAGATAAAAATAATTCATAAACTAACTTTATGTAGTGATAATACTTCATAATAATAAATCGTTAGTGAAGTACTATGATAACGATTATATGTATGTGACGTGTCCGGTACGTACACATGGGACCAAGAAATGAAATTATTATTGGCGTTTTAAAAGTGTATAACGAAGTATACACTTTTAAATTATTACATTACATAGGTACACAAATTTGAAAATATCGCTATTGGACCATCCATTTTGATATTAATTATAATAAATTATAATATATTATAGAAAATCCTAAGCGACAAATGATTTCCTTGAAATAACATCATTATTATGTCAATATAAGATATTATGATGCATACATTTAAATTTTATACAATTTATATGTCATATACTAAAACAAATATAATATTATTAAGATTTAAACAAATTATAAACACTATTAAATACAAAATGATAGCTTATCCAATAATGTTTTAATTAGTTCATAATATAAGACAATAATAAAATAGGAAATATATGAATTACATTCAATTGGTCAATACTTAAAAAAAAAACTTACGTACCTACTTCAAATAATTTTATTGAATATTATATAGGTAAATATAATAAAATATAATAATATTTAACACGTCTTATTGCTCCTGTAATATATTTACGTATGGGTATGTATATAATGACTAATAAGTACATAAATATTTCAAAAGTCCAGACTTCTTAACATCATCAATACCTATCTAACTTATTTTGCTAATATTTAACGTTTTAACATGCTCAGAGCACATACATACGCATAAATTATAAATTCAGTTTAAATGGTGGTTTATGTTGTAGAAACAACACATAAATAATATTTTTTTTATTATTTTAATGTTTGCAAACCTATACTTATTAGTACAATAAAGCATTCTCAAAAAGTGACTTACAATTTCGATACTGCAGTAGACTATATATTATATTAAGCATTAATGTTGCGTATGTGTGGTCTCTCTGCTCTGGCGGCGCGCGGGATGTGATGATAACATCATATTATTATGAGTACAAAAAAACGGCAATTTAAATAATTTTCAATTAGATACGGCCAATTTAATATTTCGTACAAACCGTCGAGGGAAACTATATTATTATACAGATGATAGAAAAAACGTTTAAGAAAAAACCACCACGCAAGCACACCTCTCGTGGGCGGTGTAAAGTAATCATTTCATTAACCCATTAGACGAATTACCCCGGCAGTCTGAGGGTTGTTATTAAATAATTTTTATTTTTTTTTCATCCAATATTATAATTAAATATTATCATTGCGCCTCACTTTCGGCGCGTAGTATACACATTACACACACTCGAAGGGGTATAATATGCGCACGCTGTACACATGGCGCCGATGCGTGAACTGTTTTGTATTCTACACTTCATATATTATAACGATAGCGACGGCACATGTGTAAATGCACATATATATATATATATGGGTGACAAGTCGACGTCGTGGGAACGAGCCTGGAGGTCTGGACGCACATGTACCGTTTTTCGGGATCAAACTGCTGATATATATATATATATATATAGATAGTATAGATAGTTTATTCGGGAGAGCGAAAGCGCCCTACGTATACATGTGGTGTCAACCCGTTACGTGGTATACTATAGGTTGATCGGTACTCTGCAAATGCACACACGCGCGCAATACGAAAAAAGGCCATTGTCCTCTTTACCTCATCGTCACGTGCACAGTAGTCATGGGTTACTGTCCCGATCCTTCGTTGGACCATTAAAGCATCCCAGGATACAAGAAATACGTCACGGTATATACAAAGACGTCAAAATATTTTATAAAGCTCTCGTGATCAAGTCATTAACATCTTAATCGTAATTCCCGATGGTTTTGTAAACGGTACATTATGCATTTATTTTTCTATTACAATTTCAAAAGAATTGAACCGTATATTATTCTTTTGATTTTAACCAATTTTCATACTAAAAACGTAAATTCCACATAAAAGTTTATCTGATTAGAAACAAACCAGAACATTTTTAAATATTTATATAATAGGTACCTACTAACATTATATTTCATTACAAGTAGGTAATTATTCACTTGTCAAAAAAATATACCGTTGGATTGGTTAAATTTTTTCATAGATGTGTGGCGGAATATGTAAAATATCAATTATATAATACTATAATTTATAGTAAGATACTTGTCATCTAATGACAATGTAAACAAATTAATGTATATAATTTGAATACATAAATTTAGGTATGAGTGATAAAAAAGAAGGAAGCTTAATGCCACGAATTATTATTGTTTGTTAAAGGCAGGTGATAGCCTACCAACGGTGAAATGATTGAAGGAAAAAACACATACACCAAAGTAAATGGAGCACCAGGCAATTATTATGCTTGGGGATTCCGGAGACGAACAAAAAAAAAACTAACCTGGTAATTCACGGAGCACGTGTCTCGGGTACCAGACACGATCGCGTTTCAGTAGGTACACAGAAAAAATAACGGAAGACGAAAACGCGTCGCCGTCAATGAAAAAAAATCCTAAGTAAATAGTTTATTTCAATCGAAACACATTCAATTCAGCTGCCGACAGATCAACTCATTCGTTATTATATTATATATAAGTAGCCATGGACATAATCTACCTTAAGCTTTTTTTTGTTTTCGAAACAATACACATCATCTGCAATACCCGGACTGTTGAATATTTATTAAAAGACGTAATAGTGCACTATATGTGCTTAGGGTTGTGCAGGTGAATCGTCGGAGTGTGGTGTTCACGAATCATTTGATGTGCAAGTCATCCATTATAATATAATTGGTGTGCGCGATAAATGGCGGTGGTGTACCGCAACTGATTTTTGATGCATGTATAAGAGGAGTAATATAATGAAAAAAAATTATTTATAGACAAACGATCCAAAAACAACTTCAATATTATTATTTTATACTTTTTTAAACTTTGTACATCGACAGAACTATAATTGCTAATTTGTTGATTTTTTTTAACCAAACTTCAAGATGCACTGTATCAATAATTAAATTAAATCGCGTTTAAATATTTCACACACCTTCCACAGCCACGTCTCTTACCTTTAGGTACTAGTGTAAATAGTATTTAATAACACATTTTAAGATTTTTATTATTATTATTATGCAACTGAAAGCAATAGTATTTCCGCTATACGACATCTCGTTTTTAGTGTTTAAACACTATGCCAAATTGAGCAGATTATGTTAAATTTTGTTATGTAAAATTTAAATATATTTATGCATTGAAGCATAGAACATAACATAAAATTATTAGTAAATTTTTTTAATCATCTTAATATAAAAATAGCTAATTAATTACATAGATGTAGAAGTCAGGAAAATAATATCCTCATTAAGTGTGTATGTGTTTCTTTAATAGGTTTTTTATGCATAGATAAATTATGATTTCATATTTTAAGCGTCATGAATTATATGAATTATATGTATATGTGTGATTAACTAATAAGTTTATGACAATTGTTTGACGTTTACTTAATATTTAAGATTAAATCTATTTAAGCATTACAATAAGGATGGTTGGAGTTTATTTAATAATAGGTTTGTTATATATAAATAAAAAATACTGATATTTAAGAAGACAAATAAATCATTGTCAACATTTAAGGAGCAGAAAGGTCAATAAATACAGTAATTTCCCTGGTCAGTTTTAGAGCTTAACTCTATCTGTAGCCACCATTCACTTTAACAGAAAATCTTTAAAAAAAATACTTTACAAAATATATTCCGATTATTCTCAAACCACACACATTAAATAGGGAAATTACTATTTACTTAAATTTCAGATATTGGTTTAAATTTTAGCAATATTTCAGTTCAAATCATAACCACGTATATATTTCACTCAAATTATTTATATTCTATTTACCTGTTACCAAAATACTAAATCTTGAATAAAAAATTAATGTTAACTACCTATCTCAAAGTAATAAGTATTAACATGTATATTATTATGGAATAACAAAATAAACGAGGAATATATAATTTTAAAATTAATAAATTATAATACTATCTTGTATCTTTATTGTTAAATATTTTTTCGGTAATGAATCTGAAAAAAACTTTTGTGTGACATATTTTTTAATAGGTTATAGTCGTTATTATAAAACTAGGTGTACTGTAAAACGTTATTTTAAAATTTTCATAATTATGTATTCTTAATAGACTACTAGGTACCTAACATATATTTAAAGTTTATTTTATAAAATATTATTAATAATAAATATAAACTGTATATAGTATAAGTATATTATTTATAATTACCTAATTATGTTATTTTACTAAATTAATCTTAGCTATTAAGTTTAAATATAAATATTCTAATAATAAGTCAATGAATTTTGCTTACCTTTGCTAAAATTAATGTATCCGGAAGAATTTCTAAGTCAGCCAATGTAGCTTCATTATCATCCAACCTAACACCTTCTGCTGTTTTCAAATGCTGATCATTGGGCATGACGTTGAATGCGCCCATGATCTGTGAACACAAATCATCAACAATTAAATCGCCGTCAATAAAATCGTTTATTTGTAAACATAATTAAAAAAATGCCATACTTCTATTATGTTTATCTATATTTTAATTTAACAACTACGCACCGCATAAGGAAATGATATGATATTAACCAAATATAGATCAAAATAAACTTAAACCTATTATAACAGTATGAAAAATAAAAGAAAGATAGTATTTTTTTATAACAAACATTATAAGTACTTATAGATAAAATAAAAATATAATTTTAATAATATTATTACCTATGTCCTATAGAATACATTCATATATGTTTTTTTGTAATGAAATAAAAGAAAATACGATCATTTTATACTTAAACAAAATTACAAACAAAACTTACAGTAATCACTATTCTTCTCCAATTGATATTTGTTAAATCAATATACAGACTTAGTTTATGTTATTTAGCCTACGGCTAATCCGAACTAACAGTTATTTTTATACTGATGGAGTGCAATTAAAATAATTCCTAGGTATGACTAAAGGTCCATGGATTTTTATTTTAAAATTATCAGTCAATCAATGTCAGCCGTTAAGCAATAACAGGTGCAAAGCTAACTCTGGACAGTTTGTTTTCTCCGTAAATATATTTTATTGTTATGAACTTGTAGTTAAATAATTACCATCGTAAAATAACAAAAAAAGTGAATATGCTCATAGTCAACTGAATAACATACGAAATACGACATTTGACATTTGAAAAATTTCGCACTATTATAATTAAAATGTCAAACAAAACGTGACGGTGAAAAAAAATCGAATGAATAAGTTTAGTGTGTTGCGTCAAGTTTATAAGCGAAAAAAAGAAAAAGGGTTCAGAGTTATCCAATGTCCAGCCAATTTAGCTCAGAGGGAGGGAAAGTTCTCTCGGGTAAAGTTCACACTCTAACACACAGTTACAATTTCGCAGAGCAGTTAATCACGTCCGCCCGGTGTCCGATACACTCTCTCGTATATACACAGTATGTGTAAAACCTTTGAATTATGATTAAAGATATACCGAGTAGAGATTGGATGAGAGTGGGGCGAGACGGTGTATTGGTAAGAGCGAGAGGGCGAGATAGAAGGAAAGGGTGACTTCTTCGCAGTAAAAAGCTATTCGGCCTTAGGGGGTTTTGCTGTCGGGGCCAGCACTTACGGTCATTTAACCCTCTCCTAACCTTCATCTGAATGTTCTAGATTAATAATAGAACGGTAAACTGTTTTTTGTCGTCCTTTGGTCCAGCCTGACGTCATTAATATTTCCTCTACCCCCGATCCTCTCTCAGCAGTCAACTACTAAGGGTCCGAGCAGTAGCAGCAGCAGTTATGATAACGAATTCGGCGCTTAAATACATATACTACACACCCTCCTAATACTATTACTATTTGCTCACCCGACATTTGCATCTCTCAAACGGATTTGTCTCCGGTGGATTACCAGCTCAGTTGATAACGTTCTTATAAATTATACCAATTAAGACGGTCCAAGCATAGTAATTACAGTTAACGTCTTTTTAAATATTAAAAACGATTAGAATCGATTTTGAATTACATTTGGTTGATTTAATAAATACATTGTGAATATTCAACGAAATAGGTACTATTCAATTTGACAATAGATTGATTTGGACTTTAAATTGAATTTTTTTTTACAAATTTTAAGTTTAATTTGAATTTAGTTAAAAAATAAATTAACGCTCAATTAAATCTTAAAAATACATTGATAATTGATATTATTGCAATATTCAAACTATAAACTTAATTAAACAGTAGAAATTCTTTCAGATAATATAATATGTATATATGTAATTGTTATTATCAACAAAAATAGTTTCATTTAAGAATAGATACATATATTATATTTTTTACATTACATATCCTCTATGAACAATTTAGTTAATTACTATATACCTCTTGTGTTTAATAATTTATATAATATCTATTTTAATACATAAGAATTTGAAAATTAGATCGTTTCATTTAAAGAGTTTATATTTAAATTATATAAATAGGTAATAATAATAATAGTAATAATAGTATAGTGTACCTATGCCACCATAATGTGGTAGATAATAGATATTATTTTATATTTTATAATTTTACTATTGACATATTCCTTAGACATAAAGATATAGAACTTGAGTTTAATTAATCACTTACTCTCATAACAAGTAAAAAACTACATTTTAATTCGAAAAAAATTATAACCACGTTACCTCCAACCTATGGACTATAAGGATTACTATACGTTTTTAAATGCATATATTAAAATATTTAATACAACACTCCGTCTGAGGCTAATATTGACGACCGATAATCAAATAATATTATTCGATTCTAGTCGATAATATAATTTAGCATTTTCTTTGACACGGTAATCACTACGTTCGCGTTAAAGTGGTTACGTTGCTCATATTTTCCATTTTCCATTCTACGCCACTAATAATAAGTGCGAGTCGTAAAAAACAATTGTTTTGGTCGAAGTGACGTGGTAGAAGTGGTGGTGAATGGGGAAGGGAAAATCAACATAAAAAACTAAGATTGCGGCGGCGGCAGTTAAACGCCACCAGCGCGTCGCGAAATATTCTGCCCCGGAGCGTTCTGTAGCGCTGCTCTAGTTGCAGTCTACACGAGTTCGCCCCGTGTTTTTAATGACTTAATATATAGTATAGGATAAAAACACAATAATAATATAAATATTCACTACAACGACTTTGGCTATTGTGGGTTGGCCGAGCACACATAAAGAATATTTATAATATATAAAGCCATCCGCACACAGATCACGCATATACATATACCTCCCACAATAATATAAATAAATATGTATATATTATGTGTATATATATATATATATATATATATAATATATATATATTATTCTCGCGTGAATTTCTGAAACCGTAATAATTATCATAACCTTGTAGCAGTAAGATATTTATATCTATTTCGCGCTTCAGTAAATATATAGTATAATATTTGACAAAGTCGATAATATATTTATCATATACCTATAATGCGTGGGTAACAAGAAAAGTACCTATATGTAAAATTAAAATTTGTAAAATCAAAATTATTCTACACTTGGCCGTAGTTTAAGCAATAATATTATTTACTTTAGAAATGTCAACAAAACACGCACGTGAACAAGTCTCCGGCAGGATTCTACAGTACAATTACATTAAGCCTGAAGTTTTGAAATGTTCAAAGCTGTCAAGTTTTAACCAACTGACTTTACTGAGAAAACAGTGAAGATGAAATGGGTTGAAGTGTGTGAATACACGTCTAATATAATAACCAAGGACTAAGTTCTAGATAACATATGTCAGTGTTGGCATTCATTCTAATCTTTCCAAAATTACTTTGCTTAATATATATAATATAGATTATAGATGTTATTACTTGGAGGCATAATGTACATTTTAGTAAAATTCGAACTTTGTAAATAAACTTTTAATAGGATATATTTATTAGAAGTATGTGAATTTTTAAATATTATTTTGATTTCTTGATAATTTCCGTGATACGAGTTTTTTTAATACAAAATATTAAGATTTTCTTTGATAAATAATAATTAATGATATGAGATAGATTTATATAGTATATAAATAAAAAATAAAAATGATTTGTTTCAACCTTGTATTACGTATTATATGATAATATGTAAACGTAATTATATTAATAAAAAAAAAATTAATGTTATAATTGTTAAAATTGTATAGAACTAATTCCATCGTTAAAACTTTAAACCGGTCTCGTTCAATTACTCGTGTCAAATTAAATTATAAAATATACGAAACACACAAATGTAATACATTTTGTATGATGGAGAAGCATAGGTAAATAATAACACAACATCACAACACACAAAAATAAATTTTAGTTTAATAATAATATAAATAACTAATAATCAATTATTTTATAATAAGTTGAGTAAAATATCTCCATTTTTTCTATAAAACGTTATAAGTTGTAGATACAAAAAACAAGTAGTTTTAAGCACTCGTAAAAAAATAACAATAGAAAAGATTGAACTTTAAAGACTTTAAAGTATAAAGCTTTAATTTTCTTTCGGAAAAATAATATTTATATCATATATTATATTACTAAATGACATACAGAGAATGTCAGAACACAACTACATAATATACTCTATTATTTACATATTATCAAGGTACAAATAGATATAATATATACTATAAAAAAAAAAAATAGATTTGTCAAAAACTATTAATTTTAAATGATTATAATGTCACTGTACTGTCAAAAAACGCTGCTTGTTATTATTTTACGCACGTTATTTAGATATACCTACATAATATATTATGTTCCGGTATCACAATCAATGAACGCATTAATTCGATGACGGTCATCTTTGGATAGGTTTAGTTGGCTAGGGTTTTTAACTATTTGTTAATGGTATAGCAAACAAAACATGCGGATTTAACGATTTTATTTGAATTATTATTATTATTATATTATTATCCGCTACAAATATTTTATGCCATTGATGAATTTTTTTTTTCATAATGCCTACAATTATTGTACGGTTGACTTAACTCAATTCTGTTGTAAACGGTTATTATACCTACACGATGAAAATTCTTAACGGTTTACATAATTATATAAAAACAAACGAAAAGTGTGTAATGAAAAATACGTCAATAATTAAAGGAGTTATCATAAGAGGACGCCATACCCGCATGTGTTGTCTCTGTCTTACTAACGTACATCATAACAAATTTTCGTTCAGTAGAATACATTTTGTGACGTTAGCTTTAATATAAGAGTAAATTTACCAATTATCAAATTTAAAGGTAAGAATATTATCTAGACAATGGCATATGCTTTTAATGATATTATTATTTTAAAGTGAGTTAAAGCTATGTAAAATATAACAACATTAAACTGTTCATAACTCACTTTAAAATGATAATACCATTAAAAGCATATGTCATTGTTTAGATAATATTTTTACCTTTAAATTTTATAATAGGTAAATTTACTCTAATATTAAAGTTAACGTCACAAAATTTATTCTACTGAACGAAAATTTGTTATGATGTACGTTAGTAAGACAGAGACAACACATGCGGGTATGGCGTCCTCATAACCAGCTTACCTTCATTTTGAGATCAAGCAAAGTGTCGTTTGAAGAAACCACGATCAGTTCACCCCTAGGTCTTCGGTTTCGTGCACTCCTTCTGATTCCTAACTCTAATGTGCCGTTGTTGACGTACGTGGGAGCGGCGGCCATTGTCGATCCACTAGTACCGCCGTTAAGGCACGCCGTATCTAGTTTAATTTTCTTCGAACAATTGCCCCATAATTCATCCTGTAAACCAAACGCACAATTTAGTATTTTAAATATCATTCGGTGACATAAAAACATCTTGAAACGGTTTTCCAAAGCTGCAGTTGGTATGCAAATAATATATCTACGTGTATTAATATGCGTATACATTTTATATATACTGACATGTCACCGGTGCGGCAACATGACTAAGTTATAGAGGGTAATATATGTATACACGGGTTGGTAATAATAAAGTCGTATACAGTCATATTTTACGAGTCAAGATACAATCACGCCCTATCAGTATATTATACATACACACGACATTCCTAATTATTACGGTCTGTGTCTTTATATCAGACCCTTTCGATTATTCGCTAGTGCCGGTAAAATGACAGCTAATTTATAACATACACCGCTAATACACACACATGGACAGAAAGCAGCATGAAGATGAAAATCCTGAAAATTACCACCTTGACATCCAAAACGAAAAACAATTACCTACTTCTGTTATGGTAGTCTACTTTAACGTAAAAGAAATCATTGACAAATATATTTTACATAATAAACGATGACCCTGCAATCCTAAAGCAGCTTTTGTGTAAGAAGGTAATGTAAAAAGTGCACGTGTTAATATCTCTCATCTACCTAACCAACACTTATTGATAATAAATCAAACACGGTAGCAACAGGTAGGTAATTAAAATAATGAAAAAAGCATTTATCACTTAGTTTTTTTCTTCCGTATCGTGTGTACATTTTAAATTACCTACAAAATATTATAATATTATACATGCATTTAATTTATTCCCGCGCGTATAAAAATAAAGAGATTTCACACGTACACAAATACTACAAATGTACAATAATACAAACACTACAATTATTACAATCTATCAATTAATTATTAGCGAATTGGATCCATCCGATAGTTTTAAGCATATTGATTGATTCTTATATGCAATAAGTCAATAACCGTCAAAAGTTATTCCAGTAGGTAATTATTCAAGTCAATACAAATCATTCGTTGTGCACTGGGTAACTATAGGTATTGTTTCTTAGAACATAGTAAATAAAATTAAAACCTAATTCGAATGACAGTACCTACTATGTACCAACACATGAATTTGTACTTGAACTATACACCAATATAGACTCCAATACCTCATCGTATATTAATGAACACACAAATATAAATATTAAATAAATCCAAAAACAAATAAAGTATAAAAAAGCGGGTAAGTGAGTATCGCTCTGCTGTACATTAGGGGGTGGGGTGGACCTCGGACTATGGTAGGTTAAATTTGAATGCAATGATAGGTAGGTATCATTGTATACGAAAAACGATTCTGAACGAAGATGATTTGTCAGTCTAGGATATATTATATTTAAATAATGTCATATATTCTATTTTGAAACAAATAGTATAGTTACTATATGTTACTAAAGTTACTTTATAGTATCTGTTTATATTAATAAAAAAAGTATTTGGCAACATACGCATAATGAGAGTATGAAATTTAATTTAAATTTTGACATATTTCGTTTAAATTTGAACTTTAAGCACTTATAAAAAAAAATTGTGACAAACGATTTCGGATTTTTTTTTATCATTTTAAGAAAAACTTATAAGAAACCTAATATTGAATTTTCAAGATTTTCTGGCCACCCAAAAAATTTTTATCGGCATTTGAAGAAAAAAAACTTAGAAAAGTCGAAAATTTCAATTGTCTATAAGTAGCTTAAACATGGTCAAAATATTTTGAAAATGTAACTGTAAAGAGATATATAACCATAATATAAACATTTGGTGAAAATTTCAAGTATTTACAATAATTCGTTTTTGAGTTACAGCAAAATCAAAAAATCGATTTTTTTGAAAACTATTTGAAAATTTTTACTTTTGACCCCCCCAAAGTACCAACTAGATGAATTTTCCTATTCAAAGAGGGGCTGAAGTCAAAAATCGGAGCATTATTACTGCTCCAAATGTTGTCGTCAGACACAAAAAAAACACACATCATTGTAAAATCAATACATTCATCACTCCGTTCAGAATCTAAAAACGAAAATTGATTATATAGAAAATTATTTGTGAGAATAAAAAGATTTTCTGCTTCTGTTCTTGTTGATTATCAGATATTTATTTTATTTTATTTTATTGATATAAACGCCTTTGTAGGCTCAAGATATATAAACAAGAGTAAAAAATATTAAAAATTTTCAACGTGAGATACTACAGGTACTAGCAAAGAAAATATTCTCATCATAACATTATATATTTATATATATATACATACATACACATAACTAATTATTAACTATATCCAATTCAGAACTCGGAAGGCGTATACAGCCGCAAGCAGCACGACCCGTCCGATATCAAAAAGATACTACTGATGCTGCTTCTATCTCAGCAGTAGGATTTATACATTTTATTGGAACGATTATTTTACATTCAACCAAACAAGTATAACGTACAGAACCCAAGGGTTAATTACTATGTTTCAGTAGTAATTATTTTGTTTAGAGCTTAATTGGGGAATCCGTATCGATATTTATGGCTGCATGGCAAGTTAACTGGTCTTTAAAAAAAAATGAACACCAATTAGATACTATGAGTATATACGTAGAAACCAGTGAAAAGCAACAACTAACACCTAATAATAAATATATAAATATGCGATGGCTACATAAATTATAAGTAGTATATTATAAAGGTACCTAAAGGAAATAATTAAACGTCGTCGAGAATGCCAATGCCCTTGTTTCTAACTTATAATTTTCACTACCTAGTATAAATCTAAAAAGTCTAACATCAGATACAAACAACAGGTGCTAATACACTATAGGGTAAATTTTTTAAAACAGTCTACATAACCGTAAAAAAATTATAATATATTACTTAGGATAAAACAATAGTTTTCATTTTACGTATATATATAATATTTGTTTTGATTATTTAATTTTGGAGAATCATATAATTTTATAATAATTGAAAATAATATTTAATATTTTTTTTATTTTTTTTTTAAATTAAAGTTTATTAGCATATACATAAATATATATATTTCGTATATAGTTTATAAAAATACATAATATAAGATAGGTACAACAATTTGTATTTTTGATTTGACATTTAGGTATAATAACAAATAGCGCGATAAATAAAATTCCACAGCATATAGTAACTAAATAAATAAAACTAAAAAAAAATATTATATTTCTGTGTATTCTGTGTAAGATAATAAATTAAGAACTGAAAAAAGTAGCCATCAAAGAATCAAGACAGATGACAAAATTAAATATAAATTATTATTAGGTTAAAAAATTTAGTCAGCTGTTGTGAACAAAACTTACTTGGTTAATGGATACAAAGATAGCCATTTTGGATGAACACCAAAACGAGAAATATTATAATCTTTCGTAATTTAATGACAATATTCGATAAAGAAGTCACTAAATATATCGAACACAATAACTATTAAAATTTCATTACACACACAAGGCACAATAAAATTATTGGTATTTTATGTACAATATTTCTTATTGGGTATCTATAACTAAATTATATACATATATATCAATAGGAACTAAAGATTTAGCCACATTTACCAAAGTATAATCTTGCTAATATACCTAAAATCGTTTTTGTAAATTATTCACAAATTAAATTATTTAAGCTTTTGACAGTTGATGGAAAACATTTTGAAGTACTTACGTTATTATAAAGTTAATATACACAAAAAAAATTACAAAAACAAGAATTTTCAATATAAATAATATCAATCTTTGAACAGTTTTTTTTTTTGTGACAATAAAATATGACTATATCCACTAAAACGTATTTTTATTTTAAGTTAGATTTTAAATGACATTGAGACAATAATTACATGTGTGTTATTTTTTTTTTATTTTTTAAGCGAACATTACAACAAATTGACTAGTCTAAATTATTAATGTCCTTATTATAGTATACCCACTGCCCACTACCTGTAGCGAACGT
This sequence comes from Schizaphis graminum, assembly GCA_020882235.1. Lineage (NCBI taxonomy): Eukaryota > Metazoa > Arthropoda > Insecta > Hemiptera > Aphididae > Schizaphis > Schizaphis graminum. Next base: position 116,181,102 of record CM037032.1, on the reverse strand, counting down.
ACACCTCTTTGCACAATAGTATTGAGCTCAGCCGAAGTGTCATATGAGCAACAAATGAATAAGGAAAAATAAAAAATATAAAAACGAACAAATCTCCACGAATGCATCATGAAAACCCTCCAGTCTGTACAGCCTCCACCTGAGCATGAGGAGGTCGTAAACCACAACAGTAATTATTTTGACGGTCCAGACGCGTACACATACGCCTTACGGATGTATTTTATATTTATATTTGATTTTTTTTATTCGTTATTTTTGTCTTTGTCCCCGGCGCTCCGGCGGAGTTTAACGTCTGACTTTATTGTACTTGTTCTGATTTGTTTGCCGGGGTTCAGGTAATTATAATACTACAGTTAAGGCCTTAGTATGTACTTATGTATATGTGTATAGATGGAAAGTTTACGATTTGGCACATGATTACAAGCGTGAATGGTGTAGCAACAGCCTCCTTATACAATATAATAGTGCATGCATCTTTAGCGCGATGGCTTTATTACCAGAATATTCACCATCAGTGTCTGAGTCGAGAGAGAAATCCTATTATTATAATGTCTTTCCGCACATCTCTCAGTCTTTTTGCCGGCTCTCATGAGAAAATTATCGAATTTTACGATCACCAATTACGCTATATAGATAGGGTAGATACCGGCGGCGGCGATGTTTGGCTCGAGTCTCAGTAACATATATATTATAATATATATATAACTAAACTAGCTCGTTTTTTTTCTTTTTTAAAATCATTTTATTTGTTTATTTCTCTCGACACTCGACTTCATCATGATGCTGTGGCAGAGAAAACTAGTCGGATAAACTGACACGCGCAAACAATATCTATCAATTAAATCAACATCAAAATAAGCTTTTTTTATATACAATAATACCATTTATATTATGGGTTTTTATATGTCTGTATTTTATATTATATTACACTATCAATATAACTTAATATTATCTAATAAATTATTTAAAAATCTTATAATAAATGCGACTAAATTTTATATCTAAATTGAGGATATTATTAATTTTTACAACAATAATATTGTAGATATATTAATATTAAATATTGATTTATTAATTTAATATTTAAATACCTATTAATATACCTAACAATTCCAAATTTCAACGAAGAAAACAAATATAAATGTATCTGTGTCAAATCAATAATATTTGTCACGTTTAATCTCTTTAACAGTTATTAAACTATTACTATAATACCGTAATTTTATTTTATTTTACCTTGTCGTCGATTCCGTTGAATCTATTTTCACGTGACTCTTTTTCAATCACTTTAATAAAAATTTTTGCTTTATTATACTTTAGCTGTTCTTTTTTTTCTTCGTCCAGTCTTCTCTGACGGCACGGCACACATATTTCTATAACAAAACGTTAAATTTTTCATTTAACAAGGTAACGAGTAAGGTTATTAATGATAGTTTCTACACAACCTTAACAAAAAAAAATTAAAATTAAATTCTACATATATTTTCATATATTAATCTTTAAAAACGCGTCATTAGTACTTTTTTCTCCCATTTTAGGGCGATTCAAATTATCGTTGGGTCCCGTCCCAAGATGAGCTATCCCTTTTGCACAGAGTGGGATAAAAGCGCGACAAATGCCTTGTCATTTATTAAACCACGTCGGGACCTCGTTTCAACCTGCTTGTATCCAGGGGAGAAAAAAGGTTTGTCTGAAAAAAAAACCAATACTTAACGACCGTTTTTAGTGGTGAAGAGGGAGGTAAAAGAGGTTTCCTGGATTTCCCAACTGGTCGTTAAACATATTGAACGACTATTAAACTGATGGTCTTTTTATATAAGGTGAAAAAAAAGGAAAGAAAAAACTGGTAAGTCAAGAAATCCAAATTGATTTCTCGGCGTTACGTTTGTTTTACATCATATTCCTATGGACGGAGTTTCCCCTTTCCGATGGATTCTATTTAAACGACTGTATCAAATGAACCGAATCGCATTCGGTTATCTGCAATTCGCTGACCACTAACAAAACACGCTTCATTTAACTATTTTGCAGGGGAGGAAAGATATCAACCCTTTCCCGTAAGTACATCATGTCCCTCTAAACATTGTTTAAACGACAATGTTAATATTTTTTTCTATTTAATTAAAAATCTCAACAAAATAAAATTAGCTTATTGAATATAATAATATTATATTACTATATTATAATAATATACTACATAATATAGTTATGCAATTTTTAACAGAAAGAAAAAAATATTTTTATTATGTTCATTTCTGTCAAATAAATAAACATCATAAATACATAATATGTAAATATGTAGGTATTTTTTTTTAATAGTTTCAGAAATTTACCAAAAAAAAACTATAAGAGCGTGTTTATTATACGAACTATTATAACGTTAGTATTTCAATTTACACAATATTAGTAATTAATAATAATAATAATAATTCGAAAATTATAATAGTTTATACTCGAAATATACATTACACAATGAAAATTATTATAATTAAACACTATAGCTGATAGGTCTCGTAGAACCCAGAAACAGTAATGAATCAAATTAAGTTTTTTTTTCCGCGGCCTCTCATTTCCCTTCACCGGCAACCACGACATAAATACTATGCACATGTATAGTTTAGGATCGCCACATTACGAATGATTTAACGGCTCCGTGACACGGCTACACACTGAGGGGCAAAGGGTGAAATGGTCTTTGGACCCGATTAATATACAACCCTGTTTGGAACGCAAACTGTGATTTCTTGTTCCATATCTTTAATTGGATTCACCACAAACATGATCAATGCCTTCGGCCCAGATAACAGGGTCCGGCTATAACGTCTACGGAACCCCCCTCGGTGCAGCCAAAGGTGACCTTTTAATGATTTACAAGCATTCCCATCACGTTTCTCACACGCGCAATACCATACATACAAACATTCCCACTCCACGTGTCCCTAAAATGAATTAGTTTCTTGCTACTGCGTGTATTATGTTAGTCATGTGTATAATGTATGTGTGTATGTGTAGAGAGAAAGATGACCTCCTCCGATTCGGAATTGAAATTCGAGTCAAGCTGTGGGGATTCGGCGGGCGGGACAAAAGCGCGATATTAATTCCGAAGCGCAAAAACAGTCAGTCCAATGAGAGTGGTGAGAAAAAAAACGATAGAAGGAAACGCTCGGACCAAAGTTTCGGGTTCCTCTGGGACCGTTCCAAATGAAAATACATTACCTCGCGCTTTGGGAATCTTGCTTTGGCTGCTATTCTTAATAAATTAGACTAATTTGCTAATGGAAATATATTTAAGAAAAAAAACTGTAAAATTTAAAGTTTTGCTATGCAAACCAACAAACAAATATTTTTTTTAGAATAGGTTTGACTAGATTCTTTCAGAGAATAAAAAACGAGTGGATACTACCTACTAGAAATAACAAACAAATTTGATCAGAAAATCCACATCACATACATTTTAGGTCTGTATCGATAAACAAATAAATCATTTAAGCTTTAAATCGAATACAACTTCGTTTGAGATAATTTAATGTTGTATATTACATAATACTTGTATCAATTCAAACTTCTAAAAACTAATTTTTTTTTTTAAATTTATAGGTAAATGAAACATTTTACATATTCTTAATTTTAAAACAGTATGATTAATAAAATAACACTAATGTAGCAAATTGTATATATACCTACTCATTTCATCTGAGAAAATGTTATTGTATAGGTACATACTAATTATTAATACAAAATAACCTTTCAGTTTTAACATTATATTTGTGGTATAATTATATTTTGAAACTATTTAAATTATTTCAAAGATACTTTATTCGAACCTCTAGTAATGTATAATTACATGTTATGAGAAATGAGGAAAAAGACAATAAAAACCAAAACAGTTTTACTACGTTACTTTCATTAAAATAAAATAAACCAACGAGTATTATAAATATAAGATGTTAAAAAAAGATTTTAATTATTAGAGGTACTACAAAAATAATTATACAATATAAATATTTAAGACATTATTATAAAATAAAGCTCATTTGATTTTATACAACTTAGTTACCAATAATTTAGACACAATGATTTAAAGAATGCATTTTTTAACATTTTTATTTCGCCAAGTTAATATTAGTATATTTATGTATACACTTGTTTCGGTATGGTAATAAATAATTATTTAAATTTAATAAATTACCTGGTTTCGATGTTGTAAACATGCCAAGTTCACCAAAGTACAAGTATACTCCATAATCAGCTGCATAACATCGTGAAAGTATCGTCCATTCTTCTTTAGTTAATAGTGCTATTCTGAAAAACAAATGTTATTATATTTTATTAGATTTAGATTATAAAAGTTATGTCGTTATATTATTAGGTAAAAAGACAATAATGAATTAACTCATATGATTTCAAAGTCCCGTACTCTTTTTAATTAAATTAGAACCAACATATTTATAGGTATATCAAGTGAAAATGATAGTAATTTATATAATGCAAATTAAATACATTATACTCATATTTATTTATGACAAAGGAAGAAAAAGTAAAAATTAAATAAATATACAGCTATTAGAATTATTACTACTAGGTAGAAATGTAAAAAAAAAAATAAGAAACAATAATTGGTAATTAAAAAACAAAATGAATTTAATTAAAAACATATAAATTTGTTAAAATTTATTTTAATTGATGTATATATGAAAAATAATTGTTTACTCATTGCAAATGAATACCTTATTTAATCGAATTATTTATTTATTTATGTAACACGTCTGCTAGCCATAATATAATATATAGTTCATACGTAAAGGTGTAATAACTTGTAGTTAATTAATACCAAAAAGGTAAGCAATTTGATACCGATCTGCTGTACACATTAGGTGTAGAATAGGTCACTATATTATGAATAAGTTAAATTTTAATTCAATATGATATATCATTGAAAATGACAAACGATTCTGAACTGAGACGATCTGTCAGTGTCAGCCTATATCACTTTACTTTTAGTATTATAGTAGGTTGATACATTTTTTTCGAAAATATTGCATTTATGATTTATTATATTATTAATATTTAGTATTTAATTATAATAATAATATATATATTTACCATATTATACAAATGTATAAACTGAAAATTTAATAAAATCTTTTTGTAAATACTATACTTAACTGTAAAAATAGATTCATAGTATAAATAAATAATACCGTAAAAGAAATCAAAAATATAAATTCGTATAGTAAAATTCATAATAATATTATTTACGAAAAATTTCACACAATAATTATTGTTTTTAAATTATAACAAAATAATTAGTATCGTTATTTATCATTTAAATACGTAATTTCGTCCAAAATTTAACTTGAAAAGTATATAAAAAACGCTTACCAAGTCAGAGATCGGCATGTAAACTTTCTTGATTTTAAAATTTTAAAAATTTATTAATTTTATGCAATATATATGTATAATGTATTTTATTTTCATTTTCATTTAGTGAAATAGATTTCCAAAACCGGATAGAGGATTTTATTGTTTGGGGGTCTTGTTAGATTCACATTGGCTAGGAGAAGTACAGTGAAGATTTTCAGAACTTTACCTTTTATAGTTAATTAACTACAGAGCTTCAAAAAACATTAAAAAACATTTTACTGGGCGTATTTTATGTTTTTTAGCTTTATAGCTTTATAGTGAGTTAACGATTGAAGATTAATAAGTTCTGAAAATCTTCACAGCACTTCTCATAGCCAATGTGAATTTAACAAAACCCCAAATAACAAAATCCGTTCTCCATTTTCGGTAATCTACCACACTAAATGAAAATTTAGCAAAAAAAAACTATTTTTTTAACTGTAAAAAATTAAATAATTATAATATTAATTACATAAATTATATAATTATATAATATAATAATTATTTTTTGAAAATGTTAATCTCACATTTTGTATTTACTTGATAATCCCTTTTTAATGAACTATCAACAAACTTTTAAGCTATAATAGTTTTGAAGAAAGTTAAAAAAAAATAGAAATTTTAAGACTGTTCCCCGTTGACAAGGATTTAAATCGTTACACCCCTTGGTCGTGATATCGGATCCCTCTCATTAATATTTTATGTTAAAGCTATAGCTTAATCCACCTACTCATTACAACTGAGTTACATAAATATAATTTTCCTATTTAACAAAAATTTTTGAAGTTTTAAAAATTCAGACTTTTTTCATTTCAATTACCATATTTACTTGATTAAAAATCAAGAAAGTAAAATAATTGTCTTTATATTTTTTTTTTAGATTTTATAGTTTTAGTATGAACTATAAATATGAAAAATCTTGTATTAAATTATCACTTCATTTTCACTCTAAGAAAAGATAATTTACACCTGCAATTTACTTTAAAAACAACCCAATCCCAACTATAACTCAAACTAAATATTTAAGTCTAATCTTAGACAAGAGTTTAACTTGGGGTCCACACACAAAATCTAAAAGAAAGATACTTAACACTAGACTTTATCTAATTTCCCCTATCCTCAAGTCCAGACTCTCAATCAACAAAAAAAAGTATTAATATATTAATCAATGCTAAAGCTTATCTGGGTTTATGGCATCCAAGTATGGGGATGTGCCAAGCATTCTCAAAAACATATCACCCAGGACTTTCAGTAAATCTCTTTTCGCCAAATAATATCCGCGCTATGCTTCATCTCAAACTTCTCATTACATAAAGACTAAAAAATTGAAACAGCTTTACTTATAACTAAAAACTAAAAAATAAATTCCATACCAAATCAATCAATCACACAAATTCACTATTATCATTAACTTTACCAGTGAATTTATCCTAGATAACCCCTCTCCCTACATCGATTAAAAAGACACTAGCATCAAGATATTTTGAATCTTCTAGCTGTATTTACTAGAAAAAAACTTCTCAATCCCCAAGTCTGAAGGTTTCTACAATAGTTAGTAGGTCACGCTCTTCGTGTTATTAATGTTGTTGTTATCTTTTGCTACCAAATTTACTTATTGTATACAATATATTACAAATTGTAAATAATATTTTGTTTAAATAGAATAAAAATCGTTGTTTTTCCTTAGTTTCTATTTTTGTTTTCCCGATTAAAAAATTTACTTTTAAGTTTTAACCCCCTCCCCCAAGTACCAACTAAATCCAATTTTTATCAAAACCACTTCTATTTTTGAAAATCAAAGCATTTTATTGACTACTTATTGTGTAGCATATACAAAAAAAAAACAAATACATCAATGTAAAATCTATACATGGGTATTATTTAAATTATTATTAATATTATTAAAACATTAACATTAATAGGTACAATAGGTACATTCTACCACTCAGAATCTAAATAAAAACGTAAAAATATGGAATTTAAGTGGTTTTCACTTAAGGATTTAATTTACATATTAAGAACGAATTTAGCTAACGGATAGCAATTTTTTTGTACAGTTATATTAAATGAGTGCCTAAATTATATAGGTATAATGCTAATCTGATTGTATTTAAAAAAAAGGATTTATAAGTAGCAACATTCGAATGTAATATATTATATTATTATTATTTATTGGCCGACATCATTAGGGCACACATTGTCCACGACAGTGTAACCATCAAAACACGGCAACTACGACGTCGAGGTCTCTAGGATATACTCGCCCCACCCACGCAACAGGAAGGGTGCGGCCGCAGTGACGACGATAATACTTAATTAATTGGATAATTTGTTAAATACTGACGGCAGCTGACAAAAACACATCTCCTATGGGCATGACGATTTGCATAGTCGCCACGGCAGGCACTCGGTGTATATTTGCATAATCACCGTCACGTTAAATTCCACTCCTCCGGACTACGGCGCATCCGCTAGAAACGGCAACGGCAACAAAAGCCAATAAGATTATTTTGCACCCCGTACCCCTTCTTTCGAGGAATATATAAATATGCACACGCACGACAACCCGCCCAGCTATTAAAAACCATTTTGAACAGACTGAAAATATTATAATATATAATTTTCTACCCGACGCTCTTATAATAATAATAATAATATACTACTCCGACAACGACGATAGCGGCGACGCAGGTTCTTACATAACGAAGAACTTGACCCGTCGCGTGAATACGACGAACAAAATTTATTAATTAAAAACTACAGTTGATCGCATCGAAGACAACAAAAACCTGTGGAACAACTGGGGTGATTTTTGAGTGAGTTGGGATGAGGTGGTGTGAGAAGTTGACATAACAACACCGCTCTGTTGGTTAGAATGTCGTTCAGTCATGGTGAAGACGATGTTGGAAGAGTTACTAAAACGGAAGGTGAAACTATACCACACACTCGTTCCGACTTATATACACCAAAAGTTTCACAGTTTTCCACTCGAAAGAACGATATCACTGTATTGTAGATATATAAACATAAAGTATTGTCAGAGTAAAAAACACGCAGATTAATTATATAAATAGTAGTAAATATTGAAAAAAAAACAAGAACTCGCTCTGCTATGTAGTAGATTTCAAACAATCATCTTATTTCAGTTTATAAATAAATCATTACTAATCCTATATAGGATATACATATTACATATACCTATTATAAAAATTAAAGCAGAATATATGTAAATACTATAATTACGCATAATATGCAGGTTATAACGTTTAAAATAACAAGGAATTATCATTTGTTATAATTTATTGTTAACACGAATTGATTAGAATCTAAATTCAAGTCCCGTGGTTGTAATCTACTCAAGAGACAACCCGGGGTTAAATTTAGGGGGCGCAGGGGATTCGGTCTCCCTATCTCTAATAGTGGTTAAAAAGCGTTCCCTTTAATAAATTATTCGTTATATACGCCAGAACACTCCAAAGCTCCAATTATAATCAAAAACATTAGTCAATACAATTCAGATTTCTGTTGAGATTAAATTTTGGTTTTAATTTATTTATTTTTATCAATTATTATTTTATTTTAATCAAATCTCTGTAATACATAAATTATGGACTATCTAATATATTATGTGTAAAATTAATTCTCGTGTGTGATATGTTTACTTTTAGATTCTGAACGAAGTGAAGAATGTATTGATTTTACAATGATGTGTGTTTTTTTTTTTTTTTTTGTGTCTGACGACCACATTTGGAGCAGTAATAATGCTCCGATTTTTGACTTCAGCCCCTCTTTGAATAAGAAAATTCATCTAGTTGGTACTTTTGGGGGGGGGGTCAAAAGTAAAATTTTCAAATAGTTTTCAAAAAAATCGAGAAAAACAAAAAAAAAATGACAGAAAAATGGTAATTTTACGAAAAACCACTTTTCGACAAAATCGATTTTTTGATTTTGCTGTAACTCAAAAACCAACCATTGTAAATACTTGAAATTTTCACTAAATGTTTATATTATCATTATGGATATCTCTTTACAGTTAAATTTTCAAAATATTTTGACCATTTTTAAGCTACTTATAGACAATTGAAATTTTCGACTTTTTGAAGTTTTTTTTTTCAAATGCCGATAAAAATTTTTTGGGTGGCCAGAAAATCTTGAAAATTTAATACAAGGTTTCTTATAAGTTGTTCTTAAAATGATAAAAAAAAATCCGAAATCGTTTGTCACAATTTTTTTTTATAAGTGCTTAAAGTTCGAATTTACACGAAATATTTCAAAATTTAAATTAAATTTCATACTCTCATTATGCGTATTTTGCCTAATACTTTTTTTATTAATAAACAGATACTATAAAGTAACTATAGTAACATATAAAAACTATACTATTTGTTTCAAAATAGAATATATGACAATATTTAAATATAATATATCCTAAACTGACAAATCATCTTCGTTCAGAATCGTTTTTCGTATACAATGATACCTATCATTGCATTCAAATTTAACCTACCATAGTCTGAGGTCCACCCCACCCCCTAATATACAGCAGAGCGATACCCACTTACCCACTTTTTAGTAATAAATTCGTATTTAATTATTTAAATAATTTGTTACGGCCAACAGGTAAATTAAATAGTATTTATGTAAAATCTTTATCTTTTTCTTTATAATGAATTAATGAATATAAAAGCTTCATACATTCATATATATAAGTAAAATGTGAATGTGCGATTTTTTAAGAAATTTGATTTTTTTTTTTTTTATACAATTTAAATTACTAAAACCCTACATTTTTATGATATAAATATTTTTTATCTGGATGATTTCTATTGTTTTATTAAGACTCCACTACTTACAACATTTTATTACGAGAAAAAATATTTTCTTTCGAAATATTAAATTTGTATAAAATATACAAATGTAGTAGATATTATTTGTGATTTAAATTTTTCATGATATAATTTGGACATTATTCAGGGTTAAAAATGGAATAAGTATCACTCTTATTTATACATTACATAGGTATACTACATTATATATGCATTTGCAATTATAAATAAAATGATACATGGAACGCTTAAAACTATATGGAAACATTAGTTTCCCCTGGGATTATTTCCCACTTTAAGCCCTGGGGACAACATTGTGTCATGTAAAAAAATCTTTTCATCATTATTTGTTCATTAAAATTAAATCTATTACCGTTATAATATCATCAGTTTATTACTTTTCTTTTGGCAGTTAGTTAATTTTCAGTTCAAAACAAAAATGTATTTGAATCAAAAAAATATATAACACTGGCTCAATATCAAATTTATAATAGATATCAGCAATTTATTTTACTTTACACAGGCCAGCACTTCTTAACCGTTTTAGAAAAATAAATCCAAATTTACACCTTGCTCCTACGCTCACCAAATAACACATACAGTAATGTATGTATTGCATTTTAATTGAAAAATAATTCATAGAATATGATAAACAATTCTGAAAGAGACTATGTGTCAAAATGCATTTTCCCTGCTAGCATCATCTACCATGGTTCTGACCATAGTCAACATCAGTTACGGTACTGTTTTCCACTGTTTCACTATTTGACGCTCCGACGTACCCATTATGCGGTAGGTTGAACTTATTTTTACCAAAAATATCACTTAAGGTTAGCTTTTATAGTTTTAAACAAAATATAATTTGCAAACTTTTAGTTAGGGGATTTGTACAAAATTAATTTTTTTTTTGTGTGTGTGTGACTTGAGAATGAATAACTAGTAAATAGGTACTTGGAATTTTTACTAAATGTCTATACTATCATTCTCTATTTACAAAACAATTTTCAAAATATTTCGACTCTTTGAGCTATATTTATGGGCAACTAGAAATGTTCAATTTTTTTTTTTATTAAATATTCATTAAAAAAAAAATTGCTGTATCAAAATTCTTGATAATTGAATACAAGATCCCACATAAATTGTTCTTATGTTTGCAAACAAATATTATAAATACATGAATATAATTTTTTTTATACATAATAATATACATTTGAAAAAATGAGAATTTTGACGAAATTACATATTTAAACGATGATTACCTAATGGTATTAATTATTTTGCTACAATAAAAAAAACCTATTTGTTTGAACTTAAATTTTAAAGTATATTGTATTGTTATAAATTTTACTATTTGCAATGATATTTTTGTTTATATTTACGGTATTTACAAAAAAATATTGTTACATTTTGAGTCATATAAGTTGATATAATGTGGTAAAAATATATATTATTATAATAATTAAATATTAATTATATAATATATGCAATATTTTCGGAAACATTTATATCAACCTACACTGGTTAATATTAGAAATAGATCAAATAATTATAATAGTTTAATTAACATTAAACACGTCTATAATAAACTGCCTACTCGTCACCTAATGTATAGCAAAACGGTATACCCACTTGCAGTGGTGTAGCTAGGAGTTTTTAGGGAGGGGGAAGAGGTTGTAATAAAATGTAACTTGTGAACACACTCCCTGAAATGTACCTACTCATTAATTGTTTAAATAAATTATAATATACGTTTAACTTCTAAATATTTATTTAAAATAATTTTTTCCTTTTTTACAAATTAAATATATTTTAAATATAAATAACAATAGTTTTATTAACGATAACGTTAATTACATAATATATGATGGTGTAGTGTAAATATTATCTGCACGAGTGCAATAATATGACACTGTGTGTGCGCAATTGCCACTATTTAAGATAAATTTTATCTTAAACCGCGGTAGTTTGTGTATACGCCATAACAGAATACATTTTTAACCATGACCAAATGATTGTATTCCTATATTATAAACATTATATTTTTGATATAAATACGGCCGAGGGGGGAGTTAACACCCCCCCCTAGCTACGCCACTGCCCACTCACCTCTACCCTTTTCAATTACTATTAAGACAACTTAAAATTAACCTTCCTTGTTTAACATTTTCAAGTGTTTTCACGGAAAAGAAAATCATAGTATGATAAATATTATATTGAAAAAATTTTAAGTATCTACGAATATAGCTTAAAAATGGTCAAAATATTATCAAAATTGTATAATATAGAAAATAATAATATAAAAGTAATAGACACTAGTGCAATACTTTAAGTTCATATTTTCACATGGTTAATATATTTTTTTAATTCCAACAAAATAACTAAATCCGTAGAGAAGAAATATTTGTTCTAAGTTAGAATAATAAAATCCATAAAAAAAATTGACTTAAAACACTAACAAACTTACCAAGAATCTTCCTACTGTATACAGTATACTGTGTTTAATTTATTAATTTATATTTAACGAGAAACGCATACATACCGAGTACCACTAATTTTCTACTTTTGGCCGTCAAAGTACTAACATAAATTTTCTATTAAAAATTTACTTTCTTATCAGTCTGAATATTAGAGATAAATATATTATATTGTGTATTCTTGAAAACTCGGTTGAGTCACTTATCAACTTCATTCTCGTTCTGATAAAAAAATGTTTAATAAATAACTTGAGTACACCAATTAAACTTAGCCATTTAAATGACTATAATATTATAATAAACGTTTATGATATTCGTCCTAATTTTGACCATAGGTACTTAACATTCTATGAACGATAGACAATAGTCTATTGGCGATTACGCATTATGAGCAACGAGGTAACCACCTGCGGTCGGCGAGAGTAATCAGCCCGTCCGACTACTCTCGCCGACCACGAACAGTTACCTCGTTGCTCATAACGCGAAATCGCCATTACTCTATAGTGTGTCAACTTTTGTAAAACTAATAACTAAATTTGTAAATTCTAAAATACGTATCCTAGTTGAAAATTAAATTTAAAATAGAGATAGTTTTAATTTTACAACATTGAAAATAAAGAAGTCACTGTATGACTGAAATATTCTTATTATATCCAAGGGCACAGATTTTAAACATATATCTTTATACATCATTTAATATAAAAATAATAATAAAAAAAAAAATTACGGCACTTACAGGAACGTTTATTCTTTATTATGTTATATAATATATACATTATATTTTCATAGTTTCAAACTTCTGGTTATTGATTCGAATTTCAACGTATATCGTAATAAAATAAAAACTTTTATTTGAATATTTATTTTTGTTATTTTTATTTCAATATTATATTAGATATGTTATGATTTAGTTTCAAGAAGGGAACTATGGGTTCTCTAAAAATGTGTTATTTTTTAAAGAAAATTGGGAAGAAATTAGTATGTAATAAGTATCAAGTTAGGAAAACTATTATGGGGTGTAGTTAAATGATAACCTATAAGGTCATATTTGTTTATTCTAATAACTAGATATCAAATTATGTATATGAAAAAATAGCAGTAGAGCAATAAAAGTATTATAATAATTTGTCAGTTTCCGAAAAAATGAATAATACTTATTATTTCTTGAACTTTATAATTTATAACCTATACATACTGAGTAAACACTTAACCAATAATTACTTAATAGTAATCTAATATCTAGAATTTGTAATAAGTAGACATTTTTAATACAACACACAATTTATATTTATAAAAATAGTATACATACTAAATTACTAACATAACTAACTAATTTATAAGCCATCATTACTTACGGATTCTGTTCAGTCGAATACAAATTCGAAGGTGGTTCGAATAACAATCCAGTATGTTCTTTGCAAAGAAGTGCTTCGTTTACAATCGATTGCGGTCTTGGTTCTTTAGATGAATTTCTATAACAGATATATTATTATCATTAATATTGAAATTATAATACAACAAAGCTCAACATATAATTGAAATACAAAAATAATAATCTAAAAGTATATTCAATATACTTAGTAAGATAATAATATAATATAAACAAGATATATTATGTAGATATACTAACTAAATGATATTTAAATTCAATAAGTTGGAAGGGTAAAAGTGTATAGTTGTATAGTTAAGTTCGATAGGTACAGGGTATATCTAAATATTAATTTGTAATTAAGCTCAAAGATAAATCTGAAAAATTTATTTTTAAATAATAATTTTCTAAAAAACCCATACTATGTTGTAAATAGTATGTATAACATTATGAGCCAATATTTTGATATAATATGCATTTGATTGGAATATTTAATTATGTATAAAGAACTGCATAGTAATTTTGCTTTTAAGATTTCATACATGTCAATTAACTAAATGAATAATTAACCGTTCTTATTTATTGGGAATAGAAAGAAAATTCGTCGTCACATAGACAGAAATGTCTGCTGTAGTTGTAAAAAAGACAAAAATAAAATACATTTTTATACATTTTTTAGAAATTTAAGTTAAATTATTTAACATTAAAATATGTATATTTATAAATAATCTATAAATCATAATGTCCAATAGTGGTTAGGTCACGTATGATTAAAGCTAAAAATGGTAAAAAAAAAAATTGGAAAAATGTTTTCTCGCACACAAAATATGAAATACACTCGCGGTAAACATACAAAGGGAACTTAAGAAGAGTATAGGTAGATATAGGGAGGCAGTGGCCTCAGGTCGTTTGAGAAATGATACGTTTTGTTGGTATAGGGTAAGACTGGCGACGGCGTGTAACGTCATTAGCACACACACACATATACAAGCACACACGCTACGAACAGTGGCGAGTCTTGATAGCCGGCAATTCATCTGGGCGATCGCCACGAGTCTCCCTCGGTACCATTTTCCACCCTATCGTGCGATCGCCCTGTATATACGCATAGTTTTCGGTGTGACCCATCGACAATGACCACGACTACGACGACGTCTTTCAAAGCTTCGAAAACTGCGACAGAAGCGGAGGCCGACTACTACTGCAGCAGAGCAACACATGTAGGAGACGGCCGGCCATCAGTCAACATTATATAGTGAACCGCACCCCGCGAGGATGTAGAAAGCGCGCAGGCGGTGTAATAGCATACACGGCCGTAATATAGTACACACGCACACACACATACGCACATAGATATATATAATATATTATGGTTATATTCACTATACATATATATATATACTGTAGTATAGAACGTAGTTTTAGTATAGTGAAGTATATATACACGAGTATACACCGCCACACACCCTTCTTCGAAGATGAGAGCGGTACGCTGCGGTCGACACAAGTCCGAAACGGTATATAAACTCCGCCGCTTAAACCGTCGACGAACGCGGTGTAGGTGAAAACCCATCAAACAAATGCACGTGCAGCTTTACCCGCTCCTGTTTTCCAATAAAGATTTCCGGTCGTTTGCGGGGACACGGACGCACGACAATTGCCAGTACTTTGCTACCCTCCCATCGTTTCACTACTACCTTTGCTTTGTATGTGTGTGCGCAGATTTGTTTTTACACTTCAGTATAATAATAATAAACATAACAATATAGTCATACAATATGTACATAGAACAATGTTTATTTTCTTATTTTCTTCCGTCGTCGTCGGTTTGTTTGTTTCTTATTATCATTGATCGCTTTTACACAAGTACGCACTAGTATAAACCGAAAATATATAAAGTCCAATACAAATAGCGGCTAAAATAAAATCTGATATGACGTGGTTAAATAGTTAAATAATTATTTATGATATTTTGGTATTTTTCATAAGACAAATAATTGTTATATAATATATTATACACCCACGACAAATAACGACGCAGCGCTTTTTTTCCATTCTCTCGTCGTCCGTTGTTGCTGTATTGTAACCAAAACCCGATAAAAGATATAGCCGCATGTTTTATCGCTCAACGTTCGCGAGAAACGATTTAATCAAACCACCGCCACAACACGCACACACACGCTCATTTGCAGGCCAGTGGACAGCCTTCCTTTGTGTATGTGCGGTGATAAAGTAATTTATAAACGATCCTTAACGTCCGAACGAACACGCAAAAACTTAGCCACGCACCACGCCGGATTTTGAATAATTATTATACACCGTCTAATAATTTGGGAAAGGCCCTTTTCTCGTCGCCGCTCTTAAAATGAAAAGTCGTCAAGCAGCAGAGAGAAGGCAGCTCGTAATTTCGTCAAGTATTGTTCGACGTGTCCCTCCTCTCAATGGTCCTCTGACCACAACCCGAATATCTTCTGACTAATTAAGTGTGAATTATTAATTACACATAACGATGCCTGTATAACAATACAGCAAAGGCGTCCCCACTCCTTTCCAGCATCACATTGTCCTCCGACAACATTTTTGATTAATTATACCAGCTCGAGGTGATAGAAACTATATATATGCATACACATGTGGATGAGGACAAGAGGGAAGGGGCACTAAAGGCGATGCAACATCATCGTTTCGATAACTATTATAATACACCGCCAGAAAGTCCGCCGCTGTAATAGTTCTCCGATCACAATACAATGTGTGTCGGAGGCTATACTCTCAGAAGAGAACAGCAGAGAGCATTCCGAAAGAATTTTACTTATTCGACGCGAACCAAGTGTAAAGAAAAGCTGGTTAGAAGTTCGAAAGGTTAAAAGTTATTCATGCTTGTTAAATCAGATTTTCCGCACCGACCCACTGTACCATGGTTTGATTGTTTGCGAGTTTATAAGCCAGTAAAACTCAAAAATAAAATAAAATAAACAAATAAATAGTCTTGCGACACACCGGAAACCTTCTAACTCGTCAAGTAATTTTTTATTATACAAAGTATGAACTAAAATTTTAAATAATAAAGAATTCTATAACACAATTAAACTACATAACAAATAAAATGTTTCAGTCCGGAGTCCGGACTATGATCAACCTATTCAAATATATCAAAATATCCCACATCTAACATAAAATATCAAATAATAATATAATTTACTTTACTTTAATTTTAAGCTCGTCACTGTACACTTTTTCTAATATACTCAATAGCCGTAACTTCCTTGGTTTTTATTAGAAAAAAATTATTAATGTAAATCACTGCACACTATATATGTATAGTTTTGAACAAATAATAAACTATTAAATTTAAAACTCTATCAATATGCCTAAAAACGCTTTTATGCCAACAATATAATATTATACTGTATATTTATTAGTTAAGTACCCGGTATTTTTTTTAATAACATAAAATACACACTTGCTTTTCATACACGCAGCAATACGAATTGTGTAAATATAATATGTATAAAAGAAAAAGAATGTTATTAGGTACTATACTGTACATGCATGTGATAATATTATAATATTACAGCCATGTAATTATTTCTAAATGACGTACATTTGTAATATTAGACTTGTTAGGCTACAAGAATACAGCGAATGTCATTTTGACAGGTAAAATCCAGGGGCAGACGTCACAGGTTCCAGAGGTGGCAATGGACCCTCGTAAAAATAAATCCTTCGAATTTAAAGGATTTAACGGGTTAGAAGAACAGGGGCATGGGGGAAGAGTGCATGTCAGGTCGAGACAAGTGGCATGCGGATATCAAATTTTTACGCATTCCGGTCAACAAAATTACAACGAAAAAAGGCAGATAATCCTTTATAATTTGAAATAAGAACATAATATTTTTATGCTATCCAATTCATTCAAATACAGTGTGCCAGAAGCACCTAGTAACCGAAAAATTATGAAGTTAAAAGTCAGTATATATGTATTATAAAAGCACAAAAATAAATTTAACGTCAAATCAAGTTTAAGAGGCTATTCTAAGCGACTAAATAGTAAATAGGTAGTATTAAATTGACGTACGTCGTACATACAAAAATTGCAACTAACAAAATATTATACAGTATGCACCTGGACAAATTATTTGAAAAAAATTTTTATTCAAATATCAGTGTGAATGAGTATAACAGGAAAAAATATTTATGATTTTTACGGAGTATATAATATCACATAATATTATATAATAACGCTATTTAATCGAAACTCGACGTAGCATTTGGTTAAAAAATATGTTTTGTTTATTTTAACTTTTATCATTTTTCTTCTATCGTCCACGTTCACAATTTGCCGAATGGGCAGATATCACTGCTTTTCAAGAACGATATTTTGACACATGGAGATTTAATGCGCTTTATATTACTTTTACGTATATACAGACATGGGCTCTGGTACAATATATATATTATTATATTGCAACAGTCTGTGGTTTTGTATTTGTTGTTGACTCTGCTCCGACCACAAATCATCCTTATTTTACCCTTCAAAATTGAATTCTGATTTATTGGGTATCCTCTACACCACCCGCCAACCGATTTACCGAATCTCTTTTAGTTATGATGCGTTTTACTAGGTTCTCCTCCTCCCTTTATCACGCAGATATAAGTAAATTTATTTTATAAAAAAAAAAAAAAAATACTACAACGGAATCTCATATTTGTCACAACAGACTATATGTATATATAATCAGCGAAGAAAATTGATTAAGATTGATTTATTTCACACAATTAGTTCGATGGTGTAGCTATTCGTCACTGACACTACAAGGCTGTCATTCACGCGATGTTCAACGAAATGTGTAAAGAATTACACTAGGGGCTGTACAATAGATAATGAAGAATCATGTGTAACTTCAGTGTGCGTTCATTATTACCACTTCACACGGGATCGATCACTCGAATAGGTCTGTCATTACGTGACGACTAGTCTAATTAATGGTTTTGCTCGCAATAAAAAAAATGCAATAGTGTAGTTAGTCCAGAATGGAAAAATTATAAAACGAATGGAAAGCATTTATTTATTAATATAATCATAGTGATGTGAGCTAGACGTTATTATTAGTTAGGTATCAACTATCAGATAGATACTGATTCTCCCAGATTTTTAAAGATTATTTTTAAATTTAAAAATGTATGCTTCAATGAAACATAAAAGAATTTTTCCTGTATTTATATATAACTATGAAATATAAATATTTTTCACATTCAAATGGTTGACTTTAAAATAATGTATTTTAATAAATGTTACTAGCATAAAAATGTACGATTAAAATGTCTATTAAAACTAAATTGAATCCTGAAATAAATTAAATGTTTTTAAAAATCCAAAATGTTTAAATACTATTAAATAAAATGTATAATTAGATTTTTTCATATATTGTTACTCAAAAATTATAGTTGACCAAAATTATCTATTATTTATTAAAAGTGATCAATTACATGTTATTACTTAAAAGAACATATTAATAAGGTTATATGTATTATGTAATATATTAATAAAATAAAATTAAGTTTATAGGTACCTATTTTTCAACACTTTATCATGGTTTGTAAATGTATCAAACAATACACAGGTAAATATTTAACAATAGGTCAGTGCTGTACTTAAATAAATTAGTCCAAGACTTAATAACTATAAACATTAAAAATACTTTTGGCCATAAAAAAATAAAAATTTGACAATTGTTCTAACATTATAAACATGACATAAGTATAGGAAATTTAAAATGTAAAGATTGTATATTTCTTCAGTTTTTAAAAAGTTAAGTATTAGGCATTTTTATCAAAAAATTTATTATGTTATTTAAATTGAATGTATTTTTACATTAATTTATTAGAAATAGTTGACAAAATATAATATAAGAAAAAGAATTATTTTCATTGATACAAAAGCAACTGGAAATCAGTATATTTTTATGTAACACTTGAATCATAACATTTAGAACAATTCAAATTTTAAATGCCTATTTGTTCCCATGCTAATAAAATAGACAAAATACAATTCCTACATTTGTGCAAATTTTAATTTATACTTTTAGAACACTAATTCTACCAAAACCGTAATCACATTTACAACTAAAAACCTAAATATATCAAAAACGAATGATTACTTAGCAAAATTATTAATTCAAAATTTATCAAGAACATAATCCAATATACAAATTAAATAAGATGAAAGATATTAAAATCGTAAAAAATTCAAATTCATACATTAATTTTGTACATAAAGCATTATAATAAGATACTTAAAAGGAAATTATAAATAATTCAGAACATAATATGAAAATCAAATTACACTTTACACAAAACCAATTAAATCAATAATTTTAAAAGTTCTAAGTAAATCTTTTCATTATATATGTTATGCATATTTTTTACAAGCAACAAATTAATACTAAATAATGATATCATTTTTTATTACCTCACAAATTTTCTCCAAGATTCTAAAAAATTTTTAGAAACACAAGGGTATGGAGAATTTTCTTGTGAAGGAACAGGTCTTTTTTTATTCCATAGCAAATCACTTAGCAATTCTTTTTCTGAAATAGCTGACTGCTTATGTAAATTTTTAGTAATTTCATCTTGATTATGCATATTCTATAATTTGAGTCAATAGTAAATTAAATATGAGTCATAATGTTGTGTTTAAGAATTATTTTACTTACTAGGCATATATTACAAGGTTCTACATCATTAGCAAATATTGGTGCTTTAGGAAAATATGAATGAAGTATACCTTTTACTACTTCAGGAACCAATCTCCTTGTGTTGCTCTCAATAGTCAAGTTTCCTGTTATTAACAAAAATAAATTAATCATTACTTATAAGTTAAAACATTGGAAAAAAAATGTATACACCTACCATGTGAACATGTAATGTCTTCATTGAATCCCCAGGACATGTACTCAGTATCATTTTTGTTATCAAAAGAATCTGAATCATCATGCTTGTCTTTTTCTTCATGACTATTATCCTCAACATCATCTTCTTTATGCTCGTCATCTGTTTTTAATTCATTTTCATTTTGAATTAAACATTCAGCTATATTCTTTGAATTATCTATTTTATTACTATCATATTTCTGCTCTTCATTAGCTAATTCATCGTTAACTTTTTTAGCAATGACTGAGGATAATATATTTGTCATTTCTTCTAAGACTGATTCTAATTCCAACAAGGAATAATGAAAAGGTTTGAAATCATTAAGTTTTAGAATTTTAAAAATCGATATAGAATTGTTAACAAACAAATGAGCAAGTTTGCGACATCCATCAATAGATTCCAATGTTATACCTTCCATTTTAATAAAACGACTTCGATCTTTAGACTTGAAAAACTTTTTGTCCTCAACAAAACTGCTAGATGGATCACATACTACTGACAACAGATCTGGATTGAGAGGCAGTGCTGTGTTTGGCGGTATATCATGGTTATTAACAAAATATTCAAACAATTCCAAGTACATTCGTCGCCAACTTTTTAATGAATCTTTTCCTACCCAGTAACTTTTTTCTTGATTTTCATCACTACAAAATAAAAATAATAACAAATTTTACAAAGATACATACAGATATTATTATATAAACAAAAGTCAATTCAAATTGAATTCAATATTTAATTTACAACAACGTTCTATACTACCACAACAATATATGACTGAACAGTGGCAGTTTACAGGGTAAGCCGTCTATGCCCAGGCCTACCCAATTTTTATTTGACTGTTTGGTTTTTTTATTATCAAAAATAAAAATATTACTATTAATATTATAAATATTTATTATTAAACATTATTATCATACCCATATTCTATGTGATAGAACAAATCTTTCCTAATAGTTATAAACACATTTACACTTTCACACTACAGAACAAAACTGGCCTACCCAATTATTTCATGCTGGACAACCACTGTGACTGAATGATTAATAAGTTTCTGGATTTTTAATAAAATAAAAATATGTTTCTAACATGAACTATAAAATAAAGTGTTCAATTTTGGATAATATTTAAAAAATATACGTTGATAATCTTCTAATTATTTAATAAATTAAAACAAACTATAACTTATAAACCAATTTTTATGACATCAAATAAATTTGTTAAAATGAGATATCTCAATAAATTCTGATAAAAAAAAATAATTGTTTTTAAATTTAAAAATTCAATGACTATTTTCACCAATTTAATTACACATATTTTTATATCAATTGGTAAATTAAAAACAAAATTTTATTTTTATATAACTTTTAAAGATGCTTCTAATATGTTGTTTGAAATGTATATTTTAACTATCAATTTATATGAATATAATATATATTTTATTTACATGATTCAATATTTTTTTCTATTTTAATAATACAAAAATCTATTCCTTAATTATTTAATAATACTCACTCTGCATTATTATTTGGATTCCAACTATGCAAAACATTGTTGATAGTTTTATTTTGTTCAGTAGTTAATGTTTTAGTGTATAATAAGGCACATTTATTTCTTACACATTTCAAACATAATGATGAATTTAATTTTAACCTTGGACCCCCTTGATATATACCATACAATTTATCTGCCTGAAAGTAAAAATAAAATAACATCAAGTGGTATGTAAATATTTGATGTTTATTCATACGTACTAATTCTGTTCCGATGTATTTGGCTTCATGCACTTTATCAGGATCAAGTAAATTATGTTTACATAATATTGCACAGTTGCTTATTTCCTTGACATTCTGATTTGGTGTGATTTTAAACCAATAGTTAAGCCACTGTAATGAAATGGCTTCCTTTTTTTTTTCTTTTACAGATACAGAGTTCATTTCAGTTATTAAATTCAACATTTGTTCAACAAACACTTTATCTTTGTCTTCCACATACTCTCGATTACTCTTAATATTTAATATTGTATTCTCAAAATTATTATTACGAGCCTCCACAAGGTGAATCAGTCTTGGTGACAACTCCCAGTTAGATGATTCAGTTTTTAGTTTTGTTATCATGGTATGATGCATATAAACCAACATATAAGCATTGTTTGTTTGTAACATACCTTTTTGAATCTTGGGAGCTTTAGTAACTTTTGAACCATTTAATTTAAATTCATCTTCAGTGCACAAATTTAAACCCTTGCCCTTCAGTTTTTCAACATTTTCATCATTCATTTTATACCATTCTTCAGCCGCAATGTCTTTAATATGGGCTGAAATAAAAATAATACAATCTTTCCACTAAAATTTCACAATTTTATTATAATATGAGTTAATATTTAAAACTAACCGACATAATGACCAGAGTATGCACTTGAACCTTTATGTATAAGGACTGCACATAAATTATACATATGTTTTTCTCTTGATGATTCATCAAGATCAACAGGTAAATTTAAATACTGAGCCATGTCTAATGTTTGTGAAAATTGTATATACGTGTTTAATTTTTTTTTCTGCATTGTTTGTCTAAAAAAAAAAAAATTGTAAATTACATTAATATCTGTTACAATAATATTGATTAAAAAACATACCTATCATAAACAAAACGCATTAATTGAATATTTAGCACAGGGGGTAAAGTAGTTAAACATATTTTTCGTACGGCATCTTGTTTACAGTTACAATGGTCACAATAATACTGATCATCTCCTGTTAGATGCTCTTCTTTTAAAAACTCTTGCAAGCTTTCATTCAATGTTTTATGACCTTTAATATTTAAATCGAGTTCATAAAATGTTGATGGACGTGTGGATTTAGTTTTACATTTTAAACAGCTATATATAAAAAAAAAAGAAAGATACATTTACAGTTATAAATATATGTAATTACTGTTTTAATTTATTATAGACTTTTAATAATGGTACGTACGTAGTTACATATTTATATTCACCAAGAAAATTATCTCTAACCATATCTCTGACAGATACATCGGATTGTGTACTAAACTTGTTTTCTAAGACTGATAGGAACAAATTTGAAAACTCCTGAAATTTAATACAATTTTATTTAATTACCTAGCATTAATTAAAAAAAACTTAAAATATCAATATTAATTGACTTAAAAATTTACATGAGCATCCTGTTGAAGAGCAGTATTAATTCTTAAAGTTGTAATAAAGTCTTCAGGATCTACTGAACGTTGTTTACCGAATTGCATTAAAGCAAATACTAGTTGCAGATGACCAACACTAGTCTCTGGTACATACGAGTTTTCAATGTAAAGAGACTTGTTTTGACTTTCAGTTGAATCTTCTTCTGGTTTCCAATTAAATATGGCTTTTCTATAAATTAAAATAACAAGATGACTAATTATTATTAATAAATTATTAGCAGATTATTCTATATAAAACATATTTAGCCAAAAATCATACCTAAAATACTAACTCAAATAATAAAATGAATGTTTACCTGAAGTTAATGTTATGGAACCATAACTGTAAAAGACTATTGATATAACATGTTGCACCCAAATTTTTTAAACCAACAAATTTATTGTTTTGTCGTCGTTCAAGCTCTGGATCTTCATAGTCATTAACAGGTGTACGCACTTTATCTTGAAGCCAACGTTGTTCACCAAGTCCAGATAGACAGTACGGATTATTTTTGCAATTACGACTAAAAACCAAAAAATTACAATTAAAACAATAAAATATTTAACTTTAATTATAAATGTTTTCCAGGTTATTAATTTTTTTAATTAAAACTATCGAGTAAGTCCATATAAAGTTCATTATAAGGCTCTTTCAAAAATGTTTAATAGTTTTTAATTTGTTTCTATTGTATCATTTTTGTCTATTACATCTGTGAAAGTCATGCATAAACACATAAAACTATAATTTACTATATAATTTGTCATAGAACAAGGATTTAAAACTATGTTTTACTAAATAAAAATGGCTCAAAGATACCAAGAGGAATCAAGAATAAAGTTAAAATTGAATGACATAATAAATATAGGAATGTGGACTATGGAACAAAAGTCTGACGCAAGACCAAAAGGGTTGAACTCACCGGCAAGACAGAGGTTTGCAATTGGGCAACCCGATGCGATATGCTTTGAGTACGTGGTCGAATTCGATGTTGTTGGGGTGTATGTTTTCGGCCCATGCCCACTGACTCTTTCTCTCGTGATCTTTCTTCTTGGACATGTCGTGCCCACCCTCCACATACGACGAAAAAGCACGAATACCTGAGGGCCTAGAACAGTTCCGCTAACCGGTACGTCTAATCTGATTTGGCAACGACTGCGTGCCCGGCCGAAATGATAAGCGTCTCGAGCAAACCGTACCGAATCGCTGCTGCTCTGTCGACGTCGTCGTTATTGAGTAGATTAAAAAACTTTACAATCGTTTTAATCTTAAGCAATACACACAAAGTTCGCACGTCCAGCCGGATGGGGTCAAGTCGGCGACACCGACGATCGTACTCCGTTCTGTTCGTAGCCAATAATCAGTGCCGTGTACAGTTTCACATTCATACGGCGGCGGTAATAATTAGAGTTGCTGTAATGCTATTGTTGTTGTTTTCTTACAGCCGTTTGTTAACGCATCGCGGGTTGACATATTTTAGTCGATCAACATTAACCGATAACCATTAACCACCGACTACACTACTAATTATTACAAAACCGACAGATATTGGTTTTTCGCAAATATAATCAAACCGATATTTTTATTAATATCACACATAAATAAACTAGAGTATTCATATATATATATATAGCGCGTGTAATGTGTATGTGTGTGTAGGTCGGTACAATAATATCATTATTCAGTACGCTGTTATCTGGGGGTTCTCAACTTGCGCGTACAGGACGTACGTTGCGGGCAGGCATACATTCAGCATTGCCAACCTCTTTTGCTTGTCCAACTGTACCCATCCCCTGTTTTAACTTGCGCCACAGTGGCGCAATTATGGTGAACGGTCACATAGATCCCTCGACATCTAGATCACGGTGACTAACTGACGCAATGGGATCTAATTGACGGGGGATTAAAATGACCACAAAGAGTTTATAAATTTATAATATACATATCAATATATAAATATAATATATTAATATATCTTCTTATTATATAAAATATAAATGTTGACGCGGCCCGCCGATCGCTGCGCTGTGTGTATTATAGTGTACTGGCCAATCGAAAAATTAGAATTATTTTCCAGACGCGTTATCGCCTTTCGTCGTTATCGGCTTATCGCACCGTTTCGGCTTCGTCGTTTTGTTATTACTGTATATATCGTTTTTTCGAAATTTTTCAACGTTTTTCGACTTTTGAAGCCCTTTTACGCGGATTTAACGGCGTTTTTCGACCTAGCGGTCGTGTTATTCGCGTCCGCCGTGTCGTTTTACTGCCGGTAGTGCGCCCGTTTTTTACGTATTTGTTTTTTCCGAGTGGCTATCGCGTCGACGGCGACCGACGTTCTCGGCGATTTCGTTTCGCCTTTTTACGTTTTCGTCGCCCCGTTTCTCGATTTTCGATCCGGAGATGGTGTTTTTCGAGTAACGCGCGTCTCTTAGTCGCCGTACGTGTGCCGTTTGTACGCCGAATCCGTCATCAAATCAAACGTCCTAGAGCAGATGAGGCATTCAGTGTTGATGGTTAAATTACTGTTTTTGATTCAATAAATTGTGTTATATAGTTTTATTTACATTGTCTTATCCTTTGCTCAACCCTACTCCATTAGATTAATATTTTACCTCGGGCTGTGCTGGGTGGAACAGAAGTGTTTGTCGACGATAAAGGTCTATTCGCACAGTACAGTATTATTATACTTTTATGGACAGTATATTGTCATAAATCAATAAATATAAGTGATTTAAAACTACAGAGGTGAATTGTTTTATTTGAGTTGGTAATATTTATATATGTATACAACTCCAGATAATTACATCCGATCAAATGTATATATATTGACCGTACAAACAACTATTGCAGGTTAAATTAAAAACATAGGTACTGAAAATGTTGGACCGTTTTTAGGTGAGTTGTTGAGTTAAGGTAGTTGATCAGTAGTTATATACATATACTATACTTAAACTACTTCTTCAAGGTAATATTTAATACTGACGTTCAACTAAACTTTTATAAAGAGTAATGTGTACTAAACAGTAGGTACTACACAATATGTATGCAAACCCATATGGTAATAATATTATATTATACAATTGATTATACCTATCTAATAAATCTAATAAAATAAAAACTTAAATTTATGTACCTATTGATGTGTATCATGAACATATTAATATTTATTTTTTTTTGAATCGAGAACACCATAAATAAGTTGCAAACGTTAAATATACCTTTTTTTATTTGTAATTCTAATTTTTTTCAGTAAAAAATATTTAATACTAAACATCATATAACAGTATTAATCAGAAACTTTACATTCAATTTAGAATATAAATATTTAATCAAATATAATATTAATAATAACAGAAAATAAGTTTGAGTTTGACTATAAATTATAGTTTTAAAAAAAAATTATACTGAATATAGGTACATGTATAATTTTACAGGATTTAAAATATTGAATAAATCAAAAATATTGTTAAACAGATACCTACCTAATTATTCGTAATACATGTATTTGTAATTAAAATATATTGTAATATTTTAAGAAGCTTAATGTATTTTGATAATAATATGGAATTATATTGATAGATGTGGGCGTTAATATTTAATATTGTATGATAAATAAATGTCATCATACACATAAAAAATGACAATACAAACAAATGTTCTGGACAAACACATAAAAAACACAATTAATATGAATATCCGAGTCATTATACATGAAATATACGAATTGCCTAAGAAAAACAGTGCTTAACGCAAAATTCATCGTGGATCGGAAACAGTTTAAATCCTCCAGATTTGACAGATTTCAACATCTAGAACTGTAGTCGATAAGTGTTAGGCGTAGGTCCCCATGATTAGGTAGGCAGGTTCGAATCCCGCTCCGGCGAAAATAGCGGCGGCGCATGCCGTATCCCGGCCGCCCGAAGTTTTTGCAATTTTTTCCTGTTTTTCACGAAATATTTTGTTTTAAATTTATTTTGAATTATTATTGTATATAATACGTTAAATACACGATTAAAGTGACTTCCGTGATTATATTTTTTTTTCTGTAAATTAATAGAATAAATTACGAATTGTTTTTAATAATACTCCAGTGTTATGATCTTTAGTAATATTGTATATTTAATACATATAAGATTTCACCTACGCGCCCACATTGTCCGCGATCCGACAAAGTCGGATTGCCTACCTGGCGAGTTTAGTTGCGTGAAAATTGATTTATACTATTGATATCTTGATAATGTATTTAACATTCAAAAACGCGATTCGACTTTAAATATTCTACAAACAAAACAGTGTCCACCTAACGACGTCAGGAGGTAGGACAATCCGCCGTAGGCGGATTGCATTGCCGGTTATCGATTTACACCGGTTGATGATCAACGACTAGATAGGTACTCAAAACAAAGATTCGACTTCCACGTTTTTATGTACCAAACAACACCTGACTAATGACAACCGGTGACACGTGAATAGTGAAATAATATACCGTAATTTGAGTATTTACTATTTTTGAATATTCAAAGTTGTTATTTCATATATTGCGCTCACATTGTCCGCGATCCGACGTAGTCGGATCGCCTACCTGTCAGGTTTATCTGTTCACAGTAAATTCAATTACACAGGTTGATGATTGACAGCTAGACATTCAAATTAAGGATTCTACTTTTTCATTTACAATGCAGCAATAGACTTTCGACGTCAGGAGGTAGGACAATCCGCCGTAGGCGGATTGCATTGTACAGTATCGATTTACACCGGTTGATGATCAACGACTAGATAGGTACTCAAAACAAAGATTCGACTTCCACGTTTTTACGTACCAAACAACACCTGACAACCCTGTGGCATGTGAATAGTGAAATAATATACCGTAATTTGAGTATTTACTAATTTCAAAGTTGTTATTTCATATATTGCGCTCACATTGTCCGCGATCCGACTACGTCGGATCGCCTACCTGTCAGGTTTATTTGTGCACTGTAAATTCAATTACATAGGTTGATGATTGACAGCTAGACATTCAAATTAAGGATTCTACTTTAACTTTTTCATTTACAATGCAGCAATAGACTTTCGACGTCAGGAGGTAGGACAATCCGCCGTAGGCGGATTGCATTGTACAGTATCGATTTACACTGGTTGATGATCAACGAATACACTCATATAATTCTACTTTTTCCCGTTCAAAACCAGACCGCCAAAATATAGGGCAATCACATCAGTGGAATCACTGGAATCATCCTCACAAACACCGTTATCACCCACCTTAACACAAAGTTTAATTGGTGATTACTAGAATTTCTCCTTAGTCGTGTTTCCGTCCTAGGATATTCACTCACACCGAGTTTCACCCGAAGCGAGACTCACCGCGGGTCACCCGAAGCGAGACTCACGGGCCGCTAGTATTAATATAAAATATGTATATTATATCATGGCAAATGTAAATTAAATTTAAATTTTAGTAGTATATACTATATAGACATTTAGTATATGTATTTTTTCATGTATCATGTTATTTTTTACATAATATTATGTTAAAAAATTAGTTAAAAACAATAAAATTGCAACTTTTTAAACGCAATTTTCGGTAATTTGAATGCTATTATTACTGCATTCAATTTTACTATTTTTTTTCTACTACAACATCAACACCTTAATAATGCAAATGAGATAATTAAAATATTTTTATTTTCATGAGGTTATTCAGTTTAAATATATATTATAATTAAATGTATTATCTAGAATCTAGCATGTAGTTTAATAATATTATTAAGTATTTACTATTTATTTTAAATGTAATAACTAACTGTATCAAATTGAATAACTTTAAGTATAGTTTAAATGTTCAATCTATATATTATTATGAAGTATGTTCATATACTTTCATCATATCAAAGCTGTTTTCCTTAGAGTAGTTAAGAGGGATGATGTGGTGTAACAGTAACCTACTTAAAATGCAAGATTTTTGTTTTTAGTTACTTTGTCTTGTCTGTAATTGAGTGAAACATTATTATGGATTGTTTGGTTAATTGTTATTTATTAATTAACTTAGTATTTTGTTTTAAACATCATAAAAATTATTATATTTTATCATAATATTATATATTGTATTTGATGGAAGTGCACACTTTTCCAATTATCAATTATTATTTATTTATGTCTATTAAAATAAATTAATTTAGGGTAGGTATTAATTTTTGTTTTTGAATATTATTACATTTAATACCTATCCGACTGTAAATATGTACATTTACCCCAAAATGTATAATAGTAAATAAGTGGACTTATTAGTCAATGATAGTAAAGGTAAAAATGATGCAATAAGAATATTTTTAATTATATTAATTAAAATAATATAAAAATAATATATAATTTCTATACATCTCAAATGCTAGTTTGTATACCAGTAAAAGACAATCTTAAAGATGTCTATTAACAATATCCACTAAGACTTTAAATAGTTGTCTCATTCAGACTTATTTTGGAGCATAAAAAAACATATTTGAAACATAAAAAATAGATATTTTGATCCATATAAATGATACCTATAATAGGTACATATCTAATAGACATTGATATATATTTACTGGGTTAGTCTTTAAGCTTTGAACAATTATTGTGTATCAAATTGTATCATTTATAAATTATAAGTAAGTACAGTGGAAAGTGAAATAACAATAATTAATTCTAATGGCCATCATAATGCTGTCATAATTTGAATTGGTACAGTTGATAAAAGATTATAAATAAAACTACTTCTTATACATTTTCAATTGAAGTAAAGCAAATTAATTATAAAATGTAATAATTGTTCAATTCAATAGGTATAACAAAATATTTTATACACTACCACATTCAGTACAGAAACATATAGATAAAAATAAATGAATACAATAATCAATTAATTGTGTTTTACTGTTTTAGGCTGATTTTATCATATTATATTAGTGATAAAAGAATTCTTTAAAATTAAAACTTAATAACAATTAACAATCACTGTCAGAAAAACAAATAAGTAATTAACCATCATATTTTTAACCTTTTTAACCCTGCAAGTTTTTGAAAATAATAGAACGAAAAAATTCACATTGGAGACGAACACCGTGTTAGACACGGCGACGATTTTAAGATACGTGGGACGCTAGTATTTATACAATGGTAATACGTTGGGGACGAACGCCGTGTTTAACGCGGCGCGCGTGTTTAATGCATACAGACGGTCATTTCCCGCCAATTATTTGTTGTGTGGACGAGCAGGTTTTCTCTAAGTGTTTACTCGCTATTGAATAAAGCGATTAACTTGTTTTTTCGAACTCTCCGAGTGCTGATCTAAAAATAGGTCTAAAAATAAATATCATTATCTAAAACCCGATATCAGTAATATATGGCTAAATACGACCATTGCAATGTTCAAAACAAAAAGTCGACCAAGTTATTTATATTGTCTTGCCGTATTTATAATATAATATAAATACGAGTATAATATATATCAGGGGTGGCCAAACTTTTTTTGGCCGCGATCTACTAACATTATACTTGACCTTTGAGGATCGACTTCAATAAAAAATCTAACCACTATGATTAATTTTCGTGTGAGTAGCCTAAAAATAAATTCTAACACGATCGACTTTAAAATCGTTTGCGATCGACTGGTAGATCGCGATCGACCGTTTGGCCGCCCCTGATATATATAGTACGAGAATAGGATTAAAAACATAATGGTATTATTGTTTTCTTTTAATAATATTATTTTAGATTAATATACTTTATATTATAATTAAATATCGACAAAATATCGATTTACTATAAACGATTTCTTGTAAAACACGGTGCTCGTCTTTTTGACGCAAAAATATTGACCGTTTTAAACACTGCAATCGTCCTCGACGTTACACTATATAAAAATAGCTTCGGCTCAAATACTTTAAGACACAGACCGTGTTAGACACGGCGTTCGTCCTGAACGTAACAATGCTTTAAAAAATTGTCGTCCCCAATGTAATTTTAATCAAAATAATAATAATAGGTACCTAACAATAATAATTATTGTAACCTACTTAGCTTTTTAAACAATTTAATAACTTATTTACTTCTATTAAAAATTGTTAAGTTGTTGCTAAAAATTATTTAAAAGATAACATATTAGGTAGGTACCTATATAACTTATTAACATATTTTATAATATCTTATAATATATTATAATACTATTGTACTTTTATTGTTTTAAACTCAAGTTTTAATATAAATAAATGCAGAAGCCAGAAGGTAATATGAGGTAGTTATAAGTATTTTAAACCAGCAAAATAAATTGAAAAATAATAATATGATGGGTACTTTTAGTTGTGTAACACACAATGAATTAATAGTCATAATAATATACCCAAATAATGTCATAAAGATTTCAATTGTCGCCGTGTCAAGTATAGATGTATAATGTATATTGTATATTGTATAATACGGTTTGGAAATAATCATATATTTTCGTCAAACGTCGAACATTCAAACATTTCCGCCGATAAATTTATTTATATTTACTCACGGAATCGCCAACGTCGATCAGTTTATATTAAATCGATATTAATTTTGCATTATTCTTATTTAGCGGCTGCGTATTTCTCATGCGTATTGTGTAATAACGCAAGTTATAACAAGAAACACGTAGCCAATTTCTTCAGATACAAACAATTATGAGTACCCCATTTGAATTCCTTTATTTTTTTTTTTTGTTCATAAAAATAAAATAACATGAAACAATTTGCCGCTCTAGGCTCGAGCCTCACGAGCCTAATGGGTAATCCGCCACTGACCTATATTCATATAGGTAATGATTTTTGACATTTTGTTATAATTAAAGAACGATATATGATAAATACTTGATATTTTTACCAAATATTTATGTGAACATTTTTCATATATGGTAAAATACTAAAATATTTTGACTCATTTTGAATTATTTATAGACATTAGAAATTTTTTTAGTTTATTAAGTATAGGAACACTTCCGAGTACCGACATCGTAACCGTATAACGAACTGCATTATATAAGATTGATTGACTGATGATTTTTATTTTTAATTGAACCGACCTTACTGACACATTAAAATATGACGCTTGCAGAGCAGATCTCTTTCAGGTTTAAACT
The DNA here is from genome assembly GCA_020882235.1 of Schizaphis graminum. Taxonomy (NCBI): domain Eukaryota; kingdom Metazoa; phylum Arthropoda; class Insecta; order Hemiptera; family Aphididae; genus Schizaphis; species Schizaphis graminum. Next base: position 116,147,762 of record CM037032.1, on the reverse strand, counting down.
AATTTGTACAGATGAGGATTATACTATTTTAGTTTGAAATTTCTATTCGATTATTATATTCTCGGCTAAAAGAAGGGCTATATTTTAGCCGAAAATATTAAAGTCGACAGTATTTTAGCCGACAATATTATAGCCGACAGTATTTTAGCCGAAAAATATTACGCAGTTGGAGGCGGGAGGCCTATAGTAAGTTGTAGTGTTGTACTATTGTACTCATCAAAAAAGGGCTTGGACATCAAGTAGAAAAATCATATTAATCCTAGTCCTATAAAGGCAGTTCTTTGCCTAAGTCTAAAATGTATTCTTTTTTTATTATTACAAAGTGGGGTCCAAAAGAAATTCAGTTTATTTATCTAAATAAACTGAGAACTAATCAAGCGTATTATACAAAAATATATTACCTATATTTTATTATATAAAACCATTCATAATAATAATACAATTAGCTGCTATAAAAAAGATAGAAATATAGAAAACTAGATAAACAATAGGTCAATAGAAAAAAGAAAAAACCTAAAAAAAAAATAATCTACTTACCTACTGTTCACTTAATATAAATTACAATATCTAAGTTGTAAGTAAATTATATTATATTTCTTTAAAAGCTATAAATTACATTAAAAATTGAACGGCAAAATTTATGTCTAATACTCTATTAGTACAAACTACAAAGTATAAACATATTTTATTGTTTATAATATTTTATAATATTTACAATATGCTAATACTAGTAGTATTATTTATTACTACAGTAAACTGAGTAAACTGTACACACGTATACATTTATACTTGTACAGCTATTTATGTATAATATATAATATATATACACACGTATATGAATAATATATATATTATATAAAAATATTATAGGTATATACACGACATAAATTATTATATTATTATATTATAAATAATAGACTTTTACGCTATACAGTATTACAGTACCATTATTGGCAGTGGCGGCCATAGGCGTAGCGTGATGATTTTTTTTGGGGGGGGCTATAGCCTTTTTTTATTGTGGTATCAACGACGCTGCCGAAACTGCTTGCGAATCACTTTGTATAAGGGCTATAATGATTCAGGTACAGAACATATTATATTCTACAAATATAACTATAGAAAAATATAAAAGAACAAAATATAAAAAGGACTAAAGAAGCAAATTATTAAGTAAAAAGTAAATAATAAAATAAATAATGTACCATACATCATATTATTATCAAATACATATTTTGTATTTGAATTAAATATTAAAAAAAAAACATTTTAAATAGTAAATTATTACTAATCACTATATTATAAGGTTTAAACGCCTGCTTTTTTGCGCAAATATATTTAGAACCTCTTCAGATGTAATATTATTAGCTAAGCCCTTTTTAATATGAAGTAACGATAGATTTGAAAATCTATCATTAGACATAGAATTTCGTAGCCATGTTTTTATTCGCCGCATTACTGAAAACGATCTTTCACAAGAAGCAGAACTTACTGGAATTGTAAGTGCTACTTGTAAAAGTTTGGAAAAATTTTTTTGTTGATTTCTAATACAAGAGCATCTATGTCAAAATCATCTTTATTAATGCAGTTCTTCAACATTAGCATTTCAGCTTTAAATTGGTCTTTATCAATACATAAAGCATTCTAAAAACAAAAACCTTATATTAACATTAATATAATATATTTTCATGTATTTTACTAACCTCGTAATGTTCTTTATATTCTTCGGATATCAAAATAAATAATAGAAAATGTTTTCAGTTCCCACATATGGACGTATAGAACAGTAAACTATTACACACAAATTTCTGGGAGGCTTAGTAGAATTCTGGGGGGGCTATAGCCCCCTTAGCCCCCACCATTCTACGCCCATGGTGGTGGCTCGTGGGTGCTGGTGATGGGGGTGCGACTTTAAATATAATACATTAATGCCCCTGCCCAGTGGCGTGCCCAGGAATTTTCTATGGGGGGGGATATATGTTATAAGAAAAGACCGGATTTAATTCCATTAAAAACACACAAGAACTGTATAATTATACCAAAAAATACATAAAAATTGCATAATAAATTGCACTGTAAAAATACAAGTCATATAAAAATTGATGAATGTATTATTTTTTTGAATTAAAATTAATAATTAAATATTATATTTCAAAATTATGTTCATTAAAATTAAATCTTTTATTACTTGAAATATGTTTGTACCTACAAAGAAAAAATACTTTCTACTTCTACTACACTAGTTATTAGTGTATATTAAAAAAAACTCAATAATTTATAGGTGTTATATCTAAATAAACATCTGCTTTACCCAACATGACTTAGTAAGATTTAATAGTTTTATATGTTATATCCTTTATTTTTTTTCAATTATATATTCATACATTTATCTATAGTTTTTTTTTTTCGTTTGGACCAGGAATATTTGTTAAAATATCTTCAGCTTTTCTAAACCTATTCAGTATTCATACTGTTTAAATAGCTTACTATTCGATTCTTCCAAGTTTTTCAGACTAATGGGTAACTCTGATAAGTGTAATTGTATGAATACTATAAACCACATTTGATTACATTATATAATATATATTTATATTGTACAAGTTGTTTCAGCTTTTTCATACTGGTGGGGATTAACATCGTTTTTTAAACTTTTAATCACAATTAAAAAATTTTCAAAATTATTTGCATAGAAAATTACAGCAATAACCATGTTTCCGACCTTGTAATAATAGGTTTGGGAATCGGGAGGTAAAGGTATACTCGGCATTTCTTTTCTGTATTTATTTATTCTCGATGGTAACTTTTAAGAAAGCTTTTTTTTTCCTAAAATAAACGAAATAAGTTACATATTATGTACTTAGATTTTATATGTTTTAAATTAATTACTATTGTAAAATAATCTATTTGTGTAATAATGAATTTAATTTAGTTAAGTATTTTGTTCATTAAAACACCATATTAAAAAAAAAAATCCAAAAACGTGAGAAATTGCAAAAACTTGCATCATAAAATTAAATAGGCAGAGAATGAGAGGATATAGAGTATAATATAATTATACTATAATATAATAATATACTATAATAAAATATATATATTATAATAAATATGATATATAAGCAATAACTTATTACTAATAATCAAAAGCAATGACTTTCTAAAAAGTAACAATTTTAATATCTAATAATTTGTTTTCCGAAAGTCAGCAAAAAAAAGTCAATGGGGGGGACATAACCCCTAACCTCCCCCCCCTGGGCACGCCACTGCCCCTGCCCCCTAGTCATAGATATAACAAATTGTCAAATTAAGTATAATGAAAATAATAATATAATAATATATAATTATATCACGGACGACGCTACCAGTCGTCAAAAACGCGTATATAAGACCGCAGTTCAAATGTACACGCATGTATACATGTATATATTATTTTATTATTAAAGTGTTATAAATAATGAAAATGTTTAAAGATAATAATCGACAATAACAATAGCGATTAGCAACCGATAACGACGAGCGTATACGGTTAATTTTAAAAATAAACACTAATATTTTTCCGTATGGACGACGCCGCCGGTCGTCCAGACCCCGCAATAAGATCGCAGCTAAAACGTACCAGCACGCACACGACTGCGGTGCCATCGGTTATAATGTACGTATTCAGAATTACGTCTGGACGACGCTGCCGGTCGTCCAAATCCCGCAATAAGATCGCAGCTTAAACGTACCCGCACGCACATGATTGCAGTGCTATCGGTTATAAATTATAATGTACGTATGCTGCCGGTCGTCCATACACTGCTCGTGTGTCGTGTGTGCATGCGTACCAGCGTACCCATATGCTCCTGGTATCTAAGGGAAACAAATTTAACGTTCGCATACGACAAAATATACTAGAAATTTAAGTTAGGTCTTAATAAAAATTATTTTTTTTAAATTATAGAATTAAAAAAATAAATAAATTTTCTTCTTTTAATTAGGTAATTTTAGTAGGGGGTGCGATCGTCCCGTCGTCCAAGCCACGAGTCGCCACTGAATTTATTTATTGGTATTCTTATTATTTACTATATTATATTATTATTATAAAAAAATGGATAAATACTCGTATAATATAATATTATGTATTAGTTCTTCGGAACTATCCAAGTCATGCAAATATAAAATAATTAAAGTGTTATTATTTCTTTTAAAAATAAGTATTTGGTTTCTCAAAAATGTTCAATGTATTTAGAAATATTTTTGTTTTTAAGTAAATTTCAAGTCATTGCAAAAATGCCATTACATGGTTAAAAAACAAATAATATATTTTTTTTTCATTACCAATAATTTTTAAGATTTTACTTTTTTTAAATACCACTTTACATTTTTAATTTTAAATTTTTTAAGCAAAATATTTTTTTTAAATATTGGGTCTTCATACCATAGAGTAATATTATAATATTACTCTATATGCTTCATACCTCCTACTTCCTAGTCCACCCTTGCTCAAGAATACCTACAGACTTCACATTTGTTGGTTGATGAAAATTCAAGACTTGTAAGTCCTTCTAAAAATGAATAAAAAATAATATTGTAATATTTTCTACATTTTTCTTTATAAACATTGAATAAAATATCCCTATAAAAGTACTAGGTGTACTGAACATTTTTTAAGTGAGTGGTCGATATTTTGATTAAAAAAAATTCTTATTAATTTTCATGAACTGCTAACGTAATTTGATTACGTGAACGTCGTGAACGTCAACCAACTGTTGTCTGTCAATAATAATTTAAAAACAAATTATGCACAATATATTATGTCAAGAATTATTTATTTTAAAATTGCAGTATGAATGTATGATTGTAAGAACAACTTATGAGGGAATTTATGAATTTTTAGTGCAAACAAACACCAATGCAGGGAAAAACTGCTACAACCCACTGAAAGACCATAGCACAGGGGCGTCATTTCAATATTCACAATTTTCGGGTATTTCTCCCCCACCTACTAATAATAGTTCCCAATTTCCACATATTATGCATTACGCACTTAAAGAGAGCGGCGAGCGCCATGCAGTAATATACGTTAATGGGCGATCGCATCTGTCGAAAATTATTATGAATCTGTCGGGTGTTGTACTCGTAGTATACGTCATGTTAAATGATAAATTTATCGATCGTGGCACGGGACACAACCACGGAAGTATCGCTCAATCGCTGCGAAAAAAAAAAAAAAACAAAACCATTCGTAATATTAATAATAATCTCCTAACACTGTCCGCCGCCACGTAATTGGGAATTCAAAAAACAGTCATCGTAATAGGTATTAGGTAATATTACGCCGTCTATCTATGACGATGGTTGCTCGAGATGTTCAGAGTAAAAACGTTTGGGGCTTTGAGCAAATTTTTATCCCCCCCGGAAAACAGCTTTAATCGTAATATCGTGCACTCTACTCGGTGCGGTTGCACCGCATGCCCTTTAGCGCACGATAATACGTTAATATTACATAATGGCGCGGCGTGCCGGCGTGTTCAAACTTTTAAACTCGTTCGCCGTTCGAGCCGTTTAATCTCGTCGAGCGCTCCCGCGAAAACACGTTTTCAGCGAAAAAAATGTCCGTCGACACGTCTTGACACCGACGACAACGGCGGACGCGCCGCCGTCATCGTCGCCCGTCCCCTCACCCGCCCGCCAACCAGTTGACCGATAATTTCCGTAATTCGGCACGTCTTCTTGTCGTCTTCGCGTAGAAAAATACGATCGGCGGCAGACTGTATAATAGGCCCGTACCGAGAACGTCTAGAAAATTATCGACGGTTTCTTTTCCATGATCCGACTGGATGCCGGCGGCGACCAAGCGTGCCCCGTGCCGTGCCGGCGTATCGCGTCGCATCGACGCACCACCGTCACCCGCCCGCGTACCAAGAAATGTAACTTGACAACTTACCGAGTACCGACGACAACGGTACACAGCACTCCGCAGTCCGCGGCCGTTATTAAGTTATTTCGTTTTGGCTCTTCCGCGGGTACGCACCCTTTCCTGTCCGGTTAATTCGTCTCGCACACCGCTCCCACGTTGTACACGAGCTGCGAACCCGAACGGTCCATTTTATTTTTGCTCTTGTTTGCCGTTCATCTAAAAACGTAAGTATTGTTCAGGATATTCATTATATCGTTATTATTATTCTCGGGGTTGTATTTGTGTTTATTACTGTTGCGTCGCGACAGTCCGCCGGACCAAACCACGTTTTCGAAAACCACACTTTGACTATACTCGAAAGTCACGCGGCGAGAGTATGAAGTTCAATCGTTTCATGTCGTGTGGTTACTCGAATCGTTCTAAGTTGTGAATGGACATTCTTCTTGCATGTTTTACAACGTATTTTTTTTATTGTAGTATTATTAAGAATTAATACCAAAGGCGTTGAACATTATCGCCGAACGGTTTTAATTACGTAACTTTATTGTTAATTTTTTTTTCGCATTTAAGGTAGCCCAATTGATGTAATTTAAAAGATCAACCATTATATTAATTTTACAAAATATAGTAATATAATTAACTTAAAATTTCGATTTTTTGTATCACGTGTTTTCTTGCGTTTTGGCATTGCACGTAATGACTAATATCTGGTTCCAGCGAAAAAACGAGCTCAATGCTTTCAAAAATAAAATGCCTATTTAAAAAAAGTAATAACCACTTATGCTAAATAAAAACATTTAACATTTATAGCATACACCGCAGATACCATACAAATACTATACCTATTTAAAATCGGACGTTTTTCCTAATTAATCGTTTATTGATTAAAAATCAAAAAAGCAGGTAAGTGAGTATCGCTCTGCTGTACATTAGGGGGTGGGGTGGACCTCGGACTAGGGCAGGTAAAATTTGAATGCAATGATAGGTATCATTGTATACGAAAAACGATTCTGAACGGAGATGATTTGTCAGTCTAGGATATATTATATTTAAATATTATCATATTATATTCTATTTTGAAACAAATTCAAACATTTATGTATAAAAGTTTCAAGATCTTACTTCAAGTAATTTTTTAAAAATAAAAATCAAAAATTATTTATTAGTAAAACGTTATTTTACACGCGTATTTTTGATTTCAAATTAAAATTAAAACTTTAAACACTCGTAAAATTTTTTAAATTGAATAATCCTCAAACTTTTTTATAATTATTCTAAGCTTAACTTATGGACAGCATAGTATTAAATTTTCAAATCTTAGCTTATGATAGTAAAATATTTATAAATTTTTAACTACCAAATAGTGAAAAATATTCATGATTTTGATGAATTTTTGTCAATATTTGAACTTCAAATGCTAATAAAAAAAAATTGCGCCTATATATTTTTATAATTTTTGAATGAGAGTTAGAACAAGTTATGTGGACCCTTCAATGAAATTTTCAAGTAATTTGTCCCAGCTAAATTTTTTTTATCAACATTTATAAAAAAAAAATTAAAAAAAATTGAAAATTTCAATTGTCTATAAATAGCTCAAAAAAAGTCAAAATATTTTGAAAATCAAATCACGTAAAGAAAATGGCAATCTAAATAACTGGTAAAATTTTCAAGTATTTACGACTTATACTATTTGTATAACAACAAATATCAAAAACCGTTTAAGGCTAAACCGTTATTTAACGCGGTTTTGTAAAAATTTAAATTTCAAACACCCATAAAAAATTTTTGTCTGAATCCGGTAGAGTTTTTTTTACAGATATTTGAAGAAAAATGTATGGAGAACCTTGTACCAAATTTTCAATACTTAGTTATAAAAGAGAAAAATTTTACGATTTTTCAACCACAAAATTACTTGCCAATTTTCGCAATTTTGACATATTTCGTATAAATTCGAACTTTAAACACTTATAAAAAAAAATTGTGACTAACGATTTCGGATTTTTTTTTATCACTTTAAGAACAACTTATGAGAAACCTTGTATTAGATTTTCAAGATTTTCTGGTCGGCAAAAAATTTTTTATCGTTATTTAAAAAAAAAGTACTTAGAAAAATTGAAAATTTCAATTGTCTATAAATAGCTCAAAAAAGGTCAAAATTCTTTGAAAATTTAACTGTATGGAGAACGCTAACATAAACATTTAGTGAAAATTTCAAGTATTTACATCGATTAGTTTTTGAGTTATAGCAAAATAAAAAATTCGATTTTGTCGAAAACGGTTTTGCGTAAAAAATTCCCGTTTTTCTGTCACTTTTTTTTGTTTTTCTCGATTTTTTAGAAAACTGTTGGAAAATGTTTACTTTTCACCTCCATAATGCACCAAGGATATCCACTTTGCCATCGGAAATCACCCCCAAAGTTTGAAATTGAAGCATTATTTCGACTAGTTATGCTGTACACAGACAAAAAAAAAAAAAAACACATCATTGTAAAATCAATACATTCATCACTCCGTTCAGAATCTAAAATGATCTTTTTTTTTATTCATTAAATATTTAAATATAACTATTTGACAAAATAATATACTAAATAAAACATAATTTATCTATCTCCTGTAAGCTTATACTTGTGTTGGAGATTATACATAAAGAGTTACATAAAGATAAAATTAATTACAAATTATCATATAATAATATAGACATAGCATTAATAACATGAAAACATATTAGGTAGATTATTACTTTTAAATTTATCATCTTAGTATTTTACATACCTACCTGAATAATTAGTAACCCCAAGTCCCTAGTATATATCTTCAAATTTTTGTTTTATTTTTATGAATCGTACAGTATTCAAAAAATTTATTTTGTTTATACCTACATTAGGTATATTTTATCAGATTGCTGTACACCAGTTTAAACAAATGGTAGGTATACAAACATTGTCTTATCTATTACAAAAATGATTTATTTGATTATTTTTTTTTTAAATATGTTTTTATTTTGCTAATATCGCGTACATTAATAAAATAATGATATGCTATACACTTATTGTTTTAGTCTTGTAGATTGATCTTTATTTTCGAGTGGGTTATAACTAAATAAAAATTTTTATTTCTTTGTAAATTTTTTTATTTGATCAATTTTTTTTTTTAACTTGTCAAGCTATTATGGACACATATTTTATTGAAATAATTTAGTAGGTAGGTACCTAATAAACACTTATTAAGAATTTTTAAGAGACAACCAATATTTCATTAGGTTATTAACATAACTAATATAATATATCCCTTGTTTCACTCAATATGCAGATGTTTGGTTTCTGTAATGTATTATATTTATTATGTTTAACTGGTTAAGTCCTATTGTTAATAAATATAGTTTTTTTTATCATTAATATCGGGTTAATGGGTTAAATGTTAATAGACCCAACATATTTAATTTACAACATGCTCACGTAAATTCTTGAAGCCTTACACTTTATTTTATTTTATTAGATAACGTAGGGTCTTTATAACTGTCATATTACATGTTATTTTCTGGTAATATTTAAAAGTATTGTCTGAAGAACAAAATTATATAAATGGTAGTGTATTTTATGCTTAGGTAATTTATTAGGTATTATCAATATACAAAATACAAATGTTTTGGAAATATAGAAGTATTGATTGGAAATTACTAAGTAAGGTCCAAGTAGGTGAATCTTAGAACCCCGTTTTTATTATTAATTAGCTTCTTTAAATGTATACTTTTAAGTTTTAATATACTAGTAAAAGTGTAACTATGTATGATTATATTACAATATAATATAGGCAATAGGCATAATGCTATAAACAATTTATTTGCTTAATATATTATACAATATACTATATATTTCATATAAGTTAGTACTACACTATTAATAAATTATTCTAATAATGGGGATTTTATTTTTACCTATGAGTATATTTAAAGATTAATCATATAGTTAGTAGGTATATTTTATATAGAGTAAATAATAATATTAAGAATATATTATAAACTATTATCACACGATTCATATTAAATATATTATTTTTATTCTATAACATTAAACAAGAATAATATAATATTTATGTCCTATACGGCCTATAGTCAACTTATAAATTACAAAAAGGAAAGTTTTGATTGGCAAGAGGATTATTTTCTGTTAAATTTATGTGACAATTTATCCAACTTATGATTACATTTACAGTATCGATAAAAACTTAATTATTAAAGGACATTACTAGTAAATTTTAATAGAAATAAAGAGTAGGCTGGTATAAAAATATTTAAATATGATTGGTTTAATACTAAATTAAACATTTGAATACATTATTTATAATAGAAAATGGTTTAATTGTAAGTTGGTTATACGAGGTGATTTTTTATCGAAGAACACTCATTATTTCAACTTGAAATTATGTAAAAAAATATTTTCAAAAACATGAATACTTTCAGAAATAATGAGTGTTCTTCGATAAAAAAATCACCCTGTATACTTATTTCTTACTAAAAAGTGTTGATAGCTTAAACCATAAGAGAATGTAATAAAATTTCAAAACAATTGTAATGTGTATTATTCATAAAAGATTTGCATTTTTAAAATAATAATTGATGATTGAGAATTGTCCTGTAAATTGTAATTGTAATTTGTAATGACACATAGTACCTACATACGTAGTATAATCATTTATTTTATATTGTTGCTTTTAAAACTAAGGTCAACGGCACAACTATATAAATACACCACTAAATGTGATTTGTAAATTTGCATACAACCAGTTGAAATGTTTTCAGACTGTAGATTTAATTAAATATAATAAAATTATGAAAGCGAGTATTGAGTACGTATACCTACATTTTACACAAATTTAAAGAGAAAAGCATTTACATAATGTCCTGAAACATGTTTTGTTTAATACTGAAATTTTTTTTTTTTTTTGGAGTAATTCCATTTCCTGATCTCGCATCTTTATGATCTTCCTATATAATAAATATCCTAGACTGACAAATCATCTCCGTTCAGAATCGTTTTTCCTATACAATGATACCTATCATTGCATTCAAATTTAACCTGCCCTAGTCCGAGGTCCACCCCACTCCCTAATGTACAGCAGAGCGATACTCATTTACCCGCTTTTTAAGTATTAATATTATATTTATTATAAATTATTAAATTATATTACTTAAATTAGTATAAATGCAACAGTTTTAATTTTCTATGTTTTTGTATATCTTTTCCTTATAAATTGTACATTTTCTAATAATTAATAAGGTATTTGCTTATTTTTTAGATAAAAGGAAAAAATTCATTCAATAGATAAATGGTATTCTAATTTCTATGCAGTCTTGAAACAATTGACCAGTAAGTTGATTAATCATAATAAAAAATAAAGTAACGGTTATCTAATTATTATTTCATATTATTATTATATTATATTATTTTTTGTTTATTAAATATGAGGTTGACTTACCAAAATTAATTATATTAATTTTGTACATTGCCATTATTGATTTGATTTTAAATATCGGTCAATTTGGCACAGTTTTACAATATACTTTAATTTCAATTTGCAAATATTATGTAGTAGGTACATTTTTATATACATTTTACATTCTTATAAATGTTAAATCAATCAAAACCTGTGCTTAATTAAGCCAAGGTTTATCAGGGTTTTATGCAAAATTACTATCATAACTTTCAAGTTTCAAGATAAAAAAATATAACACTTTTACAACATGATATAATGTTAGTGATACTTAGCTGCAAGTTATGAGTATGTAATATATGAATATTTAAAAATTGATGAGAGAACACAGAAACACAGATAATATATTTATTACTTTCATTTTTAATAGTAGGTTATTACACCTCAATAGCGTAATTGGACATAGGCGTGTGCAACCTCCGGTTTCAGGGACAGCAAGAGATTAATTAATTCGGCCCATTTTTCAAATTTACAATTAGAACCGATAGTTTCACTTTTTATATTTTATACTCTAATTTATATTTTTAATATTTATTTTTCTTTTCTAACGTAATTTCTTTTATGTACATATTATTTTTATATTTTTGTAAAAAATCAAAATTTGTCCCCAAATGCTCTGTATTATAGGTAATATATGATATATGATATATGATATGAATGCATTTCGTGTATTTGACATTACCTAACTTCGTTGTGTTTAGGATCTGCTTTAATTTGTCTAGATAAGTATCGCGTATCTCCGTTTTATATCTGAATACTCTCTTTATCTCTTAAATAGCTACACACGAGTTTAATAATTAGTCAATGCTCAATAATATAATTTATATAATATAAGGTTAATAATTCACATGATATAATGGTCATTGGTCGTACAATTTCTAATTCATAGTTCTTCCAATAGTAGAAACTCCCCCTCTGATTCATATGGAATGGGAGTACGTGACACATCACGTAGATGCCCATATAGCAGTGCCTCTAAAAGACAAATACATATCGTAGCATCTTCAGGTAGGGTTCTGTAATACTCATGTTCTTCTCCACAAATAATTCTATGAGCGAAATCTAATGTGCTCCTATATGCGAATCTTTGGAAAGACTCGTAGTAACTAATAGTCCACACAAGTATTTCTCCTATCATTTGATCGTTTTTATTTAGTCTAAGGGTCAAATGACGACCCTGAAATTGTTCAACTAATTCTAGTTTGAAATCTGGAATAGTTGTACTATCTACTCCTATTACCAATGGCATTTTCAATTTCTGTTCTACTGGCGTAGTAACGTAGATTACATCTCTTCTTCCTTTCCTATAATATTTATAATTCATTATTTCATAATTGTATACAGTGGCTATTTTTGTGTGCACTACGACACACTTTGTGCACTACGAAATCTCAAATGTGCACTACGAAAAATAAAAATGTGCACCTGTGACCTGTGTGTCGACCATTTCGCCGAACAGAAACAAGAACAACCATATAATAATTCGCCTGCCGCAGCGAAAAAGGTCGTATCTCAATTTTACGAATGTTTAAATTTTTTTTTTTCATTATGGTATCTGTTTTTCTGGATTTCCAACGAAAGTCCCCCCCCTAAATATTAGGTACAAAAATAAATTATCTGACCTACAAATGTATTACTAATAACATTTCAAAAAAATTAAAATAAATTATTAGTTATTAAAAAAGCGGGTAAGTGAGTATCGCTCTGCTGTACATTAGGGGGTGGGGTGGACCTGGGACTAGGGTAGGTTAAATTTGAATGCAATGATAGGTATCATTGTATACGAAAAACGATTCTGAACGGAGATGATTTGTCAGTCTAGGATATATTATAAAAAAATCGAAAATTATTTATTAGTAAAACGTTATTTTACACGTGTATTTTTGATTTCAAATTAAAATTAAAACTTTAAACCACTCGTAAAATTTTTTTAATTGAATAATCCTCAAACTTTTTTATAATTATTCTAAGCTTAACTTATGGACAGCATAGTATTAAATTTTCAATTCTTAGCTTTTGATACTAAAATATTTATAAATTTTTAACTACCAAATAGTGAAAATATTCATGATTTTGACGAATTTTTGTCAATATTTGAACTTCAAATGCTAATAAAAAAAAATTGTGCCCCTGTATTTTTATCATTTTTGAATGATAGTTAGAACAAGTTATGTGGACCCTTCAATTAAATTTTCAAGTAATTTGTCCCAGCTAAATATTTTTTATCAACATTTATAAAAAAAAAATAAAAAAAAATTGAAAATTTCAATTGTCTATAAATAGCTCAAAAAAAGTCAAAATGTTTTGAAAATCAAATCACGTAAAGAAAATTGCAATCTATATAACTGGTGAAATTTCCAAGTAATTACGATTTATACTGTTTGAATAACAACAAATATCAAAAATCGTTTGAGGCTAAACCGTTAATTAACGCGGTTTTGTAAAAATTTAAATTTCAATCACTCATAAAATTTTTTTGTCTTAGTCCGGTAGAGTTTTTTTTTCAGATAGTTGAAGAAAATTTTATGGAGAACATTGTACCAAGATTTCAAATCTTAGTTATAAAAGAAAAAATTTTTACGATTTTTCAACCACAAAATTACTTGCCAATTTTCGCAATTTTGACATATTTCGTAAAAATTCGAACTTTAAGCACTTATAAAAAAAAATTGTGACTAACGATTTCGGATTTTTTTTTATCACTTTAAGAACAACTTATGAGAAACCTTGTATTAAATTTTCAAGATTTTCTGGCCGGCCAAAAAATTTTTATCGTTATTTTAAAAAAAAAATACTAAAAAAAATTAAAAATTTCAATTGTCTATAAATAGCTCAAAAAAAATCAAAATTCTTTGAAAATTTAACTGTGTATGGAGAACTCTAATATAAACATTTGGTGAAAATTTCAAGTATTTACATCTATTAGTTTTTGAGTTATAGCAAAATAAAAAATTCGATTTGGGTGAAAACTGGTTTTGCGTAAAAATTCCCGTTTTTCCGTCATTTTTTTAAGGTTTTTCCCGACTCACTTAAAAAATATTAAAACTTTTAACTTTTGACCCCCCAAAGTACCAACTAGATCCGATTTCCTTTTCAAAGAGGGGCTGAAGTAAAAAATCGAAGCATTTTTACTGCCCCAAATGTTGTCGACAGACACAAAAAAAAAAAAAAAAAAAAAAAACACATCATTGTAAAATCAATACATTCATCACTCCGTTCAGAATCTAAAAGTTTCCCTAAAATAAATAGTTAAAGTATAATACAGTATACATAATATGATATTAATTAAATTCAAATTTAAAAATGTGCACTACGGAAAATCAGAAAAAATAGCCACTGATTGTATATATTAGACTACTTATACTAAATTTATTCAGAAATGGCCTTAATGATTAATTTAGGGCCCGGAAGTTTATGCACTAAAAACTACCGAAATATGCACTTATGCAAATTTATAAATATAAGGAAAAAAACATTATTATACTACTACGATTTTTATTCAAATTTCTTTGACAGGTAATTAAAAATATTATTAATTAATATACATTTTTAAATATTGCAATTCACAATCAGCGACTTTGATAAATTTTCAAATTTAAACGACCGCCGGTTATCTGCCAACATATTTTTGTATACCGAAAAGCTCTGCTCCACGTCAACCGAAGAAATTGGTGCGTAGTGCGTATTTGAAATATAGTAGATCATCACAAGAAATATCTTCAGGTAAATTATCCATTGTGATTTCTTCTCCCAGCATAACTTATGAAACTTTGGTTAGTATTTTGAAGCCCAGATTCTTCGCAATAACTTCTTCAAATTTTTTATAAATTGTAATGCCTTTGGAACATTTCATTGTATGTATTTAATTTATTTTCTAAATTCTCCACTATTTTTATTGCGTCACTTAAAAGAGTTCCCTGAGTTTCTAAACATGTAATAGTCGTAACTAGAAATCCATAATTTGTATAAATAAAAGCTAAATTAGATTCTAAATCTGTTTCTGACATAATTTTTTTAACTTTTCCAATGGCTAGCGCATCATCAGCATCTAATAAATGTACGATTTTTTTAATTGCTTTAAAATTCTCACAATAGTACATTGCGGCTTTTAACCAGGTTCCCCAACGCGTAATGATAGGAGAAGGAGGCAATGGTAGTAGTATAATAGTGCCGTTCCTGGCGCAATTTTATAAATCACAAAAAAAGATCACAAAATAATTTAAAACATAAATAGAACACAAAATGAAATATAACATAAAATGATCAGAAAACTACTTCCAATCAATCTATCATAATTCAATCTTTTTTGTTTTGATTTTTAATTAGTGTATTGATATGGTTTACAA
The DNA here is from genome assembly GCA_020882235.1 of Schizaphis graminum. NCBI lineage: Eukaryota > Metazoa > Arthropoda > Insecta > Hemiptera > Aphididae > Schizaphis > Schizaphis graminum. Next base: position 116,132,030 of record CM037032.1, on the reverse strand, counting down.
AATTATTTCTATCTATATTTGTTTTATAATGTCCCCAAGCTAATGTATCAATACCATTTTCCAAAATAAATCTTTTATCATCATAAGCACTTAAAGCTTTTTTGTTTTGTTCTAAAGTAAAAATATCATGTTTCTTTGTTCTAAATAAATTTTGAGTAACATATTTTGGATTTTTATTGTATAAACAATTCAATGAAATCATTAAAACATATTTTATTTTCCACAATATTTTTCTTAACACCTTTAGCTCTTTTAATTTCTCTTTCTGTATTTAAAATTTTATGAGAATATAATTTGGATCTTAAACCTATAAATTCAGTCATAATTTTTCCATTCAACTCATCTTTAAGTTTACCTAAGACTTTTTTGTTAACTAAAGGTAAATCATAAATATTGTCTTTTGGATAATCTGAAGTGTCATAATAATCTAATATAATTTTTATATCTTGATAAAAATCATTAGTTTTTATTTCTATTATTAGTGAATCTGTATCAGTATATATTATAATAATCTAACATTATTTCCATATTTTTTCTTAATTACATTGTAATAAAAATTATACATCATTAATTTAGATAAATCTAAAACACACATTCCTATATATATTGGTTGTTTGAAATTAATTTCTCTTTTTTTCATATGGATTACTGCTAAATTTTCTGTAAAAATTGTTCTTTTATCGAAATTTGGTTTTGCAATTAATTTGTCTACTTGTCGTTCATTAGAACATAATCTTATATCAACATGATTTCTAAAATTCATCATTGTACGTCCATAAACACTGTTGTTCATTAATTTGAAATATTCCTTTTCAAAATCATTCTTAGCTTTTGATCTACGATTAGTATTAAAATCAATGAAAACTTACCCGCTTTTTCTGTTATATTTATATTATTTTCACATTTGCAAGTACAATTAATGTCTGGTTTTTCCGAGGATTTTTCTGACTTGGGGGGGCTAGGAAAAAAAAAATGTGAACATGTATAATATTAAATTTAAAAAAATATTTCATGATATTAATTATGACTAATATATACAATTTAATGTTTACATATAATTTACCTGAGGTATTCTATAGCATATTTTACGCCCGAAATGAAACCCATATAGAAGGCCACGCCACATGGCCCTTTCCATGCGCCTGCAGGCATCATATAGATCTATGAAATAAATAATATATAATAATCAAAAGTTTTAAATTTAATAATATGCAATATATTTTATATTATTATGGTATCTGACCATAATAACTTACTTTTATTTTCGTTTTTACAACTGCATCTACAATCACAGTTGCAATTGCATTCACATTTTGGTCTAGGAAAAAAAAAAAATGTTAACATGTATAATATTTAATTTAAAAAAATATATCATGATAATAAACTATGACTAATATATACAATTGAATGTTTACATATTTACCGTAAGTATTGTAATGTGTATTGAATCCCAGTAATAAATCCTAAATAGAAAGCCATAAAGCATGGCCCTTTGTACAAGTTTAACATATTGATCTATGAAATAAATAATATATAATAATCAAAAATTTTAAATTTAATATGCAATATATTTTATATTATTATGGTCAGATTATGGGTTATTTTAAATTTTTATTTTATTTATTATATGACGGGCGGAGCCCAGTTTAAATATAACAGGTTATTTTTAAATTACAAAATTACAAAATGATATAAGACTAACAATTTATTATATACATAGTTACAACAAAATAACAATAAACTATAATATGTAGGAGAAAGAGGGGGTCAAGATTTGCACGTCTCACACAACGAGTAGGAGGGGTTCGTTAACCAGATAGTCGGTATAGTAAATGGGTCAACGTTAAGAGTATGGCGTGCAGGGACCCTGAAATGGATATGTTGAAGGAGTGAGGGAGAATCGGTTTTACCACAAAGTAGGTTTTGAAGAGCGAGTCGCGAGCAGAACGACGATCTGCCAGTGGAAGTAGATTCAACCTATGCGACACCGGGCCATAATCGTGTGGAGGATGGTGGATATTGAGCTTGAAACCTGCAAAGCTGAGAAATTTACGTTGGACACGTTCGATAGATTGGGAGTGGACCAGTGATGGGAGTTCCATACCACAGAACCGTACTCAAGGATGGACCTAACCAACGCACAATATAGTGCCTTTAAGGATCGAGATAATTCAAACTCATTAACAATTCTTTTAATAAAACCTAACGTCTTAAACGCCTCGCATGTTATATGGTCAATATGGGCCCTAGGAGAGAGTGAGGGAACTAGGATGAAACCGAGATAAAAGTAACAGTATCGGCGGAATTTTAGACGAAGCCCATAATTGAGTATGAGAATTGATAAGAACGACATTTGTATGCAAATTTACAAATTACATTTAGTGGTGTATTTATATAGTTGTGCCGTTGACCTTAGTTTTAAAAGCAACAATATAAAATAAATGATTATACTACGTATGTAGGTACTATGTGTCATTACAAATTACAATTACAATTTACAGGACAATTCTCAATCATCAATTATTATTTTAAAAATGCAAATCTTTTATGAATAATACATATTACAATTGTTTTAAAATTTTATTACATTCTCTTATGGTTTAAGCTATCAACACTTTTTAGTAAGAAATAAGTATACAGGGTGATTTTTTTATCGAAGAACACTCATTATTTCTGAAAGTATTCATGTTTTTGAAAATATTTTTTTACATAGTTTCAAGTTGAAATAATGAGTGTTCTTCGATAAAAAATCACCTCGTATAACCAACTTACAATTAAACCATTTTCTATTATAAATAATGTATTCAAATGTTTAATTTAGTATTAAACCAATCATATTTAAATATTTTTATACCAGCCTACTCTTTATTTCTATTAAAATTTACTAGTAATGTCCTTTAATAATTAAGTTTTTATCGATACTGTAAATGTAATCATAAGTTGGATAAATTGTCACATAAATTTAACAGAAAATAATCCTTTTACCAATCAAAACTTTCCTTTTTGTAATTTATAAGTTGACTATAGTCAATACTATAGGCCGTATAGGACATAAATATTATATTATTCATATTTAATGTTATAGAATAAAAATAATATATTTAATATGAATCGTGAGATAATAGTTTATAATATACTCTTAATATAATTATTTACTCTATATAAAATATACCTACCAACTATATGATTAATCTTTAAATATACTCATAGGTAAAAATAAAATCCCCATTATTAGAATAATTTATTAATAGTGTAGTACTAACTTATATGAAATATATAGTATATTGTATAATATATTAAACAAATAAATTGTTTATAGCATTATGCCTATTGCCTATATTATATTGTAATATAATCATACATAGTTACACTTTTACTAGTATATTAAAACTTAGAAGTATACATTTAAAGAAGCTATTTAATAATAAAAACGGGGTTCTAAGATTCACCTACTTAGTAATTTCCAATCAATACTTCTATATTTCCAAAACATTTGTATTTTGTATATTGATAATACCTAATAAATTACCTAAGCATAAAATACACTACCGTTTATATAATTTTGTTCTTCAGAAAATACTTTAAAATATTACCAGAAAATAACATGTAATATGACGGTTATAAATACCCTACATTATCTAATAAAAAATAAAGTGTAAGGCTTCAAGAATTTATAACTTTTGAAATTTTGGTTAGTATTTTGAAGCCCAGATTCTTCGCAATAACTTCTTCAAATTTTTTATAAATTGTAATGCCTTTGGAACATTTTATTGTATTTAATTTATTTTCTACATTCTCCACTATTTTTATTGCGTCAGTTAAAAGAGTTCCCTGAGTTTCTAAACATGTAATAGCCGTAGCTAGAAATCCATAATTTGTATAAATAAAAGCTAAATAAGATTCTAAATCTGTTTCTGACATAATTTTTTTAACTTTTCCAATGGCTAGCGCATCATCAGCATCTAATAAATGTACGATTTTTTTAATTGCTTTAAAATTCTCACAATAGTACATTGCGGCTTTTAACCAGGTTCCCCAACGCGTAATGATAGGAGAGGAGGCAATGGTAGTAGTATAATAGTGCCGTTCCTGGCGCACTTTTATAAATCACAAAAAAAGATCACAAAATAATTTAAAACATAAATAGAACACAAAATGAAATATAACATAAAATGATCAGAAAACTACTTCCAATCAATCTATCATAATTCAATCTTTTTTGTTTTGATTTTTAATTAGTGTATTGATATGGTTTACAAAATTATTTCTATCTATATTTGTTTTATAATGTCCCCAAGCTAATGTATCAATACCATTTTCCAAAATAAATCTTTTATCATCATAAGCACTTAAAGCTTTTTTGTTTTGTTCTAAAGTAAAAATATCATGTTTCTTTGTTCTAAATAAATTTTGAGTAACATATTTTGGATTTTTATTGTATAAACAATTCAATGAAATCATTAAAACATATTTTATTTTCCACAATATTTTTCTTAACACCTTTAGCTCTTTTAATTTCTCTTTCTGTATTTAAAATTTTATGAGAATATAATTTGGATCTTAAACCTATAAATTCAGTCATAATTTTTTCCATTCAACTCATCTTTAAGTTTACCTAAGACTTTTTTGTTAACTAAAGGTAAATCATAAATATTGTCTTTTGGATAATCTGAGGTGTCATAATAATCTAATATAATTTTTATATCTTGATAAAAATCATTAGTTTTTATTTCTATTATTAGTGAATCTGTATCAGTATATATTATATTAATCTAACATTATTTCCATATTTTTTCTTAATTACATTGTAATAAAAATTATACATCATTAATTTAGATAAATCTAAAACACACATTCCTATATATATTGGTTGTTTGAAATTAATTTCTCTTTTTTTCATATGGATTACTGCTAAATTTTCTGTAAAAATTGTTCTTTTATCGAAATTTGGTTTTGCAATTAATTTGTCTACTTGTCGTTCATTAGAACATAATCTTATATCAACATGATTTCTAAAATTCATCATTGTACGTCCATAAACACTGTTGTTCATTAATTTGAAATATTCCTTTTCAAAATCATTCTTAGCTTTTGATCTACGATTAGTATTAAAATCAATGAAAACTTACCCGCTTTTTCTGTTATATTTATATTATTTTCACATTTGCAAGTACAATTAATGTCTGGTTTTTCCGAGGATTTTTCTGACTTGGGGGGGCTAGGAAAAAAAAAATGTGAACATGTATAATATTAAATTTAAAAAAATATTTCATGATATTAATTATGACTAATATATACAATTTAATGTTTACATATAATTTACCTGAGGTATTCTATAGCATATTTTACGCCCGAAATGAAACCCATATAGAAGGCCACGCCACATGGCCCTTTCCATGCGCCTGCAGGCATCATATAGATCTATGAAATAAATAATATATAATAATCAAAAGTTTTAAATTTAATAATATGCAATATATTTTATATTATTATGGTATCTGACCATAATAACTTACTTTTATTTTCGTTTTTACAACTGCATCTACAATCACAGTTGCAATTGCATTCACATTTTGGTCTAGGAAAAAAAAAAAATGTTAACATGTATAATATTTAATTTAAAAAAATATATCATGATAATAAACTATGACTAATATATACAATTGAATGTTTACATATTTACCGTAAGTATTGTAATGTGTATTGAATCCCAGTAATAAATCCTAAATAGAAAGCCATAAAGCATGGCCCTTTGTACAAGTTTAACATATTGATCTATGAAATAAATAATATATAATAATCAAAAATTTTAAATTTAATATGCAATATATTTTATATTATTATGGTCAGATTATGGGTTATTTTAAATTTTTATTTTATTTATTATATGACGGGCGGAGCCCAGTTTAAATATAACAGGTTATTTTTAAATTACAAAATTACAAAATGATATAAGACTAACAATTTATTATATACATAGTTACAACAAAATAACAATAAACTATAATATGTAGGAGAAAGAGGGGGTCAAGATTTGCACGTCTCACACAACGAGTAGGAGGGGTTCGTTAACCAGATAGTCGGTATAGTAAATGGGTCAACGTTAAGAGTATGGCGTGCAGGGACCCTGAAATGGATATGTTGAAGGAGTGAGGGAGAATCGGTTTTACCACAAAGTAGGTTTTGAAGAGCGAGTCGCGAGCAGAACGACGATCTGCCAGTGGAAGTAGATTCAACCTATGCGACACCGGGCCATAATCGTGTGGAGGATGGTGGATATTGAGCTTGAAACCTGCAAAGCTGAGAAATTTACGTTGGACACGTTCGATAGATTGGGAGTGGACCAGTGATGGGAGTTCCATACCACAGAACCGTACTCAAGGATGGACCTAACCAACGCACAATATAGTGCCTTTAAGGATCGAGATAATTCAAACTCATTAACAATTCTTTTAATAAAACCTAACGTCTTAAACGCCTCGCATGTTATATGGTCAATATGGGCCCTAGGAGAGAGTGAGGGAACTAGGATGAAACCGAGATAAAAGTAACAGTATCGGCGGAATTTTAGACGAAGCCCATAATTGAGTATGAGAATTGATAAGAACGACATTTGTATGCAAATTTACAAATTACATTTAGTGGTGTATTTATATAGTTGTGCCGTTGACCTTAGTTTTAAAAGCAACAATATAAAATAAATGATTATACTACGTATGTAGGTACTATGTGTCATTACAAATTACAATTACAATTTACAGGACAATTCTCAATCATCAATTATTATTTTAAAAATGCAAATCTTTTATGAATAATACATATTACAATTGTTTTAAAATTTTATTACATTCACTTATGGTTTAAGCTATCAACACTTTTTAGTAAGAAATAAGTATACAGGGTGATTTTTTTATCGAAGAACACTCATTATTTCTGAAAGTATTCATGTTTTTGAAAATATTTTTTTACATAGTTTCAAGTTGAAATAATGAGTGTTCTTCGATAAAAAATCACCTCGTATAACCAACTTACAATTAAACCATTTTCTATTATAAATAATGTATTCAAATGTTTAATTTAGTATTAAACCAATCATATTTAAATATTTTTATACCAGCCTACTCTTTATTTCTATTAAAATTTACTAGTAATGTCCTTTAATAATTAAGTTTTTATCGATACTGTAAATGTAATCATAAGTTGGATAAATTGTCACATAAATTTAACAGAAAATAATCCTTTTACCAATCAAAACTTTCCTTTTTGTAATTTATAAGTTGACTATAGTCAATACTATAGGCCGTATAGGACATAAATATTATATTATTCATGTTGAATGTTATAGAATAAAAATAATATATTTAATATGAATCGTGAGATAATAGTTTATAATATATTCTTAATATAATTATTTACTCTATATAAAATATACCTACCAACTATATGATTAATCTTTAAATATACTCATAGGTAAAAATAAAATCCCCATTATTAGAATAATTTATTAATAGTGTAGTACTAACTTATATGAAATATATAGTATATTGTATAATATATTAAACAAATAAATTGTTTATAGCATTATGCCTATTGCCTATATTATATTGTAATATAATCATACATAGTTACACTTTTACTAGTATATTAAAACTTAGAAGTATACATTTAAAGAAGCTATTTAATAATAAAAACGGGGTTCTAAGATTCACCTACTTAGTAATTTCCAATCAATACTTCTATATTTCCAAAACATTTGTATTTTGTATATTGATAATACCTAATAAATTACCTAAGCATAAAATACACTACCGTTTATATAATTTTGTTCTTCAGACAATACTTTAAAATATTACCAGAAAATAACATGTAATATGACGGTTATAAATACCCTACATTATCTAATAAAATAAAATAAAGTGTAAGGCTTCAAGAATTTATAACTTTTAAAATTCTCCACTATTTTTATTGCGTCACTTAAAAGAGTTCCCTGAGTTTCTAAACATGTAATAGTCGTAACTAGAAATCCATAATTTGTATAAATAAAAGCTAAATTAGATTCTAAATCTGTTTCTGACATAATTTTTTTAACTTTTCCAATGGCTAGCGCATCATCAGCATCTAATAAATGTACGACTTTTTTAATTGCTTTAAAATTCTCACAATAGTACATTGCGGCTTTTAACCAGGTTCCCCAACGCGTAATGATAGGAGAAGGAGGCAATGGTAGTAGTATAATAGTGCCGTTCCTGGCGCAATTTTATAAATCACAAAAAAAGATCACAAAATAATTTAAAACATAAAAAGATCACAAAATAATTTAAAACATAAATAGAACACAAAATGAAATATAACATAAAAAGATCACAAAATAAATTTAACATTAAATGATCAGAAAACTACTTCCAATCAATCTATCATAATTCAATCTTTTTTGTTTTGATTTTTAATTAGTGTATTGATATGGTTTACAAAATTATTTCTATCTATATTTGTTTTATAATGTCCCCAAGCTAATGTATCAATACCATTTTCCAAAATAAATCTTTTATCATCATAAGCACTTAAAGCTTTTTTGTTTTGTTCTAAAGTAAAAATATCATGTTTCTTTGTTCTAAATAAATTTTGAGTAACATATTTTGGATTTTTATTGTATAAACAATTCAATGAAATCATTAAAACATATTTTATTTTCCACAATATTTTTCTTAACACCTTTAGCTCTTTTAATTTCTCTTTCTGTATTTAAAATTTTATGAGAATATAATTTGGATCTTAAACCTATAAATTCAGTCATAATTTTTCCATTCAACTCATCTTTAAGTTTACCTAAGACTTTTTTGTTAACTAAAGGTAAATCATAAATATTGTCTTTTGGATAATCTGAAGTGTCATAATAATCTAATATAATTTTTATATCTTGATAAAAATCATTAGTTTTTATTTCTATTATTAGTGAATCTGTATCAGTATATATTATAATAATCTAACATTATTTCCATATTTTTTCTTAATTACATTGTAATAAAAATTATACATCATTAATTTAGATAAATCTAAAACACACATTCCTATATATATTGGTTGTTTGAAATTAATTTCTCTTTTTTTCATATGGATTACTGCTAAATTTTCTGTAAAAATTGTTCTTTTATCGAAATTTGGTTTTGCAATTAATTTGTCTACTTGTCGGTCATTAGAACATAATCTTATATCAACATGATTTCTAAAATTCATCATTGTACGTCCATAAACACTGTTGTTCATTAATTTGAAATATTCCTTTTCAAAATCATTCTTAGCTTTTGATCTACGATTAGTATTAAAATCAATGAAAACTTACCCGCTTTTTCTGTTATATTTATATTATTTTCACATTTGCAAGTACAATTAATGTCTGGTTTTTCCGAGGATTTTTCTGACTTTGGGGGGCTAGGAAAAAAAAAATGTGAACATGTATAATATTAAATTTAAAAAAATATTTCATGATATTAATTATGACTAATATATACAATTTAATGTTTACATATTTACCGTAAGAATTCGATAGCATATTTTGCTCCGCTAATAAACCCAATATAAAAGGCCATGGAGCATGGCCCTTTATACATGGTGAACATATTGATCTATGAAATAAATAATATATAATAATCAAAAATTTTAAATTTAATATGCAATATATTTTATATTATTATGGTCAGATTATGGGTTATTTTAAATTTTTATTTTATTTTATTTTATTTATTATATGACGGGCGGAGCCCAGTTTAAATATAACAGGTTATTTTTAAATTACAAAATTACAAAATGATATAAGACTAACAATTTATTATATACATAGTTACAACAAAATTACAATAAACTATAATATGTAGGAGAAAGAGGGGGTCAAGATTTGCACGTCTCACACAACGAGTAGGAGGGGTTCGTTAACCAGATAGTCGGTATAGTAAATGGGGCAACGTTAAGAGTATGGCGTGCAGGGACCCTGAAATGGATATGTTGAAGGAGTGAGGGAGAATCGGTTTTACCACAAAGTAGGTTTTGAAGAGCAAGTCGCGAGCAGAACGGCGATCTGCCAGTGGAAGTAAATTCAACCTATGCAACACCGAGCCATAATCGTGTGAAATTTTTTATTTTGTTATAACTCAAAAACTAATAGATGTAAATACTTAAAATTTTCACCAAATGTTTATATTAGCGTTCTCCATACACAGTTAAATTTTCAAAGAATTTTGACTTTTTTTAAGCTATTTATAGCAATTGAAATTTTTAATTTTTTTTAGTATTTTTTTTTTTAATATAACGATAAAAATTTTTTGGCCAGCAAGAAAATCTTGAAAATTTAATGCAAAGTTTCTTATAAGTTGTTCTTAAAGTGATAAAAAAAAATTCGAAATCGTTAGTCACAATCTTTTTTTATAAGTGCTTAAATTTCGAATTTATACAAAATATGTCAAAATTTAAATTAAATTTCATGCGCTCATAATGCGTATGTTGGCCAAATACTTTTTTTATTAATAAATAGATACTATAAAGTAACTATAGTAACATATAGTAACTATACTATTTGTTTCAAAATAGAATATATGACAATATTTAAATATAATTTATCCTAAACTGACAAATCATCTTCGTTCAGAATCGTTTTTCGTATACAATGATACCTATCAATGCATTCAAATTTAACCTACCATAGTCCGAGGTCCATCCCACCCACTAATATACAGCAGAGCGATACCCACTTACCTGTTTTTTCATTTATTATATTTTTGGTCTCACATTTGCAAGTAACATTAATATCAGGTTTTGTATTTTCTATCTTCGGGGGGCTAGGAAAAAAAAAAATGTGAACATGCATAATATTTATTTAAAAAAAATATATCATTATAGTACCTTAATAAATTATGACTAATTTAAACAATTATATGTTTCATATTTACCATATAAATTCAGTTGCAAATTTTATGCCACTTATAAACCCCATCCAGTAGCCAAAACCTGACATAGCTGCATAAGTCTTTGAAGACATCATGGGATCTATGAAATAAATAATATATAATAATCAAAAATTTTAAATTTAATATGCAATATATTTTATATTATTATGGTCAGATTATGGGTTATTTTAAATTTTTATTTTATTTTATTTTATTTATTATATGACGGGCGGAGCCCAGTTTAAATATAACAGGTTATTTTTAAATTACAAAATTACAAAATGATATAAGACTAACAATTTATTATATACATAGTTACAACAAAATTACAATAAACTATAATATGTAGGAGAAAGAGGGGGTCAAGATTTGCACGTCTCACACAACGAGTAGGAGGGGTTCGTTAACCAGATAGTCGGTATAGTAAATGGGGCAACGTTAAGAGTATGGCGTACAGGGACCCTGAAATGGATATGTTGAAGGAGTGAGGGAGAATCGGTTTTACCACAAAGTAGGTTTTGAAGAGCAAGTCGCGAGCAGAACGGCGATCTGCCAGTGGAAGTAAATTCAACCTATGCAACACCGAGCCATAATCGTGTGGAGGATGGTGGATATTAAGCTTGAAACCTGCAAAGCTGAGAAATTTACGTTGGACACGTTCGATAGATTGGGAGTGGACCAGTGATTGGGAGTTCCAACCACAGAACCGTGCTCAAGGATGGGCCTAACCAACGCACAATACAGTGCCTTTAAGGATCGAGATAATTCAAACTCATTAGCAATTATTTTAATAAAACCTAACGTCTTAAACGCCTTGCATGTTATGTGGTCAATATGGGCCCTAGGAGAGAGTGAGGGAACTAGGATGAAACCGAGATAAAAGTAACAGTATCGGCGGAATTTTAGACGAAGCCCATAATTGAGTATGAGAATTGATAAGAACGACATTTGTATGCAAATTTACAAATTACATTTAGTGGTGTATTTATATAGTTGTGCCGTTGACCTTAGTTTTAAAAGCAACAATATAAAATAAATGATTATACTACGTATGTAGGTACTATGTGTCATTACAAATTACAATTACAATTTACAGGACAATTCTCAATCATCAATTATTATTTTAAAAATGCAAATCTTTTATGAATAATACATATTACAATTGTTTTAAAATTTTATTACATTCTCTTATGGTTTAAGCTATCAACACTTTTTAGTAAGAAATAAGTATACAGGGTGATTTTTTTATCGAAGAACACTCATTATTTCTGAAAGTATTCATGTTTTTGAAAATATTTTTTTACATAGTTTCAAGTTGAAATAATGAGTGTTCTTCGATAAAAAATCACCTCGTATAACCAACTTACAATTAAACCATTTTCTATTATAAATAATGTATTCAAATGTTTAATTTAGTATTAAACCAATCATATTTAAATATTTTTATACCAGCCTACTCTTTATTTCTATTAAAATTTACTAGTAATGTCCTTTAATAATTAAGTTTTTATCGATACTGTAAATGTAATCATAAGTTGGATAAATTGTCACATAAATTTAACAGAAAATAATCCTTTTACCAATCAAAACTTTCCTTTTTGTAATTTATAAGTTGACTATAGTCAATACTATAGGCCGTATAGGACATAAATATTATATTATTCATATTTAATGTTATAGAATAAAAATAATATATTTAATATGAATCGTGAGATAATAGTTTATAATATACTCTTAATATAATTATTTACTCTATATAAAATATACCTACCAACTATATGATTAATCTTTAAATATACTCATAGGTAAAAATAAAATCCCCATTATTAGAATAATTTATTAATAGTGTAGTACTAACTTATATGAAATATATAGTATATTGTATAATATATTAAACAAATAAATTGTTTATAGCATTATGCCTATTGCCTATATTATATTGTAATATAATCATACATAGTTACACTTTTACTAGTATATTAAAACTTAGAAGTATACATTTAAAGAAGCTATTTAATAATAAAAACGGGGTTCTAAGATTCACCTACTTAGTAATTTCCAATCAATACTTCTATATTTCCAAAACATTTGTATTTTGTATATTGATAATACCTAATAAATTACCTAAGCATAAAATACACTACCGTTTATATAATTTTGTTCTTCAGAAAATACTTTAAAATATTACCAGAAAATAACATGTAATATGACGGTTATAAATACCCTACATTATCTAATAAAAAATAAAGTGTAAGGCTTCAAGAATTTATAACTTTTGAAATTTTGGTTAGTATTTTGAAGCCCAGATTCTTCGCAATAACTTCTTCAAATTTTTTATAAATTGTAATGCCTTTGGAACATTTTATTGTATTTAATTTATTTTCTACATTCTCCACTATTTTTATTGCGTCAGTTAAAAGAGTTCCCTGAGTTTCTAAACATGTAATAGCCGTAGCTAGAAATCCATAATTTGTATAAATAAAAGCTAAATAAGATTCTAAATCTGTTTCTGACATAATTTTTTTAACTTTTCCAATGGCTAGCGCATCATCAGCATCTAATAAATGTACGATTTTTTTAATTGCTTTAAAATTCTCACAATAGTACATTGCGGCTTTTAACCAGGTTCCCCAACGCGTAATGATAGGAGAGGAGGCAATGGTAGTAGTATAATAGTGCCGTTCCTGGCGCACTTTTATAAATCACAAAAAAAGATCACAAAATAATTTAAAACATAAATAGAACACAAAATGAAATATAACATAAAATGATCAGAAAACTACTTCCAATCAATCTATCATAATTCAATCTTTTTTGTTTTGATTTTTAATTAGTGTATTGATATGGTTTACAAAATTATTTCTATCTATATTTGTTTTATAATGTCCCCAAGCTAATGTATCAATACCATTTTCCAAAATAAATCTTTTATCATCATAAGCACTTAAAGCTTTTTTGTTTTGTTCTAAAGTAAAAATATCATGTTTCTTTGTTCTAAATAAATTTTGAGTAACATATTTTGGATTTTTATTGTATAAACAATTCAATGAAATCATTAAAACATATTTTATTTTCCACAATATTTTTCTTAACACCTTTAGCTCTTTTAATTTCTCTTTCTGTATTTAAAATTTTATGAGAATATAATTTGGATCTTAAACCTATAAATTCAGTCATAATTTTTCCATTCAACTCATCTTTAAGTTTACCTAAGACTTTTTTGTTAACTAAAGGTAAATCATAAATATTGTCTTTTGGATAATCTGAAGTGTCATAATAATCTAATATAATTTTTATATCTTGATAAAAATCATTAGTTTTTATTTCTATTATTAGTGAATCTGTATCAGTATATATTATAATAATCTAACATTATTTCCATATTTTTTCTTAATTACATTGTAATAAAAATTATACATCATTAATTTAGATAAATCTAAAACACACATTCCTATATATATTGGTTGTTTGAAATTAATTTCTCTTTTTTTCATATGGATTACTGCTAAATTTTCTGTAAAAATTGTTCTTTTATCGAAATTTGGTTTTGCAATTAATTTGTCTACTTGTCGTTCATTAGAACATAATCTTATATCAACATGATTTCTAAAATTCATCATTGTACGTCCATAAACACTGTTGTTCATTAATTTGAAATATTCCTTTTCAAAATCATTCTTAGCTTTTGATCTACGATTAGTATTAAAATCAATGAAAACTTACCCGCTTTTTCTGTTATATTTATATTATTTTCACATTTGCAAGTACAATTAATGTCTGGTTTTTCCGAGGATTTTTCTGACTTGGGGGGGCTAGGAAAAAAAAAATGTGAACATGTATAATATTAAATTTAAAAAAATATTTCATGATATTAATTATGACTAATATATACAATTTAATGTTTACCCCCTAATATACAGCAGAGTGTTACCCACTTACTTTTATTAATTATGTTATTATTACCACATCGGCAATTACAGTTGCAGTCACAATTGCAGTAGCATTTTGGTCTAGGAAAAAAAAAAATGTTAACATGTATAATATTTAATTTAAAAAAATATATCATGATAGTAGCTTAATAAATTATGACTAATATATACAATTGAATGTTTACATATTTACCTGAGATATTCAATCGCGTATTTCACGCCCGATATGAACCCTATATAATATGCAATGCCGCATGGGCCAGGCCTTACGCCGCCAGGCATCATATAGATCTCATAGGCGTGCGCACGGGGTATGCAGGGTATGCACTTGCATACCCTGTGACAGACGCTTAGGGCACATGAACGTCATGAACAATGTCTCATTTCATAATTTAAACAGGATTTTTATAAAATGGTAATGCGATATCGATATGGAATAAGGACTTGTTTTTAAATTAATTTAGGACGGTTCTCAATAATTTAAGGAAATATTGATTTTATTTTTAGTGTAGGTATTTACTATTTATATATCCCAAGAAATGACAGCGATTACATATATTCTTTAATTTGACGATATCTAAATACTGATAATAATTATTAATTAATATAATAATATAGTAGTTAAAGTATACCAGGAAAGAGAAGGCTTGAATTATAAAAATTATATTGTATAATGTACATTTTCATTTAAATAAACATGTTTGTAAAAAAAAAAATACTTTTTATTAATAAAAAAAAAAAACTACTTAAAAGCAAAAAAGATGAAAAATTTTTTTTTTCTTATGTAAAGTAGTAACCTATAATATAATGTCAAGCACATTTATTTTAGGGGTATTTATATATATGGGGGGGGGCACATTTTATCAGCTGCATGCCTGCATACCCTGCGAACAAAGTCTGCGCACGCCTATGATAGATCTATGAAATAAATAATATATAATAATCAAAAGTTTTAAATTTAATAATATGCAATATATTTTATATTATTATGGTCAGATTATGGGTTATTTTAAATTTTTATTTTATTTTATTTTATTTATTATATGACGGGCGGAGCCCAGTTTAAATCTAACAGGTTATTTTTAAATTACAAAATTACAAAATGATTTAAGACTAACAATTTATTATATACATAGTTACAACAAAATTACAATAAACTATAATATGTAGGAGAAAGAGGGGTCAAGATTTGCACGTCTCACACAACGAGTAGGAGGGGTTCGTTAACCAGATAGTCGGTGCTGGATGTCGGTATAGTAAATGGGGCAACGTTAAGAGTATGGCGTGCAGGGACCCTAAAATGGATATGTTGAAGGAGTGAGGGAGAATCGGTTTTACCACAAAGTAGGTTTTGAAGAGCGAGTCGCGATCTGCCAGTGGAAGTAGATTCAACCTATGCGACACCGGGCCATAATTGTGTGGAGGATGGTGGATATTAAGCTTGAAACCTGCAAAGCTGAGAAATTTACGTTGGACACGTTCGATAGATTGGGAGTGGACCAGTGATAGGGAGTTCCATACCACAGAACCGTACTCAAGGATGGACCTAACCAACGCACAATATAGTGCCCGCCAAAAATTTAGTTCTATTATCTTATTATCATTTAAAATGTTGTTTACTATTTTTGAGTGCTATATTCATTATTCTATTGTGCAGTCATTATATCAATGCCACCAAATACACAATGATTGCTTTATTTTATATAACTGTGTATGGCACTGAATATCGTTCCTACGTTCATATTATTATTTTGTATTCGGTTTGGTCTGTTGTACCATTTTTTTCTAGTCGCTCTTTTTTTCGGTGCTCTCGAAACAGCAAGTTGTTTGCTCACTGCTCAATATAATATATTTCTCGGTATTCGATTGTATGCATTCATTATTCCTCATCATATCTTTCAGTGGCGTACACACGTGGGAGGGGTTTGGGTGTTCAAACCCCCCCCCCCTTAAACTTTTTAAATACTTGAATACTTATACGAAAATGGCTAAAAATTGTAAATTATTTATTTTCATAACATATTTGTAGAAAAATAAAAATATAACTATATATATATATATATGTATGTATAATTTTTAATATAACCCCCTCCATTGAAAATATCTGTGTACGACACTGATATCTTTATGGTTTGTTCAGTATTCGGTAAATGACGGTTTTTTTGATATTTGGTATGTATCGTTCGGCCACCTTCTGTTGCGGTTATTAAATATTATTATGTTTGCAGGTCAACTTTATATATATAAATTGTCATTGGTGAATAACTCGTGGTTTTGTCTTTGTATGGTTTGGCTGCTCTTTTTATTGTTGGCTGCAGGTTATTATTTGGTTCTTCGTGGTATGCTTAGCGGTGCTCATGTGAGTGTGTCAGATCAACCTGTTATTTTTATTGTAACTTATTAAAATTATTATATACGGATCTGGGCACCACATGGCATCATAATCATACATAAGGTACGTGGTGCACCACATGGTTATACTAATATTGTTAATTGTGATATTATTATTATTGTTCTTTATTATTTATGTGTTGTTGTAATTAAGTTCATTATTAATATTATTATTATTATAAGGGCCATCTAAGGCATGAATATTTCTTTTTTTTAATTATTACCTTTGTTAAAAAATACTATTTCAAGGCTCAAGTTTGTGATTATTACAATATTATATTGTTTGTTGCCTTTTAATTGTTTTTATATATATATTTGTTACTGTTGTTATATTGGTTATAGTAACTGGACTTTGATTCAGCACATTGTTTATTGTGTTATGTTATTCAGTATTATCTATTTTTTATATTGCCTAACAGGCGGATATTATTATATTGTTTTATTACCAGTGTGATTTTTTTATTTAATTATACAATCCACATATTTACCTAATTCGTTTATTTTATTATTGGAGTTACTCTAAATTATATTAATATTATATAAGTAGGCAACGCTTCAACATTTGGTCCTTATCGAGTCGGATAAATATAAATAATAATATTCAGACTAACATATATTATTTTGTTTTGTTTTTTTTTTATTGTAACATAAGCATTATTGCAATCACTTGTAAAGTGCTCATATTGTCAAGTCTTATTTTATTGTAAAAGCACTTGCATTACATAGTTAGCGCTTAGTTGATAAGTATTCCAAACATTAGATCTGCCATCATGGATACTGATGAATATAAATCATTAGTACGTCGAAGAAGCAATTTAAAATTTGAAGTAGCTGCACATTTGAAGTTTGTGAAGAAATTTGTTGAATCTTCAATGGCATTTCAGGCAGTGGACATCAGGTTGGGACTACTCAAGACAATCAAATCAAGAAATCAATTTGAAGACATCCAAAGCAAAATTGAAAAATTAGATAAG
Source organism: Schizaphis graminum (assembly GCA_020882235.1). Classification (NCBI taxonomy): domain Eukaryota; kingdom Metazoa; phylum Arthropoda; class Insecta; order Hemiptera; family Aphididae; genus Schizaphis; species Schizaphis graminum. Next base: position 116,113,799 of record CM037032.1, on the reverse strand, counting down.
AGAGATGATCAATCTCAAGCTGATGAACGAGTTCAATTTAATGATCTGGTATGTGATGTACAAGTATCTTTAATGACACTTTCTGAAAAGGGTTAAAAAGAGCCAATGACATCTGACACAGTAAGAATTAGTGACACAATGCGATTGCCAGCAGTTCCTGCGCCTGAGTTTGATGGTAACCTTCAAAATTGTCAGCGTTTAGGGATTCGTTTGATTCAATGTTCCATAACAACAAATCATTGGCAGATGTTCAAAAACTGCATTACCTAAAGTCTTGTGTAACATAATATGCTAGTGATGTGATAAAAAGCTTTCCAACAACAGGTGAAAATTATCAAAGAGCTTATGTTGCCCTACTCATGCTTTATGAAAATGAATCATTAACAATTCAATATCATATACGTTCATTAATAGACACACAGAAGGTCATCACTGAAACTGCAGCAGAATTGCAAAAACTACACCATCATATTATGTCACATGTCAAAACTTAAGAAGCTCTACATCAACCTATCCATAGTTGGGATGCCTGGCTTGTCACATTAATTTGTTACAAACTAGACAATATAATAGTTGGTGAATGGCAGCTCCGCCAGAGCACTCGTGAACTACCCAAGTTCACTGAACTAGAAACATTCTTGTTAAATCGCATATCAGCATATGAAGTTGGCGACTTCAACAACATCTCCACTATTGAAGGACAGCATCAAACCATGAGACGAGCCCCTCAAAAAAAGGCATTATTCAGCAAAGGGAACAATCTTAAAACCCCAAGTAACATAAAAGTGAATTATGCACAGGTTCTCACAGATTGCATACCTGTGACCAATTCCTGGACTAGTCGGTGTCTGAGCGTTCAACGGTAGTTAGTAATCATTCATTATGTTTCAATTGCCTACAGAATGTTCATAGTGCTTCTGTCTGTCGGTATGGAAGTTGTCATAAGTGTGGTCGCAAACATCATACCAATTCACATGAACATCAACACACCACTAAACCAGATAATGTCTCAACAAATAATTTAGATCAGCAAGCTGAAGTACAATCATCGCACACTTCGATGCATGTACAACAACACAATAGAGAACATCAAGTTATGTTAGCGACATTTATTGTCATAATATGTGGAACAGAAAATGAACAATACGAGTTGCCAGCAGTCTTTGACTGGTTCTCAAGTGAATTTCATCACTAGACGGTGCGCTAATCTACTAAGGTTAAAACCGTTAATGTCAACATCAAATATATCAGGTATAGGAACATTATCCACCAAGTCTACAAAACTTGAACCCACACTTCTATCATCACGTTTTGGCTCATATCAAACTAGTGTTGATATACATGTTTTGCCTATCATAACTGGTCATCTACCAACGAGTACTGTTGACATCAATCAATTCAATATTCCAGACCAAGTCAGATGTCAACTTTCAGACCCTTTATTTCATAAACCTCAACCTGTAGACTTATTGTTAGGTGCTGAACTGTTTTTTGAACTGTTCATAGGTAACCAAATTAAACTTTCACCTAAGTCATTCGCATGTGAGTCTCAGTTGGGTTGGATTATCAACGGATGCATTCCTGTCATTGAGTCGTCAGTACCACAATCATTAATTTCTACATCCCTCACCACCAATCTGAATAAAATCTCTGCATTGTCTCTCCACAGTCCAAAGGGTATTGCCCAACGTGCTGAAGAAGCTCAAGTTGAAACTCATTTTCAAAGTTCAATTAAACAAGATCATAATGGAAAATTCATAGTGAAGTTGCCAATCAACGGGGACCCTAGTGTTCTAGGAGATTCAAAATATATGGCTACAAAAAGATTCTTAGCAATGGAACGATGATTGATGAGCAACAAAGCCCTAGCAACACAATATGAAAAGTTCATGACTGAATATCTAACCACCGGCCACATAGAGAAGATTAAAAACACAGACATCGGTGAACCCATCACATATCATCTTCCTCATCATGCTGTGGTAAAAGAAAACTGTATAACAACAAAGACTTGCGTTGTGTTTGACGCATCAGCTGCTACATCAACTGGAATATCTCTCAATGACATTTTAATGCGAGGACCCACGGTGCAGCCAACATTATTTCAAATTATTCTAAGATTTCGGCTACATAACAAAGCAATCACTGGTGATATTAAGAAAATGTATCGCCAAGTCAAGGTTGATCGGTCTGACTGTGACTTACAACGAATTGTATACAGATCAAATCCAAGTCACCCATTGCAACATTACAGACTGTTAACTGTCACATATGAGACAAAATCAGCACCATATCTTGCCACAAAATGTTGATCTGAACTAAGCAAACATTGCACTGATCGAAGAATTTCTAGAATCAACAAAGAAGATTTTTATGTAGATGATTTTTTAAGCGGTGGAACTACAGTTGAGGAATGTTGTCAATATTATCAAGAACTAACAAATGTAGTACTAAACCAAGTCAACTTTCCTATCAAAAAAAGGTATTCAAATTCTGCAGAGCTGATCGTAAAAATACCGTCTGCCAATGAACACCATTAAATTTCTGCTGGCTGAAGATGAATCCATTACCACTCTAGGACTAACTTGGCTACCAAATAAGGATGTTTTTAAATTTGTACTCAAACCTTGGAGCCCACAAACACGGATGACAAAAAGATCATTGTTGTCAGATCTGCACAAAATTTATGATCCTCTTGGTTTTATCACACCAGTTTTAATAAAAGGCAACATTTTTCTCCAACAATTATGGACAATCAAGGTGGGTTGGGATACAGTTTTACCTCCTGACACTCAGTTCAAGTGGTCAAAATTTTGTAATAGTCTACAATCAATGTGATAACAATAAAACTGTTATAGAGACATTAGCACAAGATGAAATTCAATGACACTTCAACCCTCCAAGTGCACCTCACATGGGTGGTCTTTGGGAGGCAGTGGTTAAATCTACGAAACACCATCTAATAAGAACTTTAAAATCAGCCAAACTCATTTTTGAAGAACTAGCCACCTTATTGTGTCAAATTGAGGCTTGTCTAAATAGCAGGCCATTAACTCCCCAGTCTAATGACCCTGAAAGTTTTTCAGTGTTAACACCTGCCCATTTTTTAGTAGGATGTTGTTTAACGTTGCCTCCAGACGTAGAGCATCTCGAAAAACCGATTAACCATATAAAGCGATGGCATATCGTACAGGCAATGATACAAGGTTTTTGGCGCATATGGTCCACTGAATATCTACACACACTGCAAGTCAGATCAAAGTGGAATGTAGTCACTAAGGATGCAGTCATCAGAATAGGAGATTTAGTGTTAATCGTAGAAGACAATCAACCACCATTAACTTGGCACACTGGCCGAGTGACACAGCTTCATCCTGGTTCTGATAACATCGTTCGTGTTGCAACAATTACCATGCCTGGAAATAAGTCATTGCGGCGACCCCTGGTAAAACTATGTCCACTGCCTTATGTCAATGCTGAAGATTCAACAAAGTTAACCTTGTTATCAGCTATTCAAGTCAAGCGTTTCATGATCATTCAAGTATATCTGCTCAAGTTCAGGTTACTCCTCAAGACTTAAGCTTAAATTATTATAACCTATTATATGATATTATATTGTTATTTTATGTTCTGTTGAAATACCCATTGTATTTCAACGGGGGGGAATAAGTTGGCGCTACATAGCTAATTTGAAATGCCCGCCAAAAATTTAGTTCTATTATCTTATTATCATTTAAAATGTTTAGTATTTTTGAGTGCTATATTCATTATTCTATTGTGCAGTCATTATATCAATGCCACCAAATACACAATGATTGCTTTATTTTATATAATTGTGTATGGCACTGAATATCGTTCCTACGTTCATATTATTATTTTGTATTCGGTTTGGTCTGTTGTACCATTTTTTTCGATGCTCTCGAAACAGCAAGTTGTTTGCTCACTGCTCAATATAATATATTTCTCGGTATTCGATTGTATGCATTCATTATTCCTCATCATATCTATATGGTTTGTTCAGTATTCGGTAAATGACGGTTATTTTTGATATTTGGTATGTATCGTTCGGCCACCTTCTGCTGCGGTTATTAAATATTATTATATTTGCAGGTCATCTTTATATATATAAATTGTCATTGGTGAATAACTCGTGGTTTTGTCTTTGTATGGTTTGGCTGCTCTTTTTATTGTTAGCTGCAGGTTATTATTTGGTTCTTCGTGGCAGGGGCGTATTTAGGCCGGGGCCCCCTAGGTGTGTTGAAGTCGGGGGCCACAGGACTAATTTATATTTGTATTATTATTAAATTTCTGTGTTAAAGGGGGCCTCTGTCTCTTATGGCCGTAGGGCCACCAAATTCCTCACTACGCCACTGCTTCGTGGTATGCTTAGCGGTGCTCATGTGAGTGTGTCAGATCAACCTGTTATTTTTATTGTAACTTATTAAAATTATTATATACGGATCTGGGCACCACATGGCATCATAATCATACATAAGGTACGTGGTGCACCACATGGTTATACTAATATTGTTAATTGTGATATTATTATTATTGTTCTTTATTATTTATGTGTTGTTGTAATTAAGTTCATTATTAATATTATTAATATTATTATTATTATAAGGGCCATCTAAGGCATGAATATTACTTTTTTTTAATTATTACCTTTGTTAAAAAATACTATTTCAAGGCTCAAGTTTGTGATTATTACAATATTATATTGTTTGTTGCCTTTTAATTGTTTTTATATATATATTTGTTACTGTTGTTATATTGGTTATAGTAACTGGACTTTGATTCAGCACATTGTTTATTGTGTTATGTTATTCAGTATTATCTACTTTTTATATTGCCAAACAGGCGGATATTATTGTATTGTTTTATTACCAGTGTGATTTTTTTATTTAATTATACAGTCCACATATTTACCTAATGCGTTTATTTTATTATTGGAGTTACCCTAAATTTTATTAATGTTATATAAGTAGGCAACGCTTCAACAATACCACTTGTGCAGTCACGATGAAATCAAATTCAAAATAATTCAAAATACTTTATAATAATAATAATAATATTATTATATATCAAATATTATTGTATAATATAGTATTAGTCACGATGTAGAGAAGAGAAGGTGATAACACTCCGTGAAAAAAGTGGCTTATTTTTCGACGGCACTATTTTAGTTAACATGAATACCGCCGGGCACCGCCACAGTATTCGAAGGCCGGTTACATTAATTATTTTCTATTAAGGTGTATTGAAAATGAACCACGATGTAAAGAATATTATGAATATATTGTAATATTTATAATATTAAGTATATGGGATCTTCTCTACATCGTGAAATGAACTATATAATATGGTATTATTGATCAAATTTCATAATTCATACGAATATGATTATATCATACATGCAAGTTGAAATAAATAAAAATATTATATATAGGCACAAATTCAATAAAATAAATATATAGAGGTAGACTTCCAGTTCCAGATTCCAGTCATAACAAATATAAATTATTTGCTTTTTTGGTACATTATAAATGGAAGTTATAATATAGTATTAATGTTTGAATTTCATAATTCAATATAATAAATACATAGAGGTAGACTTCCAGTCATAACAAACAGTATTTAAAATAGAAATCCTTTCCCAATATTGTTCCAAATTTAATAGAATTATTGTAAGAACTCTGACTGCCCATTTAAACATTAGTTATTTACTACTGGCAGACTCAATAGGCTTTCCTATATTTTCAAAAGTTTAATAGTAAATTAATTTATAAAATTCCAAATAAATGTTTTGTGCCAGGCTGTAAGACGGGATATGCTAGTGAAGGAAAGAATATCACATTATTTCGAGCACCAAAGGTATAAAACCACAATAGACTAAACAAAATTTATGAAAATTTTTAAATTTAAAGTAAATAATTACTAAATAGTTCCACAGTAATATCATTGATTATAGAATTATTCTATAATCAATGGTAATATATTATTATATGGTACTAATAATTTTGTTTATACTATGATAAATTATTTGTACATGCAATAATTTTAAGTTATTTTCAAGATACTGATATTATTATTTTAAATAAGTATTATAATTTAAAATAAAAATTATTAATTATAGTTATTATACGTAATAATAACTATTATGTACATGTTAATTCAATTTTAAATTTTTATAAAAATTTATAATATTATACTAATTTTTCTTTATTATAATATTCCTATAACATGTTTAAGCTTAAGTATCATGTATCAATCAACTGGTTGTGATATAATTATAATTTCAATTTAATAACACATTTGTTTATGTTGATAATAAATCTAATTTATTATTGAAATTTGTATAATTTATAAAAAAATTAAAAATACTACCCAAATTAGGATATAATTTATATAGTCACAAGACTCATAACTATATGGAAAATAAACATTTACTTAAAAATGTTTTATAAACATGAGCATTGTACACAATTGAGACAAATTAAAAATATAAAATTTAAATTAAAAACAAATATATTATAAGTAAAGCTAAAAAATTACATAACTCATAAATATTAAGAGTTATGGGTATTTATTAGTTCCATCAAAACAGCTATATGAAATAATTTATCAGGTAACTAAATGACTAACTAAATAGGGACTAAGTACCTATAATTTTATGAAGATATACATATACAGATATAGTTCATAGTTTTTTTTTAATAAATCATTGTATAATGTGATAATTTTAACTTAATAATTTTTAAGGGAATAGTATATTCAAATTATACCAGATATTTTATAAATTAATAAGATTATGTATAGCGTATAGGTAATAAGTATACAAGATTAAATTAAATCTAATTAAATATTATAATATATTGCTATAATTTCCAACTGTCAACTTCTATATAGGTAGTTGAATGCATAGGCACACACAGGTATTTTTCATCTTAAATAAAATATTAATTGATTTATAAATTACGATTTAAAATGAAAATAATGCATAATTGCATGGTGGTTATAATGCTATTATTGAATAACAACCGGCCTTCGAAGCTTGTGGTGCTCACGGTGGATTTTATTTAAACTACAAAATTGCCGTCGAAAAATAAGCCACTTTTTTTCTCCCGATCAAGCCGAGTGTTATCACCTTCTCTTCTCTACATCGTGGTATTAGTATACTCGTCAGTCGTCAACACTACACGCCGGCAGATGCTTTAATAATGTACGATGTGTCGATGTACCCACTACCCAGTACCGGCAGTACCCGTGTGGTTTTATTTGTATTTCGACATTTAATAATTTTATTTATAACCGCGCGTCAGCTTATCAAACGGGTTTTCCTGTTGAGACTGTCGTCTTTACGGTTCAGACGGTTCAGTCATTGTCATATTTATTTTGGTAGATACACTGATGGTCGCCAATCACCAGTTCACCACTACACGTTTGGTGACACGAATGACGTTTATTTTATTCCGAATCGACAGTATTATTATAATATAAAATATTAAAATTTATAAAATAGGTATAATAATATTTCTGACGTGTGTCCAGGCGCGGGTGCTTGGGAATTGGGACAACACATTATATCGACAAAAATGTTCTGATGAATAATGATCGTGTAATACAATTTTTTTTTTACTCTTTAGTACCAATTGAGATAATGATGACATATTACCATATTATATATATTATTATTATACATTTATACTCATTTCCATCAAAATAATTTCCATACATTATATTTTAAATGTACCCACAATGGCACAATGGATTGAGTACGAGGTCTTTGCAATTCAGTTTATTTTTTTTTAAGTATTTCATTTACGCGCGTCAGTGGCGTAGCCAGGATTTTTTTTCGAAGAGGGATGATCAATTTTTGTAAAGAACAATTTAAGATTTTTGTAGTAATTTTCATAGACCATTAAAAATTAAAATAATTTTTAAATTTTTTTGATATTTCGGGGGGAGAGGGGCAGCAGTCCGCTCAACCATCTTCCTGACTCCGCCACCGACGCGCGTTTATTGAATATTAGTTATTACTTATTATTATTGGTATTATAACTATCAATAATTTTACCGTATTATTTATATTTATTTATATATATATATTATATAATATACTTATTACATAAGGTTATTTAATTTTCATTAAATTTTCAATATTCTATTTTGATATATATTTAATAGAATTTAGTCAATACGAATTTTTAACATTTATGCTTTCTTACAAATAAATTATAATTAAATTAAAATTATTGATTTAAAATATTAATATATGTTAAACATTTATTTTAAGTATATTTGTAAATGTTTAATTGTCATTGAATTTTTGATGTTGTATTTACATATAATTCTTTACATTTAATAAAAATTAGTTTTTAATATTTCTTTCTAATAAAATATAAATTTAATTTTGAATTTTTATGTTTTAATATAAAATAAATGTTGAAATATATTGTAAATATATTAAATGTAAGGTTATATCGTGGTTGTATAAATGTTTAATAATAAACATTTAATTTCCAATCAAAATTAAACATTTATAAAACCATTATGATTGACAATATTGTTGTGTGGGATTACTCACTAAACACTTCTTAAGCTTCTTATTAATACCAATTATCATTTTTAAAAATTGTAAATAGTTAAAACCATCTACGTTCATAAATTTTTTTTCAAGAATACTAAGTTCAGCTTCTCTACATTTAATACCAGCTGTATACATTCCTCGACGAAAATCCGATCTGGATACGTAACCATGATTATTTCTATATTTGTTAAATTTATTAATATGTAAAATTAGTAAAATAAATTCCTTATTAAATACAAAATATTGTATTACTTATCAAAAACCTTGAAATACTGTTCTAGCATTATTCTATTTTCGTTTAAATAATTGTTTATATTAATTATTGTCTTATTAAATAAAACATGTAAATGTAATTCCACTGCATCCCAATCTTGTCCTTTTAAACGAAGCATTTCGTTCACATTTCAATCACATTTTACTTCTATATCCGAAGATTTTTCCAAGCTTCTTTCCATAAATAGGTACTATTTCCCAGACAGAAAAAATTTTTTTTCTTGAGATGTAGATAAAAAATTTGCCTTAGTAAAAAATCTTTAAAACTTAATACAAGGTAGTTTATAAGTTAAACTTATATAGGTATTATACTAATTCTGATGATTTTTAAAAAAAGAATGAGAAAATTTATAAGTTTAGACGAACACGACGGTTTCTAACACACAACGACAACAGGCTTCCTTATTGTTTGAACACTTTCAACACAGGTTGCAAGACTGTTGACACATATATGGACAGTCTATTCAAACGATGAAACGGATTCCCGCAAATGACGAAACATAAATATTGGATATGAGAACGAAGTATTATAAGATGTATATATTATATATTATATATGTATATACATATTACTATTACAATATTTATGTAAAAAAAAAAGGGCGAGAGATACATACAAATAATTAATTATAAAGAGAAAGAGTGTTCAGAAAAAAAAAATAAGGTTAAAAATTAAGTGATTGAAATTTTACAATAATATCAACATAAAAAAAGCGGGTAAGTGAGTATCGCTCTGCTGTACATTAGGGGGTGGGGTGGACCTCGGACTATGGTAGGTTAAATTTGAATGCAATGATAGGTATCATTGTATACGAAAAACGATTCTGAACGGAGATGATTTGTCAGTCTGGGATATATTATATTTAAATATTGTCATATATTATATTTTGAAAAAAATTCACAAATTCAAACACTAAAGTAAAAGCTTCAAGATCTTACGTTTTATAATTTTTTAAAAATAACAAAAATCGAAAATTATTAATTATTAGTAAAACGTAATTTTACACGCGTATTTTTGATTTCAAATTAAAATTAAAACTTTAAACACTCGTAAAATTTTTTAAATTGAATAATCCTCAAACTTTTTTATAATTATTCTAAGCTTAACTTATGGACAGCATAGTATTAAATTTTCAATTCTTAGCTATTGATAGTAAAATATTTATAAATTTTTTACTACCAAATAGTGAAAAATATTCATGATTTTGACGAATTTGTGTCAATATTTGAACTTCAAATGCTAATAAAAAAAAATTGTGCCTATGTATTTTTATAATTTTTGAATGAGAGTTAGAACAAGCTATGTGGACCCTTCAATTAAATTTTCAAGTAATTTGTCCCAGCTAAATTTTTTTTATCAACATTTATAAAAAAAAAATAAAAAAAAATTGAAAATTTCAATTGTCTATAAATAGCTCAAAAAAAGTTAAAATATTTTGAAAATTAAATCACGTAAAGAAAATGGCAATCTCAATAACTGGTAAAATTTTCAAGTATTTACGACTTATACTGATTGAATAACAACAAATATCAAAAATCGATTGAGGCTAAACCATTATTTAACGCGGTTTTGTAAAAATTTAAAATTCAAACACTCATAAAAATTTTTTGTCTAAATCCGGTATAGTTTTTTTTACAGATATTTAAAGAAAAATGTATGGAGAACCTTGTACCAAATTTTCAAAACTTAGTTATAAAAGAAAAAAATTTTACGATTTTTCAACCACAAAATTACTTGCAAATTTTCGCAATTTTGACATATTTCGTATAAATTCGAACTTTAAGCACTTATAAAAAATAATTGTGACCAACGATTTCGGATTTTTTTTTATCACTTTAAGAGCAACTTATAAGAAACCTTGTATTAAATTTTCAAGATTTTCTGGCCGGCCAAAAAATTTTTATCGTTATTTAAAAAAAAATACTAAAAAAAATTAAAAATTTCAATTGCCTATAAATAGCTTAAAAAAAGTCAAAATTTTTTAAAAATTGAACTGTGTATTGAGAACGCTAATATAAACATTTTGTGAAAATTTCAAGTATTTACATCAAGTAGTTTTTGAGTTATAGCAAAATAAAAATTTGATTTTGACGAAAACTGGTTGTGCGTAAAAAATCCCGTTTTTTCCGTCATTTTTTTAAGGTTTTTCCCGACTCATTTAAAAAATATTGAAAATTTTTAACTTTTGACCCCCCAAAGTACCAACTAGATCCGATTTCCTTTTCAAAGAGGGGCAGAAGTTGAAAATCGAAGCATTTTTACTGTCTCAAATGTTGTCGACAGACACAAAAAAAAAAAAAAAAAAAAATAAAAAAAAAATAAAAAAAAAAACACACATCATTGTAAAATCAATACATTCATCACTCCGTTCAGAATCTAAAACAAAAATGATGTTGACATCTGCAAAATATTACGTAGATTAAATTATTCATGATCATCAAATACTGATAATTCAGACAACAGGTATAAAACAATCAGCACTCATTTGATAAAAAATTATGCAACATGCGTGTGATCGCATTTTTGAGTAAAAAAAAAAAGAAAATTTTAATAAATATACATATAGATGTATTATATGCTGAAGTGCAGTCTGTGTACAAACATATCATGTCAATATTAGTCATCACAATATTATAACAGTGGTGTATTCAAATATTCTAGTAAAATTTTAATCAATTTACAAAAAACTAACCTTAAAAATATATTTAAAAAAAATCATTGTTAAATAAAAAGCGATTCATATTGTAATTTTGTCTCCGTCATACGTTAGGATAGTTTTTATCCCGATTAATAACCTCAAATCTCAATATATTACAACTTTATTATGTTTAGGGCTGTGCGGTTATTTAATCGATTATTTGAATAAAAGATTGTTTATAAATGCTAAACAATACTCATATAATTTAGGTCAATGAAGCAAATGAGCTGAGACAACAAAATGTATTAGATACCTATTAAAGAGTATCGGAATGTTAGAAAAGGTGACTCTTCTGAAAGTCACGGTACGGATAAAGTACTGTGATCAGAGAACGAATATTTTATGTGTTTTAATAAAGATATGCTGTTGAATTTATATTTTGTTTGTATTTATTTAAAGTATCTGTTTTATGTTAGTAGTGTTAGTATATTATAAACGACAGTACGGACATAACAAACTGTTATTATACTATTAAGTACTACAGTAAAACCTCGATAAGACGGAACTTTGGTAAAACGGAAACCCTGGTAATACGGAAAATTTCTATGGTGCTTTTTTTCAAATCTAATTTTTTTGAATCCCGTAAAAACGGAAACTTTGTCACGGAAAAATTGCATGGTCCCAAGCGATTCCGTCTTATCGAGTTTTTACTCTACCTATTACTTTTTTTGTAAAGCACTGTTCACACGGCCATATGTACGGCAGAAGAAGGAACGGGCGACCGTGTTAATCTGGCGAGCCGGCCGCGGCGGCGCAAATAACGCACAGATTTTTTTTTATATTAATAAAAATCTAGCAGAAATCACTTAGATGTACGACTGTAGCAGTGGTTCTCAAACTCGCGTATACCACCAATGACTAAAACTAGAACGATCCAAAATCCAAATTGTACAGTTAAATACATTTTTTTTAAATAATAAGACAGTAAAATACTACAACTACAGTACAATTATTTTTTATTTATTTTTTTTTTTTTTAAATAATAGATATGAATTAAACAATTGAATGGCTTTATAATCCAAAAACAGCCCTCCATGTACCACCAAAATGAAAATAACAGTAATAAATGTGTGGTTAAGGGAAGATATATAAATTTTGATTCCCATATCTACGACCAGTGGATAAAAAGTAAAAAGTTTAATTTTCTGGGCTTTTTTTGTCAGATCGTCCACCACTTCCTTAGCAGCTGTTAGAGGCACATATCCATGGATTGATAGCATTGTGAGTCATTAAGACCAAGATCTATAAAGATTTTATTTATAGATCTTGCATTAAGACGGCTCTAAAATAATTTAACAGCTTTCAAGTTTCTTTTAGAGTTCATTTTTAATATTGGAAAATCATAATTTACTGGTGGTGTCCATAAATTATTTAAAACCTTAAAAAATGTTATATACATAAATTAAGTTACACACTACACATGTTTTTAATTTATTTAAATCAAAAAATTTTAAAATAATATGTGATTAAACTTATATCAATAACAAATGCACTCACTATGTTTTTTTTCAATATCAGACAAGCTTCGATTTATAAAGAAACCTATATAATTTGTTGGTCCAACTTCAACAGGTGCATTACATTCTAACATGTCTAACTGAAATAAAGAAAAGCAAAGCAACAAGAAAAACATCTATAATTAAAGCACTTTTTCACCTATATTCTACGGTAAATGCAGTTAAAGCAAATAGCAATAGTGTGATATCTAAGTTTAAATGTAAAAAGTACTTAGCTATCCATGTACGGATACTTACTAGTTTTTATTTAGTATATAGTCTAATTCTGAACGTCAGTGCGTAAACTGGGTGCTGCAAATAAGGTATGTTTTTGCACCACCAGAAGGCAGAAAATCATTGAAATATATAATAATATAGAAACAGATACAAAATTGTAAATTTCGTGCATGTAATAATAATTATAGGCATTATCAAAATTATTATTCTATCTATATTCTAAAATAGTAAAATAAAAAATATGGCAATAATTCATTACCTGACAAATTAGAATCAAAAATAGAATAAGTACATAAAAACAAATTTACATTCAAAAAGGTTTTCCAGAGACATTAAAAATATTCCTTACAATACCTATTCATACAGCAGGTTGTAAAAGATCCTTTTTTTGTCTAAAGAGGTTAAAAACTTACCTTAGAACGACTATGGGGAATTGGGGAAAGAAAGGCTTAGTAGTTTAGCTACTCTGCAGATCGAAAAAAAAATAATATCAATTTGGACCCAGTAATATTGATGAATTCAATTCGGGAACTGCGTGGAAAGAGGACGTAATCTCAATTTAAAATAAATATAAAAACATTTTTGACTATTTTTTTTATTAATATTATAATAATAAAGGTTTTACTGCTAAAATAATTCAAAATGTATTTATTATTTAAAGAAATATTTTATGGGAAAATATAGGGAAGGATTTTACTTAGGAAGTTGGATTATTGGTGTGTTGAAAATTATAGGTTGAGAATATGCCTCTGCACCACCAGAAATTATACCCAATTTACTATATTATAATAATCAGTAAAATCAATAACCTATTATTAATTTTATTTTTATTTATCATATTAATTTAATCACTTTATCAATAATCGTGATATTGTTAGTAAAAAAATATTATATTGTGATACGCATATAAATAATAGTTAAAAAAAAAATACGGCCAATGGGGGGGTCAAATCCCATGATCCTCCCCGTGAGTACTCCTCTGTCTACAACAGCGTCTCCCAAAGTGTGTTCCGCGGAACCTTTGGGTTTCGTAGGACAATTTCAAGGGTTCCGCCAGGTGTATGTGATTATTGAGGAAATTATTTTATATTATATTTAGATTATTTATATTATTAAAAAGCGGGTAAGTGGGTATCGCTCTGCTGTATACAAGGGGGTGGGGTGGAGGGTTGACCTCAGACTATGGTAGGTTAAATTTGAATGCAATGATAGGTATCATTATTGTATACGAAAAACGATTCTGAACGAAGATGATTTGTCAGTTTAGGATATATTATATTTAAATATTGTCATATATATTCTATTTTGAAACAAATAGTATAGTTTTTATATGTTACTATACTATAGTTACTTTATAGTATCTGTTTATTAATAAAAAAAAGTATTTGGCAACATACACATAATGAGAGTATGAAATTTAATTTAAATTTTGAAATATTTTGTATAAATTCGAACTTTAAGCACTTATAAAAAAAAATTGTGACTAACGATTTCGGATTTTTTTTTATCACTTTAAGAAAAACTTATAAGAAACCTAATATTGAATTTTCAAGATTTTCTGGCCACCCAAAAAATTTTTATCGGCATTTGAAGAAAAAAAACTTAGAAAAGTCGAAAATTTCAATTGTCTATAAGTAGCTTAAACATGGTCAAAATATTTTGAAAATTTAACTGTAAAGAGATATATAACCATAATATAAACATTTGGTGAAAATTTCAAGTATTTACAATAATTCGTTTTTGAGTTACAGCAAAATCAAAAAATCGATTTTTTTGAAAACTATTTGAAAATTTTTACTTTTGACCCCCCAAAGTACCAACTAGATGAATTTTCCTATTCAAAGAGGGGCTGAAGTCAAAAATCGGATTAATAAATAAATAAATTACTGCTCCAAATGTTGTCGTCAGACACAAAAAAAAAAAAAAAACATACATTGTAAAATCAATACATTCATCACTCCGTTCAGAATCTAAAATTATTATTTTAAATAATTATTTAAAGAAGGGGGTTCCGCAAAACACAAATTATTTCTCTAGGGTGCCGTGGTCGTAAAAGTTTTGGAACCGCTGGACTATACAACCAATCTAAATATTTTTATTATTATTATTATTATTATTTTTTTTTATAGTTCTTACAACAAATAGGTATAATATTACGTTGTACGTACACACGATAACTATTGCATTATCCATGGCATTTAAATATCTGTAAGTCGCAATCAAGGGGGCAGCAGCCCCCCCCCCCATGAGCTTGATATTAAGGTGGAACTCAGCCCCCTAAAATTGAAATTGCTAATACTATTAAAATGTTATAACTAGGCTCTGAAGTTGATGACCTTAAAAACATTAAGAAATGACCTAAAAAATGCAAATGACAAAAAATGACCTAAAATAATTACAAATATTTATTTTAAATTAATATAAATAATTTTTTTTTAAATTGTACTCTATTTTACTATAAAATTCTATATACATTTATCAAAGCTTATAAATTACTCAAAAATATCAAAAAATTTCCTTAAAAATTAAATAAAAAAATTACAAATTGGTATAGTAGATGTAGACGTTACGTAGGTATAACCGACGTTTTAATTTTCGGCATTTCGAAAATATTATGAAAAAATAATAAAATTTAGGTACAATAATATTCATTACAACACAACGACGACCGTAATCGGTGAGAATGTGAGATAAAATCAGATAGTTACTAATCTTAGTCCGTGTTAATTTCAAAGTTTTAAGTACCTAAGTTATTGGCATAATGGCAATCGACAAGAAACAAATAAATTGAAAGCCGTAAAAATGACTAAAAATGTGGGAAAAATGTCAAAAAATGCAAAATAAAAATTAGTTGATCAGATTGAGCCTTAATACTCGCGATAATATTTTAACTATACACACACGTTTACATATTATATATTATATTCAGACAGATGTCATACGGGCAGAGTTTTTCGTTCTTTTACTTATAATATTATAAGTAGGGCCCGGATTCTTATGCAAAAATTTTTGTTAATATGCACATATTTATGCACTCAAAAATTCAAAAATATGCAAATAATATTATGTAAAAAAAATTTATTGTTTAAAAAATCGAAATTTAAAAAAAATGAAAAAAATATAGTATTGGGTAAATGAAAAAAAATACAATTTAAATATAAATTTTTTAAATGTATATAAAGCATAAAAATGTATTAATTATTGAATGAGTACCAATATGATGTAATAAAATGTGCTTTTAAATTATCAAATTAAAAACTTCTACGATTGTCGCGTAGCATCAAAATTGTATTTCGAAAAACTTCTTTTCACGTCTGCTGACACAATGGGTGCGTATTGAAACAACAAATATCTACTGGTGACAACTCTCCAAGGTAGTCTTCATCATCGTTTCTTATTTCTCAGTTTATTATAATTTCAGAAATTTTTTTTATTTGTGATAATCCGGGATTTTTTGATAATACTTCCGATAGTTTAACTTTAGCAAATTTAATACCTCGTCCTCTTTCACTCAATTTATTTTTTACATTTTGAATCAATTCTAGACTTTTTCCAAGATTGACATCCGATTTTTCTAAACACGTGATGGTGTCTGTTATGCGTTGGAAATTTGATAGAATTATCGAAAGTTCATTTTTTATCGAATTATTATTAAATAATTCATAATTGTTGTATAATATTTTGTTTTACCTATTCGATCGAATTATATTTGTCAGGAACGTCGGCAATCGGGCAAAATCGGCATGTATATCAAACTTTGAGTAAAATTTAAAATATTTTATTAAGTATTTATTAAATATGCACATTTTATGTTATTACCCAGAAATAATAAATTATTATGCATTTTGATGCAAATATGCAAAAATATGCAAAAAAAAAAATTAACAGTAGAATCTACATTTTACGAAACGTCAAGATATTTAATCAGAATTATTATACGTCAAATCAAATGTAGAAGAATATGCATTTGCATAAAAATCCGGGCCCTAATTATAAGCGTGGCTATATATTAGGTATATTCATCGACCATCGGGTATAGTACCTAACTTCAAAACTATAGTGTGTGCAGTAGGGTTTACATTTTTTATGAATTGAATATTTTTATTATCACCACCAGAAATACTTAATCCCCACAATATATTTTCAGAAAAATAAACTTTACAAAATGGCTATCTTCAATTTTGTTGAAAATAATTAATTAAAAAAATTTAACTTTTTTACAAAAACATTGAAATAAATTATAACATGAAATATTTGCAGTTTTTGTCCCAGTGAATCTTATTAAAAAACTAGAATTATGATATCTCCATTATTTCAAAAGATATAGCAAATCCTCACGAGACAACCTGTATTATAGAGCATAGCACACATTATATCATGGTTCTTACATAACAAAATAATTTAACTATGTATAAAATTTACAAATAATGTAAATCAAAAAATACTCGTACCTATCCCATATGATACGCTCTCGTACCATACACGAAGCTGTGAAACGGACTAGTGGCGTCATTTGGGGGGGAGGCAAGGTGGGCATTTGCCCTCCCCCCTTGTCATCAGTGGGCCGCTGGCGGCCTACTAACGGGTCGGTCGATTTTATGCAAATAGGACATAAATTGGGGTAAAATTCCCTTTAAAATATGTCATCATATAATAGCTAATAGCATTGAGTATATATTGTTTACTCAATGCTTAATACTAAATACTAATAGGTAATATTGGATATCCCTCTACATATTATGTTTTATATATCTAAGTATTAATTAGTCATTGTTATCTTTCAAAAATGTGTGTTATTTATGTCTAGAGTAACCACAGTTATCTAAGATAACCAACTTGTATGTAGGTATATAAATACAAGTAATATAACTATGTAAGAAGGCTGTATGTATTGAGATAAAAATGTAATTGTTAGTGAGCGGTTTTTTTTTTAATTATGGGCCGACTAAAACTTTCCCCCCCCCCTTTCAAAACCTGAAATGACGCCACTGAAACGGACCTGACTATTAACGGTTAACCCATTTATAATTAACAATATAAAATATCACAAGAGTACAACACCGGCTTGACCATCGTATAATAGGAGGGGGGGGTGATCGCCCCTCCTAAGGAATTGGTTCGGTGCCACTGTATATAATGATTTATATTGATATATAACCTTGATATCAACAAAATGATTTTTCATTACAGATTTTATGTTTTGAATAATTTCATTATGATCAATCCAATTCATATAATATGATTATGTATCATCAACAATGGTGGATATATAAAGTAGGTATTATATTACTATATTGAAATACAGTAGAGTCCCGCTAATCCGGACTAGATGGGACCGGACACTCTCCGGATTATCGAAAATCCGAATTAAACGAAATGACGTTTTTTTTTAACTCACTAATTAATAAACACTATAAATAATAACACAATAAATATACTGTCAAAAAACATCTCGTGTATTTATACGAATTCAAATTTTATTGATTTATAATTTATATTAGGTACACATTATTATTTTTATGCCCGAATATATTATATATTATACATGAGTACATACTAAATACGAAACATAAATTGTCCGTATTATCCGGATGTCCGGATTAGCGATGACCGGATTAGCGGGACTCTACTGTAGTATATAAACTTTATT
This sequence comes from Schizaphis graminum, assembly GCA_020882235.1. Taxonomy (NCBI): domain Eukaryota; kingdom Metazoa; phylum Arthropoda; class Insecta; order Hemiptera; family Aphididae; genus Schizaphis; species Schizaphis graminum. The sequence continues at coordinate 116,094,854 of CM037032.1, read as the reverse complement.
ATTTTCTTACAAATTCTTTATTTGGTTCTTCGAATCTAAAATTATATTTATGTTCAAATTCTTCATGTTTCTCAAGTATTTCATCTTCAATAAAACTTTCTTTTTTTTGGTTTTTCTAAAAATCTAATAAATATAAATATGTTCATATTCAATAATACATCTACATATTAATATGTTCAATGTTGGCAATAAATTGAAGATTTACACTAACTCTTAAAGGGTGTTGATGTCCAAATAATCAAACATAACTTAATATTTAAATAGTTACCAGTCAAACACTTTGACACTTGACAGTGTATAACTTTCTTACACAATTCTCACCCAGTGAGATAATATACATGAAGAATGATGTGTTTTATTAGTTGCCAAAAAAAGAAGTAACCAATAACCATAATTAGAATGTTTAATACTTGTCCTGTATTCCTGTAATTCTGTTTATATATAATTATATTAGAAAAATTCAAAAATAAAAACCAACAACAAGACTGAACAAAAATATATACAATTTAAAAAAAGTTGGTAAGTGAGTATCGCTCTGCTGTACATTAGGGGATGGGGTGGACCTCGGACTAGGGTAGGTTAAATTTGAATGCAATGATAGGTATCATTGCATACGAAAAACGATTCTGAACGAAGATGATTTGTCAGTTTAGGATATATTATATTTAAATATTGTCAAATATTCTATTTTAAAACAAATAGTATAGTTTTTATATTATGTTACTATGGTTACTATGGCCAACATTCGCATTATGAGCGTATGAAATTTAATTTAAATTTTGACATATTTCGTATAAATTCGAACTTTAAACACTTATAAAATAAAATTATGACTAACGATTTCGGATTTTTTTTTATCACTTTAAGAACAACTTATAAGAAACCTTGTATTAAATTTTCAAGATTTTCTGGCCACCCAAAAAATTTTTATCGGCATTTGAAGAAAAAAAACTTAGAAAAGTCGAAAATTTCAATTGTCTATTAGTAGCTTAAAAATGGTCAAAATATTTTGAAAATTTAACTGTAAAGAGATAACCATAATATAAACATTTGGTGAAAATTTCAAGTGTTTACAATAATTCGTTTTTGAGTTACAGCAAAATCAAAATATCGATTTTGTCGAAAAGTGGTTTTTCCGTAAAATTTCCATTTTTCTGTCATTTTTTTTTTGTTTTTCTCGATTTTTTTGAAAACTATTAGAAAATTTTAATTTTGACCCCCCTAAAGTACCAACTAGATTCAATTCCCTATTCAAAGAGGGGCTGAAGTCAAAAATCGGAGCATTATTACTGCTCCAAATGTTGTCGACAGACACAAAAAAAAAAAAAACACACATCATAGTAAAAGCAATACATTCATCACTTCGTTCAGAATCTAAAATGTTTTTATATTTAAATTAGTGTATAAATAATTAATAATATCATTATAAACTAGATATAATACTTTATAATACTAAAATACATAACAGTGATATATTCGTTTTGGTTAATAAATACTAAATAGATAAGCAGTTCATTATAAAATAATATAATTTATCTTTACAATTGCTGAATAAAATTATTATATTAAGAATGTTTGTTTAGTCTGTGATAAAATATCAGATAATCTATTTAAATCATTTTGTAAACTAGTTGTTTCTTCTATATTTTTATTACTCCTATGAACAATTTGTAGCAAATTTAAATACTCTGCTTCACTGAAACCAGCTCCTTTCTCCAATATCTCTTCCAGTATTTCCTACACATAAAAGTAAAAATTTAGATTTAAAACTTTTAATTTCTTTATTTTATTTACCTTTGGTGTGCAAAGTAATAATTCATAATAATGAACTGTTTTTTCTAAAGTAACTTGTGATGCCCCTAACATTGCAGCTATGTTGTATTTTAACATTGTAATATCACGTATTATTTTTCTAATTGCAATTTCATCAATTGTTTCTATATTACGAGTATAGTTTACTAAACTTTTGGCCATCACTTCACCAAGTCCTTCAAAAATGTATTGAGATTTACTATTTGAAATTGCATTCAACATAGCTTCATGCAAAGATGACACAGATTGATTAAGATCTAAAACTTTGGGTTCTGTTGTATTTCCAATAGCTGATTCAAAACTAGGTAATAGATAATAAATACTTTGAGCACGCACCTAAAAATTAAAACAAATTTATAATTTATGTACTATAAATTACATTTTATTTAAATTATATTGTTATTAAATTAAACAAAAAAATTAATAAAAGAATCAGTAACTATAACTTCTGAGCTTGATTATATTTATTTGATTGAATTCTTTGAATTGTGTACTTAAGAAGTATTTTGTTAATAAATTTGTAATCTAATCACTTTTTTAAACAACAAACTGGTTATTTAGTAGAGGATTATTTAACTACTTTTAATAATATTGAATAAACAATGGAGACAATATAGCAATAATAAAATATGAATGCACCCAAAATTATGGTGTCCAAATTTCTAATTTAATACCAATTATCAAATAGTTTCACAAGTCCAAACAGTATTACAATACTTACTTCTAAATAAAGGTACAAAAGAATATTATCTGAAATCTCTTGGAAATCTTTACCCAATTGGTGTAAAGTTTCAACTAATGACAATGGTAAATTATTATTGTCCGTTTTAGAAGTGTTCAATTTGGGAACTAAATAATGTTTTGATTCTGGATTTGAAATCTCATTTATTTTTTTTCCAAACCATTCCTATATGAAACATAATATTACTATAAATTATAAAATTAAAATAATATTAAACAGTCAATTATTAAAAAAAAAAATTGTGAACTTACCATGCTTTCCAAAAGGTGTGCTAAACACCTAAGTTGATTTATATCTGAAACACTAGTTACTTTAAAATCATTTCCTTCCAAGTTCTCAAACAACTTATCAGCTTCTTGGGTATATCGTTTTAGTTCATCCACAGAACTTTTTTTTGACTTGTTTTCATATTCTCTTCTCACCCAGTTGTGAGATTGTCTGAAAATATTTATATTAGATTATATTTTAACTATGTACAGAGTTGCAATTTATTTTTATTATGCTTGTTTTGTAACTTTTAATAATTAGACTAAAATTGTATTTTTCATACTATTTTAGATTTGACAAATATATGTTATTCATTATTTTAGTGCATATTTGCAATCGTACTTAACAAACGTTTATTCCATTGAATACAGTCCTATGTCTGGTAACTAACAAATTTTTGTACATTTTATTAACGGCAAGCAATACTTCTTACTTAAGATAGTCAACTAAATCATGTTTTTGAATCCATAAATAACTAACTAGCTTGGTAGTATTATCACATGATTTAATACTGGAAGTAAATAAGTTATCACAAGTTTCTTTATAGCTTCTACTAATGCTAACCATAATCATTAAGAAATGTGATGCGTATTCTGGCATAGTTATGACCAACTTTTTTATTTGACATATATTATTCCATATGCTAACAGTACTCTAAAACAATAAAAATCAATTAAAATTAATATTTTAATTAATTCATTTAACTTTTTATTATATTGTTTACTGATAATAATGGTCTAGAAATAATCAACTCCTGAATTTGTTCTGGTGTAGTAATTGCATGCCAAGCATCAGCTTGTTTGGTAATTGATTCAACTGTAGTTGCTACTTTACTATGCTGACGATCAAGAAAAACTGTTCTTATATATTCATTAAACCATAAACTTAAAGTGCATGTATTCCTGAAAAAAAAAATTATATTTTAGCTTTATTCATAAATGTATATACAATTTATATTCAATAAACATAAGTTAAAAGACATTTTTTTGTGTTATTTTAAGTTGTTATTAATTTCTAAGACTCCCTTACATGTTTATTGATTGTTCAATTTGTTGTATAAACATAGTGAGTGGTTCATAAATATAAATTATATTATCTGAACTTGATGTGCAAATCATTGTTTGTGTTTGTGTTATGCTGGTAAAAGGTCTCTAAAAAATACATAAAATTATAATAACTCTTTAATCAATTTATAGAATGAAAAATATATATAAACATTATTTAATACTTTAATAGGTTACTTCTCTGTTTGACATAATCCCTATCAACTAATTCCCTCTCCAAAATATTTTATTAAATATTAGTTATTGGAAAACATTTGTTTAAATAAATTATCATAAAGTATGAATGGCCATTAATATTTACTGATTATTTTATTATATTTGATCAAAATGGTATGTCTTTCTACAACAGATATTTCTGTAGCATAAATTATCTATATTAATGAATTTAATGTTATAATATAATTTATGGTAAAAGCTCTTAATTCAGAAATAGAAAATTAGAAAAACTTCAAATAATTTAATAATATTTGCTTACATAATATCTTAACAATTTTTATATCAAATGTTATAAATAGATTTGTGTTTATCTTTTAATGTGTTCAACATATTAATGTAATATTATAAATTTCATTTTGAAAAAGCAAAAACTAATTATTATTATTATTAATAGATAATAGAGTATCCTAGAAATGAAAACTTGTAATTAGGATTTCCCATTTAAAAAACAGGAATGTGAAAATAAGACAAAATTATGTCCAGTCCAAGAGGCAAGAATCTTTCAAGGAGTTTTAAATGCTATTTTAATAAAGTATTATTAAAAACATGTATTATATGGATTATGAGAATGAATTAAAATAAAATAAAAAGCTGGTAAGTGAGTATCGCACTGCTGTACATTAGGGGGTGGGGTGGACCTCGGACTAGGGTAGGTTAAATCTGAATGCAATGATAGGTATCATTGTATACGAAAAACGATCGTGAACGGAGATGATTTGTCAATCTAGGATATTATATTATATTTAAATATTGTCATATATTCTGTTTTGAAACAAATTAAAACATTTAAGTAAAAGTCTCAAGATCCTACGTTTGGTAATTTTTTAAAAAATACAAAAATCGAAAATTATTTATTAGTAAAACGTTATTTTACACGTGTATTTTTGATTTCAAATTAAAATTAAAACTTTAACTGGTAGAATTTTTTATATTGAATAATCCTCAAACTTTTTTATAATTATTCTAAGCTTAACTTATGGATAGCATAGTATTAAATTTTCAATTCTTAGCTTTTTATAGTAAAATATTTTTAAATTTTTAACTACCAAATAGTTAAAAATATTCATGATTTTTACGAATTTTTGTCAATATTTGAACTTCAAATGCTAATAAAAAAAAATTGTGCCAATGTATTTTTATAATTTTTGAATGAGAGTTAGAACAAGTTATGTGGACCCTACAATTAAAGTCAAAAATCGGAGCATTATTACTGCTCCAAATGTTGTCGTCAGACACAAAAAAAAAAAAAAAACACACATCATTGTAAAAGCAATACATTCATCACTTCGTTCAGAATCTAAAATTTTTACGATTTTTCAACCACAAAATTACTTGCAAATTTTCGCAATTTTGACATATTCCGTATAATATCGAACTTTAAGTACTTATAAAAAAAAATTGTGGCTAACGATTTCGGATTTTTTTTTATCACTTTAAGAACAACTCATAAGAAACCTTGTATTAAATTTTCAAGATTTTCTGGCCGGCCAAAATTTTTTTATCGTTATTTAAAAAAAAAAAACAAAAAAAAATTGAAAATTTCAATTGTCTATAAATAGATCAAAAAAAGTCAAAATTCTTTGAAAATTTAACGGTGTATAGAGAACACTAACATAAAGATTTGGTGAAAATTTCAAGTATTTACAGTGATCAGTTTTTGAATTACAACCATATAAAAAAATCGATTTGGTCGAAAACTGATTTTGCGTAAAAATTGCCGTTTTTCTGTCATTTTTTTTTTTTTTGGTTTTACTCGACCCCAAAGTTTGAAATTGAAACATTATTTCGACTAGTTATGCTGTACACAGACACAAAAAAAAAAAACACATCATTGTAAAATCAATACATTCATCACTCCGTTCAGAATCTAAAATGAAGTATATTTTGAAAAAAATAAAAATAAACGACTATAAAATATTATTTATAAATTATTTAATTAAAACAGCAGAAACAGTTTATAAGTGCCTAATGTATATAATTGTTATAACTTATAATTAGAGATGCCAGATTTTGAAATTATCAAACTTGACATCATATTGAATATCTTTTTTTTAGATAATAATATAATAATAAGATAATCATATAATGATACAGTGTACAATATTATTCTTTGTTTTATTATTTAATTTATTTTCTCTCAACTTCTATTAACCGGAACAAACTTAATGACCGGCCGAGATACTTGGACATTCCGTTATTTTTTTTATATTTTCAGTAATAAAGCTTTTCTACTATACCAATACTGTTCAGTTCCACATGGGTCAGTAAACAAAAAATATATTGTACAAGTAAATACTTACTTCTAATATATCCGAAGAACTTTCAAAAGCATTTGAAAACTTAAAAAGACATTGTTTTGGTCTAAAAATATACATATATATATAAATCTATATTTATTTTAGAATTTAGAATATGTAATAAGTAAATAATTTAATTACCTTTGAATTTTTTTCTTTGAAAAAAAAACATTCAGATCAATATTACTAAAAATTGGTGTAGATTTTATAACTAAATCTGAATGACTATTTACATCCAAATAATTACTTAAGAACATTTGCACCTAAAAACATTAAATTGTATTTTAATTTAATTAAATACAAGCAGTGTCGGCCTGGCACACCAAAGGCCCATGGATCAGTTTTTTAAGGGGGCCCCAAAACTAAAATTACGAAAACTAAAATTATATTTTTACTATATAGAATTTAAACTTTGAAGACAAATACATAAGCCCTAAGCATAATATTATTTAAGTAAACTTCTAAAAGTAAATGTCTTATCTTCATCATTATTATACATATTATTTATATATATAAATAGATATTGACATATAAACGTATAGTATTGTATATCATAGTATCATACATATTTTTATATGCAATATTTGCATGATCGCTGTATTTAACAACAGGCCCTCTGCAGGGTCGGGTAAGCAGGGCCCTCGTGCAGTCGTCCAAGCCATTGTTTTTGAAGCAAGAGATAAAACCTAACATAACCTACAGTAGCGCAATTATTCCAAAAAACCTCCTTCTACGTGTTACAATGTTACTATTATAATTGTTACTTGACACTTGCAATAGTATGCACTACTCTCACACTATAGATAATAGGTAAGTATCTGATTATTGATCCAATTATTAAGATTTTGTAATTTTTATTTTCCCGGACCCCCCCCCCCAAAAAAAATAAACGGAGGGGCCACGGCCGCATTCGCGGCCTAGCGGCCATGGCCAGGCCGACACTGAATACAAGTAACTTTTATGTATTTATTATACATTATTATTTATTAAATATTAAATAATATGTAAAATATATTTTTATCTGGAAAATAAATCAAATATTCATTGAAATTATTAAGATTTCTGAATAGTTTACTTACAATAGACTCTATGTTTTCCCAAACATATTTCAGATCATATTTGTTGACATTGGCTAGTAATTTTTGATCAATAATCTTATCTAAGCTGCACAAAAAGAGCTGGTGTGCATCAACAACTGAATAAAATTGTAAAATGACTCCATTTACTAAAGTTACTAATTGTTCTCCAGAATTTTTTGATTGATTTGTAGTTGACATTTGTTTTGTAGTTTTTTCAACAATTTCAACTAATTGTGTTTGCATTGTAGATTTCAATTTCTTAAATATAATATAATATATACTTATAGGCTAATAAAATTTAATCAACTATTTTAAAATAAAACTTATTAATACTTACTTCAATTGTATCATTTAACTTAAAAAGTATAGCAAGGCACTCGACAGCTATAGGGACAAATTTTTCAGTATCAAGCTCGTTTATATCAGTCTCATTATTTTCATTTAAAATGTCTCTGTAATAAATTAAAAACAAATTAATAAATAAACGTATGTCTAAATTAATTTAAATACTTATGTGAAGCAATTTGTGGTATATATTTGTATGATCTTCTTGTACTTTGTCCAAATGAAGAATTGTATCCATCTGACCCAGTACGACGAAATGATTTAGCAGATTGTGGTGAAATAACATAAATATGATTCATTAATTCATCCAATAATCTATTGTATAGAGCCTGATAAATAAAAAACAAATACAAAAATAAAACTATAAAATATAAATACATACAATATAGCTTGTAGGTATCTCAGTATGGTTTTTATCTTTATTTGCTTATAGTATAATAAGCAATAAGCATACTATTAAACATAGGAGTAAATCTTATATATTAAATTAGTACCCTAGATCATAAACGTTTATAAAGATAAAAAAAATATATTCCTGAAGGTTGAACCACACTGTTATAATAGTATTTATAAATTCGTATTACTTGTTTTTTGTGTTTCAGTTCAATCCTTAATTCATTTAAGGCATCTATATTTTTCAAATCATTATTACTTATATGTAATGTGTCCATCAGTAATTTAGTACATTGTAAGTATTGATTTTTTGATTCTAACATGTTCAAATGAAAAGGTACTTCTTTAATTTGTTCACTAAATAAAATATATTATATAAAAAAACTCAAATATTATATACAATAATCAGTAAATATATTCCTCACATTTGAGTCAATTGTGTTAACATGTGATGTTGCTCAATACTCTCAACATAAAATTTTCTTAGCTCATCCCGTTTACATCGTAATAATGTTTTACATGCAAGAAGCTTCTGCTTAGCAGCTTGAACTCGTTTTCTAGATAAATTAATTTCACTAGACACTGATGTAAATAAATGCATTACAAGAGCAAGATTTTGATGTTCCATAGAAATTAATTCCTCTAATTTTTGATCACATCTCTTATATTCTCTTTCTAATGCAGTTTTTTCAATTTCACGATGTTCATTAGATTCAGTAGCAGACAATGCTCGAATCATGGTCATTAATAATCCGCTCTATGAACAATATAACAAATAGGTAAACATTATTTCAATTTACAATTTATACAAAGAAAAGTACAACTATAAAATTATTTATAATTTAAATTGGTAAATCTTTAAATTTTTTTAATATATATATAGTATAAGATAAGTATAGTATACATAACAAATATACATAACAAATAGTAGTTGTTTTTACTAAACTAAAATTAAACAATAAAACATCTTGATACTTAAGTATATTATATTAAGTCATGTTGATAATTTATGGGTTATGTGACACCAATTTTTTAAAACTGCATTATTAACTATTATTGAACTTATAATATAATTGAAATTTTAAAAGAAATGTTAGTATAGTATACATTTTATGAATTTATGTTTAAATATATTATGTATTATAATTTATAAGTGCACAAAACTTTTATAAATGTATAGATAAGTTAATTTGAATTATAAGTGCTTACAGTTTCTTTCGGAGTCTTAATGCCCCGCGGTGGTTTACTTGGTGGATTCGCCATGGTAAAGGTTAGTAAAAATTAATTTTTGAAAACTAGGTAGGTATAATACTAGGTTTAATACTTAAAATTAAACGTGATATAAAGTTTGAAAAAGCAAATGATTGACAAACATAATATCTATAGTTTTTCGATTGAAATAAATAATAAACAAAAATAAATTAAAAACGATTTTGTAGATTTGACTTTAGTGTTTTAAAATAATAATTATTAATTTCCCAAAGAAATTCTGTGATTAGTGATCACCACTATTTATTTTTTCAACACGGGCTGTGATCACTGCTTTAGATAGTCCCACAGAATAATTATTCTGTGATAGTCCTATCTAAAGCCGTGGTTGTGATCACGATTAAAGATAGTACTATCTTTAATCGTGGTTGTGATAAACACTTGTTTGAAAAATGATAAGGCCCCGATAAAGACTGAAAATTTAAAAAAAACTTTCAAGTTCCAACAGTTAAGTATACATTAGTCATTATTACATAACGTGATATAAGTATACATTATATAACTTATTTAATTTACCGTATGCAAAAAAAAGTATCTCAACTAATATATTATCATAGAATAAATTAAATATACTTCTTTTATTCTGTGGTAATATTATATTTTAATTAGTTTAATTGGACGTTTAAATTGTACTTATACATACATTACTACAATGATCATAGTACTGATTCTTGATCCCGGGCTTTAGTTCGAAACATTCGAAGGTAGTAACTAAATCGAGTAAAGGCCGTGATATAAATAACTAAAGTATAGTTAGCTATGTTATCTAAAAGCTACAACTATTACAATATTTAATGTTCACATTAGTCTATATTTCACAGAATCGTTTAGCATATGGGCCAGGGACTAAGCTGAGTTTAAGATCACTGTTGATCAGTAAAATAATAAATAGACTTTATCTAGTTTTTTAAATGTATGAGTCGAAATGCCGTTGCTGGATAAAATACAGAAAAAATATTCAGATTTAATTTATTCTTCAACAGTAACATTAATATCTGCTCAACCATTGCTCAAGAAATTGCAGCCAAGGCATTACAAAACAATCCTTACTAGCTGCAGCTATTGAAGTGATTTTAAAAAGATTAAATATTTTTATTTTAAAACACTAAATGACTTTATTATTGGAGAGGTTGCACTTAATATTAGTCTATGACTATAATACTGTTTATTCAAAAAAATCGTTCAATAAACCCCAAATGTTGTGCCTTTAACCCCTAAAATCATATATAAATTAAAGCTATTTAGTATCTTTGTTCAGTTGCGATCATTGCATTGTAATTTATAATATGTATATAATTATATCGCACATTAATCATCTTGATGCAACTCCTAACATTTTGCATAATAATTATAATATTATTGTCAAGGTATTAAATAAACAATTATACACTATACAAAATACAAATAAACATTCACAAATCATTAATGTATTATACTCAGCTCATAGTAAATACCAATAAATACTACAACAACTACAATATAATTATTAAATTACTTAATTTATTTCAAATCTAAATTTAAATTAACAAAATTAATAAATTACTTGATAAATACAACTCAGTCTTAAAATGTAATTATTATATATAATATATTTTATTCGCTGTAGTTCCAGATAAACAAATTAAAATTTATATTTTTAATTAATTATGTACTTAATATTATTACATGTTGTATATATTTATTTAAGATTTAATTTAATAAAAATAAGTTCTTATTAAATATAAGATAATTGTTAGTTAACTAACAATAAGAAAACAATAGTATCACATAGATTAAATAATAATCATTTTTTTTATAAGGCAAATGATGCCATTATTTAATTCTCACATTTTAAATTGATACAAAAATCATAGATAAATGTTTTCAACTCTGCTATAAATGAAAACGGATTAGGAGAATTAATCCGTTTACTTTCAAATTCAACTACAATTTGTTCAAGTTCTTTCTTCTTTGATGCTTCAATTTCTAAGTGAGCAATATGCTTGACAGGTGACTGATCATTTGAATAATTAAATTTTTCTATTTCTGATTTGATATTTTGATAAAATTGATATATCTCTTTTTTACATTTTTCGTTTTCCATAACTAACAAATCTTTTGAGTTTGTACAAGAATTCTGTTTTTCCAAATTTACTTCATTTATTTTTGTCGAATTATTGTTTGTGTAAGCTGTATCACAATTTGTATTAGTATTATTATTGAGTAAATTATTTATTTCCTTATTTTGAAGTGATATACAAAAACTATTTGATTCTTCTTGATTTTTGTATGCGCATAAATCATTAAAATTAGTACTATTGTCAATATTGCATTCCTTCAAATTTTCAGTTAAAGATTTTAAGTCATTGCCTTTTGAAGTTATAATTACTTTACTGTCTAAAAGCTTAGTATTCTCATTCTCTTCTACACTTTTCATTGTCTTAACACATCCAATTAACTTTTCATTGAATGTCCCTATATTAAAATTAAGTAAAAGTATTAAAATACTAAAAAGAAATGAAATAAAAAATTAACACTTACCATTAGTATTAGTATTAGTTGTAGAAGAGCTAGAAGTCAGTAGTTGATTTATGCGTTCAATTTCTTTTTTAGCTTTAAAGTAGTTTGAAGTTTCTACATCCATTATATCATGTATATAATTGTTAAATAATAATTGAAATTGTTGAGTTAAAATAATTACTTCACTAAAATAGTTATCTTCATCAATCGGCGAGTCAAGTTTTTTTTTTATACTAGTATACAATGGCTTTAACCATGAAAAACAAGTATAACATAAATAAGCTCTAATAGATTTCATCAAATCATCATTCAATTCAAAATTTGTATAAGAATCCAATGTTAAAGGTCCTAAAATAATAAATTAAATGATTCATCAAGATTAGTCAATTATTATTTATTACCTTTAGGAAAAATCCACAATATCAATCTTGAAAGAATCTTATTAAATTTTGAATTAGAATCTGTATATACTGTTTCATAGTTATATGCAAGTGCAAAACATTTTATTAAACGCTTTTGAGAATCTATGGTTAATAATCCAGTTTTTTGATATTGTAAGGCTATTAAACATAACTGCCCAGCCAAGAACACAGTAATCTATAAAATAAAATTATTTTAGAAATAGCATAGTAATAATTATAATTGTTTTATGATTGGTATATAAATATAAAACACTTTTTTTAAAAAACAAAAGTTTATAAAGAAATATTATATTAGGTACTATAAAAACATTGGAAAAATTGAAATTTTATTGTATGCAATCAGTTTCTCAACTATTAAAAAATTCTAAACGTTAGTTTTGTTTGTATCAATTTAAATCTGGCTATTTCTAGAAATGTAAATATGCCTATGTATTAAATAAAAAAATCAGTATTACTACATAATTTACATTACCATTGGCATCAAAAGTGAAGCATCAGAAATAAATTCGGATCCCACAATTTTTAGTAATTTGTCATAATAATCTGGTTTATACTCTACATGCTCCAAAATATAATTCAAAATTGAACAATTTTCTTCATCCGATACATCACAAATCCAGTTTTTTATTGCTTTATGAGTTACTTTGGGATCTAACTCAAACATTGCTTCATGAACACTAGTCCACATATTTAAATACTAAAAAAAAAAACAAATCAAATTAAAAATAAGAAATGTAGGTATAATTAAACTATTTTATATTTAAATACTTTTAATATTGAAAATACTAATTATAAGTATTCATATATAGGGTTACCGTAATGTCTACACTTCAGGATTTCAGACATCTTTTTAGATTTTCAAGGTAAACAGAAAACAGGGTTATATTGGTACAAAAAGTTTTATCAGGGGTCATATTAGATTTTTGTGTTACACTAATAAATATATAATATCTAATTTTATTTTTGTTCATATTTTTTCCCTTAACGTCACATCATCATTGTTATTGATATAAAATATATAATATATGTTTTACTAAATATAGTTCTACTAATATTATTTTTATTTTTGTTAATTTGTTTAAATGTAGTATCTAGTCCGTGGTCTTATTTATCCTAAAATAGAACTTTGGTGTCTAAATTTGATCTAAAAACATTATGGTAGTCCTACATATATATATCTTAAGATAGTACTAAATCAAAATTAGTTTACATTTATAATAACTAAAAGAAAAACTAAGTTAAGATTGTTTAAATTAAAACATTTACAATGCAAATGTACATTATATTTATAAATACAAGACAAGAAAACTGTTATCTGTTATTACTTCTAAAGCAAACTAAACTTCGCTCCAAAAGAAAATACACCAAGCAGTGACTGGTTTACGTCTAGAAGTACACATCTTTCACATAACAGTATAGGTAGAGGAACCAGTGGAAGAGGAAAAAAGTGCGCAGAACTAGGGTATTCTCTTTTGGAACAGAGTATAGCAATTTATTTTACTGTATTAGCACTTTTTACTGTGTTAAAAATTAAAACTAAATTAATGAAAATAACATACATTAAGTTTGGGATGATTTTTTAAAAGTTCTTGAGCTTCATTCCATTTATGATGTCTAAAATAATCGGTTTTCAGTATATTAACAACTAAAGATTCTTCCATATCTTCATCTATATATCTAGCTAACTTGGCAGCTAAAGACAATTCTTTAGTTTGTTTAATTTTTATAAGGCATGAAATAGTATTTCGCACATCTCCTATACTCAGATAACTGAAAAATAATTTCATAAACAGTATAAATAAATACAATAGCTAATATAAGGTTAATAATAATATTCTAACCAATGGGCAGCTTCTTTAGGATGTCCATGAAGAACATTATATTCAGCCCACGTTTTAGTTATTTCCAAAATGATCTCATCATTTTGCTTATCTTGACTCTTAACCACTGCCAAAGCTTCGCGAAACAAATTATTTTTCAGTAACAACATAGCAGCTTCATTAAATTTTTTTATAGCTACTAAATATGTTGATGCTTTAGTAACTTCTCCGACATCTTCTAGTTGACCCGCATATACATCACACATTTTTGTCCATAATCTAAACATAAAGATTAAAATTTAATATTAAAATGTTTATCCATCTGGAAATGTACAGCACATACTCATAACTAACACTTGGAGCAACTGCTATCATCCAATCATTAATAGTTTTTGTCGCAATTGCTTCCTTAAAATAGTTTTCTAAGTTTTGACCCCATATACTTATATTGTTCATACAAGGAATCATTTGATTTGAAGATTTTTTTTTTAATGCAGAGTCTACACAAAATTATTAATTATTAATTAATAATAAAGTTATTTAAATTTGTTTTTGTAATAAATATGAGCTTAAACATCTAGAACTCATAATATTTAAACACATATGGCAGATATGATATGTAATTTATAATACAAGTTAAATTCAACATTTTTTTTACTTATTCAAGATAATATAATTAGAAATTATTATCTAAACTAACTAGATAAATAATAATAACTAGTTATATTTATATATATATAAATTATATAATGTATTATGCTCAGCAATGTACCAATTACTATTAACATTAACAATAATGAATAAACTACAAAGCATACCATAATTATATTTTAAATTTTGGTTTCACAGTTGTTACCTCAAAATGCCTATTATTCCGGTAGATACCAGTCTATACACTGTGTAACATAATAGGATAATCCTCTAGGTTTTTACATAATAAGTACAACTTTTATGTATATATTTTTAATTTTTTTAATAACATTTACTTTTAATGCATATTTTGATATATAGGTAGTCATAGTATTTTAGCTATGTTGAACACCAATTACTCTAATAATTATATTGAATGAGACATTTTAAATTTAATATTAATTTTGTTATTACTATTGTTATTATTTATTTTCAGACTCCTTGAGGTTAACTATAGTATTTAAAAATAAAACTATTCTTGCATGTAATAATTTAGGAGCAATATAATGAAATAACAGAAACAACTAAAGAATAATGATATAAGGTTTTTAATTATGTTTAAAAATGAATGTAGAAAACAAGAAGTAATTAATTGAATGATGTATGAATATTATTATTATTATTTAATAATTTTTATTTTTATTAATGTAATTGTAAAGTATACTTATAAATAAAATAATTAAATATTAATTAAAAATTAAGAGTAAAATCTATTTACCTAGAAAATTGTACATAAAAAAAATTGATCTATAGAAACAAATTTCATATTAATATAATCTTTATTTTAGAGCCATAGAAGATAGGTAAAATAATTGGAATAACATTTTTATAAATAAATTGTACTATATTTTATAATCAATGATATTATTATATACATAAAAAAAAATACAAGTTGTACCACATATGCTAGTACTGGGATTTGGGAGGTTTTAAAATTTTAAATGTTCCAATAAATATCTTAAATTCCAAAGTAATCAGTCAAGAAATTGAATCATTCCCATAAGAATCGATGAACACGAGGTATATCAAAATTATGTAATGTAAAAAAATTAATTAGTTGTGTAAATTATATCTGCAATACAATTTTATTTTGATACTAAATACTAAAATAACATTAGATGGAAATTGATTTTCACCAAGTTTGATCAGAACCAACCCCTTAATACAGAGATTCTCAACCTTTTTGTATTCACCTATCACCTACACAGTTTGAAAATGTTTACATACCACCTGACCTTTTTTTATTATTGATAAAGTATATATTTATTTTATATGTATAGAATTTTATTTTACTAGAAATTACAAAATGATGACAATATTAATATTTAATGCAAAAAAACAAATTAAATTAAATATGAACAATTATTATGGTTTATTTCAATGAGACGGTTGGTAATGTTTTGAACGGACAATGACGTCAATATCGGGCTCCGTATTGATAACTTTAAGTCTTTAAATCACTTTCTATGTTTAATCTATTAGATTCTGAACTAAGTGATGAATGTATTGATTTTACTATGATGTGTGTTTTTTTTTTTTTTTGTGTCTGATGACAACATTTGGAGCAGTAATAATGCTCCGATTTTTTACTTCAGCCCCTCTTTGAATAGGAAAATTCATCTAGTTGGTACTTTGGGGGGGTCAAAAGTAAAATTTTCAAATAATTTTCAAAAAAATCGAGAAAAACAAAAAAAAAATGACAGAAAAATGGCAATTTTACGAAAAACCACTTTTCGACAAAATCAATTTTTTGATTATTAATAAACAGAATATACTATAAAGTAACCATAGTAACATATAAAAACTATACTATTTGTTTCAAAATAGAATATATGACAATATTTAAATATAATATATCCTAAACTGACAAATCATCTTCGTTCAGAATCGTTTTTCGTATACAATGATACCTATCATTGCATTCAAATTTAACCTACCATAGTCTGAGGTCCACCCCACCCCCTAATATATAGCAGAGCGATACCCACTTACCCGCTTTTTTTCTATATTTATTTTTTGTGTATAATAAGTGGGAAAATGTATTTTCGCACTGATACGTTGACATAAAAGAAATTAGAAACCATAAAGCTTTTATATCCAATTTTTTTTTGTAAAGGGATATTTTTTTTGCGTACCATTAGTTATTAGAATAATAACGTGTAACATTATAGAGAATAGATGTCTACTACCTGACATTATTTTTATGAGATGTAGTATACATATATTAAATATTAGTAGTTTGTACTAAATTAGTACAATGATGAGTTTTTTGCACTAGAAATGTGTGCTTATTTATTTTACTATAATGTTTTATTTACTATAACTTCTTGATTAAATTAATGATTAAACAAGTTAGTTTAATTTTCATGAAGGAAACAAAATTTAAAAATACAATTCTAAACTTGGTTTCATTTTAATTTCAAGAAATTATAGGTGTATTGTGTATATAATTTTAAGTATGAAAAATTTCTTAACTTACATTCATCCGTTAAAAACTTTTTTATTTCAGTAGTTGTACCAAAAAATGCCAAATAATTTATCTCTTCATCTGTAGACACATTATTTTTGTACTTAGAATCGATGAATTTATCTACTGCTTTTTCTAAATGTTTTCCAATAAAAAGTTCATAACTTGATAATGGAAACTGTTGAATTTTATTTGAATGATCTTTGCTTAATTCTGTAGTTCCTATAAAAATCAATAAATATAAAATCAAGTTTTAATAAAATTTAACAGAGGTCCTTAAACATTTTATTTTGTATACTCCAAATATAAATGGCAAATCAAACATATACAGCATAGAAAAGAACTAGTAAAAATTTCAAAATGGTAAATATAAATTTGGTAAAATATTATGATCATTTTCAATTTATCTATATTTTAATGTATACCATAACATATTAACATGGTCTACAGCATACTATTGGCACATCAAATAAGAAAGTTTTAATAAATAAAATCTAGCAAAATGTACCGTATGTTTTTATGATCTTATGACTCCATTCCAAATGAAAATCACACTCAGATTTACATCTCCTACTAAACATATTCTAACATGTAAAATCCTGTGTTACAAGACAAGTTTGTAAAATGTACCTTTGTGTTGGGGAAATGTTACCTTACATAACAAGGGAAATTAGGTCTCGATGCACAGAAATTGGATATTTTATTTTTAAATGTAATACAAGTATAGATTAATTACAGGATCATACCTAACATACATTTTTAGATATAAGAGATCATATCATTTTATTTCCCAAATTATAAAATTCATAAACATTCAAGAAATGTCCTGTATTTCCAAGAAGATTACACAAAACACTGATAACAACTCTAAAATGTATACTATTAGGTTAAAAAAAAATATATATATATTAACTATATAAATACCAGTTTTAGAATTTTCTGCAACTTTTGTAACAATTTTTTCTTTAACGATATTAGGAGTATCTTGATTTTCTAAAACATTAACAATATTGTAAATTTGATAGTTCAATACTAGTAAACAATAATAAATATTTATAAACATTTATTTTACTTTTGAACTCTGTTGTGTAGTTGTGTAAATCTTTTGACATTCGCCATGAATGAATAGAGTGATCAGCAGAACCAGTAAATACTATATCAGCATCACAAGGTGAGAATATACCACACAATACAGTACATAAATGTTTTGAATAAACTCCAATAAGTGTACATTTTTCCACATTCCATACCTTAAATAACACATAAAAATAACACCAAAGATACCCATCAACATTTTTTATTTTAACAAATCAAATATTAAATTTAATGTGATATTTGTAGTAAATAAATTTCATAACAACAATATATAAAAACAGAATAACCAAAACTTCAATTTTAGATTTGAAAAACAATGATTTGTACGAAATGATCAACTTTTTATTCATCAATTGACAAATAATATTTACTCTTCTCTTCATAATACTATTCAATTTATATTATCTTTATAATAATTTATTTACTTTTATTTTTAAATATAAATTAATTTTAGTTTTTTTTTCTTTAACATGCCCCTATTTTTTGTTTTAGTATTTTAGTCAAATCAAATTCTTTAATAAAAAAAAATCATAATTATGGCAGCTCATTTTATACTTATTTATATTCATAATGTATGCAATCTTAAAGTTTAATCTGTTTATTAAAAAAAAAAAAATAATAATACAAATATTACTAAAATCATGGAAAATAATCCAAACTATTAAAAGTTAAATTATCATACAAAATTGTATTCCAAGTCTCAGCAGCAATAATATTAATTATTAGTAACAATGATAAATACATATGAGTATAAGAGTATGATTTAATCCAGCGATTCTCAACCTTATTTGTTCGCGGAGCCCCTTTGTTCCTAAAAAAAAAATACAGGGCCCCAAAAATCAGAAATGTTTATTTAAAACAACAATAATTCAAAAAAATTATGTTAATTATAAATTATTTGCTTCTTATTATTTTTTTTTTTTTGTGAATTACAAATATATACCTACAAATTATTTAATTAATATAATATAGGAAAAAAAGAACATAATATTTTAGTCATTTATAAATTTTAATGTTTATGATATAAATGTGATCCATGATGTTGGCTTTTTTTTATTGACCAGTATTTTAATAACGTAGATTGTAATATTGTAGATAATTAAACTAAATTATCGTACAATATGTCAAATGAACAAAAAATCCGACTTATCTAATCTCATTTTGACTATGACACAAGATATGTGGATTTATAAATAGTTTAAAGTTTTAAACGTTTAAAATAATACATATCGGTACAGTCCAAATAATATTGAATTTAAAATAAAAGAAATAGGTATAATAATAATTTAATAATTTGAATTTAATTAATACAGATATATGCCCATGGAGCCACGGAACCCCTAGACTACTCTCGGGGAGCCCTAGGGCTCCGCGGAGCACAGTTTGAGAACCGCTGATTTAATCCATCAACATATTATTATATTTTAATTGTCCTTAAAATTGCCTATATCAAATCCTTAAAAAACACAAAAGATTCTAAAATTAATTTACTACAACTATAACCTATGTCCTATGCACTTATTGTAAATTATTTTATTATTAATATTATGTACTTTTTTGACATTGAGATATTTTTAATTTATTAATTAATTAATAATTTCATAATTCATTAATTTAAATATAAAATAATAGGTCAAAAATTAACATACTTTTGCAGTAAAATCATTTGAACAACTCAAAAGTATTAAATTATGATGAGGACTCCATGCTAACTCATTAATTTTTTCTTTGTGTCCTTTAAATTCAACAACTAATGAAGGTTCACAATCTGAAAAAATTAAAATTAATAAAAATTAATTTAAATTTAAATTGTGAATAAATAGGTACCTTCATTAAATTGATGAACTCTAATGCTGTGGGAACTTGATGCAAAATAATTTTTATACTTTGATTCTTCGCTATAGTCAGAAGTTACATGTGTTGGATGCCAGATAATACACTCAACAGATTGATCATGGCCACTTACTACATATTTAAGTTTTAATGTGTTCCCATCTAATAAATAAATACTCCTATAATAAATTAAAAAAGTAAAAAACAAATTGGTAATAAATTTACTTAAATCACATAAAAATACCCATTGGAATTTCCTATTGCAACTACATCATAATTTGGTTTCCAAGCCATTTCAATACGTTTAACAGGTGTCGATAGTTTATCTTCAATTTCATTAAATTGAGTAAATTCATTTAGATTAAATGGATCTAAAATAAATGATACATGATATATTATTTAAGTTCGAGACATTTACTAATATATATACAAATGATAGTATTAGACTAAGAGGACATCACACACTCACAAATTATCTATGAAAAATAAGGAATATAAGACAAGTCATAGTAGGAAAACTATAATAGTACACAATATAAAAATAATACTTATTGTGTTATAGTGTTTCTATTTTCCAATACCATTGATATAAAAATATAAGAAACTATCAAATCTTTGCTGTATAGTAAGGGTCAATTTTTATAATCATTCGGCAGGTTACTGTGATAAATGTGTTAAATTTGAACTCTAATGATAAATTATTGCATATAAAAAAAATTCTAAACAGAGACTATCTGTCGCCTATTGTCAATAATACAATGTAATACGATATAAACTATAAATAAAGAATAACATACAATTAATCTAAATGTAATGAAAGTCAGTGCATAATGTGTATAATAATGTATATAAACTATAAAATATAATTTAAAATGTGTATATAAAAAAATTTTTTTCACATATATTATAGTTCTCAAATGAAATACTTATAAAGAACTTTGTTGGTCTTTGAATAGAAAAATTTCAAATTGCTATAAATAGCTCAGTCAAAATATTTTGAAAATTTAATCAAGTATCTACAGATATTCGTTTTTGAGTTATATCAATGATTATTTCAGATTATTTTAAAAAGTACTAAAAATTTATTATTTACAACTCCCTAAATAAATTAAATTTTCTACCAGAAACCATCAAAAGATTAAAATAAAAGTAATTTTCCTGTCCCAAAAGGTAACACATTTCACTGATACAAATATAAAAGTTATTAATATTGAAAAAATATAAAATTAACAATCTTAAAACAATAACAAATAAAAAGTTGACAGATAAAATGATTTCCTTGTATTGTATATGCATTTGAATTCATAGCTATGCCTGTAGTCTGTGACCTTAAGTAGTTCATTTTCAATGAAAAATGTTTTTCCTCATTATTTTTAAATACAAAATTACAAACAATGGTACTGATATGAGACCACTTATAGATTAATTTTAATTAGTAGTTAAAAATATTTAACATTTATAATTGCTTATATTAATCCCCTTAAAAAGAAGGTTGTGTGTATACAATTAATCACGCATCTTTCAGAATATACCCACTTATTTTGTATCTATTATACGCTTGAAATAATAGATTTTACTCTATTTTTAATAATAGAGTAAATCCATCATCAAATTCAAAGGTAAAAATGGGTCCCATGTGGCTTTCAATATTTTTATTTTAAGACAAGGTACAAGCAGTTTTAAATTATAAATGTAGACAATAATAGTGGATATGGTGTTCTCTTAGCAAAACAAAGTTAACATTTTTAATACTTTCTCAAGACAATGTTATATTTATGTATACACTATTAATATTATATAGTAGAACCTCTATAAGTCGAATTTTATTTTCGCCCCCAACCGATTCGAGTTATCGAGGTTTCACTTTATTTATAATACAATTTACCTTTCCAAAGATTCATGTCATTATAAATTATAATTTTCCCACTACCAACTGCATATAGAGCAAGTGGTGCATCATTAACTGTCTTTGTATTTGGAAATGGTGCCCAACATAACCGGTAAATTGGATTAGCAAGCACAGTTTTTAATAAATTAACATTATGTCTTTTTTTGGTTAAATTAAAAACCCCAACACGTCCATCTCCTGTACCATATGCTAGCAAACCTTCATCTAGTGGATGAAATGCTAACTAAAGAAAAATTTTAAAATTATATTAAAATATTATACCTACATTAATCAATAAACTGTTTAACTTACTGATAACACTTTTGAGTCTACGGAATGACTCAATGTGATTAACTCTAATTGACGTTTATTAGATACATTCCAATAATAAATTCTTCCATCACCAAGACCAAATGCAAAGCTTATTTTTATTAAAATATAAATACAAAATATATTTAATTAAGTTATAAAATAATACGAATAATATGTTTTTTGCATACTTACTCAGCTGAATTAACTGGGGAAAGTGCAAAGCAATAAACAAAACCACCAAGTGTTGGTATTTCCAATGGTGATTCGGGAGTTTCTTCTCTATTATTAAGTAAGCGAGTTCGAATTAATTTTCTGCCCATACATGATGACCATAAATATGGTTTAGCTAATTCTCTAATTTACAAAAAATATGAAATTGATTACATAAATAAAACAATTTATATTTTAATATTATATGTACCGAGGACATGCAATAGAAAAAATTATATCCTTGTGGGTATCACTTAACAAAGTCACTATTGGTTCAGATATCATATCTGGTTTAATTTCTACTTTAAGAATTTCTCCAAAACCAGATGTAACAATAAGAATTGTCGGTTTTATCCATTTAACACAACTCCAAATTAAATTATTTTTATTTCTGAAAAAAATAATTAATATTCACAGTATAATTATGATTAATAATCAACAATTTTATTTATATTTAAATATGTATATAAAAACAAAAGTATAGTATAGAAAATTGTATTATAATATTATATATACTTGAAAGGAGTTTTTCTCAGTGGTCTCATAGGTAATGCCACTGTAGTTTCATTAAACATGTCTAAACCAGCACGACTTATACATAAACCAGTTCTATCACAGGCTATTGATGCTAGTAATAAAGGTTCAGTAGATTGATCAGAACTAAATGGACTATAAGGAACTGGACACCAAGCCAAAGAATTAATATTTCGTTCATGGTAGTGCAATTTATGTAATAATTGGCCTTCGCCTAAAAAATGAAAACTTTAAATTTCTAAACACTTTTTGAATCATTTATTATTATATATTCATACCAGTTAAGTCATAGACAAACAGATGACCATTTTTACATCCTACAGCAATTAAATTCTTTTTATGAGGACAAGCAGCTAATGTTAAAGGTGTGGCTTTAACATCTAACGTATAATTACGCATGGTTAATGCTTGAATATCCCACTTGTGTAAAGTCCCAGCATCCGACAATGCTACAACGGTTAAACATCCATACAACCACGTAACATCCAATAGAGTTATATTCTTATTCTTTTTATTCTAAAAGAGAAAAAAAAATGAACTAAATATATGAAAAATTTGTTATACTCTATTTAGAAATGGTAAAACAATTTTATTTTTTAAATAATAATATAAAAAAAGTATATCCAAATGAATATTCAAATGAATATCAAAAACAAATATACCTAAAAACATTCTTTTATTTTTATTTCTTGACAATATCTATGTTTGTATGAAGATGGGACATAATTTAAAAAACTAAAATATCATCATTTTTTACTGAAAAATGCCTCAATTAGACAACAATTTTACATGTTGTTCACTGAAGCATTAGGAAAAATGTAATTGTAAGTCAAAATAAAACATACTATTACTGTTGTAAGAAGATATTTTGATTACATGATATGCAATACGAAAATACAGTTTATTTTAATGTGCTAATTCTGCATCAAAGTAAAAATCATTAAAACTAAAAAAAAATGTAACTGAATATTTTTTATTGCAGTCTTAATTTAAAATAATATAACTATATTAATTAACATTAAAATAAAACTATAGTAAGTTAATTATTTTGAAAATTAAAGAAAACAACTTACCCCAAATGAATGTATGAGATCACAAACCATGTTTTTTACTTTCCAAATGTAAATATTAACTTCATCTATACAAGCCAAATAATGAGCATTTTCAAAAAAATCTGTTTTAGGAGAAAATGATACTGCTCCAATACGACCACAACCCATTTTTGTATTTAGTCTAAGACGATTATATCTTAAATCATAGACACTATTACCATCTAAACCATTAACTAATACAACAATAGATCTTGAGCCATATGCAATTAAATTTCCAGTATCATCCATAGCCATGATATTAGATTTATACCAGTTCATTGACTGGGTAATCTCAAAAGTATTCATGATCCTAAAATAACAACAGTGACAATGTAAACAACTTTGCGAAAGTACAGATGCATTTATTATATTTAAATATAAAAACATAAAAGAGGTAGAATTGATTCAACCCATTTGTTCATTAGTTTTCAATTTGTACACAAATTGAGAATTTAAATACATTTAAAACGTAGGGAACTTATTGCTTAAAAATAATTTGTCATATTGAAGGCCAATTGGGGATATATTATATTGTACATGTTATAAAAATATGAAAATAAACAAGACAATATTTACAAACCTTCAATGAATTGCCCGCGGATTAAGTACAAAAACTAACCTAAGCGTTCAAACTTTATTATAAGGTAGTACTTTTTACAGTTTAGCACAAGAGCAACGAACTTTTGGCGCACGTGATAAAATTTATAAATGTATATATATATATATATATATATATATACAGTAGGACGATATGACTTCAATCCGATTGTAGCCTTATCGTTTAAATAATCGCACTTAATGGTATCATCACAGAATATTCTGTGGTATCATTAATTTCATCCAGAATATTGAGACTAAATACTAAATTCTAAGTTATATTAACTTGTAACTTACCAAAGTCCAAAACAAAATATGAGTAACAACTAACAATATTGAATATTCCACAATTAGTATTTTATTATTAATATTTTTATATTATTATCATTATTTAACAATAATAATTTTAAACCGGTCAGTGTTTATGATAACGGCGGTCGTTATCAAAAACAAAAGGAGTGTAGCCATTTAATTTACTCTATGGCTTAATTCGACCGTAAAGTGTTGCCAGTTATTAAATTCTACGGCAACTACACTGTTGGCACAGATAATAAAAAAATATGGTATCAATGTATCATAGCGAATATTCAATGTATATAAATATTTATGATGAATTATGTTTTTTGTATATTAATATTATATTATTATATATCTATAGAAGTCTGGTCGTATGGACTATATATCACGGACTAAGATAGATTCTTATAACTCTATCTTAGTCCGTGGACTGTATAGACTGTGCCGTTGCGGTCACTCGTCAACCGTCTGGTACGGATGCGCACTGCGGAGGACGAGGAGCGACCGAACGAAGCCATTGAAGGACAGCCGCGACATAAATAATAGAAAGTACGGTTGCAAGTAAGCAATAACTTGCGAGACGTCTTACATATTCTTACTAGACCCAACTCGTTTTAGACATTAGACTATTTAGACTTTCAATTTACTCGTCACTCGGCTGCCGGTGACAAGGACAGCCTGTTGCCTGTAACCGTCGTGGTGAATACGCGATTACGGATGCCGCGCGCACAAATGCACAATAATTATCGGGCTGAGCACGGTAATTTAGCGTGGGGCACGGTCAAGCGTTACGTTGCCACATCTGCCATTTGCGCCTGGCACCTTTTGTTCAGTGCGCCATTTTGCTCTCGTGTGACGCCTGTGTTGACGACTGTACGCCGTTTAAGGGGCTCGCCGCTCGATCAACAGTGTGCGCCGCCGACTACCCGTCTGGAAATCCGATTGCATTTCCGTTCCCGTGTCCGTCGGACAATTTGCTGTACGCAGCAGCCGTTTCGCACCGACAGGACGCGAAAGGTGAGTTGTTTCTAGTCCATTTTTAATATTTTTTTAGGTAATCGTAAAGTCACGTACGATACGTTACGACATCGGGTATCGCTTAACGTCGATTTACGTGTGTGTGTATGCAATTAAGCGTACACGCACTCACGCACGCACTCGTCAACGTACTTTTTTTTTTTAGGCCTATCGTATAGGCAACGTACGTCGCTGCCGATGACGTGACACAGTCCAAGGCACCCGTGTCTGATATGTTGCGTTTCGATATACCGTAAAAAATTAAAAAATCATTTTTGCCTAGCAGATATTCACATTAGTAGTATTTAGTACAGTTATCGAATCTGGTTTTACGTTTCACGTAGGTACAGTGTTTTGATTATTATTAATGTTTTCAGTGTTGTTTGATTAAACTGAATGAATTTTGGTTTTTGACTTGCCTGCAATAATTTGGGCGCGGTGGGTAGGTAACGATTGAACAAGTCTACATAATATTCTTAGGCGTCGTATTCGTAGTTTATTTCAAGGAATCCAACAAAGGAAACTATTTTTTTTCTTATAATAAATTATTTTAAATAGGTATGATAAAATATACAATTTGTGTCTGTCACTTATAATTCACTTATAAATCCAAAAAGGAACGTAATGTACATTATGTATAATTCTTACTTTTTGAACTTCATTACATGGATTTAAATAAGTTATTAGTTTTTAATTTTTTTTCTTATTACAAGTAGTTTGTCAAAACCATTATAATATATAAATTGTATGTAAATTATATAAAATAAAAATAGGTACAAGTGTTATTTTTTAACCAAATACCTACTATAATTTATATTTTTCAAACCAAAATTTTTTATGTATTCTTCTGTTATTCTAAAGCAGTTTGATTAGTTGTGATTTAATAATTTAAATATTTTATTTTTTAAAGATATTAAAAATATGGAAACAGCGCCAAGAAAACGTGGTCGTCCCCGAACCGTTAAAGTAGAAAAACGCAGCCCAGAACCTGAAGATTTAGAAGCAATATTACAAGATATAGATGATGAAGCTATTGAAGATTATGATTACATACCAAATGGTGTAGCTGACTATGAAGTTATCAAAAATAAAAAAAATATCAACAATAATGAAGATGTGTATGACTTTGATGTAGAAAAGGAAGATGGCCCTGGCATAAGTAATTTAAAAAAATTCTTGCACTGCGGAAATAAATCTAAATAATTGAATTAATCATTATTTTTATTATGTTTAAAGTAAAAGCAGAAATAATCCCTGAACCTGAAACGCTGGAACATGCTTGTGATATATGTCCAAGAACATTCAAAACCCTCCCTGGTTTAAAAAGACATAAAACATCACATGATCGCAAACCTCAAGAAACCCCTGGTAATTTAAAAATATTTATTTATATATCAGTTGTCTTAATAATATATCTGTTTTTATAATTGTATTAGTTGTAAATGATGATTCAATGAAAAAAGAAATGAATAGCTGTGACTGTTGTGGTGAAGATTTAGCTACTGCTCATACGGTTTGAAAAACATATTAAAATCAATAAAATGATTATTTTTAAATTTTAAATGATTGTAATATTGACTATATTTCAGATTGGTGATTTTGAATGTTATGATTGTGGCAACTTTTTCAAATTAAAAGTTAATATGGAGCGCCATCAGTTAATGGTACATTGTTATGATGACGTTTTAAACTGTCCTACTTGTGAATTCAGTTGTACTGATAAAGAAACATTATCTCAACATTTGTACTCTCATGCAGGTAAATAATTAATTTTTTTATTATTATTGTTAAATTCATTAATTTAAAATTTATTAATTGTTTTTAGGAACTTTAAAACCTTATTCATGTCCCGTTTGCTTCACATCATTTAGTAGGAAATATCATCTTGTACGTCATAATATGCAAACTGGTTGCGATGGTTCAGAAAAACCTAAATTTCCATGTCAAGTAAATTAAATTAATTTATTCATTGTGAATAATTTAACTTATAGTGAATTGATTTAAGGTTTGCGGAAAAGTTTTCAACCGAAAAGATAATCTAAGGGAACATTTGCGTGCTCATGCTGGCCAAACTAAAAAGAAGCGTACTTATAATTGTGAATATTGTAATAAGGAATTTGTTGGGTCCGCATTATTGACAGTTCATAGAAGAAGTCATTTAGGTAAATTTAAATACTTTTTATAATTTTTAATATTATCTACATTTCTTTTTTTCTGTATATGTTTATGCTAACATCAATACTGTAGGATTTCAATTAAAGGTAATTGTTTATTAATGTGTGGTGTGTGACAAATAAATGTATATTACATGATTTGTGATAAATAAATATTATATTTTATACATAGGTTACAGACCATATCAATGTGATTTATGCCCTAAACGTTTTCCATCCAGTGGAGCCATGAAAAAACATCGTAGAATTCACACTGGTGAACGTCCATATGAATGTCAACAAGTGAGTATTTAATTATTTTATGTAAGATATTATTCTAATTTTAAAATTGTTATAGTGTTTTGCTAAATTTGCGGCTAAAGAAACTTTAAACCGTCATATCAAAACACATACTGCTCTTAAACCACATTCATGCGAGTTCTGTGGCAAAACTTTTATACAAATTTCACAATTGCGTGCCCATTTATTCCATCACACAGGTAAATAAAATAAAAACTAGTCGTTGAAATTTTAAGCTATAATTTAAAAAAAAATTTCAGGTGAAAATGGTTTTACATGTGATATTTGTGGCAAATCCTTTAATCGTCGTTCTCGATTAACTCTGCATACTAGATATGTACATGAAGGGGCAGAACCATTTATGTGCACTGTATGCAATAAAGCTTTATTGCGAAAGGAAGATGTACAAAGACATCATATTGTTCATTCTGGTGTCAAAGCTCATGCGTGTCCTATTTGTGAAAAACGGTTTGCGATGAAATCTTCATTAAAAATTCACTTATTAACACATACTAAAGAACCTCCACGAGCATGTGATGAATGTGGTCGTGCATTTATTCGTCAAGATTGTTTATTACGTCATATGCGCTCTAAACATAGAGATATGTTGGCTGAAATAATGGCTGATGCTGAAAAGAAAAAACTGGAAGCTCAGTTATTGGGAGTAGTGAAAAAAAATAATGATAACCAAAATATTACTGACGAAATTGACAATAATAGAGAGGATGATGATGAAAGTATTGATGAATTAGAAGATAATGGGTCAATCACAAGTGAAGAATCCAATCAAAACAACACTTTGGCAGAATCACTAATGGAATTGCTAACTGTATTAGTAGATGAAAGTACACTTAAGGAGTTTGGTTGGCCAGGAACAACAGTTGATCATTTAATTGAATCTGTGATAAAGTATGTCAATTTTTACATTTACATTTTTAAGTTAATATAGCAACCTAGATAATTTTAAATGC
This sequence comes from Schizaphis graminum, assembly GCA_020882235.1. Classification (NCBI taxonomy): domain Eukaryota; kingdom Metazoa; phylum Arthropoda; class Insecta; order Hemiptera; family Aphididae; genus Schizaphis; species Schizaphis graminum. The sequence continues at coordinate 116,065,174 of CM037032.1, read as the reverse complement.
TTATAGGTCTATAAATTAGTTTTATAATTGTTATTTATTTATGCACTGCTTTTATAAGTTTTTTTTTATACTCTAATTAAAAGCTTGTTTGCTAAAATAAATTAGTTTAATTACTTAGTTCACTATTTAAATAACACGTTTATATTTATAATAATTTTATTTTAGGAGATGTGGTCACACTCCTGTAGCTGCTGAAGAGGCTTCATACATGGCCAGACTTAGGGATAATTCAAAGCAATTATTTTCAATTATTATTGACGATTCAGCTATTCAAACACTACTCAGTAATCAAACAATTGAAGAAGTTATTGAACATGTGTTAAAATTGGCTAAAGCGTAGTTTAGAATTCGATCATATTCATATTGTTCTTAATTATCATCCATTTTTACTAGGTTGTTATGACTTATTTTACAAAGGTATGGCTACATTTTTATAATTGTTTAAATTTAAGCTAGACAGATATAATTTTTTTTTAATATTATCAGTTACTTTAAGTAAATATTTTATTTTGTTAATGTTTAATATTAGCCTAATATGTCAGTTTCCTGTTTTTTTATTAATTACCAAGGGTTATAATATTAAGTAATTTATAATTAATATTTCTGATAAAATGCACCTTATTTTTGTAAAAATAATTACTATTATGGAATTATTATTTTTATTTTATTTTGGTATTTACATTTATTTTATTTTACTTATTTTTAATTTAGATTACAATTTTAGTTATGATATTCTTATAAAAATTAGGTGTATGGAATGGATTGAATTAAATAAATAATACTTATTTATAATATATAATTCATGTGTTAAATATTTTTTTTATGTATTCAATATTTGAAGGAGGATGTATTGATCATATCAAATCCTTATTGATTCATTAGTATTGCATAAACTATTTTATAGGCATTCTTTGGCAATCAATTTAAGCTCAGGTTTTAGCCGATAGCTCTTCTGCCAGTTGATAAATTTACTTGGTTTATAATAAAATTTATCAAACATAAGTGTTTCTATTGTATATACCTATTTATTTAACCATACTATGAATTTATGATTATTACAATATTATGGTTGTTAACTTATATACTAAACCAACTCTTTATTATAGACCATGATAAAGTCAAAAATTAATTTCTATTCTGTTGTTGACGTTCTTCTCAGTCGAAAAAAAATAATACTATAAACTTCACTTATTAAATATTGAAAAGAAATATATTTGAAAATGCATTATTTCACTTTTGCGAGAGGCTAGGAAATACGTGAGAACGGATTTATATGTTGAGAAAAAGACTTATGAATTTCGAGGTTTGGTCGTGTAAATTTGTGATAGTGCTAAATACGTATTAGCATAGAATTTTATTCTTATATAAACTTTTTGTTTGGTGAGGCTAGAGAAGCGTTTCTCATTCTTCAGTCTCCTTGTTTAAAATCTAAAAGGGTACTAGCTACCGCTGGTCTAACTCCATTATCTAGACCTTTTGAACACTACATGCCAAAAGTTATGCTTTTTTTCGAGCGTGTCATGAAAAATATTAATATATTATATATATATTTTATTCATTATTGTAAAAAAAAATATTGTTATTTTATTCTATGATTAATGTATTAATATGAAAAAAGGTTAGTTTAGGCGAGTACATAATATTACATACCTACTAAACACAATATTATATATTATAAATTATTATTTTATCTACAGATAAAATTGAATAATCGTTATTGACCGATAAAAGCCGTATTCTCAAAATATTTTTACCTATTATATATAATAAAAATATTTTAATTTTTCACGTGCCTTCAAAATCTTTTTGTATGCATTGGATTTGCCCTCCCTGATCTAGACTATACATATTGACCGTCGTCAATACTGTTAAACGATAATATTAGTCGTATCTAACTGAAGTTAAAATTTATTATTTTAGATATAATAATTATAATTTAATATTTATAATTATGAATCTTTGGAATTTATCGAATAGTGAAAAATATGACGTTGAATTCTTTCAAGAGAACCCAGAAGGGTTTCCTGTACACCGTCAATGTAAAAATGGTCATAAAAAAAATTAGATATAAGTACATCGAGAAAAACGAAGTTTTTTGGAAATGCAATATTTATAAGGCATGTTGATGATGTTAAAGAAATATGCGTATTGGTAATTGGTTTGAAAATAGTCATTTGCTTTTTTTTTAACAGTACCTACTTCGTTTTATATAATATTGCTGGAGTGCAGAAATGACCTCCATTAAATTTTGTAAACAGCATTTGAATATTAATCGTGGCATTATATTAATTATATAAATGACAAATTCGTGTTGGTCGAGACTTGGAGGAGGTAATCGAGAATCGAGATAATGGAATTGAGACTCGTGCGGTTTACGGGATAACGGAAAAGTACCTCTAAAAGGATGCACATTTTGAAGATATTCGTGTGAATACATGCTATTTGAAACCTAATTATTTGCATAAGAAATTGTAATATTTTGAATGTGGATTATAATGTACGTCATTTTCAAAGCAGCTTTTAGTTAAGACTAAGACTAAAAATATAAAAACAGTACCTTTTATTATATATTATGTATATTATTTTTATTACAGTATAATTTGTGTTATAGCTACAATAAACATTTTTATTTGCATTACAAAATATAAATTACAATAAACTTTCTATCAAATTAAAATGATAGAAGTCGTGGAAGACAAGGGCGTATAATAGCATGACTGCGCCCGCCTTGACGATGAAACATATATGTTCTCATTTAAAAAATAAAGTTTTTATCACCACAGAATACTCCTTAAATGTTGAGAAAAATCTAAGTACTCAAAAATATCGTCTTTAATTACATTTAAAAATTAAAAAAATCAGAATTTGAATATATGCATAATTGATCATTTTACAAAAAAAATGGGGTAAGCATGCCCTCCCCCCCCAAAAAGTACCAACTAGATTCGATTTCCTTTTCAAAGATGGGCTGAAGTCCAAAATCGAAGCATTTTTGGGCGAGACCGTTTTCGACCAAAAACATATCTTTCCCTTTTCGGCCGATTCGCTTTTCGACCAAATTTAAAAAAGACCGATTCCCCTTTCGGCCAAAACAAAAACTATAAACACAATAATATTTATATATAATTTTTGTAAAATTATAGCAATTATATAATTATATAATTTTGAAAATGATTAAAAATATAAGTTGTCTAAAATTATTTAAAATATAAGCATATCTATATATTGACATTATTTTTATGTTAATATGTTACAATATGTATAATATTATATAAAAACATAAAATAATAATGCCATTATTTTATAGCAATTGTATACTTATTAAATTTTTTTCAAATAATATTACATATTATATATTATACATAAACAAATATTATATATTATTTTGATTTAAATCATTTTCAATATGTATAATATAAAACCATAGAGTATAAAACGTAATACATTAAGCTTTTTGTATTGTGTAGGCACAGGTCCAATGTGCGACCTACAACTGATAATTGACCTGTCCTTATCTTTGCCGGGCTAATGTGCGACCTACGTCCAATGTGTGTTTTTTCCTATATAACATGGGGAAATATATTTATTTTTGTGAAGAGAATAGAGATACAAACGTGATAATTGTAAACCGTTCGGCATTCAGTAACGGTCTCACTGTCTTTGTCGAATTACGTTATTGTGAGTTTTAGTAATTTTAAATACAGCGTTATAGTGATTTTAGTAAATTTGTGTTTTTTATTATGAGTGCTACATTAGGATACCTATATCGACATATTATACACGATGAAAAAATGTGTGTACAATTCTTGCAAGACCGAGAATTATTACCATCTCTAAATGAAAATAATAATCGTTGTACCAAAGTGAGAAACAACGAAGAGTGTGGTGGTTATTAAAGGAATGTGAGAGAACGAGTAAAAAACGAAACTCAGATGGTACCTTTAAAAAATACATTTCTTTTAAGTGTTCAAAAAGAGGTTGCCAAACTTATTGTTCAATTCGAAAACAAAATCAATTTTTTTCTTACTTAGATTTAAATAATAGATGTCACAGTAATTTATCATTAACCGAGATCATGGAATTAGTATGGCATTGGACACATTTGGTACCAGTTCATCAAGTTGTACAATTTACTGGTCGAAGTAAGAATACAGTTGTCGATTGGTTTAATTTATGTCGCGATGTGGCTATTTATAAATTTGACAAGCGATCAAAATTAGGTGGAAAAGATGTGATAGTTCAAATCGATGAATCATTATTCAAAGGAAAACGCAAATACAACCGTGGTCGTCTTCGATGTGGTGATATTAGACCAAATGAGGTAAATGAAAATGATAGTGACGATAGTGATGATACAGAAGAAGATAACAATAGTAATAACACAGTGGGTGCAAAAAATTATGGAACGCGTGTATCTGGACCGTGGGTTTTTGGACTTTGTTGCAAAAAAAATGATATTTTGGAACGACGTTTATTCATCGTAGAAAAACGTGACAAAGCAACATTACTTCCTATAATTAAAAATGAAGTAGAACTAGGAAGTATAATCCATAGTGATGAATGGAGAGCTTATTCGTCATTAAACAATGAAGGGTACATACACAGTACTGTGAATCATCAAAAATGGTTTATTGATCCTGATACAAATGCCAATACTCAAACCATAGAATGTGTGTGGAAAATAGTGAAAAAGCGATATGAAATAAGAGTAAACGGCGCATCACCATTAGGGGGTGGAGTGGACCTCAGACTATGGTAGGTTAAATTTGAATGCAATGATAGGTATCATTGTTTACGAAAAACGATTCTGAACGAAGATGATTTGTCAGTTTAGGATATATTATATTTAAATATTGTCATTTATTCTATTTTGAAACAAATAGTATAGTTTTTATATGTTACTATAGTTACTTTATAGTATCTGTTTATTAATAAAAAAAAGTATTAGGCAACATACGCATAATGAGAGTATGAAATTTAATTTAAATTTTGAGATATTTCGTATAAATTCGAACTTTAAGCACTTATAAAAAAAAATTGTGACTAACGATTTCGAATTTTTTTTAATCACTTTAAGAACAACTTATAAGAAACCTTGTATTAAATTTTCAAGATTTTCTGGCCACCCAAAAAAATTTTATCGGCATTTGAAGAAAAAAAACTTAGAAAAGTCGAAAATTTCAATTGTCTATAAGTAGCTTAAAAATGGCCAAAATATTTTGAAAATTTAACTGTAAAGAGATAACCACAATATAAACATTTGGTGAAAATTTCAAGTATTTACAATAATTCGTTATTGAGTTACAGCAAAATCAAAAAATCGATTTTGTCGAAAAGTGGTTTTTCGTAAAATTGCCATTTTTCTGTCATTTTTTTTTTTGTTTTTCTCGATTTTTTTGAAAACTATTTAAAAATTTCACTTTTGACCCCCCCCCCCCAAAGTACCAACTAGATGAATTTTCCTATTCAAAGAGGGGCTGAAGTCAAAAATCGGAGCATTATTACTGCTCCAAATATTGTCGTCAGACACACAAAAAAAAAAAAAGCGGGTAAGTGAGTATCGCTCTACTGTACATTAGGGGGTGGGGTGGACCTGGGACTAGGGTAGGTTAAATTTGAATGCAATGATAGGTATCATTGTATACGAAAAACGATTCTGAACGAAGATGATTTGTCAGTCTAGGATACATTATATAAAAATCAAAAATTATTTATTAGTAAAACGTTATTTTACACGTTTATTTTTGATTTCAAATTAAAATTAAAACTTTAAACACCCGTAAAATTTTTTAAATTGAATAATCCTCAAACTTTTTTATAATTATTCTAAGCTTAACTTATGGACAGCATAGTATTAAATTTTCAATTCTTAGCTTTTGATAGTAAAATATTTATAAATTTTTAACTACCAAATAGTGAAAAATATTCATGATTTTGACGAATTTTTGTCAATATTTGAACTTCAAATGCTAATAAAAAAAAATTGTGCCTATGTATTTTTATAATTTTTTAATCAAAGTTATAACAAGTTATGTGGACCCTTCAATTAAATTTTCAAGTAATTTGTCCCAGCTAAATTTTTTTTATCAACATTTATAAAAAAAAAATAAAAATAAATTGAAAAATTCAATTGTCTATAAATAGCTCAAAAAAAGTCAAAATGTTTTGAAAATCAAATCACATAAAGAAAATGGCAATCTAAATAACTGGTAAAATTTTCAGGTATTTACGACTTATACTGTTTGAATAACAACAAATATCAAAAATCGTTTGAGGCTAGACCGTTGTTTAACGCGGTTTTGTAAAAATTTAAATTTCCAACACTCATAAAATTTTTTGTCTGAATCTGGTAGAGTTTTTTTTACAGATATTTGAAGAAAAATGTATGAAGAACCTTTTACCAAATTTTCAAAACTTAGTTATAAAAGAAAAAAATGTTACGATTTTTCAACCACAAAATTACTTGCAAATTTTCGCAATTTTGACATATTTCGTATAAATTCGAACTTTAAGTACTTATAAAAAAAAATTGTGACTAACGATTTCGGATTTTTTTTTATCACTTTAAGAACAACTTATAAGAAACCTTGTATTAAATTTTCAAGATTTTCTGGCCACCCAAAAATTTTTATAGGCATTTAAAAAAAAATACTTTGAAAAATTAAAAATTTTAATTGTCTATAAATAGTTCAAAAAAAGTCAAAATTCTTTGAAAATTTAACTGTGTATGGAGAACTCTAACATAAACATTTGGTGAAAATTTCAAGTATTTACATCTATTAGTATTTGAGTTATAGCAAAATAAAAAATTCGATTTGGGCGAAAGCTGGTTTTGCGTAAAAATTCCCGTTTTTCTGTCATTTTTTTAGGGTTATTCCCGACTCATTTAAAAAATATTGAAAATTTTTAACTTTTGACCCCCCAAAGTACCAACTAGACTCAATTTCCTTTTCAAAGAGGGGCTGAAGTCCAAAATCGAAGCATTTTTACTGCTCCAAATGTTGTCGTCAGACACAAAAAAAAAAAAAAAAAAAAAAAAAAAAACACACATCATTGTAAAATCAATACATTCTTCACTCGGTTCAGAATCTAAAACATTATATTACTTGGTACTGGCTGACGGGCCGTCTCCATTTAAAATCTTTTTTTTATAAACAATAATTCATCATTGAATTCAAATTTAAAACATCCGTCATCCATTTCAGTGAGACCCATTCGACATTTATGCATGTTGTACAGGAAAGTCGTACCAACGCACTCGCCCGTATTTTTTGTATTATCTATTATATTAACTACTAACTTACTTATATCAAAAAATAATAATGATATTGCACTGCAGTAACTAAAAATAGGATTATAAATATTAAGTGATTCTTTTCCACGGGTTTACGCGTTTTTTTTAATTTTATAAATATATTTAATTTTACAATAAGTAAAAATAATGAAATATTAACGAAATAACATAAAATTAATTAAATAAATCAACTATATTTCAAAGTTCAGACAGAAGAATTTGAGAGAAGAATCAATCTAGTTATGGAACTTTGTAACATGCCGTCATAGGAAGTTTAGTTAATCTGCAGTAAGTTACTATACCAAGTTAGGTTAAGCACCTTCTGCAGAGGTCATCAAGAATAGTGGGACTAAAAATCGATAAGTCAGAAAATCAAAATATATCTGTACCCGGTACTTAGCCCAAAAACATATATACTTACTTTAAAAAAAAATAATAATAATAAACACGCATCGTTGTAAAATCATTACATTCGTTGCTCCACTCAGAATCTATAATATGTAATTCCTGCTTCAACTCCGACAATTAGTTATAGTATTATGCAATATAATATCGAAAAAAATAATATACATACATTTATTCTTTGAAATATCAGTAAAAAGTAATGCAGGAAAAAGTATTATGAAATGTACGTTCGTACAAATAATATTACAGTAGGCAAATAAGTCGGTATGTGTATCTATTTATAATATTAATTATGTATAATCCTCCTTTTTTAAATGATCCATGACAGGATTTCAATAAATAAAAATGTCAAATCATCAATAATAATTGAACGGTTGATTATAATTAATAATTCTAAGTACTAAGCATAATCTTTATTATTTTATTCAAAAATTACATTGATAATAATTAATTAGTGTTGAAATATATTGAATATTCATACATACAAAATATAAATATATCATAGACATGTCGTGTACATACATTTATAAGAAATATCAGAGAGCTGAAGTGTTATGATAGTACGAGCTGTAAATGTTAGGGTTAATTGCATAATAATTATCTTCGAAGAATTGTTTTAATTATAAAATTAATATATAAAAAGATAAATGTATATAATACACGATCGTCGAAACTAAAACCCTGATTAAATAAACAACAATTAATATAATTTAATCAATTACATTTTATTAAAATTAAATGCCGTCTTACAGCATAATGCTATATAGTGCATTTCAGCAAGTACCTATTATTCATTTATTTATTTGACGTTGATCTCTACGTTTGACTCGACGCACAACAATCCACATATTATTATTATTATTTTCAGTACGAATCCTACTAAAAACCAAAATGAAGACATCTTTAGTTATTTCTTCAATTGCATTGTTCGCATTTTTATCAGGTGAATATAAATTTTTTTTTTCGATATAAGTAACAATAATGACTTGTAAAATTGTGTTCCTATTATACAGAGATACGAAATAACTATTTTTACACATTGATGCACACATACTGATTTTGGTTTTGATTAAAGGGCTGATATTTAGTACATTACAATAAGGACATTATAATAAACGTTATTTTTATTAATCGTATAATTTTAAAACGGTATTAGGTATATTATTATAGAAATTTTTATATTTTTTTTTATTTTAAGTACTATCAATTCGTAAATTTAATGATACGTTTAAATTTTGACATTTTGAAATTTGAGCATGCCTACTACCACTACGGCGTGTAAAAAGTAAAACAGTTTCGAAGTGTAAAAACGTTTTATTAATGATGAATAATTCAATAACTTAATAATAGTATAGTTATTGTTATAATATTAATATTTAATAGTATATATGTTACGGGTAATATTAACATGATGTCGACATTAGCCAACTGTTATCATTACCCACCACGAATATTATAAAATGTTGGCTTATGTTAACATTAACCGGATAATAATATGATATTAGTCAAGAACTTGTGGATAATGTCTTATTAACCATAAAAATGTAAAATTCAAGAATTAAAATCATTGTAAATCATTAACAATATTAAATATATCTAAGATAAGTACAATAATGAATAAATTAGTAATTACCATTAAATACATAATATTATTAATATGAGTTTATTTTTTATTTTTAATAATCTAACCTACTTATGATACAATATTGAATTTCATTTTAAATTTTAAATTATTTCTTAAAATATTATTTTAAGTATAGAATTAAAATGTTAATTTGTTAACCTATTAGGTACATGGCATACTTCCGTGATATTTTGAATTGCACAAAATGCTAGATGATTTACACTTACATCGATTGGTATCACATTTTCTTTTACATGAACACTTTTTGTATACTCGACCACCACCATCTGATATTAGACTTGCAATTTTCTCCAATTTTCTGAGTATTTTGATACATAAAAATTGAATTTAGGGCGAGTAGTTTATGAGTTATACGTATTTGAAGTTTTGACTAGCGGAGTAATGGACAACCATTTTGCGGGTTAACCACGTACCAAAATACTCAAAAAATTATTCTGCTTTGGAATATAAAATTAATGTTTAATTGTTCACTTTATCGGTAAGATAACTGACTAACTTAGTTACAAGTCAAGATAAGATATAATAATAAAAACTCTAGGGTCTATTTAATATAAAACTTTTAACATTATCCTACATTGACTGGTTAAAGTTAACATTATCCGTATAATGTTAATAATTCATGCTTATAAACGAAAAATTACACATTAGTCAAAACAGATGGCTAATGTTGACATAAGCCGGATAATCGGATAATGTCGACATTATTCAAATGTTAACATTACTCGTAACATATATATTAAAAGTTTTTTGTTTTTGAGCAAATGGATTAAAATATTATCTGTTTATGAAGAAAACGAGTAAATTATTACATTTATAATAAATCAATGTTTTAATACATTTTGAATTACTGACAGTTTCTCCGATTAGGGACATAATATTCAGTGCACAGTTACTATACCTATCTGTATTATAATTTTTGTTACATTGAAACTTGTTGTTGATAGATGTCTATAATAATACCTATGCATTGATATCAATACCTCGATATTCTCACTTTTAAAATATTGCAAGTTATTGCAACTAATTATTTTGATTCGCCCTACAAATCGTCTATATTGAAGACATGCGGTGACATTTATAGCAGTGCAGTGCATTCTATACTATTATAATATTAATCAAACTCTTAAACGGCATCCATAAAACTATCTAAGATTAGCTATTATTTTTTTTTTAGGATATCTTCAATATATTAACAATGTACGTATTTAATTAAATTGTATGTGTTTTAATTAGATATTAAAAAAAATAACAACCTTTAATTTGCGATAAGGAAAACAATTATTTTCATTATTCATAATTTAACTTTTAGGGTTTTGGTTGGGACTTGTGTTGAATCATGTGTAATTAAAGACTGAAGTAACAGTTATGATAAAATTAAGTCCACAGGCGCATCATCGACGTGTCCGTGTATGTGTGCGTGCCCTGCACCATTATATATGCGACATCTACATGGCTGATCGCGACGAACGTCGATCGCGATCGACCACTACATATCTGTCGTCGTATTAGCATAATTATTTGTATTTATAAAATATTTCAGAAATAAGCTGTAATACAGATAATTGCGTTGAATTCAATGGCAGATGCTTTGAGCACAGTGACTGTTGTTCTGGTAGTTGCTATTTTTCGGACAATCCAAACGAAAGATTTTGTATGAAACCAGATAGAACAACGCCTGAGTATAAAAGTATAATATCGTTAATACAACACACGCGGAAATAAAATGAAATCTTTTAATAATATTTGTTTTTTTTTTTTATTATTTCACGACATAAAGTTGAAAACGGTACGTGTTCATATAAAAATTCATCGTACGACAAAAAAGCCAGCGAATTGGCATACAGCACGTTTGGAGTTCATGCAGCCCACGCTATATTGCCACCTTTTACATTAGTCCAATTGACTTACAATAACAAGACCATAGATGTCACAATAAATGGCTTTACAAACAAAACTAATGGAACACTTTTGGATTTATCCAGAGAAGCGGCGGATATGTTAGGCATTAAAGAAGGAGTGGAAGTTTCTTGTTCTATTGGTGTATATGAACCCGAAATAAGTTATTCTCACATTAAAAAAATAATCGGGCTTACTGCATCATTTTTTACAGTGGTATTAGTCGTAATGTATATGTTGTAAAATAACTACTATATACAGTAAGATAGAGGTTACACGTTTATCTCATACGATAAATGTGTCTATCGTATTATTGTTACATTCATTTTATTTTTAAATATCCAATTAATTTTAGCTATTAAAACTGTTTATAATAAGTCAAAAGTATATTATTATTAATTATTTCAACATTCTGATATTGTAACTCTTTTCACGTAGTACGTGTACATAATATATTATATATATATTAGAATTAAATCAGAAAATACATTTCGTTTATTTTATAAACAAAATACTACACAAATTGATCGCGGAAATCGCTTCATACATAACATAATATACCCATAGCACATACTACATACAGTATTGAATATATTAAAATAAAATAGCAATTGAACTTTCGTGCTCAATATTTATCTAAGTACACAATCATGCAATATGACCCATTGAGTGATGGTGTATAATGAATTTATGCTATTAATCAAAGTAGAATCATTATAGCGCAGTTACCTATGTTTAGTTGTGATATATTATACCACTCATCTTAATATGATAGAGTTTAGACTGTACATATAATAGAGATATTTTTCCACACGAGTTACTAAAATATTAAGCAGTTGTTGTTTTCAATTTAAATCCATTTGAATATCGCTTCACACTTTCAATTACCTATCTATTACACGGATATCATATCATTCACTTTAATTATAACTACTATTATTTATAATCAATGTTATTATTATAAAAACAGAATATTTATATCTGACTTTAAAATAATTATCTGTAACCTGTAAGTACTTTTGCTTTTATTTTAAATTGCATAATTTATTAAAGTTCAATCAGCGTAACTAGGAGGGAGCTAAGTCCTTAACATCTCAATTTTAAATCTAGTCTAGGGGAAAAAATTCTTCACCATAGGTTCAATGTGTTTAATAGTTAATAATTATAAATAAATAATATTAATATTTTCGATTTTATGGTTAAGTATATCTATTATTTTGGTAAGTGATTATTTCAGTTTTTTAGAAACGGTCATAACGGTGCACGTCAATATTATAAAATAGTACTATAGACATAAGTTATTTTTCTCGTATTTATTAATATATAATAAAATACTGGGACGTTTGGCATCGACTATTTTAGTCATATCCACCCCCCCCCCTCTTAAAGAAATCCTAAGTACGCTACTGATTAGATGGATAACATTGAATAAGTTTCAATGACGAGATTCAATATTTCAATAGCAGACTTGTTATAAAAACCTATGTACCTAGTGTTTTTTTTTAATTTTCCTGTTTAAATAATGTTATCTAAGAAAATGTATACGAACACAACTACGAAAAATTAAACAAAAGAATTTTCTAAACAAAAAATTAGTAATTGTGTTAAAAGAAAAGTGTGTGCTGTGCTTGTTTAACAGTTATTATAAATACTATAAACTAGCATACGTATTTTTTGGGAGACTACTCAGCTAAATTTCATGTGATATGTCTAGGATGATTATTATAGACTGGAGAGACTCAACTAAAACAATCAAAAAATATTTGACGGACTCAATTCCGATAACCTAAAAGTATTCGTAGAACTCAATACAAATTTACTGCATTTTATAGGTACTAACATAGGTATATCAGAGTGACTTCATCCCCATTTCAAATACATGTATTTACAATCTACTTGTACACAATAATACGGTAAGTTAATATGACAATATTAACAAAATTAAAATAACACAAAATTACAGGTGTAAAGAAAATATTCTTTAATATTATAAACACATCAAAAATAAAATATGTTAATATAATACGAGTATATAGAATTATTTATACTTAAATTTTATAATTATATTTTAATTATTATTAATTAAAGACAATATTATGCTTGAATATAGTTGGTTAAAAATAATTTATTTTTATTACCTAACTGATAGATAGTATTACCTATTAGTAGTGGTAATCCATTGAATCTTGATTCTTGAACATTACTGTAATGTGAAAAAATAATGTCCTTTCGAACTAGAGCAACGCCGAAACCAGAATCATTAATATTATATATTTATATTTATAAGAATATCTTAATAACTCACTCTAAGTTCAATTATTTATTTAAGACTTAATACCTAGTTAATTAAATAATTCATAATTATATTTATTGTAAAAATATTTTAGATTAAGTTGTAAGTAAAAATTTAATTTAAAATCTATTGTAAACATTAATATTCAAATCACACATGCAGTTGTACCTATAATATGTTTTATTCTAAATACACTATAATATGGTACCTATAACTACTAATAATAAATACAAATATTTGAAATTATGATTTAAAAAGCGGGTGAGTATTGCTCTGCTGTATATTAGGGAGTGGGGTGGACCTTGGACTAGGGTAGGTTAAATTTGAATGCAATGATAGGTATCATTGTATACGAAAAACGATTCTGAACGGAGATGATTTGTCAGTCTAGGATATATTATATTTAAATATTATCATATATTATATTTTGAAACAAATTCAAACATTTAAGTAAAAGTTTCAAAATCTTACGTTTATTAATTTTTTAAAAATAACAAAAATCGAAAATTACTTATTAGTAAAACGTTATTTTACACGTGTATTTTTGATTTCAAATTAAAATTAAAACTTTAAACACCCGTAAAATTTTTTAAATTGAATAATCCTCAAACTTTTTTATAATTATTCTAAGCTTAACTTATGGACAGCATAGTATTAAATTTTCAATTCTTAGCTTTTGATATTAAAATATTTATACATTTTTAACTACCAAATAGTGAAAAATATTCATGATTTTGACGAATTTTTGTCAATATTTGAACTTCAAATGCTAATAAAAAAAAATTGTGCCTATGTATTTTTATAATTTTTGAATGAGAGTTATAACAAGTTATGTGGACCCTTCAATTAAATTTTCAAGTAATTTGTCCCAGCTAAATTTTTTTTATCAACATTTATAAAAAAAAATGAATATTTCAAATGCCTATAAATAGCTCAAAAAAAGTCAAAATGTTTTGAAAATCAAATCACGTAAAGAAAATGCCAATCTAAATAACTGGTGAAATTTTCAAGTATCTACGACTTATACTATTTGAATAACAACAAATATCAAAAATCGTTTGTGGCTAAACCGTTATTTAATGCGATTTTGTAAAAATTTAAATTTCAAACACTCCTAGAAATTTTTCGTCTTAATCCGGTAGAGTTTTTTTTACAGATATTTGAAGAAAAATTTATTAAGAATCTTGTACCAAATTTTCAAAACTTAGTTATAAAAGAAAAAAATTTAATGATTTTTCAACCACAAAATTACTTGCAAATTTTTGCAATTTTGACATATTTCATATAAATTCGAACTTTAAGCACTTAAAAAAAAAAATTGTGACTAACGATTTCGGATTTTTTTTTATCACTTTAAGAACAACTTATAAAAAACCTTGTATTAAATTTTTTAGATTTTCTGATCGGCCAAAAAATTTTTATCGTTATTAAAAAAAAAAATGCTTAGAAAAATTAAAAATTTCAATTGTCTATAAATAGTTCAAAAAAAGTCAAAATTCTTTGAAAATTTAACTGTGTATGGAGTACGCTAATATAAACATTTGGTGAGAATTTCAAGTATTTACATCGATTTGTTTTTGAGTTATAGCAAAATAAAAAATTCAATTTTGTTGAAAACTGGTTTTGCGCAAAAAATCCCGTTTTTCCCTAATTTTTTTATGGTTTTTCCCGACTCATTTAAAAAATATTGAAAATATTTTAACTTTTGACCCCTAAAGTACCAACTATATTCAATTTCATTTTCAAAGAGGGGCTGAAGTCAAAAGTCGAAGCATTTTTACTGCTCCAAATGTTCTCGTCAGACACAAAGAAAAATACACACATATTGTAAAATTAATACATTCATCACTCCGTTCAGAATCTAAAAATAAAATAAAATAATATTATAGTTAGTTAAGGTATATGTTTCACGTAAATATAATAGCAAACAAAAGATGCTTGAACATTTTTACAAAAAACTTATTTGTAAGTACTGTCAACTTTTTAATTTGGTACGTTGATATTTACATAATGACACGTTATATCAAATCGATTTTAAAGCTATAGTTATACATTACGCGAACCGCAACGTTCGTAAGGTAAATAAAGCTCTGGTCAACTTTAAGGCAAACATTGGCTTAAAATCAAACACAATACATTTAGTTCAAGTCCTATGAAATCAGCTTATAGTTGAACGGTTATGGATAATGTTTAGTGTTTACAATTAATGGCAAAATCAAAACAAAAAATTATTTTAATTAAAGTATAATAATGCTAAATGTATTACAATAATAATAATTGTAAAAATAATAAATAAATTATTTATTTATTATTTATCAATGTGTTTATTTTTTTATACTATTAGAAACATTGCTGACACGTAAAATAGGATAATTCCAATAGGTTTTAGAAGAGGATAATAGTCGACTTCCGAAGTCACTAATTGCAAGTTACAATCAAACAATCCTTCTGTTTCAATGCCTTTGCTGCATCTCTTGATAATTCCAAAATCGAATTATTTTTATTTTCTACATATTGATGGGTTATTCTTACAGTTACAACTTTGTCGTTATGCTCCACTTCGACCATTGAGTTGGTTGATAATAAAGGATGCGATGCAAATAATCCGAATGATTGAGACATATGTCGATCAACTTTTTCGTCTTCCGGTTTATAGTATGAACATTTACCTTTTTGAACTTTTTATCATAAAATAAAAAAATCAAATATTAATAAATTTATTGTCAGTTAAGATAAGTGATATTAATAAAATTTAAAAATTGGTAATTTTTGTTTGTATTATACTTGAAGTTTCCAGACAAATTCTTTTATGTATATAGCCTGACATTAGGCATTTTCCAGAGCAGCAGTCAATGTGATTTAAACATCTTTCAAAATCGTCAGCACAAGTGGAATTCAAATCTGACGATTCACAATAAATATCTGAAAAATAATGTTTATAAGACACAATTTTTCATACTATTATGAACTAAGTACCTATACTTATTCTTAATTTAAATTTTTTTTTTTTTTTAATGAAATTAAGATATAATTTATCTCAAACAAGTGTCAAGTAGAAATCTAACAAGTAACAGGCTCAATAAAATTTTTGATTATTAACGATAAAAAAATTAAGTCATTTTTTATAATAACATAATATATTGATTCAAGTATATATATATATATGTACATTTATAAATTATAAGTGATATTGTATAAATGTATAATTAAAATAAGTAATAATATTCATTATATACCTATGTATAATAGTTTTCTCATTTTTTTTTCAAAATCAGCTAAAATGAATTAATTTACATTCAAATAAAAGCGTTAAGTATTGCCTATATTATTCTTTTGTATTTTAACAAACGATAACATTTCAAAATAAATAGTTAGTAAATATTTTCGTTAAATGTGACTTATAGTACAAAAACAATAGAACAGTTTTTATTTACCTAATATAGGTAGTTAAGATTACAAACAATGCAATTAAAACAACTGAAAATTTTATCATTTTCCTAAGTCAAATTAATGATGGTATTAATGTGAAAAATAAAAATTTTCTTAATAATTCTTAAATCAAACAAAGAGATTGACATCAAATTAAACAATGAACCTAGAAACGTGATGACGTTTGTTAGGCGTATTTTATACTGCCAAAGTAAGATATAATAAATCGATTAAATTATATACGATTATTAGTCGTGTATTAATGACTTAGTTTCTTCCAACATTTATTGGTGTACAATGTACATGCATTATATATTTACATAATATCTATAATAATTAATAAATGATTTAATCTATAGTTGAAACAATAATCATTATTCATTAACCCAAATAACACCTTGTAATTTACACCAATAAAAGTAACCCAGCAAGTTATCAACTCTCAAAAATATCCCAACTTGAACTATTTGAAATAATAATTCGCATTTGACTTGAAAACTTTATTTATTTAACAGATGATATTTCTTCACCACTTATTCTGTTCTAAATATATTCACTCTACGACATCGAAATTTTCTGCTTTACTAAACGCACGTTAATAAAGGTTTAGGTATTACTCATACACTAAAGCTGTATTCTTAGATTACACCCAAACGTTTGATAAAAAAAAAAAAAACTTCTATATTTTAAAATTTAAACTAAAAAAAAATTGGGGAACTCGTTTTGCTGTGTATAATAGGCAAAAACGGGAGTGTTAAATTTAAATTCAATCATAAATAATATGATTATATTTCAAAAAATATGTTATTATGTATACATTAATATTGCTAACTTAATATAACCTAACCAATACGTTAATCGATTTGTTCAGAATCTAAAATTTAATATTTAAATATAATATTTTTATTAATATGTTATATTTTAGTATTTTAATATTAAACATTAAGAAAGTAAGATACTAGTGTATCTACTTTACTTGGTTGATCTACATAACATGGAATTTCACTACCTTAAAATATCCATTGCTTAAAATTACATTAAAATATTATTGAACACATTCTAAATACAATTAACTTATTCAAAAAAAGCACAACATCATAGACTATATTAATCTTCCCCGATATCCTTGATTTAAAATAGGACCATTTGACATTTATACTCATTACACCTCAATAAAATGTAACTGCAATATACTATAATTATAATATATTTCTTATATTTTCATACTACCATTAGAATAATAATGATTACAAGTGATTATTAAATTATTACGAACAATTACCAATACTGTAAACATGTAGCTATACATATGTGTTACGATTGTAAAATCAATGTTATAAACAGTGCCGTTATCATAGGTGCTGGCGGTGCATGGCACTGGGGCCCGCAGGGTCAAAGGGCCCATAGCAAATATCCGTCAATTTTTTTTTTTAATATTTAATTTTATTCATAATTATTGTATTATTAATTATTATCTTGTATTTAAGTTCTTATAACAAAATGTAAAAGTCTGGTAGGTTTTACTTGGAATTGTTTATCTAAATATAGAGAAAAATACTAAGTCTAGAGTGACCAGGGGCGTATTCAGCTCTTCTTCCAGGGGGGGGGGGGCGAAATTTGAACTCAAATCATAGGTTCTTATAAAATAATTTGTACATAAACGACAGTGTACAGATTATTAATAAATTGGCAGATCAAAATTGTTCGATCGTTTCGCTTGCTTAAACTTCAATAATTGATTTCTACCCACTTTCATAACCCATAACATTAATTATTGTAAACAACATCAACAGTATACCAAATAAAATAACTTGACATAGGACATAGGTACATATAAATATAAAAGCATATTATAATAACCACATAATATAATAATAGTTTTATTAAATATATAATAATTAATAATAAAATAATATTAAATAACAAAATCCAATTTCCTTTTTGTCTTTGAAAATCGTTCAATAACTTTTGATGTGTCAATATCAATATTTCTATGTATGTTCATTAAAACCAAACCTGTCAACCTTTTCTGGGACATTTGGCTTCTCAGCCATGTTTTTAACCTGGTGTAACATATTTCAG
Organism: Schizaphis graminum; assembly: GCA_020882235.1. NCBI lineage: Eukaryota > Metazoa > Arthropoda > Insecta > Hemiptera > Aphididae > Schizaphis > Schizaphis graminum. The sequence goes on along the minus strand of CM037032.1, from coordinate 116,046,130 downwards.
AAAGCATTAAGCAATAAGCAAACAGCCAAAAGCCAAAGGAGTTATGATTAATGCAAAACAAAAAAGGAGGACAAATTTATAAAAATAATCACAGAATTAAATAAATAAATCAATTAAATATCTAAATCAGACTATCTAAGTAAAGTAATACTAAATAGCGGAAATTAAATAAATATGATAGCATTTTTAACTATAGTTAAGTTATGTCATAAATAATAACTAGTAGTAAAAAAAATCTAAACTGATTTTGCTCATACTATATGTATATATTTTTTGCTCTTTAGAGTGCATAAATGCATGCATATTTAGTATATTTTAAACCACATAAGTTCTAAGCCCTGCTTTTTACCAAAATTATTTTCTTCTAACTTAAAGAAGTCGTCTGTCGTACGTGAACTAAAATAAATTTGATTATAGTATTAAAAAAAAAAAATAACATAATCTTGTAAGTTGTAGACGATCACAATTATAATAGCTCCACACTGCCACAGATACAACAACAATAATAATTATTGTATATATCTGTGATTACAGCCAATATATCTCTAATCTTTTGACTCTAATCAGTCTTATCTACAGCCATAATTGGTTATAGATGTTTTATTAATTGATAACTATTATTAATTTCCAAAAAAAAAAAAAAAATATGCACTGTATTTTTAATTTTTGTAATATTATATTATAATAAAATATGTAAGCACCTATACATGAAACACATTCAACAATGTCCAGGGGGGGCGATCGCCCCTATCGCCTCCCCCCCTTGTATACGCCCCTGAGAGTGACATAAATACATTTTTGATTATTATAAAAAATAGATTTTAAGGATTAAAAGTAATCGCAACGATTATTTTACATCCACAAATACTATCCTATCCCTTTTACTCCTAAGGAGTAAAAAATAAAAATTCCCATTGTGTGAAGTCCGACTTTCTTTTGTATCTCAAAAAAGAGGGGCCAATATACATTTGTTTGCACCTGGGTCTTTGGCACTCTAGTTACGGCACTGGTTAAAAAAAATATTATTCATAACTTATCGTTTAGTCTATATTACAAAAATTCTAAATTATTCTTAAAGTACATGTTCATGTATGTAAAAATTCCAACACTTTGAATTACTAACAGAAATTGTAAATTCTAGTTGTTAAGTGGATCCTTCCCACATTACTTGTGGAAAGTATGAAAAATGATTTATTAATATTGTAATATACATATTAATAAATTATATTAAATATTAATACACGAAACAAATTAACTATAGTTAATAACACTTTTGATTATCATTGTTTTCAAAACATTATTTAAACTTCAATATCAAAATAATTATGAACATAAAAGATATAATTGTTTTGAATTAGAATGGTTTTAAGCACCTCATTTATAATTGTAAATCGAAATGATATATATTATGGCATTACCATAAATCAACAACATTTAGTATCGCTTATTGTTTATATATTTTCATATTTGTTGGCCATTAATTCTTTTAGATTCTTAATGAAGCGATAAATTTATTAATTTTATAATGTTATGTTGATTTTAGTGTTCGTATACATAATTATCGTATACATGGACCATGGTAAATAGTTGCATAAATGCTTCAATCTTCAACTCAGAGCGTGGTTTAATATAGAAAATTAGTAATTACTTAGTAATTTGGGCAGTGCCGGCGCGAGGGGTGTGCACGAAGTGCGGCCGCACAGGGCCTCGCGCTTAGTGCGACGAAAAAGGGCCTCGCGATTTTTTATTGGTGTTTTATATTTTCATATTATTAACTATACCAATTGCTTCAGCAGGAGCTGAAAGAAGCTTCTCAAAATTAAAAATAATAAAAAATAATTTAAGAAATAGTTTATCACAAATAAAATTAAGTGGCTTAGCATTGATTGCTATAGAAAATGAAATTGTAGATAGTTTAAATTTAGAAAAAAATTGTTGATACATTCGTGGCAAAAAAAAGCAAGAATGAAAATATTTTAATAATATTATATTTAGATGATAATTATTCTATTGTTACAAAACATACATTAAATGTTATTTAGCTTATACTTAATACCTACTTTTATTTTTATGCAGTTGATAATATTTATATTTAGTTATTTTTTGTTTTATAATTAACAATGAACCCAGATTCTAGTTCTGCCAATAATTAAAACCAATTTAATACAATTTGAAACAATGTGTTAACTTTTATTTATTTTTTAATGTTGTTGTCTTACAATACTGTACAAAATTGTACAAAATAAAATCATAATATGTGGTGTAATAAATACTTAATAGTAATATTATAGTTTAAACTTTCAGCCCGTCTTAAAATAAAAATTAAAATAATATTGTAACAATTATGTTTTTGTTGTCCCTTGTCCGAGGGTTTTGGTGGTGGGGGGGGGTGAGAGAGGGCCTCGCTTTTATAAATTGCACAGGGCCTCGAAAATCATAGCGCCAGCACTGAATTTGGGGAGTCAAAAATAAAATTTCTCAGTAATTTACAAAATAATCGGCAAAAAAGAAAAAAACAGGAACATTTACGTAAAACTTATGTTTAAAAAAATTAATTTAATTTTTTTTATGTAATTCAAATTCAACCATCGATATTTAAAATTTTCATTACATTTTTGTATTATAATAAACTATATACACGTAATAAAATGTTTAAAACATTTTGACTCTTTTTTTATATAAAGAATAAAGACTTCAACAACTAAGTCATTAGCCTGCGGTTGTGTATTTTGACTCTTATTAAGCTGTATAATATAAACATCTGAAATTTCAATAGTGTATGTTTTTTATATGCTTGTATTTATTTATTTGGTCAAATTTTTAAAAATATAATACAATATCTATTCTTAAATTAGTTGTTTTTATAGATTTTTCATTTCGAGGATAAAATGATTTGTTGTCAATTAACTGATAAATTAATTTTAATATGGACACTAAACAGATTAACGTTCAACAAAATTAGTTAGTTATTTATATTTATATGATTATATAATATACTTTTTCTGTTTTTCTTATATTTTCAAAATAAACATAGCTTTTTAATTATTTATTAACAACATTTATATCATGGAAATCATAGAAAATTAATTGAAATGATTGAATCATATGATACATCACATATTATGTATGATATTTAAATATAAATTAATTGATTTCATCATATTTGTTATTTAACTTTTTAGTATCGTTATAATTGTGATTGATTCTGTTTCAGTATACACTTATTATTTTATTAATTTACGCTAATATTGATTGTAAAAATTAAAAATTAAATTTTTTACTGTGATCACTTATCAGTTAGTTAAATTTTTTAGTAGATTGTTAATTGTTGTACTTCTAACTTTTGATTTTATTATTACTGACTTTGTATAAATATATATATATATTATATGTCATAAAAAATATATATGGTTATAACGATTGGTAAGTAATACTTCCATATTAAAAATTACACAGACAAAGACATTTATCTAATTCGTTGTGTAGAGGAATTTGTAAAATAATAATATAATAATTAAATAATATACAATGTATTCTTAAGAAGTAAGTGTGTATTAGCTTTTTTTTTTCTGAAAATATTGACGTTTTACACTTTAATTTCATCAATTTCCTGATTTTTTATATTTTTTCTATTTTCGAAAAAAACCCGTTCGCCAGCCGCAAAAGCACGCGAGCCACATCTTTGATACAATGATACCACTATCGCACTATGGCACTATCGTATTAAATATTTCGCAGTTTTTTTCGATACTAAAAAAATATTAAAAATCAGGAAATTTATGAAATTAAAATGTTAAAACGTCAATATTTTCAGAAAAAAACTCTACAAAATGGCTATTTTCAATTTTTTTTTTAAATAATCAAATAAAAAAATACATTTTTTAACTTTTTTACCAAAACATAAAAATAAATTAAAACATGAAATATTTGTAGTTCTTGTTCCTGTGAATCTTATTAAAAAACCAGAATTATGATATATCTCCATTATTTCAGGAGATATCGCAATGGGTAAATTCTCGCGGGACACCCTGTATATAATTTACAGTAATTAATATAATATAGTGGTCTTATATGCTCTATATGTGTGATTATACTACTGATACTAATACACAGCGGTGATATTGAATTGAGTCCATGGTACTTCTATGTGTTTGAATTGAGTCCAGCTTATTATCTTAATATTTTTGAATTGAGTCCGTATAGATAAAATGTAATAACTACCTATACACAGTAAGATTCACTCAAAATTAAATGCTTTTTTACATTCGAAACATTCAAATATTTGTATTCTCGAGGAAACTCATTTGGGAAAATAGTCTGATACATATATATAAATTAAGAAGCAAAGCAAAAAGATCATGTAAAGAAACGTTAGAAAAAGAAAAAATTTTACAGGAGCAGACAAACAAATATATAAATATGCAAATTTGGAAATTTGACTTTTTAAAATCTGTGTATGTTTTACCAGCCACTATTTAATTATTAACATTATTATATTATACATAATTGGTATTATTATTTTAAAAACAAAATTATATCACACATAATTATTATCAATTTAAAAACATTATTATTATTATTAAAAACAATGTAAGCAATCAATAATAGGCTGAAAGGGACTCAACTCGAACAACCTAACAATATTGGTCGGACTCAACTCCGATAACCCAAAGGTATTTGTGGGACTCAATTCAATATTTGGGACTCAATTCGATGTCAGCCATACACAGATGAGCCGTGCCGTTAAGATTTGGCGCCCGCAGGGAAAAATTAAAAATATTCACCCCCTATTTTATTTATCATTATGCATTTCAATTTTTTTGGCGCCCCTTTAAACCATGCTCCCGGGGCGCATGCTCCCTAGCCCCCCCCCCACGGCACGGCTCTGCTAATACATCACTGAATACTACATAATATATAGTACACAGTGTAGTATGCAATTCTAATAATGATCAACAAATGATTTAGTCACTTATTGGTCTGTTCGACGACCAACTTTAAATTGAACACTACCGTTGAAATGATTAATTTACACATATAGTCTCAATATTGATATCCACTGCCCTGCTTTATTTATAGTTATTTTATATCTATACATTTTTACTGACGTTCTAATGTTAATATATACTTTTCAACATTACAAAACCTTTAATCGATTTCACAATAAAACTATAATCTGCAGCCTCAAAATGTTTTGCAATAAAGAAAATATATATAGTCAACTTCAGCTGTTTTGTAGTAGTTCGTACAATGGTATTCAAACAAAGTTAAAAAATATGATTCATAAAAATATAACATAAGAAAATTGTATCTTATAGGCTTTTTTTCCATAAGTATCTTATAGACTAGAATCAGTAATCGCCTTACCTAATATAAACATACTTTCAAAATCTTCAAAATTGTATTTATATTTGCTAAATAGTTGTACTAGTTTAAGAATATTATAATATTCTTATCTGTATAAATACAAATTGAATACTGTTTGTTGAGAATCGTATTATTTGAGAACATATTTTTATTTTTAATATTCTGAATAGTCCGAATAAAGTTAAACGGAAAGAAAAATTGGAAAAGCTTACTGGGACCCACTCAACGCCTTGTGTAGTTATGTACAATAGAGCGTTATCCACTTGCTTACGTTTTTAAACATGATGCATTGTAGAAATCGAACTACTCAGAATGTAATAATTATCGATAATAATATTCTTTTACCATCCTAATCAGTTTTATTTAAAATGTTTTAAATTTAAATGTATCGTTGATCGTTAAAACGTGACGTAAATTACCCACGCGGGTACCTATGATAAGTCTTAAAATAGCTATCACCATTATGTAGTTCATGTTCATATCATATCAATCATTTTACATATTACACGTTTATAATGCGAATTCTAAATGCAAAACTCAGATAGTTTGACAAAATTATATTTTAAAAGAAATCTTTTCATGCGTCATATGAATTATATCCGTCGAAAATTATATAGAATTAATGCAGGATTTCCATCCGTCCCCTTGTTCGTATTTTCAAATTATTTTGGTGATTTGAAGTTGTTGATTTTACCGTGTACAGAAAATAATGACTAATAGATCAACGCCACTTAAAAAGTATTAATAACCGTCAATTATTTTAATAGCTAGAAAACTAAACACATAATAGTAATTAAAATTAATTAATCGAAACAAAGTACTTGTATGTTCTAGCATTTATAAATTTGCTTATTGAATATAATTACTATGTTAAAGATATTAAATATAATTAGAAATAAATTATTATTTATGAAAATATGACAAATAATGTCTTTAAAAAACATATTGTTATCACTTATCAGTTAGCACATAATATAGAACCCACTATAAGGTTAGAATCTTACCGTTTTCAATAATTCAATAAAATATATATATATACGATGAACAATGAATCTTATATTTTACCTCGTACTTTACTTATGTGCTTGCTTTTTCAATTTAAATTTAGAAATATTTCAAAGTATAGAGCGCATAATAAATATAGAATTTATTGTACTTAAATATTTTTAACATTGGTTTAATATTTGACCCTAGATTTGATCATCTGAACACTTACTAATTTAATCATTTTGTTTTTTAAAAATTCCAATTTGTCAACTATTACATTGGTTAAAACAGATGCAGAACTGCAGTTTCAGTCTAAATACTAATAGGTACTAAGGTACCTACTACTTATTTAATTATAAATCAATGTTGCTTGAAACCATTATTTTAGGAACTATTTTTTTCTTTTTTACCACATAAAATAGTAGGTACTTATATGATAAATAAATAGTATAGTTAATAGTTTTCAATAAATTGACAAAATTGGATTAAAATAATTTGTATTTATATTTAATTTTTGTTTGTTTTTTATTTATACAAACAATTATTATTATTATTATTATATTGATATTTATTTTAATAAGTACAAGATAAAAATTAGATTAATAAATACTTAATTTTAAAAAAAGGTTGAGTTCTTAGATTAAACACAATATGTAAACTTTTACGATGCTCGAGCTTAGAATCTAAAGTCTGCATCAAACTAATTTATTCTTTTAAGAAGTGAATTTTAAATTTTGAAATAAATGTATAGTTTAGGTTACATTTATATAAAACTTAATAATAACGAGAATATACTAACGTATGGTAAAACATAATTAAGATATTTTAGATATTGGTTATTCTCCATTCGGGGTACTATCATATTGCAAGCCAATTTTTCTCCGCTTTTAATATTTAATACCTGAGCTGCTTGTTTGGAAAACTGCAGAAGTTCTTCATTTGATTTTAAAGGTCTATCGTTTATTGTGACCATTAACTTTTTATCGTTCAGCTTCACTTCAACTATAGTGCCTGATGGTAACATAGTGTGGGCAGCATTTAAACCGAATTTTCTATACATTTCTTTACTAACAGACACATCTGTCGGTTCGGTATATGAACATATTCCAATTTGTTCTTATTAATGCACAATAAAAATAAAAACAAATTATTATCATTGTAATGTTTACATCATAAATCATAATACTATTTATATTATATTTATACATACATATAAAATATATGAATATTATATATACCTTTAATACTAAAGTAGGATGTTATTGAACTAAATACGTTAGTGTTATCGTTACAATATCGTTGAAAGTGAAATAATGAGAAACTACATTTTTGATAACAACAGTCCTTGTCGTCTGAACATACCTCATTTATACTTTTACATGAATTATTCTCATCACAGATTATTCCTAAAACAAATAAACACAAAACATTTTACTCAATAATATTTAATTACATACATGTAATTATCAATAATTATTTTAAAGTATAAATATAGAATGAATAAATCATAAATGCATAGTTTTAAGGTCATAAGAAATCTCAATATTTACTTCCGAAAAAAATTATGCTGGATGTGGTTTCCTCGTTGTAGCCGCAAAAGAAAAAAATATAAAAATTTAAATTACCCATAGATACATTATTATAATTCTTTTTTTTTTTAAATTTATATGAAATTAAAAAATGTATTCATATTTTGTATAATAAGTTTAATTGATTACAAGAAGATTTTTACAGAAGATTTGGTAGGATAAGCCGCCTACACTGACTACACTTCTGAGTTGAAGCTACAGGGTTAAGCTAGATGAGTAAGTAGCAAAAATATTTTAATTTTAATCTTTTGGGCGAGTTAGTAAGCATTGGTTTGGTTAGGTTTTTATTCAAATACTTGGATGGTCAAAGAATGAGTTGTGGTAGCGTGAATACAATTTGATAGCAGTTTTAGAACATTTTATTATTAAAAAAAATAATAATAATAATAATTCCTCGAGGATTCTTGAACTCAAAAAATAAAAATTATTTACCTGAAATTGTGAATATTAAATATAACGTGATGATAACACCTGCAGGTTTCTTCATTTTTCTTTTATCGTTAAAATGATATATGACTTTATATTATAATTTATTTACTAGTAACGCATGAGCTGTAAATAAAACAATGAGCAGACTGACTTCTGATTTATGTGTTAGACGTGTTATCCAATTGCATTTAAATTAAAATTAATCAAATAACTAAAACTCAGAACTCTATAACGATAACAATTATATAGTTAATAGTTGATTTTTATATACTTTTGGGTATGTAATGTTATTAATTATTTATTATTTGTGTAAATGTTTAGTTATTGCGACATCATATACATTACTGTGTAATAAATAATAATTATTATAATTTAATAGAAATAAATACCGATACTAATACAGTGACTTATAGTAACACTATAGATTAGTGGTTCTCAACCGGAGAAAAAATTAAAATTTGTTCCACAAGTGGTTAACTTTAATATTACGAGGGAATACTCAGTACAATAACAATTAAATTACAAGAATAGAACTGATTAAATAAAATAGGGATAAAAAAAACTATACAAAATATAAAATAGATCCAATGTGCTACAAGAAACCATCCTTAAGGTCTATTCTCACTGCTCCGGGCCGGGTCCGGACCGGGTTGTATCATTTTTCAGCACGTCCGGGTAACCCGGTTGTTAGCATTCACATTATTCAGGAATCCGTCCGGGTGTATCCACAACTTTGTCGTCAATTGTGATCAAGATTTGTAACCACGTGGTCATATATTATATTTTAGTGTAATAATATTATTTACATAATTTATAAATTAAAAATCATACTATTTAGTTTTTTACATATTTGTAAATTATAGTTATTCAAATAATTGACTATACATTTTACCAATATTTAAACTTTAAAGTAAGTATAAATAATTAAATCACGTAATAACTATAATAATACACAAATTGATAAAATAGTTTTAATAATTGTAATTTAATTATTAGCAAAATGGATTTTTCTATTAAAGAACTTTCTATGATGGCATTACTGCTTGATGAGGATGAGCAAGTAGCCCAAGAGCCTCGTAGGTACTGGGTTCACTCTGCTTGGAAGAAACGAGATGACGAAGGAGAGTTCCAAACTTTGTACAAGGAACTTATAGATGATGAAACTAAATTCCACGAATATTTTAGAATGTCCATGTACTGCTTCGATGTCTTATTTAAAAAAATCGAAAAATACATTCAAAAACAAGATACAAATTTTAGGAAATGTATACCACCTAAGCATCGTTTAGCTGTTTGTTTAAGGTAAGAAATTAACATTCAGTGAACGATTTGAGTATTATTTTACTGTACTTTAATAGATATTTACATAGTAAAAACTCCTAATAAAATTTAAAAGAAAATATCAAAATTAGTATTGATAAAAACAAAAAATACATTACAATCAAACATAATAAATAATAAAAATTGAACCCATATTGAAAAATATCTTTCTATCTTAAGACTGATAATACATTTTTAAAATAATAATAATAATACTTAATATTAAAAATAAAAAGAATAACCTTGAACATTTTTAAATTTGTGAAAATTAATAAACAATTGTTATTATAATGGTAGTAATATATGTAAATAAAATAAATAATACAATTCATAAATATATAAAACTTATATTTTTAAGCATAATTACTATAAACAGGTTAAAATTAACCCATATTTAAGTAGTGTGGTTGCTCATCGTTGCTCTCGCGTGGAGTAACATCAGTTATATTTTGTTGTATGAAACGTGGATAACTTTGATGTACTTCAGGTTCAGGGACATGCGCTGAAGTCCAGATGTTATTATTTTGTGATGGCGGAATGTATGAATGTTGACGTTGGTTATTTATTATTTGTTGCATTTCAATATCTTGTACAGCAGTAAAAATTTTAGTTTTAGCTAGATTAATATGGTATGGATCAAATGACCTCATCGTGGCCGCTATTCCCATCAAAAATGCATCAATATGATCCTTTTCTTTAACATCTTTTTCGCGCTCTTTATTTTCTAAAATATACCTCATCAACGTCGATGAGGCTGTTTCTTGGTCCTTTTTTTTTTTTATACCGCCAGCGCCAATTCGAGGAGATCCACGTTGAATACACCGTTGTGGTTCTATTGGTGTGGAATGCTGCACTGTGTTATCTGCGGTATCGTTTAAAATTTGGTTATCAGAGTTAATGGTTATATTATTAAGTCCAACGTTTTCTGGTACTTCATACTCATCCTCTTCTTCGGAATTACTGCGACTTTCAATGTTTGTAGTAGTTGGTCTTTCTTGAAAATAATGTTTTAAAAAACTAAGTTGGTCTTCATATTTATATTTGAGTATTTTTTTGGTTGCTTGACCACTTGAAGTCTTTTTTTTATTTAAGACTTTTCTATATTGGTCTCTTATATTTGACCACCTTGCTTTACACACGGTACCTAAAATAAAAAATAATAGTACTATAACTAGGTTTAGGGTCTTATAGGGATGTAAAACGAAGTACAATAATAATTATAGGGCTGTGAATTTAATGTATAAAAAAATGCCTTTAAAATGCATTTAAAATATCAAAAAAAATGCAATAAAATATGCAAATTACAAAAAAAAATATATGGTATAAAATGCACTTAAAATGTTTTTTAATTTAATTTTTATATTTATATTGCTATTAGTATATTATAAACATAAAAATGTATTTATTTAATAAAAAATTTCACTTTCCTACAAATTCACAGTTCTACTAATAATTTACTATTCATTATTATTATGATCATAACTATAAGTTATTGAAAATTACTATTTATGTATTAGTTTACAAATATATATATATTTTGTTGTAAATAAGAAATTTTTAATTAAACTTATTCAAAATTAATCGAATAAAAACACAAATTATAAAAAAATAAAACCCTGCTCTCAGTAGTTATAATAAATCCAAACTTATATAGTCTTTATATTATCATAATTCATAACTAATTATAAAATTAAAAAAATAAATTTCAGATTTTTGGCAACAGGTGATTCTTTTAAAACTATATCATTTAGTTATCGTTTAGGCCATTCAACAGTGTATGAAATAGTTACAGATACTTGTAAAGTATTAGTAGAAAAATTAATGCCCGAAGTAATGCCACTACCTACCGAAAACAAATGGAGAGAGATCGCAGACGAGTTCTGGAGTTGTTGGAATTTTCCAAATTGTATTGGGTCATTAGATGGCAAACATGTTGTTATTCAGGCTCCACCGAGAAGCGGGACTCTATATTTTAATTATAAAAAAACATTTTCCGTGGTACTTATGGCACTTGTAGATGCACATTATAATTTTATTGTAGTCGATGTTGGTGCATACGGCAGAAATAGTGACGGTGGGATTTATATGCACTCGAAATTAGGAAAAGGTTTAGAAAGAAAACAATTGAATGTGCCACCAAGCACTGCGCTTCCAGGTACAACAAATATTGCACCATTTGTAATATTGGGAGACGAGGCATTCCCTCTAAAAGAATACTTGATGAGACCTTACCCAGGAAAACAACTCGATGAGCATTCAAAGCGTATTTACAATTATCGTCATTGTAGAGGAAGAAGAGTTGTAGAAAATGCATTTGGAATTTTAACCCAAAAATTTAGAATATATAATCGGAGGCTACAAGCAAAACCAGAAAATGCAGATAATATAATTTTAGCGACTTGTGTTTTACACAACTTTATAAAAATAAATGATGGCAAAGTGACATATAATCGAGGTGAAATTACCAATTCTGAAGACTCGTCAACTTTTCAACATTTAACCATGCAAGGAGGAAATGCAAGTCAGCAGGCATTCCAGGTTAGAGATATATTTAAAGATTTTTTTAATTCTACTGTTGGAGAAGTTTCGTGGCAAAATAAAGTAGTATAAAAGTAAGATTCATAATAATATGTAATGCATCCATTTTTTTTTCGTTCATTAGTTATAATAGGTAATAATAAAATCATAGTACTTAAGTTAATAGTTTTTATTTAAAAAAATTGTTCTCGATATTTTAATGTGTATTAAAAATTTGAATATATAATAAATAAATAAATACTGTGTAAAATGTGCATGTATATACCAAGAGTATGTTGTAACTTATTAGTTATCAGCTTACAAAAAACAAACAAAATATTTGTTAATATAATTTTAAAATTTACGCCAAAGGTGTCGTAAGTACCTATACACGTATAATTGTATGAATTAACAAAAAATAAATGCAAAAGCTAAAAAATACAAAAGTATCAAAAAAGAATGAATATTGTTTTAGTTTTTGATAAACTATTAGTGCTGGTCTAATAATAATAATAAAAAAAAAATAACAAAATACTATAAATTCATAGTTAAAGTCCTAAAATTAAGGTACCTACCACATATTTTAAAGCTGTAATAGGTTTGTCTACTTACATAAGTACATAACAAAATCGAAAATTTTAAATAATATACTTAAGTTAAATTATTTGACACATAGTTTTTATAGGTAAATAAATGTGTACAATATAATTATACCTAGAATAGTTAAAGGTAGAGCACAGATTATATGCAATTGTATATTTCTTCCGTTTTCATACGTTAAGATTTTTATCTTTACGAATCATAATATTTTGAAGTTACTGGCAAAATTTCTTATTGTATAGGTGTTTAATGATTATTGCATATTTTTACGAAATTAAAAATGTATTTTGTATTGATTTAAAGTAAAATTTAAAAAAAAAGTATAAAATAAAATAATTTTATTACCTAAGTAGAAAAATTTAAAAAGTTGTAGAAAAATTTGAAGATGGAAATGTTATCAATAAATTAACATTTTATATACATTCATTTGCAACTTTTATTGATAGCAGTAAATAAATCACCTATATAGAAAATTAAAATATGACATTACATAATTAATGAAAAAAATTTAAGCTACCTATTGGCTATTACTATCGTCTATTACTATTTAACTACGATAAAATATAAATAAACATATTCATTTTTAAATTTATTAATATATAACTATATAAGTACTAATATTAATATTGTAAAAATTTGTTGTATAAATAATTAAAATGTTCTTGCATATTTATTGCATAATTTTCGGATATTTGTTGCATATTTTTATGATTATTTTTGCTGCATATTATATAATATATGGCATTATATATTGGTACTTTTTAGTGCATAAAAATCCGCGCTTTAGTTATAGGTAACTTACACTTTATCTTTTTTAATAAATGAAAAGTTAAAAAAAAAGTATTTAAATAAAATAAATAATTACCTGGTTGATTCATTTCGTCACCTATAGCTTTCCAAAGTTTATCTTTATGAGTAGCATCGCTATATTTTGGATCACCCAAGTCATATAGACTGGAATGAGTCCGAACTATTTCAATAAGTTTTTCTGAATTCATATTAATTCAACGCAAAAAATTGAAAGAAAACTCACAAATATTTTAATAAAAGCTGAAAAAATGATGTTACCGAAACAAAAGTTCAAGGTTTAATAATTTCTAAGGCTCGGCTAGCACTCATCTTCATTCGTAATTTAAACCAACAAGGACTTGTATAATCCTGTTTAAATAATAATAATTTGTGTTTATTTTTGTGTGCTTGTGTACATGATAGCAGTCTAGTCGAAATAATGCTATGGTTTTCAACTTAATAAGTATATTTTAAATTAAATCTAGTTACTGCACTTATAGGAGCTCAAAATTTAAAATTTCCAGTAATTTTCAAAAGCGCTATTGGTATAATTTTCTTATTTTGTTGTAATTAAAATACAAATAACCGTAGGAAATTTGCATCAAATGTTTATTTTATAATTGTCTATGTTCGATAAAATTTTCAAAATATTTTGACTTGTTTTAAGCTGTTCCCAGGTATTTTAAATTTAAATTTCCATAATTTAAATTTCCACGTCAATAAAATTTTATTCGTTCATCAAAAAACTTGAAAATTTAATATAAGGATTCTCACGCGTTATTGCAATATAGTAGTTTGAAAATATTAAAAAACATAAACAAAACAAAGGCACGATTTTTTTTTCATAAATATTTTAAGTTCAAATTTTGACATAATAAAATTTATCAAATTGAAAATTTCGGCACGAGTTTCGACAAAACCCGGATAAGGTACGGGCCCGGCACTGTTCATCGTTCACACTTGTCAGGATTTGTCCGATCCGGGGCAAACCCGTCCGGGAATCCGGAAGGAGAATTGTCCAGAACGATATTTTTTTGCCCCGGACCCGGCACGGATGCCCGGTTCTCACCCGGCCCGGATAAATGTGAATGTTTACATTTAAAATGCATGAGATAATATTTTTGTCCTACCCGGACGGATCCCGGCCTGTGCGCGGCCCGGACACGGCCCGGAGCAGTGGGAATGGACCTTAAAAGTTGAAAATCGAAGAATTTTTTCTACTATAAAAATGTCTTCAGACACAAAAAAAAGCAAATGGGTACCACTCTTCTAGTCTTCTATATACAAGGTGTCAAGTGTGTTACTATTATGATTTATGGGTGTGTTAAATTTAAATTTAATGATGTATTATTGTATACAAAAAACGACTACGAGCGAAAACAGTCTGTCAGTCTAATACATATATTTAAAAACAACAAGTAATACATTATGTATACACTTAATATATTATATATATTTTACTATAAGTATTACGGTAGTTGATTACAATTTTTTCGAAAATATTGCATATAATATTTATTATATTATTAGTGGTTAATTATTATTAATTATGATATAATAGATATTTATATCATACTTTATTAACTTACATATTATATAACTATATAAGATATAACTCAAAATGTCTGTACCTACTCGTAAACACCGTAAAACAGTAAAAACAGTTAAATTTGAGTTCCAACTCTGTAATTGTTATTAGGCGTGATGTGTGAAGTAAATAATAAATATTAAATACGATTTACCGTAAACTTTTTTATGATTTTGACAAATATGTTCAACATTTGTATATCAAAATATCAAATGCTTATAAAAAGAAATTGTATCATTTGTATCCATTAATTTTTAACCTATTATCGTTGTGCGTTGTTATTTGACAGCTGAAAGAGACCTATTTTTAGACATTTTTTGTAAGTTTTAAATTATACTTATCGCAATAATGATGATTCGTGTCGTTAAATACGTGTAGATTAAATACCATTATCGATATTTAATAATATTGTCAGCAATTGCGAGGTATTGTAATGTTTTATTTATACTGCTTACGTTGTTCGTGCAAACTTTGAATTCGCTTTCGAGTAAGTAATTTTTTATCATATTAAATTATATGCATTTTTCATGTTTTTTTTTACTTAGACGCATTATATTATATATTCTTGTAAATAATAAAAAAAATCATAAAAAAATTTAATTTATTATGCACGATTGAATTATTGCGTTGCCATTTGACAATGCTAGGCGGTTATGCTCATGGATTACTTCAAAGCGATTGATATTCTTTTCAGTGAAGATGCAGTGAGGGATATTTTCATTGAGCCCTCTGCAGAACCACATATTATTGACATAGACGCAGATTTGGGTAATGATGATATAGGGGCAAGCAAGTAACACAGTTGTAATTGGCCTATAGTCATTAAGGGGATTCGATACCGTGATTTCCTGTCTTTGTCTAACACACGCGCAACATATGAATTCAGACTCGTTTTTTGTCCAACGTAACGATTGATACAGTAAAGCGATAAGAATTCTGAAAACAGATTTGAATTTGTCGTCAAGTCTACTTGAGAACGGCCAGTCCACATTTTTTATATTAAAATATAACTTTTTAAACAATTGAAATATGACAATTTTTTAATTACTCATTTGTAATATAATGATTTTAGGATTTTGGGAGATAATATCAAATATGTGGACTGACCGTTCTCAAGTAGACTTGACGACAAATTCAAATCTATTTTTAGAATTCTTATCGCTTTACTGTATCAATCGGTACGTTGAACAAAAAAAACATCTGAATTCGTGTTGACGAATGTGTTGGATAAAGACAGGCAATCACGGTTTCGAATGCCCTATAATGACAATAATAATGACTCATTATTATTACCTATTATTATAATTATTCACATAATTGTCGAAAATCTCGCATCTCGTCTGTTATTAGCCAAACAATATGTCTATCAAACAATTATGTTATTGGATTAGACTACAATAATGATTAACCTCAAAACTCTACTCAACTTCACGGGGAGACTCTATTTAGTTCAACTAATGTATTACTTGACATATTTCAAAAGTGTATTATTAATTAAAAAAAATCTAAATGTAATTCAAGCCGGATTAAAAGTGCTAATTTCGATATTGAAAGACCGACATTATTTTCTACTCCAGATTATTCTAAATACTGAAATTTATTTGCTATAAATATTTTTGATAAATTTATCGATGATGAAATCATAAAATATTTTGTAGTAGAAGCAAAATTAATATGCATTATTTTTAAATTGTGAGTTTATAACTGATGATGAAATAAGATGTTTTTTAGTGATTTTATATCTATGTGGCTGTAATAATTTGACATCTTAACGTCACTTTTGGCACTCTTCTGATGATTTTAAAAATAAAGTTGAAGTCAATAAATGAACGGAAATAAGTTTTTACAATAATGTTATTTTTTTTACTGCGCAAATAATTTAGGAATAAACTATAATGATAAAGGTTGAACGATTTAAACTTAGATGGAAATTTAAAAAAAGTAAGCTAAAATATAATATTTACATGAATAACTTATTTTTGGATGTTTCTTTCTTTTTATCTTTGAGGTTTCGAAGATACTCTGCAATTGATACTATTCGCAAAAATAGAATTCCAAAAAATGCCAATTGACAAACAAAAACCTTTTTTAAAAACACCAATGTCATTTTTTGAGACTGTTGGAAAAAAAGGTCTCTTGTACTCGTATTTGAGGTGGTTGAATAATGCTATAGTCAGACTTCATCTGCATGTTGTGTACAATAAACTGGACAGGTGAAACAATGTAGTACTTTGAATAGGTTATGATAAATTGAAGCTAGAAACTTTTGGCGTTGAATAAAAAGTATACAAATAACACTATTTTAGATTATATAATATACTGTGAGGAAATTACTATTAAAATACAGTAGAAAATCTTAAAAAAACTATTTAAACCTAGTATTAAAATTATTCAATTAAAGTAATATAATTATTCAATTGTTGACTTTTTGCAGTAGGTAGTAAAGAACATATAAATATCAACGTAAAAAAAAACTCAAGTTGAAAATCATAAAAAAATATTCGAGAACAACAATAATGTTGTAAGATCGACTTTCTCATTTAGCATTATTGAACGTAATTTGTGTGAAACTGTGGACCAACGATATTATTGTAAAGTTTGCAGAAATTAAAGCTAAATAACAGAAATTGTTTTTTTACTGTATTCTTAATTTAATATATTTATTTAAGATTTGTTATTTTATTAATACAGGATCAATTCGTATTTTTATTGTATTTTACTGATTAAAATTAGGTAATAATTATTTATATTGTTTTACAATAGTTCTGTCGTTTTGTCAGTTTATTCGTACTTATTTTATTGAATTAAAACAAAATCGTATAAATGCCATTAGTGATAATAGATAAGTAAATAAAATAAAACATGTTTGTTAAGTCTACTGCAATTTTATTATTATTATTATTATTATTACCTATTATAAACTTACAAATTATATTGAGATTATGGATAAAGATTTGTAAATTGTTAAAATTTTTTTATAAGATTAATGTTGGTTAAAAATGTAATGGTTTTAGAAATGTTGTTTTCGTTGAGTCTTCTGTACAATTATTTTATTTTCTTTACCTATGTATATTATAATATTTTATAAAAAAAAAACCCTAATTTTAAATTGTAATTACTAATTAGTAATTAGTTAAATACCTACCCAACTTTTTGTGTGATAAAAATGATCATGATTATCATGATATTATCGTTCAAAAATATATTAATAATGTTATAGACCGAAATAGATAGAAATTTGGTAGAAGCGTACAAAATATCTCAATAGCTCACATAACATTAAAAAAAATGTAGAACAAAATAACATAATATTAAGAATAAAATCGATAATTAATTTTAATAATTTTTCGTTTAGGTCAGGGATAGGTAGTAAAATTAGGTACATTAAAATAAATTAATCATAATCACGAAAAAACTCAAAATCGGTACAGTATATAAAATAATTTTTAAAATAGGATTATGATGTATCACTTTTTCGATTTTACATGGCACAAATTCTTCATTTGTAATTTGTAATTTTAGAGCCGCTTCGTTGGATAAATCTAAAAGTGTTCCATTTGTTCTAGGAATGCGATCGTTTATTGTAACGACTACCGACCTTGTTTCGTATGACACTTTGATTAGTGTATATGGAGGCAAACTATTGTGGGCTGCATTAATGTCGCCAAATTCATCATTCAAATAATCGATGTCACTTTCATCTGTCTGCATGTGGAATTCGCAAATTCCTTTTTGATCTATTCATAATACAAAGAAATCCAAATTTTAATATAGTCAAGGTGAATAATTAAAACAGATCAAATGCAATAAATAATAATATATATACCTCTAGGGTTTGAATCAAAACTAAATCGCAATGATAATTGGTCACAAACGCCGCTTAACCAAAAATATGATTTAAAACAATATTGGGAACAACAATCGTCGTTATAATAACAAATGTCATTTAAATTTGTACACAATATAGTTTCTGAAGCATTGCAGGTTATATCTAAAATCGATAATAACAAATATAATAATATTTTAACTTAAAGGATAGTTACAATTTATTACAATTTGCATTATTAACTAGGTATTTTAAATAATGTTTTCGCATACTATTTTTGATTATTATCAGAAACATTACGATATCGTAACTCAAAGGTTATGACTTATGAATAATGAATTTGCAGTGGTTAAACTATTTATTTTGAGTGTGGTTTATTGTATTTTCTTACTCCAACAAATAAATAAAAGTTTCAATAATAGAAAATTACATTTTAAAACATAAAATATTGCAAATAATACTTGTTTACAATATCTCTACATTCAATAATTATGTTATACACATTTACCAGTCAGTGGTGTATACACTACATTTTCAAATTTGAAGGAGACTCAACTCTCACGTATTTCCACTACTCACTATAAGTATCTAGGTCTCGTTATGGTTTCTTTTTACAGTTTAAATGGGCAACACTGCGAGAATGCTTTCGCAGTACGTTCACGACGTGATAATATGTTGATTATTAAACATTTACGAAGCATTGATTAAATCATTTTTAAATAACATACCATTGCCAAATTCCTAAATATCTTTAACAAACTCTATAATATATAAATTAGGCATTTCATCAGGATTTTCTATTCGTGCACTTTTAATACATTATAACTTATAATTATAATTATAATTTATAAGGAACTAATTTTTGTACTATATTATTATGTACATTGTACAGATTGTGGTTATAAAATAAAAACAAATTTATTTCAAAAACTCATTCCTTTAGGCTCTTATAACTTTAACAATATATTTGATGTGAACTCTAAATTTTATAAAACATATAACTCAAAATACGACCTGAAGCTTTTCTCTATCCTAATTATACTATGAGTTTAATACCTATATAAAAATGTATTTACCTGAAATATTGAAAATTAAAATCAACGCAATCAAAACAACCGAAGGTTTCTTCATTTTTTTTACTTACGTATTTCATTTATGCTTTTTTTCGTTAATACTACGTCAAATTGTCAACTTATTTCAACGTGAATCAAACAGTGAATAAACGTACCTATATTATATTTTCTGTTTTATATGCAGACAGATAAAATAATAAATTACTATTGACTTATAATAAGAATATATTATTTAATAGCTAATTTTGTTTATAGTATGCGTAATAATTTGTATAATAGTAGCAACGTTCGATAAGGCGATAAATATGTTGATATTTTATTGAAGTCCTCTATATATACTTTATAATATATAGTATGAAGGTAAAGTGAAATTCATACTTTGATTACATTTAGTTTTATAAATACCTATTTAAAATATCAATTACAGCGTTTTTTTTATTCAATTATTGATTATTATAAATTACTATAATTAGATTCCTATAAATAAATATTTTGTTATTTTGGATACCAAAACACGTATTAAACTTGAATTATATATTTAAGGATAGGAAAAAAATGTAATTAGTTAAAATAATATATTTTTATTACTAAAATAAAGATAAATTATAATTATTTTAGAATTATAATGTTTTCAAAAAATAAATTTATTTTAAATTACACTGAAAGCTCTATTAATTAGTAAATTTAATTGTGCATATTATCAAAAATAAATCCACACTACAATGCAATTCATTTAGTAAAATTAGATTTTCTTTAGTTTTTTGTTAAGTAATAAATACTTATTATTTTCAAAAAATATATCAAAACTTTAACTAATCTAATTTTTCAATCGATTTTCAATAATGTATGTAATTTGGTTGGGGGCGCTCAACATACTCGAGCACTATATAATGTATTTTTATTATTGTATTTAAAAATATTTAAAAAATAATAAAAATAAATTACCTACTATAATATTATTGATACATGTGATTTTATTAAAACGATAATCTACTCAGATAGTTAATATTTGTAAATATTTTGTAACTATATTGCAATTTTATTTTTACTAAAACAAATACTATTTGTAAAATTAATTAATAGGTACTAACATTTAATTTTCTTCTTGGAAATTTTCGAACATTAAAACTATCCTGTCATATATGATCAATCCTACAATTTTCCTTGTCCTGTTATTTTGCTATACAAATTTATACACTATCAGGTAAATGGTTCCCCAACCATTTTTGGCAAAAATGGAAATCAAACATATTTTAGTTTAGGAAAAAACTATTTACTTTACATAGATGCAGCCTAATGGATTTCGAATTTCTGAAGTAAATAGGTACTAAAAAAAACTATTGGTACGTGATATGAAATAAAAACTTTTTATTTATTGAAAGCATATAGATTATTTTAATGGTTTTATTTGGCTCTTTTAAAAATAATATTTTCAAATAAGGATGGTTCCAGAAAGATGATTAAAAATCTCAAATTTAGGTATATAGTACCGTAAACAACAATATGGGGACTTAAATTAAAGGATCAAGGATGCTATCGAACGACTTCCTGTAAAGAGATCAGGTCGGGGAACTTGAGCTTTGTGCATTGTAAAATGAGAATGACAACTATCGGCTGAAAAGTGAAAAATGAAAATCTTTTATTATTCACACAACCTAACGTCCAACCACCTCGAGGTTGAGGCCTCGATTAATGATACCAAAATTTTTTTTTTGAAATATAAAACTCCATTATGCCGCACTATATAACCATATAACCATACCTATGTAATATTACATTATAACATGTGTGCATTCAACTAAATTATCATTCTATTTTTTTTTTATTGTATTAGATAGTAGTATTAGTATACGAGTAGTATGTTATACTATTATAATAGTACTTGTATTATAATGACATTAATTATATTTATTATTATATTAGATATTACTATAGTTATATTAAATCATAATGTCGTATAGTATATACAATTTGTTTATTAAAATATATTTATATATCCTCATTACAAAAAAAAAATTCAAATAGGTACATTTCATGTATTAAAGTTTAATATTTTGTAAGAAACTAAAAATATTAGGTTATAGCTAAGTAACTACTAACTTAGTTATATAATGAGTATATTAAAAACACGGAATGTCATAAAAATAAACGAAATATATTGTCTTTTGGTCACATTAAGTCATTAAATATATTATAGTTCGGTTCAATGATAAAAGTGTACATGGGTTTTATCAGAGTTCAAATTTAATAATATGTAATTGTAGTTCATATGATTAAAATTAAGGCAATTAAGATTTTTTGTTTCACGATGTATTCATTTCATTGTATTGTAATGCTGCTTATGACACAGTCTAAATTGATAAAATTATTTGAATGTGGAAGATCTGAAGCAAAAATGAAGGAAGCTACAGTCGCTTGGGCCAAGTTATTTCTTATACTTATAATTTTAAGTAAGTTTACAGGCACTTTTTTTTTAAACAAAATAGTTCATTTTCCTTTAAAAAAAGAGTGTTCAAACAGTATAAAAGAAACTTTCTGTTATTTGTATTCATAACCCAGATACTGATTTCGTAAAATTAAAATTTACCTCGTCATTTGGACATTTGGTTACGAATATACGATTGATAACATGAATTTATATTTTCACAACAATAATTTCAAGCTATTCAAAAATAAGTTGTAATTTGTGTTCAATATATGAAAATTGAGTTTTAAATTTGGAGTGATGAGTGGGCGGGACTGTAGGAGTTACAACTGTTTTTAAGTAAACCATTAAAAAGTAATTTTTTTTTTATAATATAAAATATGATAAATCAATGCTAATTTTGACTGGTAATGATACGATACTGTCAATTTATTGTAATATGTCTTATTTGTCCTAAATTTAATAATAATAATTAAAAATTAAACAATGTACATATCTTGAAAAATATACAACAATTTGATTGACTAGTTAGTAGCCATTTATCGCTTAGTCTAGTTTTTATTTTTTATAATTTATTGCAATTAATAATTTAGATATGTATTTATGTAATATATTTTATTAAAAGCCATTATTTTATTGAAATATTTTATATCGTAATGTATACTTGTATAGGAATTGATTTGATTTGCATAAATAGATGTAAAATTTCCTATACATAACTTACTTTAATGATTAGGATTTTTACATATTTATTTTGAACGACTGGACAAAAGATTATGTTAGATCTAATCAGTGGCGTACCCAGGATTTTCGAATGGGGGGGGGGCTAAACAAAGTAAATAAAAGTTTGACATCTTATCACTAGCTTCAATAAAGTCTTATAGCTGTTAATTGTAATATTTCATTATTATATACTTTTTATAACATATACATAATATATTAGTGATATATTTAAATAGTAGGAAGTAGGGACTGATTTATTATTATTACAAAATGTACTCCATAACACGGCCAATGGGGGGGGCTGAAGCCCCCTAAGCCCCCCCCCCCTGGATACGCCACTGGATCTAATCTGCCTATGTGTAATGTGTTTATTATGCTAATATGAAAAATCTGCAATCTATTATCCTTATCACTCCAATACTTATCTCAGTTTGCCTAAAATTAGGTAATTATTAGTATAAATAGTGTTTTTATTATAATGTTTTTTCATTATATTTAGATGTTCTCGCTAATTAACTGGTTTGAAAATTTAATGATCTGGAAGGGGGAGAGGTGAGATCCTTAGCCCGACCACTCCTCTAGATATGCTCCTGTATTTAACATCAACGTTCGTATAAAACAAACGAAATTGAATACATACTTAATTTGGATACCTATACTCAGTTCAGTATAATACGACTAATAGTAACTCCAATAGGTATAATGGATATCAATAATATACGAGTATTATAAATTATATACCGTGTGTTCAATTTTAAAGGTAACAGGAAATATTTCGATCGTGTGACCTTGAATTTGATTCGGGGTTTTTATACTGCATATAGGACTAATAAATACATATTTTTTTAATAAATTCAAATTTTTAATTTTTTTTTATCAGCGCATGCGCAATAAAATAAAAATTTCTTAAATAGCAACCACTATTTTGGAGACCGGATTTCGATTTCTTTATTTTTTCTGAACAACTTTGATCTTTACAGTTTGTCGATATCTTCAAAATTGCCATTTTTATGATGGTCGGAAGTTTTAAAATAATTAATTCGAAAATATCGCATTTTTCAACGGTCTATCTTAATTTATAGGAAATCCGGTCTCCAAAATAGTGGTTGCTATTTAAGAAATTTTTATTTTACTGCGCATGCGCTGATAAAAAAAAATTAAAAATTTGAATTTATTAAAAAAATATGTATTTATTAGTCCTATATGCAGTATAAAAACCCAGAATCAAATTCAAGGTCACACGATCGAAATATTTCCTGTTACCTTTAAAATTGAACACACGGTAGAGGCAAATAATGAACCATCAACCCCCTTTTTAGGTAATGTTTTGATTTTGATTAAGTCGATCAATAATTACGCGACTATGTAATACCCAACGAAATAACTAAATAAAAAAAACCAAAGGTTGGGTTCGTTTATACACGCTATTATATCTTGTTTTATCACATCACAGTGTTGTAGGGTACAATCAATAATAATTATACTTTATTCAAAAATTACTGTGTAATAGTATTATATTGTTGTCTGTTGATAAGCTTATCCGTGTATACTTATTATAACCATTATACTGGTATTATATATTATAATATTTTACTTTGTTTATATACAGCTAAACCTCTCGGTCTTAACGGTCACAGCAGATGTAAGCACCTCGGAAACAATTCATGTTTAAGCAACACCGAATGTTGTTCTGGTTATTGTTACAAAGAACCCGGTTGGGGAATGGGAGTGTGTAAAAGACCAAAGTTTTCCCAAGATGATGGTTCAGATACCGATAACGTTTGTAATTATCCCTACTATTTTTAATTATTGTAAAAGCTTTGGGCTTTTACTTAATTATTAATAAAATAATAAATATAATATAGATAAATAACATATAGTAAATATTATATTATATACTGCCATGTTTTTAATTCAGCGGAAAAAGGCGTTTGTGCGTATTACATAGGAGACGAAATAACTGCAAACGGTGACCTATACGACGAATTCGAGTTGACTGCTGCTCACCGGACGTTGCCGTTCAACACGAAGGTCAACGTGGAGATCATGGGTGCCAGTGTCGTGGTCAGGATCAACGACCGCCAGAATACATCGAACGGACATATGTTGGACATGTCTTTTGCGGCAGCCGAGGATGTAGACATCACGAAAAAAGGCGCAGTACCGTGTCAAATAACAGTTATGAACGATGTGGGATGCACTCCAAATTTGGCAGATCCGTGTCAGATGGACCACGAATGCTGTTCAAATTACTGTTTCAAAGAAATGTTTGCTGCAGCAGGGTTTTGCATACCGAAATAATGAGTCGAATCCAAGCGCAGTCCGGTCTATGATTAGCCAGTGGAAATGAAACAGAATAGCGTTATAATGCATGACTTACTGGTTCAATTTCCACATTTGGAAAATGCTATACCGTCGTAATAATTATAATACAGATATTAGGTAATATCATATTTGTTTTGGAAATAATTAATAAATATATATATTTGTTCAAAAATCATCAAAAAAAAATATATACCTAATGTAATCATTTCGTATTTTCATTTGAAATAAAAACTTGGTATATTCAATTTTTTGTTAAGTACAAATATTTCAAATATTTGAGTCTTGCATTGATGAAATATGACACACGTCACTGGAACTTGGCCACCCCAAATATATCTTAATTTTACGTACTTAAGATGTCGATTCAAGAAAATGAGTGAAACCGGTTGTAAATTATTCAAAATAATTACTCTACGTGTGTATTTATTTTTATGAGTCGTTTATAATAATTTTCAAAACAACGTAATTAGTTAAATAAATAGTTACCAATTTCTACATGGAATGGTTTTCGAATGTAGAATACTCCAATAGGTTAATTTTAATTAGTGAAGCCAGATAAGTTTTATTTTTTTAACATAAAGCGTTAAACGGCGCATTGTATAGGCAATAAAAATACATTAATAGGTACTGTTTTTGTTATTAATGCGAATTGCAATATATTAAGTATAATATTAAACCAAATAATATTTTTATTTTTATTCGATATTGGCTACCTCTACTACCTAATATGGTAGTTAATTTTATACATTTATTATTTTTACTTCGATTATTATTTTAAACATAAAAACGTAAATTGATAATTGGAATAGATATGGGTAAATTCTGGTAAACCAACCATATGATTATGGTGTTAAAGCTTATAGATTAAATTACATACCCGATTTTTGATGTTCAAATAAATCATCGTTTATGTCCACTAGAGTATTGATAGAAGTTAATATTCCATATCAATTGGTAGTTGGTGGGTTTTACTTAACTACAGGAAAACAATAAGGTAAGTTACTTTATGATAAAGGTAAACCTATCCTCATACAAGTTAAGGCTTTAGGTGTTGTTTAAATTTGGATTAACTTAATAACAATAAGCATGCAAATATTATTTTATACGCTTAAATATTATGTAAATTGTATACATAATTATGATATTAATTCGCTATTATTTGGTGCTGTTTTAGAACCTTGTTCTTGATTCAAAGGGATACTAAGGGATTATTTTAACATTGGTACCACTGTGGTCTCAGCTGTTATCTAGAATTTTATTTTCTCAGCGGAGTCCATCATCATTTTCTTATAGACTATAGAATTTCATCCCTGTGCGGTGGAACACACGTTTATGCACTTAAAAGTACAAGTCTAAGCCAAAATATGATCGCCTCAAGGGGACTTCAACTAATAAGAAACTTTTCAACAACAACAGCTCGAAATGGTCATGCATATGGTGGACCTGGATCTAATTTGCCATTTGATGTAAACAGCAAGTATAAATTTACAGCTCTACTAGCAGTGTTTTTCAGTACTGGATTTGGACTTCCATTTCTGATGGTCCGATTTGTTAAACACAGGGCCCTATAAAAGATCTAAAGAGAACTAAATATAATTGATAATGTAGATTGTTTATGATAAAAAATAAAAAAAATTCTAACACTAGTCAGTAGTTTTAAGTAATGTAATTTTCATGTTTTGTTTGTATTTTTAATAATTTCTTCTTTAATAATGATCAACTGAAGAAAATTGTACTTAATAATTTTGTTAAATAAAGTGATTAAAAGATGTTTTTACGTGGTTATTATTTAATAGACGAAATTATTTAAAAAAAAATGATTTGGTACCTCAATTTTAAATTACCAGAAAAACACTAACTTCATTTATTTATGTTTTGATAGTGATACACTTATAATGAGATGAAAATTAATTCCATGTTTTAAACAATATAACACATGTAATTATTATTACCTATTGTTAAATATTTATTTTTTAATAATATGTAATATAATTTAAAAACAAGCTATAGGTACTTGAAAAAAATTTTCATTTTAAATGTTTATTTTTAGCCAATAAATTGAATTGTTAAATTAAAAAAATGTTTCAAGAGAATTGGAAAATCATAAAAGTAAATATTTTTAAAAAGAAAATATGATACACAATTAAAAATACAAAACACAACTTTCATGTTTAGTTATAGAACGGATTGTAAGTAATCCAATGAGCTCGAGTTTGATTCTTGTCATCCTCGTGACTTGTAAATAATGATTTATATACATTGGTTGCAGTTTGGTCTTTAGAAATGCTGTGTGCAAGTTTTGCTTTTTTATACATAGGATCTTCTAATTTGCGACAATTAGC
Organism: Schizaphis graminum; assembly: GCA_020882235.1. NCBI lineage: Eukaryota > Metazoa > Arthropoda > Insecta > Hemiptera > Aphididae > Schizaphis > Schizaphis graminum. The sequence continues at coordinate 116,018,230 of CM037032.1, read as the reverse complement.
AGAGGCAACAGAGGAACTTGATCCTGCAGCACTAGAGACTGGTCCTAAATCAAATTTAATATAATTAATATTAATAACTTTAACAAAAACAAATTATTTTAAAAATTGTTATACTTTTTATTTGTTCCTTTTTTATTTCCTTTTTAACATCAATATTTTCTGCTTTAACAGGTATGATTGATGGAATAATTGGTTTTTCGTCTTCATCAACTGGTTCTTCTTTAACTACAACTTCTTGTTTGACTTTATTTTTCTTACTCTTAATCTTATCTTTGCGTTTAGCTAATTTAGTTTTCATCAATGCTACATCTTCTTCGGTCGGATTTAATATAACAATATCATCATCTTCATATTCCATTACACAATTAACACACTTGTTATCAGCACCGAGTTTAAGACCTCTCTCTGAAATAACACATCCACATTTCCATAAGAAACAGAATTTTGATCTGTCGTTCATTTCAAGACCAACTAGAGGACATATATAAGGTGAACAATTATCATCAATATATCCTCCTACACTTTGAGCTTTTCCGTTGAATGCTGGATTGGGAGTCAATTTCAAAGCTTTTATATCCTACAAAAATATCAAAACAATTTAAATTATTACATATACATTAAACAATAGACAAACCAAACATACTTTTAAGCTTTTTATGTGTGCTGAAGCTTCAGGAAATGGAGTTTTATTTACTAAATGTTGTAAAACTGATTCTTTATTGTACAAGAGACCCATGCCACAAGCAACTATTGGTGGTCGAAGTGGTCCTTGAGTCAAGTGACAATTACGCCAACGGTATAACTGCATGGATGATTTGTCTTTCTAAAATTTCAATAACAAAACAACAAAAATATAAATCAAATGATACAATCAATAACTTTTATTATAAATAGAAAAAAAAATAAAGTATTTCATTTTATCTACCAATATTATTATATAACATTTTAATTTAAGGAATTTTAACTCTTTCTGAGATATGTACCTCTATAATATATTAATAATAGCTCTAAACCCTTTACCTTTTATTTAATAATTTAATGTTAATTTAAATTTCAGTGTAACAACCTTTTGTTGTTTTATTGTATGACTATATTATTTGCATAAAATCTGGAACCATTGCGGAAAAAGGATGAACATCTTTAGCTTCCTATCTTTTTATGATTTATTTTTTATCACGACTAATGTAGAATATTTAGTGGCAAATTGATCAAATGTTGTTAAGCATTTTAGCTTATTTATAAGTCTTTAATGTACACCAAATTCAGGGTCTTACATGTTTTTATCTCGGCCAATTCTTGGACTTCCTACATCTCCGTGAACCAACAGTTAAGAGTCCCAGAATACAATATAAAAAATTAAAAATATATTTTATCATACTTGAATACTTAAGTACTATCTTTTTACATATGTTTTTCATGCAAGTAAAATCAATAGCATTTCTGTTTAAGTAATGTATAATGTTTTTTATTGATTGTTATTTATATACATATTGTTATGAATAATTAATTAAGTTTATTGGACAAAAAAAAATATTAATATTTACAATCTTGCATTTCACTATTTAGGTGCTGCCTTCATTTTATTACTTATTTACTAAATTCTAAATGGCTCGTTTAACATTACCAACCTTTAATGCAATAAAAATGTCATTGTTTCTGTATGCTACTTTAAAACCTATTTTTTCCTAATCTAAGTTTCTGCTCTAGCACATGGACCTAACTACGTAAGGCACTGCACTCAATTTATGTATAGAAAATGTAAAATTACACTAATTCTATGAATTTGAATTTTCAACCGTATTCTGTGGTCCTAACTTATTAGTTATGATTCAAATTGATATATTTTAATATAATATCAGCTATAATCTATAGACAGCATTATACACTATTACAGTATTACACTAGGTATTTGTAATGTAAACATACTATATACTAATATACTAATGAATTAAGGATTAACTTAGTTGGTTACGAAATTGTAACGACTCTACTGGAGTAGTGTTGACATTTGTAATAATAGCCATGTGTATGACCATTAAATCATTTATTACAATATATACGATCAAAGGTGTTGCATAAAAATTGGCTATGCATTTTAACTCTTGGTGAAGTACAGTACGTACCCAGGCCCGGATTGAACCGGCGAGCTACCGAGAAAATCTCGGTGGGCCGCGTAAAATTTGGGCCGTTATTATTTTTGGACAATAGTATTCTAGTATTTCTAGATAGTGGTATAGTAAAATATAGATCCAAATACCATTTTATAATAATTATTAATTATATTTCGTATTATTTTTTGTTGTATACAATAAAAATTAAATTTAAAATAAATAAATATTAAAGAAAAATATATTATGTTTAATCAAGGAAAATGTTTACTCCGCGCGACGGAATAGTTACTCATGACCTACTGAAGGTAAAAAGTAAATTATTAAGTTTATATATGTATATTATGTATAATATATGTGTTCATTTTTACTATTATGTTATTTAATTCTAGTATACTTATTATTTTTTTGGACCATAGGTGATTTCGGGGGGAGGGGGTGGGCCGATAGAAATATAAAATCTCGGTGGGCCGAAAACTCTCAATCCGGCGCTGTACGTACCTGTTCGGGTTTCCTTTTGGTCCGTACTAGCTCGTCCCTCTTGGGTATAGTTCCACCGTCGCATCCCATCTTAAACGATACTAATTCTTCTACGTGTGTGAAGTTGGGTGACCAAAGCTAGGTGACTGTTTTTTCTGACGAATAGTGATAAGAAACCTTGTATACTGTGTTGCGTTTAATTCAATTTCAGGCGTACAGTATTATTACATTAAAACCATAAGGTAGATGTCGCCTTATGTCACACAATAATTAATTGTTTTAAAAGTATATAAATAAAATTCCTTTACCACGATATTTATACCGAATATATTGTATTCATAACATATTTGAAATAATAATAATAACAATAATAGAAAGTTAGGTTATAAATTGCTCTAGTGTTGAGACTCAAGTCTAAAATGGTAAAATCGTTGTTCTCGACTCATTCTTCTCTATTCGTATATTATGCTTTCTAATAAATTAATATTGTTGTCTTTTTAGTTAATACTAGCTTATTAAAATTTTAAGAATACAATTTGTTAAAAATGAAATACATAGGTACATCAATCACGTTTTACGGAAGGACACAGGTATGTGTAATATACGGTAGTAATATATGGTTTAACCACGTTTTTGACTGAACTAATTGTGAAGTTTGATTGTTTGGATATATGTATCAAATTATGAATACTTAATTAATGTAAAAACATAACTAATTTTTTAAGTATGAAACATAGTATCCAGTAAATGTTAGAATCTTTTAAGAAATGTTCATGTTTTGAATATTTCAACTCGCAAGCTGTTCCAAAATAAGTTTGATGACATCAGTTATCTATCAGGAACAGGGGCGTCATTTCAACTTTTTTATTGTTGGTGCCAAACTTTTTGCAGGCCATCCAAATCATTACTGTAGGCAACATCAAATACTGTAAATGATAATACGGGAAACTTATTGATAATATGGTTACAACTCGTTGCCCTCAGTTTCAATGGGGGTTGCCTATGTAAAGCCCCTGACGTTGCTTTCAATTATTTGCAATTTGCATTTCGCATTCTTGTATCCAAATTCCAAGTACCTACCTAACTAGTAATAATTACTAGTATTACTACTATTAATTGAAATTTGTAAGTTTGTATTTTGTTTTAATAAATATTAATGTTATTATAATATTATTATCTATGGCCTTTGTCTCTTTATGTAACTATACAATATTATAATTTAACAAATAATATAAAAATCTATTTCTTATTTTTTTAAATACAGTCATAATATATACTTTATGTATATAGATACTTAAGAATTTAAATAAAAAAATACTTACCTATAACTTGTGTGACTTGACGTCCCCCATTAGGGGGGATTGTCCCGGTTTTTAGAGTTGCGTCCCGCATATCTAAGAGTCCCACATTTGTCCCACATTTATGATATTTGAAGTGTACATATTATATTTAATAATGCTACAGGACGTTGTATCAGTACCTATTCTAATCATGAATTGGTAATAATAAATTCAATCACATAACAAAAATGTGGACCAAAGAAAAAACCCAATTGAATGTGTCTACATTAAAAGCATTAGTAATAACCAAGTTAAACTTTGATTATACATGTTTAGAATTTTATGAATTATTAAAAAAAAAAATTTGTCACTAAAAAAAATTGTATCTAAGGATAAATATTGAAATTGTAATAATTGTAACAATAGTAAATAATTTAAAATAAAATAAGTATTTATGATGTATTTATGTATCTTTTTTTATAAGTGTTCCACTAAAGGATAAAATAATTATGGTCACACTACCTATAACCTAACTTAGGATATTTTATGAAAATAATAAATACAATTTAATAATAATAAAATTAACTTATAATAATTAGTATAGTATCCATGGTAAAATAATGTCTTAGTATAAATAATAAATTTAATTATAAATGAGCTACTTTCTTCAATTTATTATTTTTAGTTTTCACTTTATAATGCTGTACTGTAGTGTTATTAAAATGCTTTACATAAGCATTTATTAAAACATTAAGTAATTTCTCAATGAATTTTAATTTACATGTTTGACAAATATGTATTGTTCTGATACATACTATTTCAATAAGTTTTATCATTCTGCTTTTTATGTTGGTTTTTGATTCTAACAGCAACTGTTCAATATTTGAATTAAATAATGATGTTATTCTTTTACTATAATCAATGGTTGCATCAAGTGGATATAACATGTCAGAGTTGTCATAACTTTTAATATCAATAAACATATTATCCTGACTATAGGTTACTGAATAATCTTTACTTTTTCTTTTAGCTATCTTGTCAATGCACTCTGAATGATCTAAATTACTGCATACCCACCCAGTCACATATGCCACTGCAGAAGAATTATGTTCATCCATAAGAATACTTTGTATATTAGTTGGTGATAAAAGGTTGTCCATTAAACTATGTATGTAATTTTTGTCATTAACTTGATGTGTTTCATTTACAGTTGTTTTCATTTTTAAATCTACCATCTTTATTTCATGAAGTTTTGTTAGAAACTGACATGCATCAATTTCACAGTTTCCTCCTTTAGATGGAGTTAATAAATGATTACAAATTAACATTCGCATTGAAGAATTAAATTTTGATGCATCTGGATTTACATTATTTCCTCCTTTGGATCTGACTACTGAAAAAACATTTTCTATGCAATCTTGGGTAAGTCGCCTAGTCAACAAAAAATCTACATCATAACATTCATTTAGTTCTTTAAAAATCAATTTTAACGAACTTATATTTTCTCGCCAGCCTGTAATACATGGCGGTTGTTTTCCTGATTTATTGTAAATTTTTAATTTATACAAAAACTTGTCAACTTTATTCAAAAATTCCCAATGGCACGAATCTTTAGAAAGAGGCCTTCTCAAAACTTTTGGTTCACTTTGGATAATACTATTAAATGTATCAAAAAGATCATCAAAAATCTTAATAAAATTTGCTGTATGTATTGAATCACTGTTCATTTTATTCAACCCAACAAGTGTCATAATTCCTGAGCTAACAGTATGACTTAAAGTCTGTGTTGCTAAACAAACACGCATGGGAGAAAAAGGAGGAAGTTCCAAATGAATTTTATTCAGTTTTGGAGCCAACCTTGGCTTTTTATCTTTATCTAAATTATAGAATGTAACTATATGTTGCCAAGAATATTGTTCTTGATCACAAGAAAAATTATATTTTTTAAAATTGTTTCTCACTGACTTTATTAAATGTGGAGTGTCATGAAAAAAATAAATATTTTCTTCTTCAAATGTTATAAATGGTTTTAAACGAGTAACTCCAAATAATTTTCGCATAGAAATATTATTGGTACCTTGGTCACAAATTATTACTTTTGGTTTTATTCCTACTTCATTTAATTTTTTTATTGTTGAAGCCACTATGTCTTTAAGTCTGTGACCTGACACTGGTCCATTTGAAAAAAAGTGTCCAATTACCTGTTTCCAAGGCATTATTAAACTTTTTATCATGACTACCAGAGCTTGATTACAAAACTTATTATTTTTTAAATCTACCAAACCATCATTTCCAAAATCTTCAAATCCATGAAACTGATCATTTTGAGAATTATAGGATATAAATGATTTAATTGACATTTCATCTATTATTATAGAAACCAGTTTGTGTTTGGGCTCAGCATCAATAAATTTTGTTTTTAGTATCTCAAGTACATTTCCATTTAAGCCACAAGATACATCTAATAGTTGAAGCCATTTTCTTAATGATCTGATGGTCGGAAGACAAAGGAATTTTCTCATAAATGTGTAAGCTTTGGGAGAGTTATAGTATAGACTGAGTGCAAATGATTTTTCCATTTCTTTAAACCTCCAACCTTTTCTTTTAAGATGACTAAGTCTCAGTTGCATTTGTACAATTGAATTACTTTTAAATTTAGTTAATATTTGTTCTCTATTCCCACTGCTATATTTTTTAACTTTATTTCGAAGTATGGAAATTTTTTGCTTTTGTTTATAAATTAATTGCTGACATTTTCTTAATTTCAATTTCATAGATTTTAAGTTTTTTGAACAAGATTCTTGTTTATGATTGTGATGAACGGGTAATTTATAATTATAGCCTATAGAATAACCAAAACCTAGTAAGTGGGTGATTTAATAATATATATTTCCCACGACAAAGAACATGTAACAATGATATAATATTCAACCATGCATTCATACAATTGAGTTTTATTAATTATCTATCACATAAACACATTGTATTTTAATTACATTTGAATTATTTATTATTTTTCATGCATTAAATAGGTATATCAATAACATAATAGGTACATACAATATTAATTATATTATCTACATTTGATCAATAGTTAAACAAGAAAAAGAATATATATACATTACATTTAGGTATGGGTTTTACATTATTATTATTATTATTTACAATGGATAGCTTGAGTTTATAAGGAAAAATGTACCGATAAACATATTATAAGAAGATTTTATTTTCAAATGATTGTACAATACAAAAAAAACACATAAAGCATACCTATTACCATTGATTATAAATACTAGTATTTATAATCAATGCTATTACCTATATCAACACTCTAAAACACATAGTTATAAATAAAGACCAAATTTACAACTTGTTTCTGTGGGATTAAGAATACACAATTCAAATTTGTCATAGCAAGAAGTACCCGATAGTTGTAATTTTATTAATTATAAAATTAATACTTTTACAGTTATAAATACCCAGAAAAAAATAAGCTAATCTCACAAATCAATAAAAACTTACATTCTTTGAAATCATCTTCAGTAATTGTAGGTAATGGTCGAAAAGATTTTTTTAAACCTATACACTCTACAAAAAGTTTTCTTGAACATGATGGTTGACTTAATTTTTTTGGTATGACTGAGCTGAATGTATCTTTTAAAAAATACTTTGTTAGTTTAATTATAGTATTAATAAAAATATGTATTAAAATATACCTACTACCTTTATTATTATTTAATGTTTGCATTATTTCTGGACTTAAAACTTTAGGTAATGATGGCATTATCGATGGCATGGATAAATTATGTAATAAGCTAAAAGTTAAAAGACAATATAATTTTAATAAGAATGTATTGTTATTAATCAGTAATTAGTACATTGTCATATGGCAGCTGTTGTAATAATTTATTTAAATTAAATATTTTAGTAGATTAATATTTTGGTGTAAACTCAAATAATAATTACTTACGTTTTATTCCCAACGCCTTTCCAAATAATATAATCAGATTCATGAAAATGATCTGAACAAATTGTCCTATTTTTGTTCAAAAATGTTGGACCTTTTTTATTTAAAACATCTGTAATGCATTCATTTTGGCACCAATCAGCCCATTTTTGACACCTAAATTATGTTTTAATTACAAAAATATTGATTAATTTGACTAATATCCAATATGTCTACCTATGATATTAACACAGATATATAAAAATACTATTTTTATATATCTGTGGATATTAACATACAGTTTTTCATTGGAAGGAAATCTGTGGAATACCAAATGTGGGAAATCCTTTCCATTATTTTGACAGTACTTGACGGAACACAATTTTTTTGACGGCATTTGAAAAATATATATTTATTATTTAATAATATATAACTAATACACATACAGAATGTCAGTTTGAGAAAAAAAACAATACATATTAATGATATTATAAACAAATGTATTGCCTGTTGGCTAATGAAGACTGGTGTATCTACTGAGCTGAGAGTCTGAGACAGAAACCTGAACGACACATTTCTTAAGAGGATGATAACATATGCTTTAAGCTATAGTGATTGTAACAAGTTGTGCTGTAGTATATTTTTAACCTAGACTTAAAGATAATCAGGGTAACGGGGCACTAGGTGTCAATTAATGTAAATTAATTTAAACTATTATTATTTACACGGGAAATACTATTTTACTTTAAGGCGCAAATATAGGCAATAATAGTGAAATTGAGGGCATATTTGGTCTCCATTGATTAGGTTTGAGTTTCCCGTATTATCATTTACAGTATTTGGCAACATATAAATTATATTTTGTGGATAAGGGGGTGGGGTTAAGTGGTGACAAAAACAAGTGAAAATTTTTTGTTATGTCACCTATATTAGTATGAAAACTTCACAATATTATTATTTTTTTGAAGAAGTATGTGTAGGTACTTTTAATGAATTTATATTATATTGCTGATACCAGTGGTATTAGGTAAGTAAATTTATGGGTATAAAGCACCTTAATAATACTTATCCGAACCTAACCTATACATTTTTCTCCCTGCACACTCAAAATAAATAATATAGCTAAACCTGAAGGCTGAAATTTGTTTTATTGGTTCCCTTGTTCAAAATGACATATTAATGAAATAGGTATTATTCATATCTAAATTTTTCCACTTCTAATTTTAATTTAACAACTTAAATTCAATTTAATAACAAACCATTTAGTTACACAAATAAAAACATTTATTGTCATAAAGCAATAATTATTTAATACATACTATATTACATTAGCGGATATCTTCAATTTTTCAACTTTGAAAACGAATCTACAGTATCATTTAGATTAATTTTGTTTAAAAGATAAATAATTATTATTTATTTTTTATTAACTTTAGTCTTTAATTTTATTATATTTATATAAAGAAATAAAAAGACTAGTAATATTGTGATTTGTAAACTATAGATACCAAGTAGGTAATTGATTACCTGTTATTTTTTATTAATGAGATTTGTTATGTTTTATTTTTTATCAATTTGAGTCTTATTACATCTATATAAGGATATGAAAATATTGTAGTAAGTAATAACAAATAATATTGTGATTTATAAACCAACTAAGTAGAAGTTCAATTGTTTTTTTTTTTATTATTATTATTATGATTTATGAATTTTAAATAAATTTCTCAGGAATGTGCATTATAGAAATGTTGTAAGCTACTTGAAGGGTTTTGTTTTTTAATGTTTTAATAATTACCATTGCCCATTTGGTAAATCCCATAGTCGTAAATGGGCAAAGGGAAACTATTTTCCCACCACTTTTCCAACCATGCAAAACAAATGAAAAATTTTCCAATATTTTTCCCAAAATCAAAATACTCCATAGTGCATGTATACCAATTTTCAGAACAATCAGATGATTTTTTGTTCTGCCCTATAAAGGGTTATTATAACGAGTAGGGAGATACCGGAGTGTGATAAGAAATCTATACCAGCATATTATTATATCCACAGATATATTATATTATTTATATTATTATTATTTTATATTATGGGTGGGTTGCATAAACGTTCATTAGCGATTTATAGAGCCGTTAACGCACTAATGATCCGTTAAGAAAAATTGGGTGTTGCTTGAACGTTTGTTAGTGTTAACGGGTCTGTAAATTATCGGCTATTAGATCTGTAAACTACAGATCCGATTAGGGCTCTGTAACTAGTTACAGATCGGTAAAATAATATAATATTTATATGGTTTAATTTATTTGGTAACCACGGTTATCAATAATTTAATATTTCTTTATGCAACCCGAGAATAGTTTACACAATCATTAAAAACTTTACAGAGCCAGTAAATTACAGGGCTGGTAACAAATTTACAGACTGTTCTTTATGCAACCCGCCCTAAGTCTATGATATAAGTGATTTAATTACACTAGTACACTACTACACTGATCATTTTTGGAAATAAAACACATTAGTAGGTAGGTAGGTACCTATAATAATTTTTTTTTTAAATACTGAAAAAATATAAAATATATAATATATGAATATTATAACACTTAGGTATATCGGCGCTTACAATTATTGCTGGCAGTCCAAAGAAGGCGTTTTTCAAAAATGTTGGTGCAAATGTACACCCTGCACCCCCCCAAATGACGCCCCTGATCAGGAATCATTACCCAACAAACAAGTAAATATTAATACAATTAATACAATTTGCTCTTGAAGTATTTAATTCCTTATTGTATTTATTTTTCCAATTCATTTTCAGATGGCATGCAGTCAACACATCTATCGTTCTAATATTATGGCTCAAGAATGTTTTATTGAATCTATTAACAAACTCAGTATTGTTGTATCCTTTACTTAAAATCTTAATTAAAATGAAAATTGTATAATGAGTAATTATGTACAAAAAAATAAATTATAAAATAAAGATTTATTTTAAATATGCGTTTATTTTCAGTGATATAATTTGTTAATGGTAATTATTTTTTGTTTTCAATTAATAATTATCATGTCTTTTAAATTTTTGTGGTTTTAAAATATTTTATTTGATTGTCCATGAATGCCGGTGTTGCATTGTCACAAGTTTAATGATGATTTATACAAGTGTAAAATATTGTATTCAGTACCTTATATTAATAGTTTATTTTAAAATTAAAATCTATATATTTTTCAGGCGCATGCGATCAAGGTTTTTCTGTAAGTTTTCTACTCGGTTTTCCTCGTGATTTCATTTTATATTTTTATTTTTTCTGCGGTTATTCTCTAATAAACTACTGACTAAACATTTAATTGTTAGATATATACAATTTTATTCAATTTTTATTGTTTATTTTATATTGTGTTTTATTATTTACTTTATTATGTGTTTTATTAGTTTTTATTGTTAACAGTGTTTTTTTATTATTTTATATTTAATTAAATTTTTTTGAATATTGTTTTATTTTTATTTTTTATTTATTTTTTTGTTTTAGTTGTAGTTTTAGGTATAGCTGTCTAAAGAGTTTAGACTCTTGACAGTTAAAAGTGTCGAGGAGTTACTGTTTCAGACACAAAACAGCCGACGAGTTACTGTTTCAGGCGTATAAAAGTGTCGACGAGTTACTGTTTCAGACACAAAACAGCCGACGAGTTACTGTTTCAGGCGTATAAAAGTGTCGACGAGTTACTGTTTCAGACACAAAACAGCCGACGAGTTACTGTTTCAGGCGTTTAAAAGTGTCGACGAGTTACTGTTTCAGACACAAAACAGCCGACGAGTTACTGTTTCAGGCGTATAAAAGTGTCGACGAGTTACTGTTTCAGACACATAAGCTAAAAGATGAGTTTAAAAGATAAATTGCAAGAGATAGCTCATTATATTAAATCTGAATATCCAGAATTAAATTTTGAGAATGTCTCGGTTTCAGATAGTTGTGTAAGTAATATCTGCACGATTGTCTTCAAAAAAGATAATGATCGCAATTTAAAAAAATCATTAGTCAATGCTATTAAAAGAAAAAATTCATCTCTTCGTAAGTGTATTGAAACTATGAACTGTGATGATGTGGCTAATAAATCAGAAATGAATAGTAGTAAAATAATAAAGTGTATTGAGAATTGTAATTACACGGCCAACGATTTTATAAATTACAATTACAAAACTCTAAATGAGATATGTAGACACATTAAAGTTACTATAAATAATGCTAATAGACGTAAAGTGTACAGAGAAAGCAAAAAGTACCTCAACTTGTCCTCTTGTCTACGAGTGGATAACACAGACATTACTGATTCAGATAGTTTTTGTTTTAATGAAAATTCTGGTAACGACAATGGTACTTTTGAAAACTGCATTTCATATTCTGATCACACAGAGCCTGAACTTGTGCAAAAAGATAATGTTTCATCTGAACACACTATCGTATCCCCACAAAGTGATTTCAGTTTGATGATAAGGGATCCACTATTACCTAGTAGTACTCCAATACTGGCAATACTACCAGAAAACATAGTGGATGAATCTGTATTTGTTACACCATGCAAAACAACAAAGGGAAAACATCATGTACCAAGCCCCCTCAGGAATGCTTTCTATAAGAAAACGCCTGTTAAGTCTGGTATTGTTTTACCTTTGAAAACAATAAATCAATTTCCAAAACAATGTGATAACCATGATTTTGTGTGTTATGAAGGATCTTTCAAGTTTTCATTTGAAGAATGGTCTCTTATGAATTACATTAATCCCAAAGGTGAAACCTGTTTGGATAAGACTAAATATCCTATTATGTTCAGAAAGCGCATAAGAACTGTGAACAATACATGCGTCGTTAATGCAAAAATGGTCAGATATTTTAAAAATCATTGCAATGTATACATGTATTGTAGCCATGAAGGGTGTAAGACTTTTAGGATTAAAGTCCAACTAACAAACGGTACGTTCGTGGCAAAGGTGTATAGTTCTAATTTTAATTATCATCACAATCCTGATGACAATGGTCTTACAAACCACGTCAAAGGGTTTCAGCGAGACTTGAACAAAGAAGCGCTTAAAAAAACTAAAGCGTTTTCCTTTAGGTCAGACAATGTTGATATGGCATCACCCACCCAGTTGAATTGTGGCAATTTGCAAAATATTAAATCAGATGATGTAATCAGAAAAATCAGATCAGAGGCGTTGACCGCTGATGATTATGATAAAGATGATTTTCATGATATTGTATTGATGTGTAACGATAAAGAAAATGACTTTGTACAGCATGTCGGTATACCATCTGTGCACTGCTATAGTAAAGAACAGTTGGATATATTAAAAAAACTGATTAAAAATCAAAAACCAGTAACTGGTTATTTAGATGCAACTGGTACATTGGTCAGGAAAATTAACAATAAAAGCAAAAGAGTTCTATACTATGTTCTAGTTGTTAATGTCCCTTTACCTAGAAACTCTAGTGTCACGTGTCCTGTTGTTGAAATGATTAGTTCAGCACACGACATAGTTGCGATTTCACAATGGTTGACCGCTTTTAAAGCATTTGTTTTGAAACACAAACTGACTTGGCCTGTATTCACAAATATAGTGACAGATTTCAGTTATGCACAAATGAATGCCTTGAGCATTGGATGGAATGGTTTTACTTCCATATTTGATTACCTTAACTGGTGTTACAGAGTATTGGTTGAAAACAATGTAGGGACTAATGTCACAATCATAAACATCTGTGCGAATCATTACACAAAAATCTTAGTAAACCATGTCTATACATATTTTCAATCAGAGACAAACAGTTGTAAGACTGTAGACAAAATGAAAAGAAATGATGTTATTGATTGGATATGTTTACTGTTTAATGCAGAGAGTTTGGAAGATGTTGAAAATTGGTTCAAAATATTTTCAGTAATATTATTGTCTCCATATAGAACAGTAGAAACCAAATACGCTATTAGTACGATGAAAGACAAGTGTAATGTCAACCATCAATTGTCGAATGAATCGAACAACAAAGGCGAAGATTACTCACAAGAAATAAATAAATTTCTATGTGAATCAGATACAAGTAATTCCATGATGTACTGTAGATTTCAGTCGATCAAAGAACATGTTAAATCTAGGCTTTTAGATTGTTCCATAAATATTGTAAATATAAGTAATGAATATTACGATGAATCATATTTACACCAATTTATACTCAAGTGTGTACCTTTCTTAGCACTTTGGACACCAATTATGAATAATAAAATCAACAATGGTATTGAAACCCGCCAGAGTAATGCCACCGTTGAATCTTGGTTTAAAACAGTAAAAATTGACATACTTGAAGGCGATCGAAGGTTAAAATGCGGTCGGTTTTTAAGACTTATGAGAGGGCGTGTGATGAATGTGCACAAACAAATAAAGTACAATATTAGAAAAAAAACTTGTACGCGTGCACTTGATTTTGACAGTAAGGCTAAAATCTCAGAAGTGTCTAATCATAACCATTTAGACGCAACAGAAAGTTGGGGAAAAAAAGAAAAACAACATAAACATCTACAACATACCAAGTACCGTCCCTTCAAAGCCCTATCGTTAAAAATTCCAAAGTCTTCGACCACTATAGCAGATGAAAATAACATTTTGCCCAAAGTGGTTGATAGTATTGAAAACGTTGTGGTCATAAAATGTGACAATGCGACTAGGCTAACTGTAGATGAGTCTTGTAATAATTCTCTGATTGTACACAATTTAAGTAAACAATATGATGATAATTGTTTAATGAAATCGGTGTCGACACCAGGAAGTCATAAATCTCCTTTTCGAAAAACAGTGTCATCAAAAGATTTTTACCAAAATATGCTCCCCACAGATTTGAAATATTACAAACCAATTAAAATGCCAAAGAATAAAGATTATTTGGTCGGAAAATATAGTTACATATCTAGTGATCAAAATCAAGACATTCTAACTGACCTTTACTTCTTAGATTTTGATTCATTGTCTAGAGAAAATTGGTTGTGTAACTTTGTTATTGATATTTGTTTGTTATCTTATGCTTTTAAGTTACGTTTAAGAAACACACACATTTTATCATGTAATATGGTGACTCAGCTAATGGGAAAAAGAGAAATAGGCGAAGAGTATGACAAAATTACTTTCACACAAAACAGTATGGTTATTCTACCGTGGTTAGTGAATAACAATTCTCACTGGATTGTAGTTTTTATAAATTTCAAAACCAGACAGTGTTACATCATGGATCCGAGTAATCCATATGACATCGACAGTCGAACATCAAAACTTCGTTTCAAAAAGGTACTTGAAACATTGCAATCAAATGTTGTATACGGTGACGACAGACAATGTCCACCGTTAACACTAATTGCATGCCCTTTAGAAAACATTCCGATACAAAAAGATACATTTAATTGTGGAGTTTATATTATATATTATGCATTTACAATTATGGACAGTTCTAAGTTTAGTTTAGAGTTTGATCCTAACATTCACAGAGAAAATTTAAAGACCTATCTCTTGGAAAATTCTGAAGACATGACAAACATATGCCTATACTGTAACTGTCACTCCGATAAACACCGTTGTCACCAGGAAGATGAATGTGTGGAATGGGTATCGTGTTCTGTGTGTTGTCGTTGGATAGCGATAAATTGCATTCCTGAAAAAGACAGAACTGTTAATTACGATACTAATGATTTCTTCTGTTTATTGTGTAAGAAATGATGAAATTAAAATATACAGCAATAATTATTAGACTATAGAGTTAAAGCACGCCACAAGTTGAAAATCAATCATCGTACATAGCTTTAAAACACAATTTGTAACCACACCAGTTATGCATTTAATATATTATTGAACTTTTAATTTAATGTATTCAAGCATAACTGACAGTCCGCAGTCTGATTCAAAGTGGGACGGCAAATAGTGTTTTACTCAGGTATTTAATGTATGAGAAAGCATTACTTACTATAAAAAAATGTGTATATATATTCATACAAACAATCCATTCATTGTAGAACTCAGAACTTTTATATCTTCAATGTTAACTTTTGATCTAACAACGTTTCACTCCATACCATATTTGTACACTAATAAATTTTCCAAAGCAATATTGCTGTGTGGAAACAAATATATAAATCCTTGTTTAACTGTAAATAAATAAAATTAATACACTATTAATTATTACGATATGAATACTTATTAATTTAAGCTATATATGCTGCCGCTGGGTGTCGTGTTCTATGTGTTGCCGCTGGATAGCGATTAATTGCATTCATAGGTAATTGTTAATTATGATAGTTATTAATGTTTTCTTCTGTACATAAACGTAACAAATGGCAATCAAATACACATGTTTTTTTCTATATACCTACAAAAACGTCAAAAACTGACAGCTATTAAATCATTATTAAACTTACTATTTAGCACAAAGATAAATAAAAACAAAAATTTAATTTTTCATGTTTAGCACCACGGTATTATCAATTGCCAATTAGCTATAAGGTGCATGCATAATATTATTTATTAATTTATTATCACTAATATCACAATTCTGTAGTGTTATCACGATTAAAGATATACAGGTTACACATCGCCCTATAATAAACGGCTCTCAGATTGATTTACAAAGTGACTAAATAAAACAGCTGAAAAATTAACTACTAGCGCCCATGTGTCAACATTTAGAACTAACATAGAAATAAAATATAATTAAATGGTTATTTTACAATAAATTGTCATTATTTACTGTTTATTAATTAGTTTTAAGATAATATTATGAAATATGAATCAATTATCGTCATTAATAATTATTAATTGTTCAAATAAAACATTTATAATATGGAATATTTCCGCTAGGAGCGCTACACTTTATTTATTGCCATAGAGTATATAGAGATGCCCTATCATAATAATTATTATGAATGTTGTGAAGCAAAACATATCGGATTTAGTTTCCAATAACTAACAGCGCAACTGATAGATAGCGCTAATTTCCATGTTTTCGTAAATTCATATTATTACGTCTGAATACAGTATAAACTATATAGACATATAATAGTCATGATATAGGTAATTAATTGATAATTATATAAATTTAATAATATTAATTATAATAATATGTTATAACAGAAAGGTGTCACTAATTAAAATACAATAAATATTGTACTATACTTCACATACAATACAATATTTTTTACAGTTTGGCTACACTGTTTTGTTTCCATTTCCGCTTCATATTATTTCTATTACGGCGCCTCTATATACTCTATGTTTATTGCACTAGTCATTTCGTATATCACCTTAGCAGTAGTCGATGTGCAACCTGTATATCTTTAATCGTGAGTGTTATCCACGATTTAAGATAGTATGGTTTCCCATCAACTGAAAATACAGAAGTACCAACAATGAAATATAAAATATCCCAAATTTATGTATTTTAAAATTCAAATATTATTGTACAATTATTGTAAAATTCAAATATTATTGTATAATTCGTAAATTGAAAAATATTTCGTTTACGAAGTGTTTTCCGGAGAAACCGTGAGAGACAGGACGAAAGTCGTAAGACATAAAATTGATCCCCATAACTATCTTCATAAGTTGTGTGCATTTGATTTTTCGAAAAACCGTTATTAAGGATTTTTGAACGTCGCACTTGGGTCGAACGATTTTGAAAAACCAAAATTTTGAAATAACGACATTTCGGAAAAAAGAAAAACGGATTCTGGTGTAGAATTACATGTAGAACATTTTAACTTCAGTGATAAATTGTCGTTGGACCGCCAGGTGACCGAGAAAACGCGAATGAAAATTGAAAATTTCGAAAAATGAAAATTCTCGTTTACGAAGTGTTTTCCGGGGAAACCGTGAGAGATAGGACGAAAGTCGTAAGACATAAAATTGATCCCCATAACTATCTTCATAAGTTGTGTGCATTTGATTTTTCGAAAAACCGTTATTAAGGATTTTTGAACGTCGCACTTGGGTCGAACGATTTTGAAAAACCAAAATTTTGAAATAACGACATTTCGGAAAAAAGAAAAACGGATTCTGGTGTAGAATTACATGTAGAACATTTTAACTTCAGTGATAAATTGTCGTTGGACCGCCAGGTGACCGAGAAAACGCGAATGAAAATTGAAAATTTCGAAAAATTCCACACAAAGGTAAAGAGTTATTAAAAAATTAATTACACATACATTTAATCCTAAGCTAATTTTAAAGAATGATTTGGTTCAACACCATCTGGTGATGTGTTTAGTCAATAGTCATAAATATTAAAATTATATGATATTTCTGTAGTTAAAGATTATATCAATAAAAAATATTCAATGAAACCCAAAGGGATCATAAACCAACGTATAACAATATACCTAATAGGAAACATTGAAGCTACTCACAACAATTAGAACCTGAATGACCAAAAATAATATGTTTGTGAGGTCATTGGTGAATCTGTGTAATGTCTAACTATTGATGCAACTAGGACTAAAATATTAGATTAACTGCAGCTGTACAAATGAATACCTAATTTAATTTACTTACGTTTATGCTTTCCAAAAAACTAGGATTGTTTTGGTTATTTTAATTTTCAATAGTAATAAACTAATAACTGTATGACGTGTAGGTCTAGATACTTTTTATGGTATATTAAAAATACTAAATGTATTTTTAATATACCAATTTTATATTTATACAATTTACTTTTGAATAATTCCATATGTCATATTTTATTGCTTAAATTATTATTCATTCTTAAATAATCATAAACATTTGTGGGGAATAAAATGCATTTTGAGGGTGCTAAGCCTTCCTAAGTCTCCTCCATGATAGAAATAATAGAAAGTTATTTAATAATAGAAAGTTATTTAATAATAGAAAGTTATTTAATAATAGAAAGTTATTTCTATCATGGTCTCTTGCTTGTTGTTTAAATGAGGGTAACAAAGAACTTGTAATAACAGGGACGCCCGCAGAAATGTAGTTCAGGGGGGGCAAAAAAAATTGTAAGTACCTACCTAAATACTTATAGGTAAATTTACCGCTACATCTTTCATCTACTCATATTTTGCAATACTATCAATAACATATTTTTTTTAAATCAAAACTAATTTAAGTTAATATAAACTTACACATTTACACTATTAGTTCTAATATTTGTAAGAAAAAACATAACAAAGTTTAAACAAAAACTTAAGTTTAAACAACTTTATTTGATAAAATTTATTTCATATTTTATTATTTTATTAAAAAAGTAATGGCAATCTCCTTTTGTTTGAAGTAAATAAATTAATTTAATTAATTACTTTGACTCGTCCGCGTTAACAGACAATCTGTAGGAACCAGCCAAAAGTTAAAAAGTGACTTAGTGATTGAAAATAATCGTAATGTCTTTTTCACGATTAAATAATAAATACTTCCTATATGACTTGTTAGATACTTATATACAAGGATTGTCGAATAGTTGCTGACTATTATATATCAGCTTTATGTAAAAAACTTCCAATTTTGTAAATGACACGAAAAATCTCAGGGGGGGCAATGGCTCCCACTGGCCCCCCCTTCCGGGCGTCCCTGTGTAATAATATTGTATATTTCTAATAAGTATTTACAAAATATGTGTGGATTTTTCAAGAACAATTATTTGTAATATTTTTTGAATTAAATGCAGTTTCAAAAACATACATACTTATTAAAATCGGTTGTAAATTATATTACAATACATATATTTTATATGTTACTTATTAGTTATTTTTGTTATTAAATACAAGAAAAAAAACATTCAATTATACATTAAATAGTCAAAATATATTAGTCAAGCTATATGAATAGCAAAGAATACAGCTGAAGAATACATTGTTGAATAGAACAGATGTGATATGTTTACTTTAGTGAACAGATTCAGTATTTCATACTTCATGATTATACAAAAATTAAATTAAATGACTTAACTAAAGTTTATATATTAATATAAGTCTTAAATTTGTAATTTAGGTTTGAATACAAAATAATCATTTATAGGAATATAAATATCCATTATCCAATAAAAATCATTATTTCAATTTTTTATTTTTATAAATGAAATTTGCATTTAAATAGTGTAAAAGTATAATAATGACAAAAATACAAAATATTAAAATAATTAAAAAAATATCAAAATTTAACCTAACCGCAATTATTAGTTGTCTGCATTCGAAGTGGTAACCTTATAAACTATGGTTAATAATTCATTATCATAATTTATAATATATGATAATTGATAAAGCGAATTTTGTATTGTTTTTTAATTTTTTTATTCTTTTTGAAATCTATCTATTTATTTACTAAGAAATTCGTTACACTGACTATGCAAATGGAATCTCCATAAAATTTCCTACCGATAACTTTAAATTTTACCATTACCCATTCTCCTATGTGGGATTAATCTCATCCACAAACGGAGGATCACTACAGTTCTGAGTTCTCAAGTTCTGAGTATAAAACTAATATACTTTACTATATTAATATGTAATTTTGTAATTTACTACACCTATTGTTCAGCATTAGTAGATTTTGGTACTTTTCATATTAGTATTATACATTATATATTTTATATGTTTTATATGGTTAGGCTCCTCCAAAAAGTCTCCCGTAGTTGGGGTACCTTCGACCCCCCCCCAAAAAAAAAATATTTTTGATAAACCTTTCTCGTCGTTTTACGTGTCTGAAATTCGAGATTCTAGTATTTTGGAGGATGCTGATCAAAAGTGGTGTCTTTTGTTGAGACCGTAAGAGCTGTTTTTACCCCACTTTGGGGCCTTGGAATTCCGAAATTTGAGTTTTTTAATCAAATGTTACTCGGCCGGGTTTCGATGTAGGGGCATAATTTCTTTACGAAAAGTTTTAAGTTATTATACATAAAATCTTTCAGTGGTCGGAGGGTTCTATGCCCCCCCCCCATGGATATTTTGAAAAATGTTTATATTTTGTTCCACGTTTCTGAAATTCACAGGTTCGGTTTTTTGTAGGTCGGTGATCAAAATCGGCGTCTTGTGTCGACACTGTAGGAGCCTTTTTTACCCCTCTTTTTGCCGTAGGAAGTTAGGATTTTGCAGTTTTTAGACTTTGTCACCACGGAACACTTAGACTTTGGGTTATTAGAGCAGTTTTTTTCTACGCATTATTTAGACATTTTTGTAAAAAATCGAACGGCACCAAAACCGAAGGAATCGGACGTTTTGTTGGGAAGTTATGATTTTCTTTTTCTTTTTTGGCACTTAAATTTTACGTATTTTTCGAATTTTTTGAACTTGAGTTTTTGTTCAATCTTTTTGAAATTCGAATGCTGAATCATAAATGTCATGACGAGTCATAAAGGTTTTATGGTCAAAATGCTTGGGATCATTATTTACCCCGTAATCGGGGTGCAAAAATAGTTGAAAACCTAATTGCTTATTTTTTCGTATACGCATACGTTTCTTTATGATATACCCCCGTATAACGGTTTAACAATTAATTTTTATGAGCTTTTTTTTCATTATTACTCGTTTTAGGTTTTTTTACGTTTCGATGTTTGGCAATTATGCCATCAGCATAAAAAATAGTTTTTCATCAAATCACATCCAGAATACATCTATTCAATGTTTTATAGTGTTTATACCCCTCGTTTAGCATTAAGAATTTAATATATAAGTAATTTCGTTGTATATACGAGATATAATCATCAATTTTAAAATGTACGACACAGTCAGTCGATCATTTGATCGTAAGCCATACAATTTCTATAATAAGTTGTTTTACTCAACACTATATTTTATGATCCTTCATACCTAAGTACCTAATGCTTTAATAACTATTCAGTATTTGACTCAATCAGTAAATTAAATTCATCAACTAAAACTGCGTTGATATTTGATTTTCATTCCTTGAGAAGAACCCTCTACCTAACAATTAAACAAGCGAACAAGATTTGACTGGAACAGGATATAATAGTGTTAAATATGAACAATTGTTCATATAGGTAATTGATGAAATTAACGGTACAAAGACCTCGAAAATACTTATAATTAAATGTATTTTGTTGTGTATGTATAATAGTAATATGAAAAGTACCAAAATCTACTAATGCTGAACAATAGGTGTAGTAAATTACAAAATTACATATTAATATAGACATATAGTAAAGTATATTAGTTATTTAGTTTTATATTCAGAACTTGAGAACTCAGAACTGTAGTGATCCTCCGTTTGTGGATGAGATTAATCCCACATAGGAGAATGGGTAATGGTAAAATTTAAAGGTACGGTAGGAAATTTTATGGAGATTCCATTTACATAGTCAGTGTAACGAATTTCTTAGTAAATAAATAGATAGATTTCAAAAAGAACAAAAAAATTAAAAAACAATACAAAATTCGCTTTATCAATTATCATATATATATATTATAAATTATGATAATGGATTATTAACCATAGTTTATAAGGTTACCACTTCGAATGCAGACAACCACGATTAAAGATCTATAGTATATATAGTATATCTTTAATCGTGCAGACAACTAATAATTGCGGTTAGGTTAAATTTTGATATTTTTAAAATTATTTTAATATTTTGTATTTTTGTCATTTTTGAACTTTTTTAACTTTTTTAAGTACCTAGTTTCTGTTTAATTAAACAGGTAATGTTAAGTTCACTATAGATACAGAACACAAATTTGATTAACATTTTGATGATTGTAACATTATAAGTTACAAAATAAAGTATGTACAATCATAAAATATTATATTTAATAACAGGATTAAACATTAGTTGTTAATGTTTTGTTTATATTTACTGTGAGTTAGGATGAAGAATTTTGTACCTATTAAATGAATTCCACTGGTGGTTCTGTTTCATATCTCTGCCACAAAATCTTTACTTAACACATGCAAGTGTAATTGATTCATATAGATGTAAAAGCAAACAACAAAGACATTCAAACCTTCATAACTCAAATCATGTAAGTTCTATAATGTTCAAATGTATTACTTATGTAAGGTTTATTTAAAGTTATTTATATTGTTATTTTTTTCTTTTCTCATAGACATAAAGTGCATACCTCATACAATAATATGGAAGCTGCTACTTCAGGTCTGCGTTCCATATTAAATGATAGAATTTGGTGTTTCCGCAGTAGTTCATTTTCTGTGGCTGGTTCAGATATTAAATATGTGATCTATTATTACTAAACATAGTTTGTTGGTTTTTATTTATTGTCTTATTATACTTTTACACTATTTAAATGCAAATTTCATCAATAAAAATAAAAAATTGAAATAATGATTTTTATTGGATAATGGATATTTATATTCCTATAAATAACTATTTTGTATTTAAACCTAAATTACAAAATTAAGACTTGTATTAATATATAAACTTGAGTTAAGTCATTTAATTTAATTTTTGTGTAATCATGAAATATGAAATACTGAATCTGTTCACTTATAAGTAAACATGTCACATCTCTTCTACTCAACAATGTACCTATTCTTCAATTCATATAGCTTGACAAATATATTTAGACTATTTATTAATAAATAATTGAATGTTTTTTTTCTTGTATTTAATAACAAAATTAACTAATAAGTAACATATAAAATATATGTATTATAATATAATTTACAACCAATTTTAATAAGTATGTATGTTTTTTAAATTGCATTTAAGTCAAAAAATATTACAAATAATTGTTCTTGAAAAATCCACACATATTTTGTCAATACTTATTAGAAATATACAATATTATTACAAGTTCTTTGTTACACACATTTAAACAACAAGGAGGAGACCATGATAGAAAGATATGAGGAGACTTAGGGAGGCTTAGCACCCTCAAAATGTATTTTGTTCCCCACAAATGTTTATGATTATTTAAGAATGAATAATAATTTAAGTAATAAAATATGACATATAGAATTATTCAAAAGTAAATTTTATAAATAATATAAATATAAAATTGGTGATTACAATACACAATACAATATAATATATATTATGTATTATATACATAATACAATATACCTACGCATACAGTTATTAGTTTATTACTATTGAAAACTAAAATAACCAAAACAAACCTTGTTTTTTGGAAAGCATAAAAGTAAGTACCTAACTTAAATTAGGTATTTATTTGTCCAGCTGCAGTTCCTCTTATATTTTAGACCTAGTTGCATGAATAGTTAGACATTACACAGATTCACCAATGACCTCACAAACATATTATTTTTGGTCATTCAGGTTCTAATTGTTGTGAGTAGCTTCAATGTTTCCTATTAGGTATATTGTTATACGTTGGTTTATGATCCCTTTGGGATTCATTGAATATTTTTTATTTATATAATCTTTAAGCACAGAAATATCATATAATTTTAATATTTATGACTATTGACTAAAAACATCACTAGATGGTGTTGAACCAAATCATTCTTTAAAATTAGCTTAGGATTAAATGTGTGCAACTTTTTAATAATTCTTTACCTTTGTGTAGAATTTTTCGAAATTTTCAATTTTCATTCGCGTTTTCTAGGTAAACTGGGGGTCCAGCGACAATTTATCACATAGGTTAAAATCTTCTACGTGTAATTTTGCACCAGAATCATTTTTTATTTTTTTAAAAAACTCGTTATTTCAAAATTTTGGTTTTCCAAAATCGTTCGACCCAAGTGCGACGTTTAAAAATCCTTAATAACGGTTTTTCGAAAAATCAAATGCACACGACTTGTGGAGATTTTGTCAATATTAAATGTTGAATAATAACAAATATTTCAAAACGTTTGAGGATAAATCGTTGTCGTTACGACGTTACGCTATTTAGTAAAAATTTAAAATTCTAAAGCACTTTAAATGTTTCCTATAATGATGCGTTGAGTTTTCTTTATAGCTACTTGAAGGAAAACTAATGAAAAACTTAATGTTATATTTTCAATCCTTAGTTATAAACACAAATATTTTTATGATTTTCAACTTCATAATTACTTACAAATTTGATTATTTATTATACATATTTATTTATTTGAACAAATATTAAATAAGTATAATCTCTGTGGTGTTTTTGAATCTATTAACTTACAAATTGTTAATAATGATATACATATCAAATTATTAAGTAATTTGTATTTATTTATTTTTAATACTCACTTTTGAAGGCATACATACAGTTATGTTAATACCAGATCCAGAAAATATATCAACAATTAGAGATCTTGTATTAGACCAATCAAGTTTATCTAATCCACATCCAATTTTGGGAATTCCTAATTTTGTTAGATTATTTTTTTTCATTATAATTAAAAGTGAACGAAGAGCTTTTTCCATTGTATTCATTGTTGGTTTACCATTACTATATTTTTTTGTTACCAAATAAAATGCAAATTGACCATGACGTTGAACTATACCTACATCTCCTATTTTTAATTTCTGATCAACTAGTCTACCAACACCACCAAAGATGCGTCTAGAAATAAAATTAATTATTTACAACTGAATATAATATAAAGTCATTAATATAAAATATTTTTACTTGAAATCAACAGCTATGCCGGCTCCCATTCGTAAATCTTCAGCAACACAATGAGCAAGAGAATAATCTTTTGATAGTTTGAAAAGGTCTTCATCAATTTCTTCTAACATACTAATTAAATAACAATAAAAAAATTAGAAATAATTTTTCTGATCACATTCATCATCATTAGAATTTCTGTCAGAAAATCTGCTCTGGTTTTGACCAATTTTACTATAGTTTTGTTTTTTACTGATATCTTTATTACTAACTTGGTTTTGTTTTTTGTTACTCTATCTATTCAAAATAGTATAAAATATTAATGATTTTATTACTATTATGATTTATGAAGCTGATTGCACAAATACATTTAATTACCCAAAACAATTATTTTAAACCATTAAATACACACAAAAAAAAAATGTATTCTATGAAATTTTAAATTTATTTATGGTATTTTAAAATTTAAACTTCCAAGTATTTATTGTTTAATTGAATTATGAGTTCAATGTGTACTGTATACAAATAACAAATCTAAACAGTTCTCCTTAGATGTGGCGAATATTATGAATATTTGAAATGTTCTACAATACTTTAAGACCTAAGTTTCTGATGAGGTTAATTATAAATAAAAATCTATATAATAAGTATATAATATATTTTTTTATCTTTATAAATTTAAAACCTGCAGTAAATTTTTTAACTGTGTAATGTATACATTTATTATAATCTTATACAAACGCACAACACAATTTAATTTTAATTTATTGCACGTGTATAAGCAAATTTGTTTAACGCTATCTTAACAATAGTTTAATGTTTATACCTACTTTATACATCACAATTATAATTAATTGCAAAAACAATCAAATTGTTACTCAGTACCTGGGTACTTCAGTAGTATACTAGTACCTATCATTCAGTAGATGTCATCCATCTGAAATTGACAATGATGAAATATACTTGTGAACTAAAGAACAGTTCAACAACATTTTATTACCAATAAATTAAAAGTTTGTTAAAAATATTTCAATGCACCAATTGTTTTCACTCTGACCTACAACATAGCAAATTTGCGCACAGCAGATTTAGTTTTGTAATGTTAGCTTTAAGATTAGATAGAATTGACATAGAATCAAACTTGAAAGATATAATATTTTATAAGGAACCTTATTACAGGTAGATATTTATTTATATTTTATTTTTAAATTAAGTTATGGGTGTTTAAAGTTTGTAGGTAATTATGTTTAACATAATTTTTTTAAAACTAATTTAATCTTTTAATTATTTATTATTATTTATTATTATATAATTTATTATTTATATAATGTATTATGTAGTAACTATTAACTTTTGCCTAGAACAATCTAGAAAAATTAAAAGAAAAACGAGTAAGAAATTTTTAATTTAAAACGTTTATTGGCTGAAATAAAAATATAAAACAAAATAATGTAATAACGAATTTTATACAATACATAGACATTGATATGGGTCGTTGAATACTTACTCATTATTTGTTTCTGTAGCATCTGTAACAAATGTTTATCATTAATTTTCATTTATTAATTTAATTTAATTTTTAAATTTTTCTTACCATCTTCCTGGCCATCTATGTTATTTTTTCCAGCAGCAGCCTCAGCAGCTGCAGCCTCAGCAGCTGCAGCTTCAGCCATTTGGCTTTAGCTACTGCTGCCGCTGCTACTGCCGCTGCCGCCTTTGCAGCTGCTGCTGCTGCTGCTGCTTTGGCCGCTGCTTCTGTAGCCACGGGGGGGAGGGGGGGGTTTGATACTGCTGACTGGTTTAAAGCGCAGTCAGCAGCATCATGGCCCCTGTTCAAACACATGTTGCACTCTATAAAATCAAAGGCATTACAATTATAACAAATCCATGAAAAAATATTATTAAAACAATTTTTCATTTTTATAAATTACTTTTGTACAATTATATAAGAAAATTAATCCCCATGTTAAGTTAGATCAAAATTATCAATATTACCATAAATTAATATAAACTAATGTAAATTCTAGAAAACTGTGGATATTAACATTTTTAAATGAGTCAGTAAATTATGATTAATTTTTGTCCACCAGATAATAATAGCCAAATGCCTATGAACAAAATCAATATTTTTGTAAAAGTAAAACAAATTTAATGTAATCAAATCCATAGGTACCAAATGTAGATGAACTGAATAATTTTTAAACACAATTAAAATTTCCTATAGTGGTCTCAATCAACCGTTATTAATTATTAATTGAACCTACGAAAATATTTCAAATCTATTGTAAATAATAAAATAAGAAATAGATAATTTATAGTACTGATCAAGATCAAAAAAACTATAAATCTAAATTTAGAATAATTAAAATAGAAAAATCAAATTGAAATTCGTTATATATTTTTACATGTAAATAATAACCTTATCATGGCAATGTATCTTTTGAGATACAATTGATAACTTTGAACTTTTAAAGTCCAAAATTTTTTTGAAAACATATTTGAATTCAGCGACTATAAATTAGTTTAAAAATATCTACTTCCAAATTTTCATTCTAATATTTTGATGCTTGCCAAGTTAAGGGTTATTTCTCGGTCACGGGCGGTACCTCTCTTTGTGCAGTCACGGTATCTGGAGAGAGAGGCCGCTACCCCCACCCCGGGAATGTCAGAAACCTACAGGTGCATAAATGGAAATTCTACCCAAACATAACATTGACGTACTTAGATAATTATAAAAACAAAATTAGTAGGCAACTTTAAAGTTTACTTACTGCTCCTTTTTCCACGGCCACCACGGCCACCACGGCCGCCACCGCCACCACCCCAACCACCACGGCCACCACGGCCGCCACCGCCGCCACGGCCACCACGGCCGCCACCGCCACCACGGCCGCCACCGCCACCACGGCCGCCACCGCCACCACGGCCGCCACCGCCACCGCCGCTCACTCCATAATGGTAATGGTAAATATTCGTTGACATTTTCTAATCATCAATGAAGATAAAATTAACAACAATAACAATAACAAAAATAAAATTAACTTATTATAAAATAAAAATGTAAAAACTAATAAAATAAAAAACATTCACAATAATTAAATAGTCATAAATAATTAAGTAAAATATAAATAATCATACATATTATAAACTCATATAACTCATAAAAAATCATTGTAAAAATAACAAAAGGTAATATACGGGTACTTGAGATAGCATAGGCGTAATTTGGACTCTTTTCACCCCCCCCCCCCAAGTTACGCATATGTGATATAGGGTCATAGGGACAGGGATTGCCGAATACCATCGCTAGCAATGATATGCCGCCGGCTCTGAATGTATGTAAAATAATAATTAATACCTAGTTTTTAAAAAACCATGACATAATTAAATAATTAACTCAAAAAACACCATTTATTAATAGAAAACCATAGTTGCAACTTGAAAAAAATTTAATTTCAAGTACATTAAGTATTAGAAAACAATATACAGTGGAGTCTCGATAACTCGAATTTCAAGGGAGGCAAAAATTAATTTGACATGTATTTTTCGAGTTACAAATATCGCATTGAGTTCATACGAATTCCATAGGGACGAAAACAAATTCGAGTTATCAAGGTTTTCAAGTTATCGATACTCGACTGTATTCAAGAATATATATATATATATATGTGTATATTATTTATGTACATATTATTATGTAAATAATATTATTAATAATCTATTCAATTAATAAGGTAGCATACCTATAATATACATACATCAATTAAAAATTGTATACTCACGATTTAAAACTCCGAAACTGAACTGAATTCTTCGTCTCTGAAGAATGATCAATGAATGACCGCACCGCAGTATAATATTATGTAGCACAATTTTATTTTCCCTCCCACCACAGGATCGCTGTCGAAAGCGTCCGTCATCGGGGAAATCCCAAAATATCGACGAATAAAAAAATAGGGATTAGAGACTTATTTTAGATTCTGAACAAAGTGATGAATGTATTGCTTTTACAATGATGTGTGTTT